>CM026556.1:28652444-29369111 GCA_015143295.1 Tetracentron sinense
TTGTAGTAAGCCGCAAGATGAATCTCCAACAAATTGGTCCTCCACCCAGTGTAAACAAATATCCTGTAATAGACCTCCTCTTGTCCAAGTCCCCAACATAGTCGAAATCGACATACTTAACTACTTCACATTTGTCTTTCTTGTCGAACATGATTCCAACATCAACGATACCCTTCAAATACCTCATAATCCACTTCACTACTTGCTAGTGCTCCTTTCCAGGATTCGCTATGTACCTACTAACAATACTAACACCTTGTGAGATGATGTTAGGTCTAGTGCAAACCATGGTGTACATAAGCTGCCCATGAAACTTGAATATGAGAATTTTATCATCTCTTCTTTCTCTTCATCTGTCATCGGACATAACTGAGAGGATAACCTGAAATGAGCTGTCAAAGGAGTACTCACCGGTTTTGCACCTTGCATCTCGAATCTTGCAAGGACCGTCCTTATGTACTTCCCTTGGGATAGAGATAGTTTTCCCAATTTTTTATCTCTCCAAATTTTCATGCATAGAATTACTCTTGCTGAACCTAGGTCTTTTATCTCAAACTCACTACTGAGTTGTATCTTCAATATCTTCACCTCTGACATACTTTTGGCAGCAATTAATCTGTCATCCATATAGAGTGCTAAGAAAATGAATGAACTATCTTTAATTTTTCTGAAATTGAGACAATGGTCATACTCACTTCTGGAATACCCATTCTTCAACATGAATGAGTCAAATCGCTTGTACCATTGCCTATGTAACTGCTTCAGACCATACAGAGACCTCTTTAGTTTGCAAACGTGATCTTTTTTGTCCCTCATCTGAAATCCCTACTAGCTGTTGCATGTATATCTCTTCATCTAGCTCTCCATGTAGGAAAGTTTCCTTCATGTCCATCTGTTCAAACTATAGGTTTTGCATAGCTACTATTGACAACAGTGTTCTGATAAAGGTATACTTTACCACTTATGAGAAGATATCATTGAAATCTATTCATTCTCTTTGTGCAAACTCTTTTGCAACCAATCTGGCTTGAACTTTATATCGTTTTTTTTAGTGGTTGGTTCTTTCTTTCTAAAAACAATTACACCAATGAATTTCTTCCCATTTGGTAGTTTGACTGGATCTCATGTATGGTTCTTGTGTAGTAGGTCAATCTCCTCATCCATAGCATTTTTTCACTTTTTGTGATCACCATCTGATACTACTTCCTTGAAGATGGATGGTTCTTCATTCTCAGTCATGAGAGCAAAAGCTACCATGTATGTATCATCATCATATCTTCTGGGTGTTTTTCGAATCTATTGTGATCTCCATGGTTGTGGCTATTGATCGATTCTCTCGATTTGAGATGGTTCTTCAACTCTTTTTTTTTATTCAGTTCTACCTGAACTGAATGCTCCATATTGTCGCTTGCATCATCACAATATTGTTCTTCTTTCATCATAACAGTTTCATCAAAGACTACATCCCTACTCACAATTATCTTTCTTGTTTTAGGATCACAATGTCTGCAGTCTTTAACTCCTTTCTGGAAACCTAAAAATATGCACTTTCTTGACTTTGCATCAAGTTTACTTCTAAGATCACCATGTACATATGCATATGCTGGACACACAAAAATTCTTAACATAGAATAATCATAAGGTTTTTCAGACGAAACCACTTCTAGTGTCCTCAGATCTACTGCTGTAGACGGTGACATGTTGATAATAAAACTTGCTATGTTAATTGCTTCTATCCAGAAGTGTTTATTCAATCCAACATTGATCCTCATACTCCGAGCTTTCTCTAGGAGTATCCTATTCATTCGCTATGTCACTTCATTCTACTGTGGAGTTCTGGGTGTAGTGAACTTTCAAGCAATACTCTCATCTCATCTAAGAAACTTTTTCTTTTGAAAAAATGTATCACTCACCAGTTAACTTTTTCTTTTAAAAAAAATGTATCACTCAACGGTTAGCTTGTTAGAGGACTTTTCAATTGAAAGATGACATGTGAATTGTGATGGTGAGAAACTTGGTTACTTGCATTGCTTAGCAATAAAGATATTATCTATGAATAGGAGCTCCCGTTCAACAGTTAACTAGAGCAACTCAAAAATTTCCTTGAGAAGTAGTTTCGTAATTATGAACGCAAATGAGAGTATTTTTTTAATAGTATATTTTTCCATAAATACCCTTCTCAAGGAAATTTTTGGGTTGCTTAGGTTAACTATTCAACTGGAGTTGCTGTTGATAGTTATTCTCCAATAAAAATAAAAGTAATAATTAAAGGTAACTTTTTTGTAGAAGGCAACGAATTTTCCTCTTTGCTAAGTGTTGAAATTTGATTGGATGATCGATTATCGAGGGAGTTTGTCATCATCTAATCATTACTCTTATTATTATTCTTGGAAATTAGTTAACCAACCTGGGTTTCTATGTAAGGGAATGGCCGGTCCTCATTGATCCATGCCTTACTTTTAAACAACCATCAACTGGTTAAGATTCACTCATCCTTAAGATTAAGCAATCCAACCTTAGTTTTTTGGAGAAAAAACACAAAAATTTGTACTTTAATTTTCTTAAGCTTAACCAGGGTTAAAGGAGTTAAAAAGAACATAAGGACATGGGATAAGATAAGTACACGGGTCAGATAAGTAGCTACCCGTGGGTCAGCTAATCCCTACTCACTATTCTTTAATAGTAAAAAGAGATTGTGAAAATTAAAAGAGATTAATCGAACTCTGTTTCATGGAGCTATTTACACTATGAGCAATAGTTGGCTCCACAAGTGAGGAGCGAACTATTGCTCTCACTCTCACAAAGCCACCCATTCCACTTGACATGAACTCGAGTTAAGTTGTTTCAATACTATAGTTTAATTTTTTATTTTATTTTTAAAAATTCTAAAGAGAGATGGATAAACCTTAAGGATTATTGAATCTTAACCACAATTAAATAGAATTCAAAAGAGGAACACGTGGCATTAAAATGGGACACGAGAGGCACCTCCTCGCTTCGGTTACCGAGGAGGTGATTATTTTCCTTACACCAGACATGTTTATCATTATTGAATTAGGCTCGATAATTTGGTAGCACATATAATTACAAGATTGCCAACGTGCTCAACTCTCGATTACTTTTTCTTTACGTTGACGGTGTCATTGTAATTCGAGGACCTTCTCATGCTGGACCCACAATCCAAGCCGGGTACACATCTGGCATTCCATATCATCGCCACGCGTAAAGCGCAGCATGCACGTCCCCACACACGTCTTTATCAAAGCTCTAGCCTCTACCACATGTCCCTGTACGAATGGTTAAGTGGACGCGATCAACTTACTCTTCTCCTCCTCCCTCACGAGAATACAAATCGCCTACAATCAGGCAATTCCATTCCACTCAACATTCACCACGTGTCCTATCCATGGCTGCGTTTTTAGTTATAAATACAATGCATTGGTAGCTTAGCTTAATTAAGGAGAAAACACAGGAGAGTGGAGAGGAGCGAAGAGAAGCCTTTTTGATTTTTCTTCTTCTTCTTTGTTTGTGAAGGTGTTGCAACTAAATTTTCAGGAAAAAAACATGTTTATTGAGAGTTTCAAGGTCGAGAGCCCTAACGTTAAGTACACAAACGATGAGATTCAGTCTCTTTACAGTTATGAGACTACTGAGCTTGTTCATGAGAACAGGAACGGTTCTTATCATTGGATCATCAAGCCTAAGACCGTAAAATACGAGTTCAAGACCGATACCCGTGTCCCCAAACTTGGGTTTGTTTTCTCCTTTTAATTGATTTTGTTCAGAAATAATCGATTAAAATGATGGATTTTTATCTGGGTTTCTCTTCAAATCTCATTTTCTGCTGTCTTTTGTTGATTTTGGTAGAGTTCTGCTTGTGGGGTGGGGAGGAAACAACGGCTCTACCCTTACTGGTGGTGTAATTGCTAATCGGGAGTGAGTTTCTTCATTTTTTTGGTACCCCTTTTGAGTTTTGATTTTTTTTATTTTATGTTAATGTCTGGTTGGTAATTAAGATCTTAGTTTGGTATTTTAATGAATTATTTTATGTTTATAATACTGGGTCTTCTATTTTTCACAGAGGAATCTCTTGGGCTACCAAAGAAAAAGTACAGCAAGCCAACTACTTTGGCTCGCTGACCCAGGCTTCAACTATCCGAGTTGGATCCTTTAATGGGGAGGAGATTTACGCTCCCTTCAAGAGTTTACTCCCCATGGTAATTAATCTTAATTTTATTAATAAATATTCACTTTTATTTTTACTTTTTATGCTCCCTTTGTTTTGATGTAAATTAAAGGAAAACAAAAAAAAATATCATTTTTCGTGTGTATATTTTCTTGAGGACAATTGACATTTTTCATGAATTTTATTGTTTTTCCTTATTTTACATCAAAACAAACGAAGCTTTAAAATCTTTTTTTGAATTTTTAATGTTTAATTTTCTATAACAGGCGAATCCGGATGACATAGTTTTTGGGGGTTGGGACATAAGCGACATGAACTTAGCAGATGCGATGGTGAGGGCTAAGGTCTTTGACATCGATTTGCAGAAGCAACTGAGGCCCTACATGGAATCTATGGTCCCACTTCCTGGAATCTACGACCCTGATTTCATAGCAGCCAATCAAGGGTCTCGTGCCACTAACGTGATTAAAGGGACTAAGAAAGAACAAGTTGAACAGATCATGAAAGATATAAGGGAGTTCAAGGAGGCTAGTAAGGTAGATAAGGTGGTGGTTTTGTGGACTGCAAACACTGAGAGATACAGTAACGTAGTCGTGGGGCTAAATGATACCACGGAGAATCTCTTAGCTTCCTTGGAGAAGGACGAAGCTGAGATATCTCCTTCCACCTTGTATGCTTTGGCTTGTATCTTTGAGGATGTTCCTTTCATCAATGGAAGCCCACAGAACACTTTTGTTCCAGGTTTCAAACCTCTTTCTAAGTTTAATTTGACATCTCTTAATTTGAAGCAACAAACATGATTTTCATTTTTTTTTAATGATTTTTTCTTTCCAGGGCTGATTGATTTGGCTATAAAGAGGAACAGTTTGATTGGTGGGGATGATTTTAAGAGTGGACAAACCAAGATGAAGTCTGTCTTGATAGATTTCCTTGTTGGGGCTGGCATCAAGGTAATTATCTAAAGGAAACCCAATAGGGTTTAGTCCCATTTAAGGTTTGAATTAAAGTTTTTTTAAATAATGGAAAGTCACTGATACTGTTTAAGGGGTTTGCATTTGTTTTATGATCTTTGATGATCAGCCAACATCAATAGTGAGCTACAACCATTTGGGGAACAACGACGGCATGAATCTCTCAGCCCCTCAAACGTTTCGATCAAAAGAGATCTCCAAGAGCAATGTGGTCGACGACATGGTGTCTAGTAATGGTATTCTCTACGAGCCTGGGGAGCATCCTGACCATGTCATCGTCATCAAGGTAGTAAACATTTTCCATACACTTTCTCTTTAGAGAAAGCTACAAAGACCCGGATTTTGACTCATTTGATTGGTGGCCTTTGGTTTTATGGTCATGGTAGTATGTGCCATACGTTGGGGATAGCAAGAGAGCCATGGACGAGTACACCTCGGAGATATTCATGGGTGGCAAGAGCACCATAGTTATGCACAACACCTGCGAGGACTCCTTACTGGCTGCACCCATTATCTTAGACTTGGTCCTTTTGGCCGAGCTCAGCACCAGAATCCAGCTCAAAGCTGAGGGAGAGGTTTGTCCTTAACTTGCGCTGTGTGTTATCTTTATCTTAGGTGTCTAAGTGGGGGTAACTTGTTATCATGGGTTTGATTTTACAGGGCAAGTTTCACTCTTTCCACCCCGTGGCTACTATCCTCAGTTACCTCACCAAGGCCCCTCTTGTAAGTATACATGTTTTGTTCATCAAAGAAGTGTACATAATCTAACTTTGGCCTATAACATCTCCCTAGTTTGTTCCAGTGATCGGATGTATCCCCTTTCCGGAACCAAGGAGTCGGTTTCGTGTGACAGTTGAAAAGTCCATCATGTGTATTAACGTATCTTAACTCCTAACTAACCTACTGGCCTAGATAAATGATGCCCAAAAAAAAAGACTTAGCTAGGCGTATAGGCCAGCCATCAAATTATAAGCGAGATTCAATCTGAATGGGACTCTTAGTGGTTGAGGAGGTCATGATTTTCATTTATGTGACACCCATCAAGAAGAAGTCACATGAATTTATAGCAATTAGGGTTGCTTAGGTTTTTAAGGCGTTGAATGTCTCTCTCTTTCTTAATGTTCTTTCTTCTGATGGTAATGGTTGGTTGTGGTGGTGACACAGGTACCACCAGGTACACCGGTGGTTAATGCCCTATCGAAGCAAAGAGCGATGCTTGAGAACATATTGAGGGCATGTGTTGGCTTGGCTCCGGAGAACAACATGATTTTGGAATATAAGTGAAGAATTCCATCTTTTCTTTTTATTTCTGTTCTAAGGAATGTACAAGAAGGAAGTAATGTATGTGCGAGGAAAGGTCTTTGCTCTTCACACCCCTGAGAGTAAGAATGTCGTGCGGGTGGCTCTTATGGTTTTCACTTGTACTCCGTTGGATTGTAGCATTTTAGTTTAGAGCGAAAGCTTTTTTATTTGTAATAGTTGATAATGAATGTAAGATATATATATATATATATGAATGCAATTCTTGGAAATTTTCTAGTCCTGTGCTGAGGATTGGCTTGCTTCCGCCGGTCCTTTATATTTCTTTCTAGCCATACTGTCAGTCAACCTAAACTCTCGCCCTCTACCAACCATCTGCCTACTCTGCAATGATTAAAACACTCTCTCACAAAAAGAATGGACAAGTGATTGGTAGAGGATGAGAGTAGGGGTTTATTTTTCAACTGTGAGAATATAATTGGGAAAATTCTTAACGAGCAGTGATAGGTGTACCCATGAATCCCAATTAGAAACCTAAGGCTAGACCAATGAGGTCCATCCCCCCTCTTAAATATTCACCAACTGTGATGAGCATTTAAGAGGGGAGGGCTGGACCAATGAGGTCCAGCCTTAGGTTTCTAAATGGGTTTCATGGATACGTTAACTATTTCCCATTCTTAATTGGTTTGAGATTGTATTTGAAGAACAGAGTGGCTCTTTAAAGAAGAGCAGGTGACTTATTTCAAGGTTAAAGAGCTGGCTCTCAAGAGTATGCATCTTAGTGATTCCCATGAAGAGTGGACCCTGGACTTTTGATGTTTAATTTAATTTTATTTTTGTACTCTTTGATTAGCAGGGTTAGTATTTGTTCTAGGTTAGAAAATTGTGAAGTTTTCAATCATGCACACCCTTACAGGATTGGATCCTAGACCAAATGTGTGTGCATATATAAGTGGTGCTATGCACACATTACCAATGGGACAAGCATCACTTCCTAACTTTTGATGATTAAAGATTAAAAATACATTATGAAAGTTCTTGGAATATCATCACATGAATTATGTGTAATTTAATTGTAATGTAGGTCAAATTTTTCTTGAGTTTTACTATAAACAAAGCCTAGTTCAAGAGATAATTGGAGCTCCTCAAAGATGCCTTATGACCGAAGTAATTTGGAAATTATAAAAATAAAACAAAGATATTTATCTCAAGTAAAAATTTTGTTGTAATTTCTAAAATGCCAATGTCAATGCATATTTTGGGGAGCTCTAAGGTATCTCTTGAACAGAAACTCGTTTCTCTATTAATTTCCACGTTAGCATTGCATATATGATCGCATTTGGCTTAACCTTAACACCCTTTCACTGCCAAATTAAAAGGTTTTCTAGTCATGTGTGGTCGATTAATTACGGTACATTATGGATGCCCTCCCTTATGTGACAAGGTTGTTAGTTTGGCTAGCTGCAACACTTATTAGAGATATTATGGAGCACAATAATAAAACGTGATGAGATATATTATATCTTATCACCATATATATATTAGATTTGAATTTAAATATTGATTTACGATATTTTTTTAGTAGGAGTAATCATTTATCTAGGTTTGCAATTAAGCTAGGAGTTAGGTTAGTACAAAAGGTGGGCCTTCAACCACCACAACAACGGAACTTGAGTTCATCAAAATAGAACATACGACTTACCACTGGTGCAAACCAGGAGTCGTAATTTAGGATTTGATTAAATATGATTAGATTTGGTTGATATTAAGCACATGCCTGTTAAAATAGGCCATCCTTGTCAATCTCTAATCGCACTCTCTTGAAGAACCATTAGGCTCCATTCTTTTGGTTCGTTTGGTGGAACTTTTAAAATCTAGAAATTTCATTATTTCATTCATTCTTCTTAATGTCTTGAACTTTATTATTTCACAGAGTGTAAAAGTTCTACAAATATAGAACTTTTAAGTTCTACCAAAAAATTCGGATTTTTTAAGTTTCATATTTGTAGAACACATTAGGTAAAAGAATACATAAAACAATGGAAGTCCTAAACTTTAAAAGTTCCACCAAAAGAATAGAGCCTTAAATACGTCAAAAATGCGCAGCAGCCCTACAGGTTGGACCTGGAGTCAGCTAAAAGTTGAGAAACTGAATTATTGCTGCTCTAGATGCTTTCATCTTCGCAATTTGAAGGACAGTCAAGGCTATTACTCATGAAATGTGTGTGTATGTGTCTGTAGTGGTTGGTCGGTCCACGAGAGAGGGCCACACACTTAAAGGTTTGTGATTGTTTACAGGGGGCTCCCGGCCACATGTTATTGCTTCCTTTTAGTGCAATGGACATAAAGCTTTCTTGTCCTCTCACTCTATTTCCTTTTGATAAGCAACAGAAAGGGACCACTCCCAACATAGTCATGTGCATAACGTGAAGGACAATACAAGGAATGCTAAGCAGACTCTCCGGATAGAAGACTCGCCCCTCGTAGAAAATAAAATAAAGAAGGTCCTTTTCGTATAAGGGGCGAGTCCATCTGCCATAGAGTGTGCTTAGCATTTTCCAAGATAAGATACCCACCCGGCGGGTTATGATGGCCTCGGATTGTCTCTGGCGAAGCCAGAAAGGGCTCTCGGGGTTCCATACATTGTGCGACACTTGGCGTAAAATGGGGGAGAAGTCATTCCATTTTCTCCCCATAATTTTGACTTCTCCCCATTTGATATCTCACACCCTTATTCTCACACACTTATCGCCACATGTCTTATTATAGGTGGAGAAGTCAAAATCATGGCCCCATGATTTTGACTTCTCCACCACATGTCACCTATTCTATGGAACCCCGAGATAAGCCCTTTCTGGCTTCGCAGAGGCAAGCCAGGGCCGGTTATGATGGCCAAGGTGTGCCCCTCACTTGATGGTGGTCCTAGAACTATGTTCTCTGAAGGGAAACTTCCAAAAATTCTTTATGTACTAGATTTGTAGAATTTTGGCAATGTAGCAGGTGAGCCACTCACTACTACTGATCAGTGCTCCGACCTACTAATCAGTGCTCCGACCCACAGTGACATCCCAAATGTAATGTATTTTTTTAGGGAAATGCTTTAGAAACCACAGGAGGGCCGAGACCACCAAGACCGTGCATCACTGCACAGGATTTCAGGTGGGGCCTACCATGTGAACGTGAGCCCCACCTGAAATCCCGTGCAGGGATGCACGGTCTCGATGGTCTCGGCCCTTTTGCGGTCTTAGTAGCAAAGTAGGACGAGATTTTTTAACTGTCACATCAACTCTGGTTCACCCAAATGAGCGATACACTGCCACTGAGACCAATGGGCAGGTGCCCCAAATGTGGTGATTCATTAACCAATTAATTGACAAACCATCTATCCATGACCTGCAATTCCATGCATAGAGTATTGTTGTATCTGCTAGGAGGTCTTCCGAGTAGAAAAGCATTGATGAACCTGATCATCTGCACTGTAAGCTGAATTGGGACTCTTCGAAGGCATCTGCAACTACAAGGTAGTCATTTGCCTTCATCCCTGTCACTGTGAAGAAAGGGCCAACAAGCCCCGTCCGGCCCACTGTCACTGCTTGAATATTTCGACCAATAGGTTTCTATGCTTTGTCGGCCCAATTCAATCCCAAAGCACAAAATTCACAAACAAGAAGAAGATAGTCATCTCGTTAATTCTTCATTTTTTTTTTTTTTTTTTTGAGTAAATTACACTCACCTCCCCTCAAGTTTGGTGAAATTTCAGAAACCTCTCATTTGGTTTCTGAAATTACACTGTCCTCCCTTATCAGACTCTTAATATTAACACTATTAACTAATGTTACCATTTTCCCATTGTTGATGATAGTTATTGGAAAGTTTGACTTATGGGGTTTAAATTTAAGAACGTTGTTCATAATTCAATAAAATAATGACACGTGGCTTAATAGATGTTCTGATCTATTATATGTTAAAAGCTAAAAATCTCCCTTGGAGATTTGGTTAATAGAATTCCATGAAAGAGGGTTAGATGAAGCTATTAAAATAAACATGTTTATCTGATAAATGATGATTTTGACTTTTAATGACTATCGATAAATAATATTTGATGTTTTCAGACTCTTATGCTCTTAGTTCTTCCAAAAAGATTCTACTCCTTAATGACTCTTACAAATGATTATAGTCTTTGCGCTATTAATAGTTGATTATGGTTCTCACGCCATTAATTTTGGTTATAGGTTTAATGCCTTTGATGCTGATTCGGGCTCTAAACGCCTTTAGATACTGATATGGGTTCTAACGCCTTTGATGCTGATTCAGGCTTTAACGCCTTTAAATGCTGTTTTGGGCTTTAACGCCTTTGATGATCAACATGGCTTCAGTGCCTCTCTTTGGCTCTCAATGCCTTTCTGATGATAAAGGGTATGGTATGGATTAGTACCTCCCTGTATACCTTTCTGATGACCTATACCAGAAAGAGGATTTGCTTTGTTAGGGGTGAATGGTATGGATTGTTACCTCCCCGTAGGAATGGATGTGGTTGTTTCCCTTCATTACCTATTTCAGTGAAGCATGGATTACTTCTTGGGTTGACAGTTAGGGAGAAAGCATTGGGGATGGATTTTTCCTCAGTTTCTCTTAAAGCCTGATAGGATGGGTGTCTTCGTCCAACACCTCCGCTTTCCCTATTGGACTTGAGATGATTATTATTATTATTATTATAATTATTATTATCACTTAAAAGGAGTGTTGCTGTCTGAACACTTATATATTACCTCAAAAGGACATTACATCATGAAAGCATATGACTTGCTTTCACGATGTAGTTACCAACCGCTTTGGGGGAGGATGATGAGTTGTGGTTTAGAGGGTTTAGATAGAATTTTTTAAAGGATGAATATTATGAATACCGCTTTTAACCTTTGAAGAATATATCCGAAAGCTTTGGTCATAAAGCTTAAAGGAGTTATAGTGAAAAACGTCTTTATCATGATAAAATCCAGTATTTTCTCTCTAAAGTCGGTTACAAAAACGGTTATGATAGCTATACAAGTTAGTTATGATTTATGTTGATCACCTATAAGTAGAGGTGACCCCCTCTTGTTTGGAGAGAGAATTTTTCCTGTCTTCTAATTAGATTTCTTGGAGAAAACTAAAGATTTTTCAACAAATAATTTTACTGAGAGAGAAAGTAAAGGATTCATCAAGAAAAGTCATTTGTCACCATTATTCTTCACTATTCTTTCTTTCTCTCCCTTTAAATCACTTTCTTCTTTCTTCCCCTTCTTCCTTGTATTGATCTCTGAATCATTTCTTTCAAAATAACCCAATTTAGAATGGTCTGGATAACAGATTTAGGCTAGATTGAGGTTGCAGTGAATCCCATCACTTCAAAAATCGAAATCACTCCTCTACATTTTTTGCGACTCCACTGAGGAATCTGCAACAATTTTGAGAGAAAATGGTGACCAAGAAAGGTGTTTCTTCTCAAGCTCATGCCATACAGGAAGAAAATAGAGAAGAATCTCATACTTCTAGAGTAGAGGTTCCGGATTTTTCTGCCGTTCTTGGACCTTTTCTTGCTCAATTTCAAGCAACCCAAGTACAGATGCAAGCCCAAATGCAGACTATTCAAGCTCAGATAGCAGCTCAGTTGGCAGCCTCAGAGAAACAGATGCAAGATTTTTTCAAGAAAGTCCGCCATGAAGACAATGTTCGCAACTTGGAGGGGTCATAGGAGCGTACACCTTCTCCATCTCGGCATGTTGAGGAAAATGATACTCCTCATGATAATCCTCCCAAGAAGGATGCAGCTCCTTCTTCACCACCTTGTAATCATCATGAACGAGAAAGGGGACACTCCTCATACATGATAGCTGAAGATTTCTCTGAAATGTTCGAAAGAGAGCAAGCTAAACGCTATGGACTTTCAAATACTTTTGATGCTAGACCACCATTTTCAGCAAGGATTATGCGAATGGAATATTCATCAGGATATATCACACCCCAGTTTACCCTCTACAATGGAAGGACTGGAAATGCTCGAGAGCATGTAATGCGCTTTACTGATGCTCTGAGCAGGTATGCAAATAATGAGGAGCTACGCCTTCGTGAATTTGTTAAATCCTTGACTGATCGTGCTTTCACCTGGTATACTACTTTGGCCCCAAATTCCATTCATTCTTGGGAAGAGATGGTCAGTATGTTTTCCAAGAAATTCTTCTCAGTAGAAGACCATGTTACTCTCAATACTCTGTCAAAAGAGCGGTAGAGACCTAATGAGGATCTAACACAATATGTTCGTTGCTTTCAGTATTTGGTCTTAGACTGCCATGAACAAACGACTGAAGAACAGCTTTTACAAATATGTGTGGATGGGGCAGCAAAGGAATACAAAGCTTATTTGGAGGTAGCCACTATCTCCTCTTTTGAAAAACTTTATGATATTTTTCAAAGGCTCAACACAATCATATCTAGGGCAGCTCTATCAAGGTATGAAGATAGATATGGTAGGAGGGCCAAGAGAGAGTCAGCAATGGCGACTGAAAATTCTAGAAGGCGGTCATTCCAAACAAATTCCTCTTATCAATCTGATAAAAGACCAAAGTTTAATCCAGAAAATGTTCCACCGCCTTTTCCCTGCAGCATGGCGGAAGTGCTGTATATTGTGGAAGTATGGATTGCTGATGGTGTTCTGTACTTACCATCACCATTCCAAAAGCCTACAGAAGAAGACAAGTAGAGTAGCAAATATTGTGTGTATCATCAGACTGTACGCCATTCAACAAAAAATTGTTTTTCTCTAAGGCGGATTTTCAATGACAAAATAGCTGTTGGACACTTAAAATTTCAACATCTCCTGAAAGGGTCTGTCCATCAAGATCCTCTACCAGACCACAAAGGGAAAGATGTGGTTGCTATGGTTTATCATAATTCAAATATTTTGGAAGAAAAGGAGATTGAAGAAGAAGATATCTCTAATATCCCTACGGCAGTTGAAATTCTTTCACAGAGTTCAAAATTTAAGAATTTCTTTGACCAAATGCATTTCTCAAAAGCGGCAAGAATAGCTGCAACAGTGGCTTTGACAGCAGTTGCAGAGGCTCACTTAGAACATTGTTTTCTTGCTTATTCCACCACAAGAAAGGCAATGCTAGAAATACAAGATGTAAGTTTCACCGCCGACGACATGAAAGCTTCATCAAAAACCCACAACAAGCATTTGTATGTCACAACTTTAATAAATTCTATTGAAGCAAAAAGAGCGTTGATAGACTCTGGTTCTTCTTTAAATCTTATTCCATTATCAACAGCAGTGGCAATGGGATTAGATCCTTCAAAGATCTCAAAGCAGCCTATAGAAATATCAGGATTTGGAGGACAGTGTCAGAACACCATTGGTTATGCCACTATTAAATCTTCAAGTAGGGCCAATCAATTCAGCAATAAGAGTTCATGTCATTGAGGCCAATGTTAGCTATCACAATCTTCTCGGCCGCCCTTGGATTCACAAATTCCAGTTAATACTGTCAATATTCCACTAGTGTATCAAAGGAATATACAAAGGAATAGTTATCAGGATACCAGCAACTGTTACACCATTCGCGAAAGCAGAAGCTCACATTTCAGAAGCATTATTCTATGATGAGCTGGTAGAAGAAGGAGAAACCGCTTTCGAAATGACCGGAGGAATTATGCTAACATCTTCTACTGCTTCAACGCCATCAGAAATTTCAAAGGCATCAAAGAGACCATGAGACGAAAGTGTGAAAACAGAGGTTCAAGGAGGTGGCATTATCAAAGAGTCAAGGACTGGGGGCTGTAAAAGGGTGGTACAACCAGATGGAAAGGTTGTATACATCTTATGACAATCAAAGAAAGCTAATTCATCAAAAGAAAATCAGACTCCCATGATGAATCAGATATTTCAAACTGAAGAGACAAGTGAAATTGGGGAGGCACCAGAGCAGATGCAGGATGGTATAAAGGCGGTACAGGAAAGTCTTGAAGAGATAAATCTTACAGAAAATTCATCTGAAAAGCTTCCAATACTTATCAATTCCAAACTAGCCCCAGAAGAAAAAGAAGAATTGGTAAGTTTACTTAAAGAATATAGGGATATTTTTGCATGGAATTATGAAGAAATGCCAAGGTTAGATCCTGCATTGGTTACACATAAGTTGAATATTGAGTCAGGATATGTACCAGTAAAGCAATTGCCAAGGAAGTTTAGACCAGATATTGAAGATCAAATCAAAATAGAAGTAGAAAAGCTTTTAAAAGCCGGTTTTATTAAGCCCATTCAACACCCTACTTGGCTAGCCAATATTGTACCAGTTAAAAAGAAGAATGGTCAAATACGTTGCTATGTTGATTTTAGAGATTTAAACAAAGCATGTCCAAAGGATGAATTCCCTTTACCCAACATGGATTTGTTAGTTGATGCAACGGCAGGCCATGACACCTTTTCATTTATGGATGGTTATAGTGGGTACAATCAAATCAAGATGGCAACAGAAGATGTAGAAAAAACCACCTTTTGGACACCCATTGGAAACTTCTATTATACAGTAATGTCATTTGGATTAAGGAATGCCGGAGCTACTTATCAAAGGGCTATGACAGCCATTTTTCATGATATGTTCCATAATACAGTAGAAGATTATGTGGATGACATTGTTATCAAGTCTCAAAAGCGTCAGAGTCATGTTGATGATTTAAGGAGAGTTTTTCAGTGATGTCGCCAATATCAGCTAAAAATGAATCCCTTAAAATGTGCTTTCAAGGTTTCAGCAGGCAAATTCTTGGGGTTCATTGTAAACAGGCATGGCATAGATGTTGACCCAACAAAGGCTCAGACAATTGCATCTATGACAGCTCCAAGCACAGTCAAAGAGTTAAAAAGCTTTTTAGGAAGAGTATCCTATATAAGAAGATTCATTCCAGGACTGGCAGCTGTCATAGTACCTCTTATGCCACTCTTACGGAAGAATTGTGAATTCAAATGGGAAGCAGTGCATGAAAAAGCTTTTAAACAACTTTAGCAGATGATGAGTTCAACTGCTACCATGATGGCACCTATACCACAAAAGCCTTTGGTCTTGTATTTAGCTTCAACAGAAACCGCTATTGAGGCTCTTTTAGCTCAAGAGGATCAGTCTGGTTGTGAACGGCCGATTTATTATCTCAGTAGGATTCTCAAGGATGCAGAGCTAAGATACCCTCAAATAGAAAGGAATTGTTTTTCTTTGATCTATGCTTTACAAAAATTCCGCCATTACTTACTGTCTCATAAAATTTTTCTGATAACAAAATCTGATCAAATTAAATATCTTGTGTCAAAGCCAGTTCTTTCAGGACGAGCAGCTAAATGGCTTCTTTCATTATCAGAGTTTGACATCACCTGTCTTTGTCCCCGTGCTATTAAAGGATAAGCAGTAGCAGATCTATTGGCAAATTTCTCAGGAAATGATGATCTGACATTAAAGGAAGAATTACCAGGAGAATTGCCTGAGGTAATGGTTATTGAAGCAATAGAAGAATGGTTCATGTATTTTGATGGATCCAAGACTATGGATTCAGCTGGGGCAGGTATTGTATTAAAAGCTCCTGAAAGAGAGGTAATATCTCTCTCTTTCAAATTAGATTTCCCTTGCTCTAACAATATAGCAGAATATGAAGCTCTTCTCATAGGTCTATCAATTGCTAAGGAGTTAAAAGCCAAGAGAATAAATGTAATAGGGGATTCTAATTTGGTAATTAACCAAATGGAAGGGTCATTCAATGTAAAGGATATTGGTTTAGCTCCATACAGAACAGTGGTTCAAAGAATAATGAGCAGTTTTGATATGGTGGAATTCAAATATCAAGAGCATACAGGGAACCGCCATGTTGATGCACTTGCTACCTTGGTATCAAAATTAACATTTGAAGGAGAAGATTCTCAAGTAGTAGTCAAAAGGCGTACAATAGCTACACTTCTGATGGAGGAATTATATGAAAAAGAATCAGAAGAAGCAGATTGGAGAGAACCAATTTTGACAAATATTAACCGCCTTCATGATTCAACTACAGTTCCTACTACAACATTGAAAGTCTTAAAAAATTTCATGCAGATAAATGAGGATTTATATTTCAAAGGGCCTGAAGGCGTCCTGATGAGATGTGTTGGTGCCAAAGAGGCTAAGAAGCAAATGATGCAGGTTCACACAAAGATATGTGGGTATAATCCCTCTCTTAGTCTATATAGAAGGTTACAACATTGTGGAATATATTGGTCAACAATGGAGAAGGATGTTGCTATGATATAGAAAGAATGTCCTGATTGTCAAATACTGCCAGATAGAGAAGAATGTCATTTCACAAATTCTTGGGAAGATTGGAAGAAACCATATAATGATTACTTCATAGATGGAATAATGCCTGTTGATCCAAAAGAAGCCTTCAAGTTCAAGAAAAAAGTTGCTAAATTCTATTTTGACAAAGGAGAATTATTCAGGAAAGGATATAGTGGTATTGCTCTCAAATGTCTGTTTGGAAAGGAGGTTGAACTAGCATTACATGAGGCTCATAGTGGAGATTGTGGAGTTCATCAAGGAAAAAGAAAATTATTTCAATACATTTTGGGACTTGGATATTATTGGCCTACCATGGAAGCAGATTCACATCTATACATTTAAAGCTATCATCAGTGTCAAATCAGAGGAAATGTTATTCATGCCCCTGCACAATCTTTACAGTATGTTTCTACACCCTGGCCCTTTCACACTTGGGGGCTAGATTTAATTGGACCAATTAATCCTCCTGCTGAAGGACATGTTTGGATCCTTGTGGCTACTGAATATTTTACTAAGTGGGTAGAAGCTATACCATTAAGAAAAGCTACATGTATCATGGTGGCTAAATTTGTTAAAGAAAACATCATTTGCCGCTTTGGAATACCAAGGGAGGTTGTCACTGATAATGGAACGCTTTCATAAATTCCAATGTGAGAGTTATTAGAGAGATATGATATCAAACACAAGAAGTCAACCCCTTATTATCCTAAAGGGAATGGGCAAGCAGAAGCTACTAATAAAACTATTCTGAAGATAATTGGAAAATGGTAGAAGGAGCCCATAAGAAATGGTGTGAAAAGCTTCCAATAGCACTATGGGCTTACAGAACTTCAGCAAGGACTGCAACAGGTGTCACCCCTTTTTCTCTAGTATATGGGACAGAATCTGTTGTAAATTTGGAAATCAAGATACCATCTACAAGGATTGAAACATTTGATGGAGAAATGGCAAGTCTCCAAGCTGTCAAGCTAGCTCAGTTGGAAGTCATTGATGAAAAGCGTGAAGCTGTGGCTATGAAGACAAAAGCGTACCAAATGAGAATTGCTAAAGCGTATGACAAAATTATATAACATAGAGCTCTTAAAGAAGGTGACTTGGTCCTTAGAACAGCTATTCATGTCAGGAACGGTACGAAAGTAGGGAAGTTTACTCCTAATTGGGAAGGACCATTCTTGATAAGGCAAAGTTTTGACAATGGTTATTGTTTTTTATCTACGCCATCTGGTGAAGTATTACATGACCCTATTAATATAAAATGGTTAAAGAAGTACCATGTTTAATAAAGAAAATAAACATAAAAAAAATTGTGTTCATTAGAATTTGTCAACATTTACAAAAGATTAAAAGAAACACTTCTACAAAATGTCTGATGTAAAGCCTTTTTCATTCAAAAACACAAGCCTTTCAGCAAAAGCCTTCAGACGATTGCATTCTTCATGTTCGGCTGTAATTTCATCTTGAAGAGCTTTCAGGTTGTCCTGTGCTTCTTTTATATTCTTTTCTTTCTCTTCTAGTATAGCTTGATGGCGGGCAATCTCTTGACGAATAATATGAACACTGTCTTGATCTTCCAATAATACTTTCTTGAGTCCTTCTGCTCTAACTACTTTGCTTGTGTATGAGCTTTTCAGATTGGCAAAGTTTTTGGCTTAAAAAAATGTAAGAGACAGGTTGTTCAGGAAATCTATTAACCACTTCACATCAACATTGATGTCTTCAAGCTCCTTCCGTTCTTGCACCCAATCATCAAAGTTCTTCATTCTCAAAAGCGTAAGATGAGGCTTGATATCTTTAACCCTTCTAATGATAGAGCAAAATGTCTCTATGCAGCCCGCTCTGATGATAGGATTCTTTAAAAAACAAGAAGAGGTGATATCCTGATAGCGCTTCACTATCTCCGACCACAAAGGAAGAGAGCTTTCAGATACAGGATAGCGTCTCAAGATCTCATCTGAAGAATCAGCTAACGACGGTTCAGTTGAAGTGGAAGGAGTAGTGATATCTTCACTCATAAAAATTCCCATGAAAGCGGATAATTCTGACGAGGCAGTTCTTAAAGAGCCTATTTCAGGAGGAGCAGATTCAGTGTTTATCATTTCCCTATTGGAAACAACAGGAGTCTCCATACCAGAATCAGTAACTTGGATATCTTCATGAACGCTTCCTGGAGTTGTCTCTGTGCCAATAGAAATCTTTTCACCAATAATATCCTCTTCAATATTCTGCTCTGAATGACTGATGATAACACTTTCAACAAAAGCAATTACTTGAGCACTAATGCTTTAAGTAGAGGGCACTGGTGTACGAATGTTTTCATCAACAGAATGAGTGATATCAATAGAAGAAGAAATTTCTGTAATCATTTTAGGGGGATTTTCAAAAGATTGATGTTCAGAATTTTGAAGAACCGTGGAGAAAAACGCCATCTTACTAGTACGAGGGTCCACCTCCATAGGTTGTTCCAAAGGTGCAACATCAACGGTTCTCATGACAAAAGCATTTTCAATATCTACTTCAATTGTGCTTGTTTCCTTGAAAATTGGAGCATCAGCTGCAGCAGAAGCGGTTATGATATTTGCTTCAATAGTAACAAACTCTGGTATCTCAATTTGAATACCTTCAGGAGGTCCTTCAAATAACACACAAATTGTTAGAATGCTTTATTTAATACATAATAAAATATGAAGTTAGGCATATGATTAAAATTTTACGAGAATGACTAACCTGCGTTTTCAGAATTATCAACAACAATATCTTTTTCGCCCATAGGTGGTGGAGAAGTCTGTATACTCCTCTGAAATAATAATGACTTTGCCTTAATAGCTTGCGATCTCATCCTTTTCAGAGAGTTCAGAGCCTTCACTATATCAGTTGTCTTAGCAGGATTCACAGCCTTTGAAGGTATAGGAGCTTTTGCAAAATGTTTCTTCTTTTTCCCAGAAAGCGGTGAAGAGCTTGGCTCACTTTCAAGCCAGATGTTGGCCAAATCTCCAACTTGTACCCTCGCCTTAGCTGATGAAGGAAAAGGGATATCAGCTATATTGTCTTCGGGAACATTAAGTCCCATTGGAGTTATTGGAGTTTCAGAACTCCCTATGTCAGCATCTGAAAGCGGAGATATTTTCTTCTGCTGAAGAGAAGAAATTTCAGCCTTTTCTGAATCCTTTTGCTATTGAAGATTTTGCTTACAAAGGATTAGTGGCTCATTGTCTCCCTCTTCTTCATCACTTTCGGAAGAAGGATCCTGTATAGATTAAAATATATGAATAAGAATGAAGAATTGAAAGTGTGTATATAAGAAAATCTTTTTGTATGAAAAAAAAATTTTCTCATCAAGTATGTACTAACCGAATGACTTTTTCGTTTCTTGGAAAGAGGGATTTTCTTTTTTATTGCAGTCTTTTTTATTCTAGGTGCTTTTGGGGTAGCCGCCTTTGGAACGGGACCAGATACAGGAGGAGTAATATCTTCTTCCTGAACTTCGGAAGGACTTTCAGCAGCAACCTTTGTCTTAGGTTTCTTAGGAGAAGGAGCTGCCGCCTTTCTTTTTCTGTCGGTTCCAGGAGGATCCATCAAACCTTTCTCTTTATCCATGGCCAAGTCCACTGGCTGACTGATCATTGGCGCACTTTGAGTAAAGGCTTTGAAAGTGCTAATACAAGTTTTCCAGAAAATTTGATAATTTCTTGTACACCGGCCTACTCTATGTTCTCCAGCTAGATAAAAACCTGTGACTAATGGCCTTAAATGGGAAGACCAGCTCTCTAGAATAAAAGACTTCATAGCTCTTTTGGTGGAAAAAGTTTCAGCGGCATTGTCCGGAACGCCTTGATCTAAGCCAAATTGTCTCAAAAAACGATCAGGGTTATACGATTCAAGATGAAAGCTGTTTGTTCTACCACCATCAACGCTGTAAAGACCTACCAAGTGACACTTGGAAAAAATGGAAAAACAATGAAGAGTCTTCAGTGAGATCTCTGCTCTTTCTTCTACATTTGTACCAAGCAAAGCCAAAGGCTCTTCAGAGTGATAAAGAAATCTTTCAATACCTTTCAAAGGCTCAACATAAGGCTTGAATTAGAAACACTTTTCTTTGTCAATAAAATCAAAAATCAATGCATCCTTCTTCCTGGAAATACTACTCCACCACCATGCCCTGGGACTTGGGAGATCTTCAATGTCAGTATTATCAACTTGTAAAGGTGAAAATTGTCTAGCTGAGGGCGCATAGCCAGGAAAGTGTTCCCATAACTACATTTGGAGAAAAGCGGTGTGGACAAATGTCTCAATGTGATAAGCACCCGCTGACCAAGCTTGGTATGTGTGGAGTTGATCCAAATTTTTATACAAAGTCCCCAAAAAGTATACTCCCAAAGGGAAGCTGTGACCATCAGCAAGGCAGAAAGCCAAGGGGAACAGTCTGTCTAAAACCTTGTCTGTTGGAGTGCCTTCAAAGACATATCTTGATAGCCACATACATATGAATGCTATCAGCTCTAGAGGTGATTTGTACTCTTTCCCATATTTATATTCTCTAACTCCTGTTTCCTTATTCACAGGTCCCTTTTCTCTGAAAAAATAACGTACCCAGCCATAGAAATTTGGCCGCCTTGCATGAGATTCTTTTGCACTTCCCCAAACAGGGTTCACCCTCGATTCCCAAACTAATGCATGGAGAAGCCTAGATACTTTTACTTCTTCTTTGGTCAAAACAATATCTTGAATGTCATTATTCCCAAAAACCGGTAATCTCTATAACGCCATCATATCTTCAAGAGTAGGGGTAATTTCTCCCCATAAAGTGATAAATGTATGAATTTGACTATTCCACCTAGTAACTAATTGTGATAAACTATTTGTGTTTTGTGTTTTTTCTGACTTCAAAATCCTTTGAAAGTTCTATAGCTTTAAAAATCTCAACTGCTTGAAGCTTAGGCCCATACTCCGGATGAGTAAGCATATAATCATACCAGGCTGTCCATTCCTTGGTACAGCCGCTATGAGAGTTGAAATTAACTTGTGAAAGCGTAAAATCTTTTCTTTCTATTCTAAACATAGTAGTTGCAAAAGGCGATAGACAAAATCCTTTAGCTCTATCAATATCACCATAAGATAAGGCCCACCCATCTGAGGGAACAGCGGCATCCCAGGAGTGATGCATAGCTGAATCCCAAAATTCAATATTTAAAAGTTTCTTTTGAGAAGAAGAAGCCAGAGCTAAAAGCGTAAAAAAATGATGCAGAAATAAAATAGATTACAATGTGTTTTTCTTTGTAAAAAAGGAACAAATATATATATATATATATATATATATATATATATGAATGATGAATGAAGTAATACAACATGAAAATGATTAAAGCTACTTAAATAGAATGATGAAAGATAAAAGAAAAATAACAGTAAACAGTAGAATAAAAGAGAGAAAAGGAAAAGAGGAATCAAAAGGGGATAAAAAGACTTACCAGAAACTTGAGAGATATTCTGAAATTCCAGATAGAGATAAAAAAATTCTTGATTCCTTAAAATGAACGGCAAAGAAGCACCAATAGCCCGATTACAGAAAAACAAGGAAAATGCTCAGAATATACTCGCACAAGGAAGACGATGATAAACAGTAAGTAATGTCCAGTAAGTGATGTTGAATAATTTTCACCATTTTATACTGTTTAAAGCATTTATGATGCACGATTTTCAAGGAGCACATTTTGGTTCAAATTTTGAAAAAAAAGGAATGATCATGATGACCTTTACAGCCTGGTTGCGTAATCCTATTGGTGAAGGATTTGGTAAGTTACTGTTTCAAGTAGAAACTGAAAAGACAGTTTAGTATTGAGACACCATATTTGTGATAAGCATATTATTTAATATAAAAAAAATCTTCTTCAAATAAAGAGTGTTTTTGTCTACTCAGACGCCTTTGGTTTTATCAAACCTAGAAGCGCCTTCACAAACAGGGGGCTAAATGTTGATGATGGTTATTGGAAAGTTTGACTTATGGGGTTTGAATTTAAGAACGTTGTTCATAATTCAATAAAATAATGACACGTGGCTTAACAGATGTTATGATATGTTATATATTAAAAGCTAAAAATCTCCCTTGGACATTTGGTTAACAGAATTCCATGAAAGAGGGTTAGATGAAGCTATTAAAATAAACATGTTTATCTGATAAATGATGATTTTGGCTACTAATGATCATCGATAAATAATATTTGATGTTTTCAGGCTCTTATGCTCTTAGTTCTTCTAAAAAGATTCTACTCCTTAATGACTCTTACAAATGATTATAGTCTTTGTGCTATTAATAGTTGATTATGGTTCTTATGCCATTAATTTTGGTTATAGGTTTAACACCTTTGATGTTGATTCGGGCTCTAAACGCCTTTGGATACTGATATGGGCTCTAACGCCTTTGATGCTGATTCAGGCTTTAACGCCTTTAAATGCTGTTTTGGGCTTTAACGCCTTTGATGATCAACATGGCTTCAGTGCCTCTCTTTGGCTCTCAATGCCTTTCTGATGATAAAGGGTATGGTATGGATTAGTACCTCCCTTTATACCTTTCTGATGACCTATACCAGAAAGAGGATTTGCTTTGTTAGGGGTGAATGGTATGGATTGTTACCTCCTCGTATGAATGGATGTGGTTGTTTCACCTTATTGCCTATTCCAGTGAAGCATGGATTACTTTCTGGGCTAACAGTCAAGGAGAAAGCATTAGGGATGAATTTTTCCTCAGTTTCTCTTAAAGCCTGACGGGATGGGTGTCTTCATCCAACACCTCCGCTTTCCCTATTGGACTTGAGATGATTATTATTATTATTATTATTATTATTAATATTATTATTTTTATTATTATCACTTAGAGGAGTGTTGCTATCTGAACACTTATATATTACCTCAAAAGGACATTACACCATGAAAGTGTATGACCTGCTTTCACGATGTAGTTACTAACCGCTTTGGGGGAGGATGATGAGTTGTGGTTTGGAGGGCTTAGATAGAATTTGTTAAAGGATGAGTATCATGAATACTGCTTTTAACCTTTGAAGAATATATCTGAAAGCTTTGGTCATAAAAGCTTAAAGGAGTTATAGTGAAAAACATATTTATCTTAATAAAATCTAATATTTTCTCTTTAAAGTCGGTTACAAAAACGGTTATGACAACTGTACAAGTTAGTTATGATTTCTGTTGATCACCTAAAAGTAGAGGTGACCCCCTCTTGTTTGGAGAGAGAATTTTTCCTGTCTTCTAATTAGATTTCTTGGAGAAAACTAAAGATTTTTCAACAAAGAATTTTACAGAGAGAGAGTAAAGGATTCATCAAGAAAAGTCATTTGTCACCATTATTCTTCACCGTTCTTTCTTTCTCTCCCTCTAAATCACTTTCTTCTTTCTTCCCCTTCTTCCTTGTATTGATCTCTGAATCATTTCTTTCAAAATAACTCAATTTAGAACGGTCTGGATAACATATTTAGGCTAGATTGAGGTTGCAGTGAATCTCATCACTTCAAAAATCAAAATCACTCCTCTACAACCATTTTATCCCTATTACTTGATTAAGGAAACACATCTTTACTGTTTGAAAGCTCTTTTTGTCTTACAATGGTGGCCCCCACATTCAATAAGGGTAGACCCCACATCCAAAAATGCAAGGCCCCACTTTTCTCAAGACACAAAGGGGCAACAGTTGTTAACAACATTGTTGTCGATCCAAACTCAAGAAAAACATAAACTCTCAAGCCGCCACATGTCCCTTTTAATACCCACTAACTATGATTAAGATTTACTCACCCCTAGTGTTTATCCATCTAACCTTAAATTTAGGGAAAAAATAGCCTTAGGTTGGTTATGCTTAACTGCAATTAAAGAGGGTTCTACAAGCCGCCATGTGTCCCTTTTAACACCCACTAAATGTAGTTAAGATTCACTCATCCTTAGGATTCATTAATCTAACCTTGGTTATAAGAAAATAAAAATAAAAAATATTAATCTTAGATTAATTATGTTTAACCACAGTTAAAGGATCTCTATAAGCCGCCACGTGTACTTTTAACACCAACTAACTATGGTTAAAACTCACTCACCCCTAGGGTTCATCCATCAAACCTTGGTTTTTAGAAAAAAAAAACCTTAGGTTGCTTATGCTTAACCACAATTAAAGGGAGCTCTACAAGTCGCCATGTGTCTCCTTTAACACCCACTAACAGTGGTTAAAATTCACTCACCCTTGGGATTCATCCATTTAACCTTGATTTTTAAAAGAAAAAAAAAATCATTTGGTTGATTATGCTTAACCACAATTAAAGGAGGTCTACAAGCTGCCACGTGTCCCCTTTAAAACCCACTTAATTGTGCTTCAGATTCACTCATCCCTAGGATTAATCCATCTAACCTTGCTTTTAAGAAAAAATAAAAATATTAACCTTAGGTTAATTATGTTTAACCATAGTTAAAGGATCTCTATAAATCGACATGTGTCCCTTTTAATACCCACTAACTATGGTTAAGATTCACTCACCCTTAGAGTTCATCTATCTAACATTGGTTTTTAGAAAAAAATATATATATATACTTGATTTTGGAAATATATATTAATCTTAAGTTGATGTTAATAACCTTAGTTAGAAACCAATTATCATTTATTTTATTAAATTAACTAACCTTATGTTGAGAAAGTGTAATTTAGACATTTTAAAATGTTTAAATGATAACATAATCAAAGTTCATCCATAAAGTAACGGTAAACTTAAGAGAAGGGGTATATGTTACAGACAACCAAAGTTGAGTGGAGGGTAATGTAATTTCAGAACTAGAGAGGAGGTTTTTGAAATTTCACCAAACCTCAAGGGAGCTGAGTGTTTACCCCTTCTTTTTTTTTTTTTTGCTTTATCGAGAATGACCTGTCCTAATACAAGATGAGATTAACTATGAACATGAGCTCAGATAATCCGAGCAACCCAAAAAATACTTTATTTAGGGGCATTTTCGGGATTACAAAAATTAATTTAATTGCCACATATTCTTGTATTTATAATTACCAAACTACATACCCTTAACATAAAGACATTTTGGGTTGCTGCAGTTATCTCTTCAAGAGAGCTGCTCATGGCTAATGTCATACATGATACCTCACTTTTTTTTTTTTTGGCTTTTAAAAAAAAGATAAACTATGAATAGGATCTCTAGTTGAATGGACAACCGGAGACAACCGGAGCAAGTAATGTGGTAATTACGAAAACAAATAAAGGAATTTTTTAACACTAACTTTTTTTTCTCGGAAATACCCCTTCCTAATGCTTTTTTTTGGTTGCTCCGGTTGCCTGTTCAACCGGAGCTCTTGTTCATAGTTAATCTCTTTTTTAAATAGACTTTCTGCATATACTTTGGAGGAGAAAATACATTTACACCCCCTGAGGTTTGACGAAAATACACATAGACCCCCTCAGTTTTCAGAAAATGCATTAGGTACCCTTACTTTTTAAAATAATGACACTTATACCCCTTCCATCATTTGACCGTTAGTCAACTCGGATAAATTGTTTAAACTTCCAAAATTGTCCCTTCAATTTTCAAAATAGCATTGGTCTTCCTTACTCACTTTCCAAGTACAAAATCATCTACGGTATCACCACTTGAGGTCATCACGTGTCCCTTTTGACACCCCATAACCATGGTTAAGATTCATCCACCCATCCTTGTTTTTTTTTTTAAATATTATTTCTTTTTTTTAAAATTAAAAAATTGTTTTTAATTTTAAAAAACTCTAAAAACAGTTTTTTAATTTTAAAAAAAGAAATAATATTTTTTTTAAAAACCAAGGATGGGTGGGTGAATCTTAACCACGGTTAAGGGGTGTCAAAAGGGACACGTGGTGACCTCAAGAGGTGATACTGTAGAGGATTTGGCACTAAGAAAGTGAGTAAGGAAGCCTAATGTAGTTTTTGAAAATTAAAGGGGTAATATTGGAAGTTTATACACTTTATTTGAGTTAACTAACGGTCAACTAATGGAAGGGGTTTACGTGCCATTATTTTAAAAAGTAAGGGTACCTAATATATTTTCTGAAAACTGAGGAGGTCTATGTCTATTTTCATTAAACCTCAGGGGGTGTAAATGTATTTTCTTCCACTTTGAATGACAAAGTTTATATTACCCTTTGGACTGAGGAACAAAGGAAGGACGGAGAAGAAAGGAGATGGAAGCCCTAAGAAAGGGAGAGAGATGAGAAAGAGAGGGATAGAAGGTATGCGAGAGAAAAGAAAGAGAAGGCAGGAGAAGGAGACATTGAATTGTAGAAGTGGGCACACTTTCTCTCCTCTTTCCACGGATAGATTCCGGGGTTGAGGTGTGGCAGTTGTGCCAACCGACTACGGGTGTCAATGTGGGGGGTTTGGATCGGCCAGGACTGACTAGAACCGATTAATAAATGGGCCGGGCCAACCCACTTATTAAGCCGGAATAATCGGGCCATGCCAGTCCCATATAAAAAATCTTGTACAATTTTTTCCTATAAAATAAACTGGCCTAGTCGGGTAAGGTTAGTCGGGCTAAACCCAGTTAAAAGCCTACCAAAATGGGCCACAGGCTTAGACTCCAAGCCCAACCCAATTAATAATCGAGTCGGGCTGGGCGGGCCTAGAGAGGGCTGGGATGGGTGGGCTCAAGGGCGGCCCCCTTTCACACCCCTACCACCGACGACCCAGCTAACATGCTAGGTGTTTAGAGAAAATGCAAATTACCAACCCAGCTAACAAAGAAATGAGATTACCAACCAAAAAAAACAAGTCCATATTCTGTCCATTTGCAATTGAACTTGGGAGCGTTAAATTGCACTGATAGAGACCCTTTTAACTGTCCTTTTTAACTCTCATTAAGAAGTTTTAAACTTTAGGGTTAAATTTAAAAATAAAAATAAAAATTCTAAAAACTAAGGATAGATTGTTGAATCCAAAAGGTTAATAGATCTTAACCATGGTTAATGAAAGTCCAAAGGGACACGTGTTGACATGTGGGTGAGATTGAACTCTCCTGAGTTCACTCGCGATTGACTATGAGCCCAACTCCCAAAAAAAAATGTCAAAAGTGATAGTTTACAACATTGATCGAAATTGTCACTTACTTGCAAGTAACAATCTATATTAAAAGATTAGCTATGAACAAGAGCTCTCGTTGAAGCAGATTAATTAAAAATAACTCTTTGATATGGGTACTTTAGAAAATACAATACAGAATGATATTTCTATCAACTAAAACTTTTTTCTTTAATTTCCGAACTATCCCTATTAAAGCACATTTCTGATTGCTCCTCTTAAACCAAAGCTCTTGTTGATAGCTAATCTCTTAAAATAACTTGCTCTATTTCTGTCACTCTAACATGCCCACTATCTCCCCTTCCTTTGATCTAAGAGAAAAATGATTTTTTTTTCATTTCAAAGTATATTTATTGTTGACGTATAAAGGGAGAAAAATTTATAAAAAAATGTTAAAAGTAAAATCTACATTTATAACAATACTAATGAAGTTGAAGAGAGAAAGGAACACCTCAAAATATGTCTTGATAAGTATATTTTAGAAATTATAGAAACAAATTGTCTGATGATATGATAATTTGCAAGGAATATTTGTCTTTCTGCTAAATAGAAACTATTGAACTCATTATTCATTAAATACTTTTTATGAATATCAACTAATCATCGACACTATACTTGATTTTGTCATTCTAAAAAGAACATCGGCTCTCACAATTCCGTCTCCTTCTATCAAAACTACTGAAAATGTTTCAAAAAAGTAAGCATACGAACGTAGTTTTAGTAGATAGAAATACCATGCTTTTTATATTTGTAATTTCTAAACTGCTTATGCCATAAGTAGGATAGGATGTCAATGGATACGAATAATATCTATATCTAAATTTGTTTACTCATGCCATAAGTAGAGTGCTAACGGATAAAGATAAATGTATTCGTACTCATTTACTTGGATAATCATTTACTTGGATAATCATTCGAATAGGCATCCAGCGGAACAAATTCAAATAGGGATTTTACTATCCATTTAAAATCGAATACAGATACGGATCTATTGGTATATCTGATCCAGTTAATAATATTTTATTATGTTTATATAATTAATGGTGCCCAATTCTTTCCGACGGAACGCACGCACCTCTACAGGCCATCACGTGCCGCATCTGTCCTCTTTTAACTATGGTTAAACTTAATCAACCTATAGTTATTCATCTAAAAGCCAAGGTTAGTTGGATGAACTCTAGGGGTGAGTCAATCTTAACCACAATTATTGGGTGTTAAAAGGGACATGTGGCGGCTTGTAGAACCCACTTTAATTGTGGTTAAGGCGTTAAGCATAATCAACTTAAGGTTTATTATTTTTCTTCTAATAACCAAGGTTAGATGGATGAACCCTAGGGGTGAATGAATCTTAACAATAGTTAGTGGGTGTTAAAAGAGACACATGACAACTTATAGAGCCCCCAGTAATTGTGGTTAAGCTAATCAACCTAAGGTTAATATTTTTTTTTCTCTAAAAACCATGGTTAGATGGATAAGCCCTAGGGTGAGTGAATCTTAACCACAATTAGTAGATGTTAAGAGGGACATCTTAACCACAATTAATGGGTGTTAAAAGGGACATGTTGTAGCTTAGAGAGTCCCTTAACTGTGGTTAAGCTTAATCAATCTAAGGTTAATATATTTTTTTATATTTTTTCTTTTTTAAAAAAAAGTTAGATGGATGAACCCTAGGGGTGAATGAATCGTAACCACTGTTAGTAGGTGTTTAAATGTAGAACCCTAAGCATTGTACTATGAATATGAATAGTATTGTGAATAGTGTTTTAAAGGTCTAAAGCCTCTGTATTATCTTTGATATTTTTCAATGATAAAGAGGGTTTTGGATTTCAATTGAAGTGTTTCGTGTGTTATGGTATGTGTTAGGGTCCTAAGGATCTTTTTTAATGTTCATGGGTGTTAAAACAAAGAGGGGAAACACTCAAGTGTCAAAAGTGGGAAGAACATGCCAAACCAGGCAAAACAAGGCACCACCGGTCGATCGGTGCCCTAGATCAGTCGACCCCTAAGAGAGTGGTCGACCGTTGGTTGCACTCTTTTTGTATGGGTTTTTTTTTTTTTCAGAAACCCTCCAAAGGACCGGTCGACCGCTTCCAAGACCAGACGACCCCTTCTTTGCCTTTTGCCTTAGCTGACCTTCTAGGATATTTTCTAGGGGTGTTTAAGGATTTTGGCAACCTTTTGCCTATAAATATAAGCTCATTTCATCGGCAAGGGTTTACCGAGAGCTTTTGTGAGGAATTTTGCTTATGATATATTCAAATAGGGATGAGTCAATCTTCACCACAGTTCATAATATTAAAAAAGACACATGGCATCCCGTGGAGGCATGCGCGTTCTGCAAGGCAGCGCAAACAATCATTCTCCTTTTTCAATTTATAGAAGAAGAATTTAAATACAAAGCTAGGCTCTGCTTCAATGCATAAAAGGGACTTGTCTTTTTACCTCTTGGCAGTGGTAGTCTTGTAATTATAGAGAATTTTTTTATAGCAAAACTGTCTCCTCTCTCCATTATTACAAAGGGAAATATGCTATTGAGACCATCTCAGGTGTGGTCATCTCAGGGTGGTCACCCTGAGACCGTTCCCAACAGCACAAAGAAACCAAAAAAGTACATGGTAATAAAAATAATTGAATAATTTGTGTGAACGGTCTTGGATGGTCTCCACCATGGATGGTCTTAATAGCAAAATCCTATAACAAAACTATAAGCGGCCTTTGTTTGTTCTCATGATATAGCAAGGGCGCTGACCATCCCCCAATATAACCAGCTTTTAGTGAAGATCTGCTCATGCTGCATGATGGCAGCAAAAGGAGCCCTTCCTCTACCGTAAAAAAGTGAAAAATCTTATTTGTATTTATGGCAATGTTAGCATCACTTTCTTTCAAACTCATTTGAGTTTTCTTTACGGAACAAATGTGTTGTTGTCTTTCATAAAAAAAAAAAAAATGACACATATTTTCTACTAACACATTCAATCAGAAAGAGAGTGAGTCTTGATAGAAAACATTATCCTTATATTTATTCCTACCTTTGCTTTTGCTTAAATAAATAAAGCGAACTTGAAGGAGCAACGCTTTTACACCATGAAGCAGAGCTCGGTTTTGTAGTTAAACTCTTACAAGAACACATCATGAAACCGTTTCTGTTGACTAGCCAGATATTATATGTTGTGTTAGCCTCGAACCCATGAACATGGATTCAAGTAAGCCATTGGGAAGTCTAATATTTTCTTGAGGTTAAACTTTCTATTTATTTTAGACATCTAGGTTCGCAGGTTTCGGTTAAAGGGTCTCTTGTTGGGTTTTGGTTGGCCTTTGGGCCAGGTTTGAATTGACCTTTTCCAACCCAGAGGGAGAAAGAGTGGTAATCTACTTGGGTCTGCTCCTTGCCCTTAATTCCAATTCCAATTCCAATTCCAATTGAAGCATTTAATCATTAATGGGAATTGTATATCTTCAAGGTTATTTAAAAAAATGCATTAAGATACTGTAAATTTAATGGAAAATATTATGCCTATGTGATTGAAGACAATGTTGAGATTTTCAGTCAATTACTGAGTCTTGAAATATAGCTACTAGTCCTTATCCGGGGGACCTTCAAAAAGAGTTCTATATTGTCCTATTCACTTCCATAGAAACAAGTGAATCTCTATATATATATATAAAAACAGGCCCAACAAAGAATGAGATCTACTAGGGTCCTCTTGAAAAGTAACAAATCTAAAAACATATACTATAATTAATCATCAATTATCACCCCAATCAATATCCCAAGTAATATAATAGCCTAACTTCAAAGAAAACTCTATGCTCAGAAGTAGGAGAATGAAGCAACGACTATACTAACAAGAGCCACAAACGATATAGTTGTGGCAGATGCACCGGAGTGTGTTGGAGCTGAAGCAGGGGCTTCATCGCTAATTCTGCCGGTAGGTGCTGTGGCAGGTGTATCTGCAGTTGGTGGCATCGGAGCACTCTTTGGAGATGGAGATTGACCTACAGGAAGAAAGAGGATTGGTTTACAGGAATCAATGTTTTTTTTTAAAGAAATTTTATAAATTTCTATAACAAATGCAGGACCATGAACAAATTAATGGATAATTGCAAGGATATCCTGATAAGAGCAAAAATAGCAAAAACATACCAATTCCCACTTTTTTGTTTAAATTTTACCATGTTTCTATGCATATACAGAACAATGTCCAATTCTTTTTTTAATAATAATAATAATTAATAAATCCAAACATGGAAATTGGGGGAAGGGGAATGCTAGCATTCTCCATTGGGGGAAAACTTCTTTTCGCTATTTCATAAATCACAATAGAGATTAATGATATTTTGACTCAGAGAAGCAAATAGCATTCTAAATTCTAATGTTCTTGAATAGAAATCTCCAAATAAAGAGAAACAAGTAAGATCAGAAATTTGGTTTTAAAAATATTTCTGAAATCTTCCCTTCATCAATTTACAAAGGGAAAGACAAAGGGACAAATCAAGAACTAACTCATTCTAGTGCATTGCCCCGTTATGAACTTAACCTTTACAATGATAATCACAACAGTTGCAGCATGCAATAATTTTGATATAATATAGTAAATAAAAGAAGAATGACTGAAAAACTCCCTGAAACCAACCAATCAGATCTATAATTTTCCTTCACTTCTCCATTTAAAATACCAACAATCTAAGAAACACATTTAAAAAACAGATCTGCCTCACTTGAATCTAATAAAGAGACAATAAAGAATAAACAAAAACCAGGCATGAACAGTCATAGATCAGAAGCAGAACATACCAGGAGAAGCACCAGGAGCAGTAGAAACTGCAAAACCAGAAACCCAGAGTCCATTAAAAATCAAAAAACTCCAAACTCAAGGAATATACATGATTTAAAAAAAAAAAAAAAAAAAACAGAAACCCATGATGAAAAAACTCACGTTCACAGTTACTGAGAGAAGGAGCAGAGACCCCACATGAAGCAGGAAGAGTAATGGCCTTTGTAACATTCAACACAACACCCAACTGAGCACTGTTCTTAAAAGCCTCACAGATACACTCAGGCTCGGCCTTCAAAACCGTCTTCAACCCAGAACAACACGATCCCTGAGGCTTCGAGTCTGTGCTTCCATTACTCACAAAAGATAAACAGTCAACCATATTAAAGATGAGGGTATTGCAGTCAGCGGACGGCGCAGGCGCGTTTTGAGGGGCTCCGGAGTTCACCACCGGAGTAGCCCATATAGCCAAAACGCAGAAGAAAATGCAAAGCTTCATCATCTTTGGAGGAAAACGAAAGGGATCCAAAGTTCTGCTGAAGTTATGGCAGAGCTTTGGAGGAGAAGGGTTTTAGAAGGGAAGGTGGTGGCGTTTAAAACTTTAAATAAACCAATAAGGATAAACAGTTGTTAGGAATGGCGAGAATAGAAAGGAAATAAATGAGGGCTGAAGAGTCCAACTTTCTCAAAACGCAGAGAGGACACGGCATGTGCGAATTTTATTCTATTCCCACCCATTAATCCACGCGTCTACACGTATCCTATACTGGTACGGGGATGTGTTAGTGTAGACCAGGGTACAAAATTGGGACCTGTACTCCAGAGCGTAGCTGTTGGATCTCGGGGGTTAAAAGAATCCAACGGATATTATTGTGGTCTAACCTCTGTTGTACATTACCAGGTCCCATTTCCCACATGTAGCTATACAGCTGTAGGGCTGTAGCCCTTTTAAATGTTAAAGAAAAAGGTAGATATTCCCGGCCTCCTAAGCATAGATGCCTAAGAGCTGTCCCTAGACCATCCACAGCTAGGGGTATTAATGGGACAGTTGGCTTCGGTCCTGCCAAAAAAGCCCATTCATTGGCCCAAGGATTAAGGCCGGGCTTAATTCCTTCGAGTCTGTTACGTCATTGAGGTCCCCAAAGTGTTCCTTTTAACACTCTAATTGTGGTTAAGATTTACACAGCATTAGGATTCACCCACTTATCTTTGGAGTTGTTTTTAAAAAAAGAAAAAAAAAAATTAACCATAGAAATTAGTGAATATTAACTAGGGTTTAAAAAATTAATAATTTTTTCTAAAAACCAAGGATAGGTGGATGAACTCAAGGGGTAGATCAATCTTAACCACAGTTAAGGGTGCCAAAAGAAACATATGGCAACCTCAAGAGCGTAACCGGACTCCAACTATGGTTAAGATTCACCCATCCCTAGGGTTCACTCACTTATAGATATTTAGAAAAAAAAAATATATTTTTTTAAGCCTGGTTAAAATTTACTAACTTCTATGTTTAACTTTTTTAATTATTTTTTTTTAAAACCAAGGATAAGTGGGTGAACTCTAGGGGTAGATGAGCATTATGGTAACCTTAAGAGCGTAACCGGACTCCAACTATGGTTAAGATTCACCCACCCCTAGGATTCACTCACTTATTCTTGATTTTAGAAAAAAAATGTTATTTTTTTTAAAGCCTGGTTAAAATTTACTAACTTCTATGGTTAATTAATTATTTTTTTCTAAAAATCAAGGATAAGTGAGTCGATTCCAAAAAAAAAGGATAAGTGGGTCGATACAAGAAAAAAAGGATAAGTGAGTGAACCCTAGGTGTGGGTGAATCTTAATCACAGTTAAGGAGTGTTAAAAGGGACACATGGAGACCTCAGTGGTGTAACCGGACTCTTCACTCTCTTAGCAAAATGCTTCGAAAGAAGAACGTATGATAAAGGCCCCGCCCACCCCCTTGTTTTGCTATACCCAAAATATGTAGTAACTCGAATTTAATTCTTTTGCATTCGTGCCATTTATATGAATTTTTTAAAAAAATCTTCTCTGATTTTAATGTATGGGTTTCTATGGGAATTAATGTGAAATGCCTAGATGTAGAAATTCAAATATCGTATTCGTTATTAGCCATTTTTAGGATGCAATTGCATTAAATTGAAAATATGAAAAAAAAATAAAAATTTGTGAGACTGTGAGTTCCTCCTTATATAATAATAATAGATATTAACTTATTATTATTATTAAATTAAAAGTTTTGGGTTTACGGGGTTACCTCATTGTTTAAAACCAGGTTAAGGTATTTATTTTCTAATGTCTAGGAGTTTAGGGTTCAAACCTTGAATTCTCAATACTAACCCAAATGTTTCGGGGCTCACATACATCCAACTTGATGTGATATTTGGACCACCAGGGACTTGAAATTTGGGTATCTCTATTAGACAAGAAATTGTTCCCTTTTTAATAATGGTTCTAACACATCTTGAATCGTCTCATTCCGATAACTGAGTCAAAAGGTACAGTTCAATTACCGAAGACAGTTCCGGATAAAGAGAAAAGGGGTACGATCGATCATCCACCAACAACGATCAATAACCCAGAACGTGATTTTTTCAGGAAAACATGAATTTCTGACATTTTATGCTTCCATTGAGTCTCAAACTCTATAAATACCTCTCAAAATCGAGAGTTAGGGTTTCCATAGGCTTCTAAACCTAAAAGGAGAAAATTGAGCGTTTTCTAATAGATCAAAAGAGGAAAAACCTAAGGGAAAAAACCTAAGAGGTTCAAGGATTCGATCAGAAAATGAGAAAGAGACTTGAAGATTAAGATCGAACCTTATTCGCAAGCAATTAATCATAGGGAAGCAATCAAGTAAGGTAAATAACGAACCTAGTTATTAATATCTTGAATATTAATCTAAAGGAAGAATTAAAAGAAATAGATCTAAGTAAGAACGTGAAGATAAGTAAGATTTATGAATTGTTATTATCCCTGATTTATCATTTCATGAATCATTAAAGTGAGATGTGAATAACATGATTAGGATGTGAATAATCATGTTTATATTTTGTTTATACTTCAACAAGGAGATTGAGAATTTATGATGGATGTATGTAGATATATGAGGATGAATGGATGAATTTATGAAGTTGAATGAAATGTATGAAAAAATTGAATGATGGATGTGGATTCTTTATAAGATTAGGGTTACATGTTAGTGTGTTTTGTAGATATACTCTATGAGAATCATGATTGATAAATTATGTGGTATAATTATGATATTGATCTCGTTTGAAAATGGAGTCTTTGACATTTAAATTAGATTTTGAATTATACATATTGAAAATAAAATGTGATTAAAGTCTGTTAAATTATTAGAAATATGAATGTTGTTGTGTGTTTATTTTATGTTGTTATACATGATATATCTTTGGGTAAAAGAAGTTTTGATGAGAGTCTTGCTTGCCTAGGCTTGTTTTACATAGTGGAATGAGACGTTATGAGTGAGATTTCCTATAAACCTTGACTGATAGTCTTAGGTGTAATTTAATTAAGAGTGTATCACTGTGCACTAACCATTGAAACATATGCACATATATGAAGAGTAAATTAAAGGCACTACTAAGATTACAAGACCAAAAATAAAATAAGTAAATAAGAAAGATAGACACACGAAAGTGATGATGCATGATTAAGTTTTGCACCCCCGACTACTATATAAAAGGCGATAAGTATGTCAAAGTAAGTAAGTTGATGTACTGGATAATGTACTATGTAAGCCGTCTGTGCCGGATAATGTATGAATGGTGGTACCTCGGTAAAGTATAGTAACTCATTTCCATATAAGGTAAAGCGGTATTTTAATTTATTACTCGATGCATGTTGATGTATTTTTCATGGAATGATAAAGTAAGAAAGAACGAAAAATAAAAAAGTATGAAATAAAGAAAGTAAAGAAAGCAAATAACATAATGTACCCATTAATTTTTTACACTCTGAATTATGTATGAGTATTGATATTATATGCGTGCTAATGTTTAAGATATTGTTTACTATTGTTTTTTTATATATGTGGAGTAACTTGTTGCTCAGCTGATAAATTTGTTGTCGGGCAGGTTCTAATTTTGATATTTGTGCACCCAGACCGTGGGAAAAGAAGGCATATATAGAAGAACTAGAAGGTGACCATTCTGAAGAAGAACGGGATCTTGATCAATGACCTTATTATTGAATTTGGGTTATTAGTTATTTAAATTCCAAAGAGACTTTAATTGACTTTATGGAGAATTATATTTAGTTCAGTTTGATAGTTAAGGATCACGATGAATGATCAATTTTATTTATGTTTAGTTGATTTATGAATTTTAATTAGAGTTTGTTGTAGTTATTAAATGTTAGTTAATTGAAAAAATTTTAAGGTTCATATTTTTAGTATGTCTTAAATGCTTCTAACAGGATGGTTTGACAAATAAGTCACGTGTCAAAGTTCTACATTCTCCTAAGTGGGATTTTGGGGTGCGACAAAATGTTTCTAAATCTCTTTAGTTTTTAAAATATTCATACATCATATTTCTATATGCAACGTGCCCCTCATAAATTTTTTTAACCAAAATGTCCCTCAAGTTTTTATACCCAAAATATTCCTTAATTATTTTTAAAATTTTACTAGGGTATTTCTTCTCATGCTCTCTCCGCTTCCTCTCTCACGTGCATCACACGTGCCGCCCACTAGTTAATATAAAGAGTATTCCCCATGTTCAAAACGTTTATTGAATCTTTTGTAATTTCAAAACAATCATTTGCTCTTATCTCATCTTCTTCTCCTTCTTATCTTTTACATAATGAGCCCTTGAAAATTATATGAAATTTTACAAACCACCCTTATCATAATCATTACATAAGACACACTTAATAGAATATTTGCTTAATTTTCATACTACCCCTCATTCATTTCTATCTGTTAGGCTTGAAATTCTCAGCGGTTATAGGTTATAACCGGATTCCTGGAGTCCAGTTATGCCACTGAGGTCGCCATGTGTCCCTTTAAACAATCTTTAATTGTGGTTAAGATTCATCCACCCCTAAGGTTCATTCACTTATGCTTGGATTTTAGAAAAAAAAAAATTAACCCTATGAATTAGTGAATTTTAACTAGGGTTTTAAAAAATTAAAATTTTTTTTTCTAAAAACCAAGGATAGGTGAATGAACTCTAGGGGTCAATGAATCTTAACCCCGGTTAAGGGCTGTCAAAAGAAGCACATGGGAACCTCAAGAGCGTAACAGGACTCCAACTGTGGTTAAGTTTCACCGACCCCTAGGTTCACCCACTTATTCTTGGTTTTAGAAAAAATATTAATTTCTTTTAAATCTTGGTTAAAATTCACTAACTCTTAGGGTTAATTTTTTTTTTCAAAAAACCAAGGATAAGTGGGTGCCTAGGGATGGGTGAATCTTAATCACAGTTAAGTAGTGTTAAAAGGGACACATGTGACCTCAGTGGCGTAACCAAACTCCTCGCTCTCTTAGCAAAATGCTTTGAAAGAAAAATGTCTCGTCAAGGCCCTGCCCGCCCCCTTTCTTTGTTATACCCAAAATGTCTCTAAATTTTTTTGTTCTTAAACTGTCCCAACATCATATTTCAATAAGCAACGTGTCTTTTACAATTTTTTTATCCAAAATGTCCCTCAAGTTTGTATACGCAAAATATTCCTTAATTTTTTTTTGAAATGGCCTCACTAGGGTCCCCTCTTCCAGTCACCCTCCCTTTCCTCTCTCTCTCTCTCTCTCTCATGTGCATCGCACGTGCAGGTGAACCTAGTTCCTTCCTCTCATAAAGAGATAGATCATTTTGGTGAGATGAGTTGGGTTTAGCTTCATGTGAACCTAGTGTGTTTGTGCGTGTGAGTTTGTGTTTAACCATTCAATAACAAAAAAACTTTAGTGAGTCTTTTTTTTTACCCTTATGTATTGAATAACAATAAAATAAATATTAGGATATTTTAATAGGGACAATTTATTAAATATCAAAGACAAAAAGTATAAGGAAAGTCAAGTTGTAATTTTTTTCTCCTACATTTAACAATTGATTCCCTATGAAAGATTAAACTACCCTTAACTTTAGTAAGTTTTAATAATTATTGCATGAGTAAATATGTCTCGGTGAAAGTTAACAAGTTCACACATTGAGTGAACGTTAGCAACACCCACTATATAATATATTATTTTTGTCATATACATAAGTAAATATGTAAGTCACAAGATATATTAATAAAATTTAAATGCAATCCTATCCCACAGAATGGTAAGTTTGTACCTTTTTTTTATGGTTAAAAAAAAAAGGGGCTCCGGAGTGTCGTCACAACCCCTAGGCACTAGCCCCGGGTTAACGGATTGGCGTCCAAATTTAAGCCTGCCCATAATAGGCACCTACCACCCGAGTACCAATGGTCCCCACCTTCAGTCCCACATTGCTAGGTTTCAAGACTTGCGGCCAGAGGGTAAGCCGGCAAACAAATGCCACTTACAACACCCCCACAGGGTCGAACTCGAGACGTCTAGTGTGGCACAGAAGGCGTGAAGCCACTGAACCACCCCCTCGGGTGGTAAGTTTACCTGAGATGCATTATAGCAAAGGCAATGCAGTATTGGAGATTTTGTGGGAGGGAATAGATAAGAGTCCTGAGAAGAGGACCCTAGTGTCCTCTTCTAAGCAGACCGCAGTGTTTACCGTGTCCCTTTTAACACATCTTTAACCATGGTTAAGCTTAAATAAATTAAAATTTATAATTTTTCTTTTTTGTTTTTTTTTTAAATCATGGCTAAATTGCTTAACCCTAGGGGATGAGTGAATGCTAACCACAGTTGATGGGTGGTAAATAAGGGGCGTGGACCAATGAGATTATGGGTCAGCTCCTAAGCTGACCCTGGGTCCCTTTTCCATTTCCCAATAGAAAACAACTTTCTAAAGTGTTTTTGAGTTTTGAATCTGTTCCCATGATTATGGTAACTTGCTAATTTGAATCCTATTAGAACTTTAAAGACTGCTTTTGAATTCATGAGATTGTGTGTGAGATTGTGTGTGGGAGCTTGAAATTTTTCCTTGTGTGGCCATAGTATATATATCAAGAAAGTTACTAGTAATGGGTCCATCCTCTCATTTTTCCCACGCAATTTGGAATACTTGATCGTCGATTCTTTTGTTTTTTTTTTCATCTTAGACCATACCTTTTCAAATGAAACCAGTGAAATGTCTCATTATGATCTGATTGCACCCTTATGCTTAATCTTTATTTTTATCATTTCCTTAGGACTGACCCATTATAATGCTATAACTATAGTGGTCATAAAGTTTATTAATATTGCATTCAAAAAAGGTCTAGTACGACCCAAAAAAAAAAAAAGTATAGTAACAAGAAAAACAAGAACTCTTCTTTTCGATAGAGCCATTATATAAATAAAATTAACAATATTTTTAAAATATGCAAATTGTTTATTTTTTTTCATGCATATTTCACTCTGTGGAACACGCACACCTCCTCTACTTGACACGTGTCCCTTTTAAAACTCATTAACTATAGCTAAGATTCACTCCCTAGTCCCCACTAGGATTTATACATCTACCCTTGGTTTTTAGAAAATAATTTAACACCGGAGTTAATAAATCTTAACTAGGGTTAAAAAGAGTTAAAAGGGACATAAGGACACGTAAAGACTCAACCCTTTGAATTATACATATAAAAAAAAAAAAATTTGGGGGGGGGGGCACTATATACAAAATATGATAGTATGTATTTTCTGTAAAAAAACTTATACCTACTATAGGTATTGTATAGATATTGTTAAAGTGTTAACATTAGTCATCATAGTGATAATATAATGCATAGTGTTAAAGTAATACTATATAAAAATATAAATATTATATATATAGCATAAATATTTTGTACAATATACAACATTATACATGTATATAATGGTAAAATAGAAAATATAGAGGGCTAGGCAAGGTTAGGGCCTTGCCCTTGCACGGCCCTCAAGTTAGAGACTTTAAAATCAACCCTCACTGGGCCGCATGTGCCTAGGAGGGCCGGGCAAAGTACCCTCATTGGAGGCCGGATTGTCACCCATACTAGCAGACTCATAATTGAGCAATATCTCTTAGACGCAAGAAATGGGTATTATTTTGAGGAAACCTAAGAACAACCTTACAAAATCCGCAATGATCAACCGGAATACCGGATGGGCTGAAGGTAAAGGGTCCTGAAGAAAATCAATTAGGCTCCATTCTTTTGGTGGAACTTTTATAGTTTTGAACTTTCATTGTTTCATGCATTATTTTACTTAATGTCTAGAACTATATTATTCCATAAAGTGCAAAAGTTCTACAAATATGATAATTTCAAGATTTACAAAAAAATTGGATTTTTTTAAGTTCCATAAATGTGAAACTTTTAATTAAATTGAACTCATAAATCTAAAATACCATCAACTAAAAGGGTTAGAAATCATATCTCCTCTCTTCCTAGACTCTTGCCTCTTGTTCCAAAACATTGATGTTCTCAACTTTTAAAAGTTTCACCCAAAAGAATAGAGCCTTAGACATATAGTTAGTAGCATCTGACCTGATAGGTTTCTAACATAAGAAAGATCTCGTACTACAACAATCAAATGATGGGTTACCACCTTCCTTCATGTGCACCACGTCTCTCCAAAGATGGTACACCACTACTAGTTACTGTACTTAACTAGGGTTACCCTATTTTTAACTACCATATTCTGGAGCTAGAAGTCCGGGCAAATTGCGAGAGAGACAAGCCACTGCCACTTCTTTTCTGGAACAGGAGAAGAATTGTTCATTTATAGAGCAATAAACCAGCTTGTGAACAGTTTTCTACACGGGCTTTATTAAAAGCCAACGTAACCCATGAATAAAAACCATTGGGTCCAGTCCCTTGGGAAGGGAAAACCCAGTGAGAGAGAGAGGAAGAGAGAGGGAGAGAGAGTACCAATGGTGGTGTGGTTGGTGTCAAGCTATCATGTCCGTCCCGATTTCGAAGAAATCTTTTTTTTTTTTTTTTTTTTAAAGTAAATGCATTTGCAGTACACAGTAGCTTACACTTCTCAAGAAACACTCACCCTTTTGGAGTGAGTGCGTGGGTTTACCTTTATGTCACCTTGGCGGTTACCTTAGGTCTGATTGGACACATGTGTAGTGTTTCCTTCCCTATAGCCAAAAAAGAAAGACCCAGCAATTTAGCTAGTAGCTCGAAACCATTGTTTTTCTAAAGGGTTTGGCTCGTCCCCTTGTAGATGTTTCTTGAGTTCTTTATTTGATTCTTCTCGGAGTCGGATGTCAGGTTTAGCCCACTTCATTTACTTGTAACTTTCTTTTATTTTAAATTTTGATTCATTCAAAAACAACAAAAGAATGTGCCTCCCTATTTATCGAAAGGGAAATGACCTACTCAAATGACTCACGAGCATAAAACACCATAACCAACTGTGTATTGATCAACATCCCTTCTTAGATGATGTTAACCATTATTAATTGGGTTAACTTTATGAATGGTCTCACCAAAATCAATAAATATCACTTCCCAAATCACCTCTATTGAGTAGTTTTAGGAGATCACCATCCCTTGCCTTACATGATGCAGGGAGGCTCACTCCCAAAAGACTAGCCTATTGGGGTGAGGACCCCCACTACATAAGAAGGCTAGGAATTCCCAACACACGCCTGATGTGGGACTAAACACCCATAGACAGGTCTGCATCATACTCCCCCAGTTGAAATCTCAGGTCTCGCAAGAGGGATACGACACATCCTCGAATTACGGGGTCCCAAAGTCCACATGGCAATGCCCACAGACTGGCTGATACCATTGATGCAACGAGGCTCACTCCCAAAAGACTAGCCTATTGGGGTGAGGATCCCCACTACATAAGAAGGCCAGGAATTCTCAACACATGCATGCCCGATGTGGGACTAAACACCCACAGACGGACCTGCATCAATACAGGTAATTCAAAGATTTTACTTGAGACTCGGAGATGGTGGTGCTAGGCGCACCCCAACATTTGATGACTACCCCCCCATTAAAAAAAATTTCAAGTTCGAATTTTTCAACAATCTTATGTGCACCCTAGTCCTTACTCTTTCTCAGAGGGACTTGTTTGTTATTTGCCAACATTCTTTTATGTTCTAAGTTTTTTGCTTTGACAATTTTTGTTTATTTCCCCATTTGATTGAAAATTAATAATGTATAACTTTTCATATACTTTTGGATTCTCTTTGCTTGATCAATTAGTGTTGAGAATTCAGTAATTTGTTTGGCAATTTATGATGATTTAAGTTTTTCTTTATTCCATTAAGTTATGAAACTAATAGAAAATTGAAAAAATGGAGGAATTATGGGTGCAAGAATTTTCGTATACCACCCCCCATTAGGCGTGTATTGTACATCAATTTCTGACCTCTTAAATGGTTACATAAACTCATATGTTTTACAGAGAAGATGATCCTAATAATTTAATCAAATAGGTGGTGCACCACTTGTACCAATGGTAGCAATATCTTGATTGCATGATTTGTTCTTGTGGTTAATAAATTCGAATTTGGTGAGTAATTAGAAATGTTGTGGGGGATTTTTTTAGAGTGCACATAAAATTTTATGAAATTTAGTTATATAGTCAGTAATTTTGAAAATGAGGTGTAGTCAGAGATTACGTCCATTCAAGTTCTATTAACAGTTCAACACCAACAAAGCCTCCTTATACTCATACTGTCTCTAGAACTACCCTAAAATGCCATCAATGGCCCAATATTCATTAACAGACACTTAATCCTACCCCATTAACCTCCTCATTCAGCTCTGACAATAGATGCTTTGATTTTATTTAAGATATGGGTCCTTTGATCATAAAACATGGACTGATTGAGGTCTCAGAGTCCTGTTTGTGGGACATTTGCCAATTTAAATTTCCAACCATACTTCCTCCTCCCATAGCCTTTATTCTAAGTGTAACGGATAAAATTCGTAAAAAGGAGCAAAGAGAAGGGGTAAAATAGGGATTTCTCACTCTGGCAAATTCTAACAATTTAGCCGACATCAGCCCACTTGGGCTATGTGCTGGCTCACTTGAGTGTTGTCTGACAGGTGACCTCATCATGACTACACAAGTCATGATGACTCCAAATGCCTATAAATAAGCAAGAATCACCAGAGAGAAGAGATGGATGGTGCGAAAGGCAAGAGAGGAGATCAAGAGAAGAAGAAGAGGAAGAGAAAGGGGAAGAGGAAGACGGAGATCTGAGAAGCTTGAGTCATTCACACCCCAACCCCGAAGTGTCGTGCAGGTGGCCACTCCCCTGATTCTCTCATCTTCCTTTGGTGTTATCCGGCTATTTGATGCTCTTTATGGCCTCACAATCTACTATGGCCACCGGATTCTCTCAAATAGGCCATGTCCGCCTGATGCTCTCCATGAATGGTCACACTGCCACTTGCACGGCCTTGCAGTTAATCATCTGATGAGTGCAATCATACTTGAACTTGTGCCTGACGCTGTGAATAGTGCCGAATACGTTGTGCTGTGAATAGTGCCGAATACGTTGTGTTGTGAATGGTGCCAAATCCGTTGTCCCGTTGTGTTGTGCATAGTGCCGAGCTCGTTGTCCGTTGTCTGATGTACAACGTACCCGTCGTGAGCTGTACAACGTACACGTTGTCTGCTGCACAACGTACCCGTTGTCTGATGCACAACGGATGCACAACGTATACGTTATCAGAGCTACGTTGTCGGTGCCTTATCAAAGCTACGTTGTCAGAGTTACGTTATCAGAGCTACGTTGCCAGTGCCTTATCCGAGCTACGTTGTCGGTGCCTTATCTGAGCTACGTCGTCAAAGCTATGTTGTCAGAGCTGCATTGTCAGAGCTACGTTGTCTGTGCCTTGTCCGAGTTACGTTGCCAGTGCCTTGTCCGAGCTACGTTGTCTGTGCCTTCTACGAGCCACGTTATCAGAGCTACGTTGTCTGAGCCATATTCTTTGTGCCTCCTGAGCTACAGTCTCCAGAGCATAACACCAGAGCTCGTCCTCAAGTGCATATACCCAGTAACCTCACGATAAGTATCTTTATACTATTATGTGCTTTATACTGTGCTTATGCCTTATACTGTGCTTGTGCCTTATCATGTGCTTGGGCCTTATACTGACTTTATCATCGGAGCTTATTTCAGGGTGCACACCCGCCCCCTCAGACTCATTCACAGGTGGAGTTGTGCTATCATTCCTCTACCAGCTGAGCAGCTACAGACGCGTGGCATGTACGGGATTTTTCCCTTTCAAAATGGCGCCGTCTGTGGGAAATCCGTTGTAACGTTGTCTGTGGGAATGAGCTACGTTGTCTGTGGAACAATTGAGAATGAGGCAAAGGGGCTTAGACAATCACAAATGACGAGCGCCTTCTACGTCTGAATGGGGCTTTCACTGCGTGACAACAATCAAGAGGTAATTATCGAGTGCATTCTCAAGTGAATTATCGAGTGCATTCTCAAGTGATTTATCAATTGAACTGTCTAGTGCATGCTCCAGTGAATTTTCAATATCAAGTGAATTATCAAGTGAATTATCGAGTGAATTATCAGCCTATCAAGTGCCTTATCAAGTGAAAGATCAAGAGAAGCGACCAATGCCATATCAAGTAAAAAACATCGCGAATGCAATGTCAAATGATGTCTTATCTGATATGTCTGAATACGGTGATGGGACACTTGTAGCTTCTTGATGACATGTCATCCGAGCAATGTGTCTTACCACACGGTTCGACACATATCTAAGCATGATGCTCACTACGGGACCTCTGTGACTCAGTTAGATGCATTGCCCAGTAAGCGACCAATTGACTTATTTTATGCAATGCCATCTGAGCATGGTGTCATGATGCCCTATTACGAGTAATTCGCGTGAGATAGCATTCGTCTATATGTATGATGGTTTTTACTCCAAACTCATCCGTGTGCTTATCAAGTGAATCTCTGTGCTTACCAAGTGAATCTCTGTGCTCATGCATCTTCACGTGTTCATGCACATTCTCGTGCTCGAAGTACCTAATGACTTCATTTTTCTTGGTGTTGTGATACATGTACATTTCCGTGCTCTCTGACACATGCTCTGAGGTACTATGCACGAGAAGCAATTGCTCTGACCTGACTAGGGGCTGATACAAGCTCGTCTTCATGCGAAAGCACAACGTATCAGTGAGAACGAAGCATCTACAACGGTTGAGAATTTTACCTATGAAGTATTCTCGGCACCTCGAACAGAGTTCAAGGCACCCAGAAGGGGCTAAATGTAACGGATAAAATTCGTAAAAAGGAGCAAAAAGAAGGGGTAAAATAGGGATTTCTCACTCTGGCAAATTCTAACAATTTAGCCGACATCAGCCCACTTGGGCTATGTGCTGGCTCACTTGAGTGTTGTCTGACAGGTGACCTCATCATGACTACACAAGTCATGATGACTCCAAATGCCTATAAATAAGCAAGAATCACCAGAGAGAAGAGATGGATGGTGCGAAAGGCAAGAGAGGAGATCAAGAGAAGAAGAAGAGGAAGAGGAAGAGGAAGAGGGAGATCTGAGAAGCCTGAGTCATTCAAACACTACCCCGAAGTGCTGTGCAGGTGGCCACTCCCCTGATTCTCTCATCTTCCTTTGGTGTTATCCGGCTACTTGATGCTCTTTATGGCCTCACAATCTATTATGGCCACCGGATTCTCTCAAATAGGCCATGTCCGCCTGATGTTCTGCATGAATGGTCACACTGCCACTTGCACGGCCTTGCAGTTAATCATCTGATGAGTGCAATCATACTTGAACTTGTGCCTGACGCTGTGAATATTGCCGAATACGTTGTGCTGTGAATGGTGTCGAATACGTTGTGCTGTGAATGGTGCCAAATTCGTTGTCCCGTTGTGTTGTGCATAGTGCAGAGCTCGTTGTCCGTTGTCTGATGTACAACGTACCCGTCGTGAGCTGTACAACGTACACGTTGTCTGCTACACAACGTACCCGTTGTCTGATGCACAACGTATACGTTATCAGAGCTACGTTGTCGGTGCCTTATCAAAGCTACGTTGTCAGAGTTACGTTATCAGAGTGACGTTGCCAGGGCCTTATCCGAGCTACGTTGTCTGTGCCTTGTCCGAGTTACGTTGCCAGTCCCTTGTCCGAGCTACGTTGTCGGTGCCTTTTCTGAGCTACGTTGTCAGAGCTATGTTGTCAGAGCTGCGTTGTCAGAGCTACGTTGTCTGTGCCTTGTCCGAGTTACGTTGCCAGTGCCTTTTCCAAGCTACGTTGTCTGTGCCTTCTACGAGCCACGTTATCAGAGCTACGTTGTCTGAGCCATATTCTTTGTGCCTCCTGAGCTACAGTCTCCAGAGCATAACACCAGAGCTCGTCCTCAAGTGCATATACCCAGTGACCTCACGATAAGTATCTTTATACTATTATGTGCCTTATACTATGCTTGTGCCTTATACTGTGCTTGTGCCTTATGTGCCTTATCATGTGCTTGGGCCTTATACTGACTTTATCATCGGAGCTTATTTCAGGGTGCACACCCGCCCCCACAGACTCATTCACAGGTGGAGTTGTGCTATCATTCCTCTACCAGCTGAGCAGCTACAGACGCGTGGCATGTATGAGATTTTTCCCATTCAAAATGGCGCCTGTGAACGCATAAATTTACCGTCTTTCCTCCCCTCTCAACTCTAGGTATCGGAATAAGGTCCGAGAGTGGAGGAATAACGCTAAATCTATTTTTGAGAGTCGCCACCTACTTAGGGGAAGTAGGATCCCGAAATAATCCAAATGAGGGGGGTCTACGGTCCAAAATAGTCTAGGTAAGGGATCCCTTTAGGTCCTGGGGAAGGGGTTAGGCACCCCAGGACCTCCATCCGATGACGGTAACCTACTCATTAGGTCTAAATCAAACATAACAAAATCACTTAACATTTCCTAAAATTTATTAATTTTGCTAATCGAAATCAAAAAGAGGGTGTAAAAAAAAGTTTATTTTGGTTGGGGTCGAACCCTGATTGGGCTGCCTACTTATCCGGTTAGTCGGAATCAGACCCTCAATAGTAGTTCGGGGTCCGTGACTGTTTTTATACTCGTTTCGGAGTGTGGTCACTTCCAACTCGTGTTTGAGTTGGGGAGGGGAAGTGGAATGAGATTTATGAATCTCACTCCGGGAGATGGCAGCGCAGCTAGGTGCTCGTGGGGGAGCTCTAGGGGGCGTTCATTTATTAGGGTAAGTCTTTTTTACATTTTGTGGGTTTTTAAATGTTTTTGTTATTTTGTATTTTTTTGATCTTTTTTTGTATTTTAATTTTGGCAAGTTTTAACTAGTAAGTGCCCAAGGTAGGCAAAAATAAAGTCTAAATGATTTTAATTATCTTAAAGGCAAAGAGCAGGGCGGATCGAGCGGCCTTAAACCAAAAGAGGCTATGGTTTAAATACGGACCCTGCTCTAGGTCCCAAGGGAGGATAGACCAGTACCTTTAATTTATTTTGGTCTTTTTTATATTTTTTTGATTTTTGTAGGGCTAACTAACGGGGTGGGCCAATTATTTAGGGTTAAAAAAGGAAAACTATCTAAGTGCCCAATGTAGGCAAAATAGGAAAAGAAAAACCACGGCCTATCCCTATTGCACACACATGGATAATACATACATACACAACAAAGTAAATGGGCCCCAAGAGAAAGTTAATGGGCCAAGGCCCATTGACCACTAATGGTCAATTGGCTTTGGTCCACTATCTTTCTAAGGCCTCGAGAAATAGGCCCAATAATTATAGAAAAATAATTTTAGGCTTCCCAAGAGATTCTCTCATGCAAAACAAAACAGACACTAAGTGAATAAATAGGTAAATAGGGAAATTGCATACCTGCGTGCGGTTGTCTTGAAGAAGGGAAATCAATCTCGGCTGCCTGGCTGCTACTCCGTTGATCAAAATACAGAATGGAGAATCCAACAAAGGATTTACAAGAACTAAAACTAAAAATAGGATTTACAAATAATAATAAAAAAAACAAAAACTAAAAATAAAAAATGATCGAATTGCTGTTGTAGCCACGAACTGCTGCTGCTCCTCTAAAAAGAATGGGAAACGGGTCGGATTCGAAGTGATGTCGCCGGAGAAGATGACCGGAATCCGCAAATCCAGGACAACAGCAGAGACAAAAAGGTTAAAAAAAACAATAAAAAAAATAAAATAAAAATAAGGTAAAATACACAAACAATACAGTGAAATCAAATACAACCAAATGCAAACAGGGTGATTACGGGCGTCGGGTTTTGCAGATCCAGATCCTGATCTTGATCTGTAGACCGGATCTGGATGAACGGGGATGGGTGGGAAATTAGGAAGAGCAAAGGAGACAGAATGGTTACCTGAGAAGCGATGGTCTACTGAACGGAGATGAGTGAAGAAGAAGCTTGCCGGAGAGGATGACCTCGCCGGAGAAGATGATCGGAGAAGACGATCAAAGCCCGATTTCTATGAACCTGTAACAAAACGAACCGAAAAATGAAGAGAAAAAAAAAATAAATAAATAAAATAAAACAGTAAATAACCATACAAGAGGAAATCGGGTTTCATATCTAGATCTGGATCTAGATCTAGATCTAGATCTAGATCTGGATCTAGATCTAGATCTAAAATTAGAACTGGAGACGGGATCTACCGGACTGGTACAGCTCGCCGGAGGGAACGATCGCTGGAGCTGGGGACGCTGGAGATGGGGATGTGCGAAGAGGTGGAGTTTCGCCGGAAAATCGAGCTCGGATTGCCGCCATGAAGTCAGGCTGCTGCTTGCGGTGTGGAACTCGATGGAGAACTGAGCTGAAACGTTGGTGATGATGTTTCCGGCGAGAAGCTAGGCGTCGGCGATTCAGCTGGCCTGACCGGTAGCTGGGGGTGATGATGAAGGAGAGAAAGAGAAGGAGAGAATAGGGGAAGAGGGAATCTGCTGCTCCAACCGAACGAAAATGGGTCAAGAGAGAATGACCTCTCTGCTGCTGCCGAAAACTAAAAAACCAAGATGAGGAAAAGAAAATGAGGTCATCTGACCTCATACATGGTATTTATAGAGGAGGTTAGGGTTCTCTAAATGGGCTTGGGCTACTTTGGATCCGGGCTTGGGCTTATGGGTTTTAAACATGGGGTTTCTCTTTTGAGGGTTTTGCACAATGGGTAAAGGGGATGATTTCTCTCTCTCTCTTTCTCGGATCTAGAACCTCGACCCTCAATTAAAATAATAAGATAAATTAAAATTAAAATTAAAATTACCAATAAAATAAAGGGATTAAGGGGTGTAAAAATGGGGTGTTCACAGTTGCCCCTCTTTGTCGGAGAGTGCTAGCAATTGAACGACAAAGACTGAAAAACCCGTCATTTTTACACACCTAAAACCTGTGAAAACTTGTGAAAAACAAAGATAAGAAAAAGGGAAAGCCTAGTTAAACTTGCCAAAACAAAAAGATGGAGTGAAGGATAGTAGTTTATAGCCTCATTACGGAGGACTGCTGGGGAAAATGGGTGTAAGTGAAACATGGATTGAAGGGAGCTCGAAAGCAAAATGATTGATGGAGTGAATGACAACACATTCGATTGTCGAACAAATGGAGATGAGTGAATGACAACACATTTTGATGTCAAACAGAAGAGATGAAATGGATGACAACACATTTCGATGTCAACCGGGAAGAGATTGAATGACAACACATTTCGATGTCAAATAGAAGAGATGAAATGGATGACAACACATTCCAATGTTCACCACTTTGAACTGAATGACAACACATTCCGATGTCAAACAGGGGAGATGAATGCATGACAACACATTCCGATGTCAAGCATGCTGAACTGAGTGACAACACATTCTGATGTCAAACAGGGGAGATGGATGCATGACAACACATTCCGATGTCAAGCAAACGAGATGGATGCATGACAACACATTCCGATGTCGAGCAGAAGAGATGAATGACAGCACACTCCGATGTCAAACAAAAGAGATAAACTGAATGACAACACATTCCGATGTCAAACAAGTCGAGATGAATGCAGGACAACACATTCCGATGTCAAGCAAACAAGATGAAATGAACGACAACACATCCCGATGTCAAACAGGTGGAGATGAATGCAAGACAACACATTCCGATGTCAAGCAAACGAGATGAACTGGATGACAACACATTCCGATGTCAACCAAACTGAACTGAATGACAACACATTCCGATGTCAAACAGGTGGAAATGAATGCAAGACAACACATTCCGATGTCAAGCAAACGAGATGAAATGGATGACAACACATTCCGATGTCAACCAAACTGAACTGAATGACAACACATTCCGATGTCAAACAGGTCGAAATGAATGCAGGACAACACATTCCGATGTCAAGCAAACGATATGAAATGGATGACAACACATTCCGATGTCAACCAAACTGAACTGAATGACAACACATTCCGATGTCAAACATGAGGAGATGAATGCAAGACAACACATTCCGATGTCAAGCAAACGAGATGAAATGGATGACAACACATTCCGATGTCAACCAAACTGAAATGAATGACAACACATTCCGATGTCAAACAGGAGGAGATGAATGCAAGACAACACATTCCGATGTCAAGCAAACGAGATGAAATGGATGACAACACATTCCGATGTCAACCAAACTGAAATGAATGACAGCACATTCCGATGTCAAACAGAAAAGATGAGATAATTTGCTGGAGATGTACTTGCTTCCTTGCTAATCCGCGATCGCAAGAGACGTTGCTTGCCACGAGCGAGAGAGAACTGTCCTAGTCAGACCACGAAACCCAAATTTGAACAAAAATTTAGAATTTCTTTTTCTTTTGAGAATTGTAGATTTTATTTTGAAAAATGGCTTTTGAAACCATGTGAAATACTATACTCTGCTTTCAAGTTTGCATGGGAATTGCCTTTTAGATATAGCATTTGGAGATCATGAAAACATTTGGTGCTTTTGGACAGTACAGTATGACCAAGAGAAAACAGGACTTTATTGATCATCATTGTACAGGATAAGTAAAACTAAGTTTGGTCTCACCACGTGCTAGATTGGCGATACAAAGGGTCTTGTGAACAAATGGATTGTTAAGACAAACGTGTTTGCTTGAGAGGTGAAGCACGAAGGATCTTTTACAACTCTTTCCCTTTTTTGCCCTTGGAATGACCAAGTCACGGGTTGCACAATTTTTGCGCGATGAGGCCATTGCTGGTTTTCGCTCATGCCTGCGAAGTTGATTAGATCTTTTTCTTTTTTCCCTTTTTTGCCCCTAGTTACAAGACTAGGACTGGGGTTCGCGTAATTTTTGCGCATTGAGGCCGTTTCCGGTTTTCACTCATGCCCGCGATTTATTTGAAGTACGATTCTGCTCTTATTATAGTGACTGATTGCCTGAAAAATTGATGCACAAATGGTCTTTGCCAAATTCGCTGTTTGGACCACTTTCAACCTTTTTCCCCTTTTTTTCCCTTGGAATGACCAAGTCACAGGGTTCGCATTATTTTTGCGCGATGAGGCCGTTTCCGGTTTTCACTCATGCCTGCGAAATTGATCAAATTATTTTCCCTCTTTTGCCCCTAGTCACAAGACTAGAGCTGGGGTTCGCGTGATTTTTGCGCAATGAGGCCGTTTCCGGTTTTCACTCATGCCCGCGATTTATTTTATATAGAGGCTTTACTCCCTTCATTGCCTTGAATGCCAGTGTTCTACCTCGGATACTATTCTGATAACTGCTTGTACTCTTAGTCTCTAAGGGATCTAGGAGGACTTGAGATGGGACGATACATTGGCTGAGGGGACTGAAAGTTTGGGACACCCTTTCTGTTTATCGGAATCCTGTCTTTTCTTAAACACCTCTTGATTGATTTTTTTTTCTTTTTTTTTTTTTTTTTTTTTTTTTGAATGTTTTTGAGTTGGAGCTACTTTGTCCAAATGGTTTGACAATTTGACCGCACCTGATTTCCAGGTTGCCTACGTACCTTTTTCAGGATCAGGTCATGACGTAGTTCATAGCAGACTAAGTGCAAGGTGTCCCGATAAAAGGTTTTTGAAAGAGAGGTTATCAGGCTCGAAGGGTTAACTAACGAATTTTATTGATATACTGTAGGTGTTACATGATTTATAGGGAAAACAGGTGCCGAATACGGCCTCCTATCATGTCCCAAAGAAGCTAAGAGTACAAGCAGTTCTCAAATAGGACCCTAGGCATAATACTTCTTAACTTTATCTACGTTGATTGGCTCAGGAAGGTCCTCATCATCCATACGTCCAAGTCGAAGGGCACCTCCCGAGAACTTTTCCCTGACAATGTATGGGCCTTCGTAGTTTGGTGTAAATTTCCCTCTCGGATCTGGACGATTTGGCAACAATTTCCGGAGAACAAGGTCACCAACCTCAATATCTCTGGGCCTGACTTTCTTATTGAACGCCCTGGCCATACGCCTCTGATAGGCTTGAGAGTGATCTATGGCTTTCAGTCGCTTTTCTTCAATCAGATGCAACTGTTCATATCTGGCTTCTGCCCATTCTGATTCTTCAATTTCTGCTTCCATGAGCACTCGTAATGACGGAATTTCTACCTCAATAGGCAAGACAGCTTCCATACCGTATGCTAAGGAGAATGGTGTCGCACCGGTCGAAGTGCGAATCGATGTTCTGTAGGCCATGAGTGCGTAGGGGAGCATTTCATGCCAGGCAGAGTACCTAATTGCCATTTTCTCGATGATTCGTTTCATATTTTTGTTTGCGGCTTCGACTGCCCCATTGGCTTGAGGTCTGTATGGTGTAGAATTATGATGTTGGATCTTGAACCTCTGACAGAGTTCAGTCATACCTTTGTTACAGAAATTGAGAGCGTTATCTGTGACGATCTCATACGGAACCCCATATCTGCAAATGATGTCTTTCTTGAAAAACCGCTGAACAACTGAGGCTGTGACATTAGCAAAAGAGGCCGCTTCAATCCATTTTGTGAAATAATCAATCGCAACCAGAATAAACCGATGACCGTTTGATGCTTTTGGCGTGATGGGCCCAATGACGTCTATGCCCCAAGCTGAGAAAGGCCAAGGTGCAGTAAGATTGTGCAACGTAGTAGGTGGTGCATTGATTCGGTCGGCGTAAATCTGGCATTGATGGCATTTCTGAACATGACGACAGCAATCAGATTCCATAGTAGTCCAATAATATCCCAATCTAAGAATCTTCTTTGACAGCATTAACCCGTTCATGTGGGGACCACAAACTCCTCCGTGAACTTCTTCAACCACTTGTGCTGCTTCCTTTTTATCAAGGCATCTCAACCAAATCAAATTGGGTGACCTCTTGTATAACACTCCTCCTGAGAGAACAAACTGAATAGAGAGTCTTCTGATTGCTCGACGATCTGTTTTGGTGGCTTCCAGAGGAAAAGTGTCATCATCCAAGTGTTGCTTGATATCTGTGTACCATGGCTTGTCATCTGGGCGCTCTTCTATAACTAGACAATAAGCTGGCTGGTCTTGTTGCTGAATCTCAATAGGCCAAATTAGACTCCCTTTAGGAAACTTAACCATTGCAGCTAAGGTCGCAAGAGCATCGGCGAATCTGTTATGCGTCCTGCATCTGTGATTGAAAGTGATTCTCCTGAACTTAGTGATAAAAACATTAAGGCATGCCAGATACGGAATCAACTTTTCTTCCTTGATTGCCCATGACTCATTAGCTTGACAAATTACCAGTGATGAATCACCATAAACATCAATCTCTTCTATGCCAATACAATGTGCCTCTCTGAGTCCAGCTATACATGCCTCGTATTCTGCAGTATTATTTGAACATCTGAACTTTAGCTTGACTGAGATAGGAAGATGAGCTCCTCTTGGCGAGATTAAGACTGCTCCTGCCCCATTCCCGTGTTGGTTCGCAGCTCCATCAAAGTACATTTCCCATCCAATATAATCAGGATCTTCTGGTTCTAAACTTAGAATAGCTTCATCCGGAAACTGGTCATGCACTGAAACATAGTCGGACGATGGGTTATATGCCAAATGATCAGCAATTGCTTGCCCCTTGATTGATTTCTGCGTCATGTATGTGATGTCAAATTCTGATAACATCATGAGCCATCTAGCTGTTCTTCCTGAAGTAGCAGGTTTCTCCAATAAGTACTTGAGTGGATCCATTCTTGATACCAAAATCACAGGATAGGACAATAAGTAATGTCGTAAGCGCTGGGTAGCCCAAACCAATGCTAGACAAGTCCTCTCTAATGCATTGTACTTCTCTTCGTATTCATGCAAACGCTTGCTGATGTAATAAATGGCCTGTTCCTTTCTGCCTGATTCATCATGCTGAGCTAGCACACAACCCATTGAAGTTTTTTGGATGGAGATATACATTAAAAGTGGTCGTCCGGGTGTCGGAGGGACAAGCACGGGCGGATTGAGGAGATATTGCTTGATCTTATCAAAGGCCTGTTGACATTCATCTGACCAGACTGTCGGCACATTCTTTCTAAGCAATTTGAAAATCGGCTCACAAATCGGAGTAAGCTGTGCAATAAAACGACTGATATACTGAATCCTACCCAGAAATCCTCGAATTTCCTTTTCTGTCCGAGGTGCAGGCATCTCGATGATAGCTCTTGCTTTAGCTGGATCGACTTCAATTCCTCTTTTACTGACAATGAAGCCAAGAAGTTTTCCTGACGTTGTTCCGAACGTACATTTCGCTGGATTTAACCTTAGACCAAAGACTCTGAGCCTGTCACATAATTTCTTCAAATCTTCTGGGTGATCTTTAGCCAATGGGGATTTGACAATCATGTCGTCTACATAAACCTCTGTACTCTTGTGCATCATATCATGAAATAATGCTGTCATTGCTCTTTGATACGTTGCCCCTGCATTCTTAAGCCCAAATGGCATGACCTTGTAACAGAAGGTGCCCCATGGGGTAATGAACGAGGTCTTTTCCATATCCTCTTCGGCCATTTTGATCTGATTGTATCCTGAAAACCCATCCATAAAAGATAAGGTTTCATGTCCAGCTGTATTATCGACAAGGATATCTATGTGAGGAAGTGGAAAATTATCTTTTGGACTGGCCTTGTTCAAGTTTCTATAATCAATGCACATTCTGACTTTGCCATCTTTCTTAGGCACAGGTACGATATTAGCCAGCCATTCTGGGTAAGTTGCCACTGCTAGAAATCCTGCGCTTATTTGCTTTTCGATCTCATCTTTGACCTTCTGAGACCATTCTGGCCTCAACCGCCTGAGCTTCTGCTTAACTGGTTTTACCTCTGGGTTCAATGGCAATCTGTGGACTACTAATTCTGGATCAAGGCCGGGCATGTCCGCATATGACCAAGCAAATACATCAATGTAACTTTTGAGGAAGTCAATCATAGCGCTCCTTTGCCCAGGACTCATTGTAGTGCCAATCTTCACACACTTAGGATCATCTTCGGATCCGAGATTATGGTCTCGGTGTCCTCCTCATTAGGTTTACATATCCCTTCGTACTGTTCAAGGAGGTCGAGGTTCTCTTGTGGAGATTCCTCTTCCTCCTCTTCGTCATACTCTACTTCCAAAAGTTCAAGATTGATTTCATGATTAGAGTTAGCTTTATCCTGGGCAATTCTCTGGCAAACCAATAAGCTCGGTCTTAGTATTTGAGGTTTTTTTTTTTTTTTTTTTTTTTTTTTTTTTTTAGATTTTTAGATTTTTAGTGGCTTCAGATCACTAAGCCTTTTTGAAGACTTAGGTCATACCATCATGAGCCAAAATTTTATATATATACAAAAGGAAACGAGTCTTGAGACAAAGAAAATGAATTTCATTGATTTTCTGATGTTTTGTAATATTTACAAAGATGCGTAAAGCAAAAGACCATTGACTATTTTGAAATGACTAACAAAGCCGCCTAGAAAATAAAATTTTGGTTTTTCTCTTTTTGACCTAAAGATGAAAAGAACAAATAAAGAAAAGAAACTGGGTCATGGTCTGACTAGTCCGACCTTCTTTCCCTGCCTTCCTCTGGCTGCTTCAATCGTGATGGGATCGGTCCACCATACGAGAGGAGAAGAACTGGCTCGTATGAGTGGAACAGAACTGGATGATGCTTGCGAAGCACTGGAGAGGGTGCACACTTGTTCCTCTGCCGTGTAATCAATCTGGACTGCATCTTCAACAGCGAGTTCCTCAAACAATTGAGCCACTTCGAACATTTCAAGAAACCTTGCAGGATCGTCCTTTGACTGGGATTTGGGTGCATGGTTGGCAGTTGGCTCTGGGTCTGTTTCCTCAAAAGGAAGGTTTTTATAGATTTCGAAATCAGAAGGTCTGGGAATACTGGTAGGAAAGGTAACAGATAGGGGAGGTGGGGGCACCGACTTTACTGATGATTTTCCTTTTGTCAGCTTGTTCAAGAAATCTTCCAACTCTGGTTTGTACCCTATTCCGAAACGAGGTGTGTAGCGAGGTGCTACATACCGTTTCTTCATTCCTTGGTGGTGGGCGCCCAAACCCAAACCAGGTCTGTACTTCATTTTAGCCATGATCCTCACCGCTGCCGGTATATACTCGTTTTTCTTGCTTTCCAGCTGAGCAATACAAGTAACCTCCTCAAACTGATAAGTCATAAAAGCTGCCCCTTGTCCCAATTCTTGGACATCCCCAAAGGAATTTGCCAAAGACTCCGTCGGAATCACAATCAGTTGATCACCTTGAATGAACTTAATCCTCTGATGAAGTGATGACGGGATGGCTCCGGCCATGTGGATCCACGGCCTTCCAAGAAGAAGAGTGAAAGAAGCTGGCACATTAACTACTTGAAAATTTGTCAAGAATTCTGATGGTCCAATAGAAATGTTTAAGTCGACATCTCCCAAATTTTGTCGAGTTGAATTGTCGAAAGCTCTAATTGTCATAGGCCTTTTCTTGACATGACTGATGTCCATTCCCAAACCTTCCAAAGTAGTTAATGTACAGACATTCAAACCAGATCCATTGTCTACCAGCACTGCTGAAAGTGTTTTACCCCTGCACTGCACTGAGATGTAAAGAGCTCTGGTGTGTTCTTTATCACTGTCTGGAATTTCCTCTTCACTGAAGGTAATGGTCTTTGGTTCCAGAATCTGACCTACCAGTTGCCCCAAACGTTCAGGTGTTATATCCTTTGTGACATGAGCATTGTTGAACACCCTAAGCAATTGCTCCCGATGATGCTCTGAAGTTAAGAGTAATCCCATCACTGAAATTTGAGCCGGGAGCTTTGTGAGTTGATGGGCAATATTATATTCCTTCGCTTTCTCCAAAATTTTCAACAGCGCAGCATCCTCCTCTTTTTGTTGCTCAGGACTCAGACATTGCTCTTTGCCCTTGGACTTAGGCAGCTCAACTTCTGGTTGCTGGTAAATTCTTCCTGATCTGGTTATTGCAGTGATGTTCTCATTGTCTAGAACGAGGGATGGAGGGGCCGGTAAACGATTGAGGGGATGGATTGGTGCTGGAATATATGGAATTTGAACTGGACCTTTACCAAGGGGTCGTGGAGATGATATAACTGGGGTTGTAGGCCAATCAACAGGGCAAGGGATGGTATAAACGATCCTCTCTTTTTCCTCAGGAATAAAAGGGATTTGTATAGGGCGCTGAATGGATTGAATAGTAGATGAGTGGACTGGCAACATGTGGGGTATTTGGATGGGTTGAATAATAGGGGATTCGGGAGATGACAAAGACTGAGGATATGAGATTCGAACAGGGACTCGGTACGAAGGACGGATAGCATCATCTGTCTCTGACAACCCATCAATCTCTACTATACTACCATCAGACTCGTCCCCGCTCAGGAAATTAATCTGCCCTTGATGTGGGGGAAGAGGAGCTTGGATGATGCTAGTATTCCCAGGGGCGAATTCAACTTTGCCTTGCTCTAAGAGATCTTGAATATCATGTCTAAGAGTGTAACATACATCTGTGGCATGACCCGGGCCTCGATGATATGCACAATAATGATCTGCATGATAATTTCGATTTTGCTTCTCAACTGGGATGAGAGGAGTCGGCCCCTTCAGAGTTACAAGATCCTTTTTGAGGAGGAAAGTCAGAAGCTGGCTTAAAGAGTAAGGTAAGGGAGTGAAATTTCTCTGAGGGTTTCTCACTGGCTGACGCGCCTGTTGATACTGATTTTGCCTTACCGGCTGAGGATTTTGAGGTTGAGGAGGTTGTCGAATCGGTGGAGCAGGCAACATCAAGGGTGCACTGGGTGCAATCCAATTAACTTCTTCTCTTTTCCTGGTATCCTTTTGCCCATTATTCCTGTTAAATGGGGCACCTGACCTTGGAGGTGTATGGCTAAGACTGGCATGTATGGTACCATTTTTTACAGCTGTTTCAATTCTTGCCCCTGTTTCGACGATTACCTTGAAATCAGTGGCCGGCAAAGTTATCATCAGTGTTGAATATGGTTGCTTTAGGGTTCCCAAAAAGGTAGAAGCCATTTCTTCCTTTGATAACTGCACTGATAGTCTTGATGCCATCTCTCTCCACCTAGCGGCATACTCAATAAACGATTCATTATTCCTCTGGGACAGTTGCTCTAGATCGCTCTTTTGAGGGAGCACCTCCAAGTTAAAAGAAAACTGATTGATGAAGAGATCGATCACATCCTGCCAACTGGTAATTTGCTTCTTGTCAATTGCAAGCCACCACCTGAGAGCGGCATCTTTCAGACTTTTCTGGAAATATTGGATAAGATATGATGGTTTATCTCTGTAGGCCATCATATCCCCCACATACAACTGTAGATGCTCTTTCGGACATCCTTTGCCCCCGTATTTAGTGAATTCTGGAACTCGAAAATCTGAGGGAACCAAAGTATCAGAGGAGAAGAGTAGGTCATCCAGAGTTATCCCTGTAGAGGAGGATGATGCCCCTTGCAATTTTTTCATCATCTCTTTCAGCTGACGAATTTCTTCTTGCTGACTCTTGAGAGACACCAATAACTCAGAATCCTGTGGCATTTTCGGATTATGATGGTCGCAATGCACAGCCTCACCAGTTTTTCCATCAAATCGGGTGTAGTCGAAATCACCATCCTCACCCGGCTGATCATGAAGAGGGTTAATAAAGGTAAAGTTTGGAGCAGGAATCTCAACCCTAGGTTGATCCGGTTGGAAAGGTCTAAACCCAGAATGGTCTGGTTGATGTCGAAAGGTTCCAATTCCGGGTGGGTCTGGTTGAAAACTTTCTGGTTGGAATGAAGTTCTAGGCTGTTCGGATTGAAATGGTCCGGCTTCTGGTTGGTGAGTAGGTTTGTTAAGTTGTAAGGCCATCAGAGCCTGCAAGGTTTCTTGAATATTATCCAATTGGGCTTTCATCCCATGTATCTCCTGGTCATGTGCTTGTACAAGCTGGTCTGTACTTGAATCCAAACGATTGTTGGGAGCAGCCATGTCTGCTGAGCTTTGAGATGACCAGTCTGCGACTTCAGGACTGTCCAGATCTATTATCGCAGCTTGGGCAAGGGCACGAGATACAGAACGAGTGACAATACGCTGTTTCATGCAACACTGAGAAAGATGTAACGATTCAACATGAATGCATGATTTAACAGCAAAAGGTTGAAAATCACTTCTTTATATATGCAAGTGTTTGTGTGATTTTAAGACAACACTGACCCAAAAGAAAATAAAGAAAAACAACGGAAGACAAAAAGAAAAAGACCCAACCCTATACAGGCCCATCTGGGAAGCCATAACCAAATGATGAAGGGTTGCCCCCAAGATCTAGAACTTGCTGATGGAGGCATGCAATTTCGTTCTCCAGCCTGTCAACCATGTCCGAAGCACTTTGAATTCTGAAATCAAACTCCAAAGCTTTGACTTCTGCATTATGCCTGGATACACTCAACTGCTCTTGATAGTAACAAAACTGTTCTTCAAACTGACGGGAGTCTCGAGCATCATCTCTCTTTCTTTTCTGGAACTCTCGCATAGCTTGCTCTAACTGCTTTTCTTCATCATGAGCAAGTTGGTGCCGACGCTTCAAATCATTCTTCTCTTGTTGGAGTAACTGTTGTGCTTCCTCCAATTCTTTCATGCCCTTGAGAATCTTGAACTGGGCCTGTTCTAACTGCTCTTCCTTTGCACTAGCTATCTCCTTCATCTTGGCTTCTTGTTGCTGGTGCGCCTGTTGTGCTTTCTTCAATTCCTTCCTGTCTTCGAGAATCTTAAGTTGAGCTTGTATGAACTTATCTTCCCAAGGGACCGCCATTTTAGAAAAAGGGAGACTTCCCTTTGAGGGTACTGAAACAGGTGTGGGTAGTTCTTCCGGCTTAGGCATTTCTGACACTACCTGTTGATTTTCCAACCACAGATCATATCCTTCTTTTGTTGGTGGTCCAGTCGATACCACATATCCTGGCAACTTGCTCCACTTACACAACTGCCACTCTGTCTGAAAACGTCTGTCCATAAGTTCCGATAACTCAGAAAAACGGATATAATCCTGAGATAAGTCATCTAACACTGGTACGCATTGTTGGTAACCAAACTGGCGAAGTACCCTGATGGGTACGTAAGGTGATGACCCAGTCACTCCTGCAAGTGTTATGCTTCTTCTCTTAACAGTGGCCAAACGAGGTAAAACCTTCATATTAAGCCAATCGCATTTCCAAATTATCTGAGTATCTAAAAGGCTATTGAGGAGTTCATACAACTCCCCCACATCTACGGTTTTTAAGCTTGACTGCACCTCAGCACACTTTTTTGGTAAACTGCAATACCCACTGATATTTGCTGGCACGGTGATCAATGATGGTATATGCTCCACTAACCATAAGAATAGCAAAGAAATGCTTGCATTGAAGAAATTCCTCCCGGTGTCCGCTGCATGTTTAAGGCTTAGGAATAATTCAGCTAAGATGACTGGAACAAGAGTACCTCCATTGCACACATCTTGAATGATTCCCACAAGTACTGACTCTACATACTCACGACTATTCTTAGGAAAAACCAGCTGCGACACTGCCACCAAAGTAAAGGCGTTGAATCCAGGTAAATCTACAGTCTGGTCCTCTGGTTTCCAGTTGTGCTTGCACCTCTTTAAAAGATAACTTGTGGACAGCCTGGAATAAGAATCCTTGGCACAGTTCTCCAACAATGAAGGTTTAATTCGCAGAAATTCTGATAATTCTCTTTTGTACGATCGCTTGTAACGAGGAACAATCACTGTGTCAGTTAAATCCAACCGAAGAATGGAAGAGATTTCTTCTAAAGTTGGGCACATCTCATTTCTTCCGAAACGGAAAACCACGGCTGAAGAATCCCAACACCGTATGGCTGTCGTGATGAGACGCCAATCTGGCTTTACCAAGACAAGGTCTAAGATGTAGCCCAAATGAGTCTTCTGTCTCCAATATAGCTTTTGCATTGGAGTGAGGGCATTTACTATTTCGGTGAGCTCTTTATTACATGCCGCCGTAAGCTTCAGATTCATCTTAGGTTTTGATCTATTCATTGATTCTGGCATCCTAGATGGGCCTGCCATTTGACTGAAAATATGTGTAAGTGCAAGTCTATATACAAGTGTAAACACGATGACATGCATATGAGATGCAGAAATACCAACCCTTTTTCTTTTGAAATCTTTGAAAATTTTTTGTTATTATTTTTTTGAAGAAACCAAATGGGGTAGGTGGGCATGGATCCGACCTACTAAGTTGGGTTATTGGAAACCAAAACCCAATAGGTTTATGATGCAAAATGAATGTGAACCTCCTCTTCTTTGAATTTTGAATTTTCTTCCTTTCTTTTTTTTTTTGAATTTTTGTTTTAAGTTTTCAAATTTTAACTTCATCTCTTTTTTCTTTTTTTCTCTTTTTTACCAATTATTCTGTTTTTGCTTTGATTGAGTTTTGATTTTGATTTTTTTTTTTCTGATTTTCTTTCACCAATTGTTTTGTTAAAAAGGGTGATCCTTGACATATGTAAACCAATGGGGTAGGCAGATAGGGGTCTACCTACTAAGTTAGATTATTGGAAACTAAGGCCCAATGGATTTAAGATAAAACATGGATATGGATATCCAGCAGAATCTGGGTTTTTGAACCCCATATGCAAGTCTAAAGATGGGTTGGGAGTTTATTCAACAATGGCTCACACAGGCCCCTTTTTTTAAATGAACATAGGGGTACACAGGGGTACCTTCATGTTCAATCAAAAGGCAGGGCGGGTATAGGCTATAAGCAAAGTAGGATTAGGGGAAACCTTCCTAAACAGGTGCTTATAGACTATACCTCCACCTAAACTATATGCATATGCTGGGGTAATGCAAGGTGTTCCTACGGTGGTTGGGGGACACTTGGCCGTATATGCGACTCCCAAAAAATGGGCCGATTGGCGCAAGTGGGTTTAGTCTATATCCCTTCCTGAGAATAATCGTCCCACAGGGGTGATACAGCTAAACCATGACTGTTAAGCCCCAACACTGAAGATAATCATCAAACAGTTGTAGGCGTAATAAATCAAACTAAAGGGTTTAAGGGTTATTACACTATTATGCAATGAATATGATATGCACATAAGAGAGAATAAAAACATACCCACAATATCTCTACTATATACATATGCTGGGGTAATGCAAGGTGTTCCTAAGGTGGTTGGGGGACACTTGGCCGTATATGCGACTCCCAAAAATGGGCCGATTGGCGCAAGCGGGTTTAGTCTATATCCCTTCCTGAGAATAATCGTCCCACAGGGGTGATACAGCTAAACCATGACTGTTAAGCCCCAGCACTGAAGATAATTATCAAACAGTTGTAGGCGTAATAAGTCAAACTAGAGGGTTTAAGGGTTATTACACTAATATGCAATGAATATGAAATGCACATAAGAAAGAATAAGAACATAAATAAAGACATACCCACAATATAGAAAAAATTAGCAAAAAAAAAAAAAATAATTGATTTAGGAAATGATTAGTGATTAAAAAGATGTTTGGCTTTTACCTAATTTTCAGGTTGGATCCTCTGTCCCCAGCAGAGTCGCCAAAGCTGTGAACGCATAAATTTACCGTCTTTCCTCCCCTCTCAACTCTAGGTATCGGAATAAGGTCCGAGAGTGGAGGAATAACGCTAAATCTATTTTTGAGAGTCGCCACCTACTTAGGGGAAGTAGGATCCCGAAATAATCCAAATGAGGGGGGTCTACGGTCCAAAATAGTCTAGGTAAGGGATCCCTTTAGGTCCTGGGGAAGGGGTTAGGCACCCCAGGACCTCCATCCGATGACGGTAACCTACTCATTAGGTCTAAATCAAACATAACAAAATCACTTAACATTTCCTAAAATTTATTAATTTTGCTAATCGAAATCAAAAAGAGGGTGTAAAAAAAAGTTTATTTTGGTTGGGGTCGAACCCTGATTGGGCTGCCTACTTATCCGGTTAGTCGGAATCAGACCCTCAATAGTAGTTCGGGGTCCGTGACTGTTTTTATACTCGTTTCGGAGTGTGGTCACTTCCAACTCGTGTTTGAGTTGGGGAGGGGAAGTGGAATGAGATTTATGAATCTCACTCCGGGAGATGGCAGCGCAGCTAGGTGCTCGTGGGGGAGCTCTAGGGGGCGTTCATTTATTAGGGTAAGTCTTTTTTACATTTTGTGGGTTTTTAAATGTTTTTGTTATTTTGTATTTTTTTGATCTTTTTTTGTATTTTAATTTTGGCAAGTTTTAACTAGTAAGTGCCCAAGGTAGGCAAAAATAAAGTCTAAATGATTTTAATTATCTTAAAGGCAAAGAGCAGGGCGGATCGAGCGGCCTTAAACCAAAAGAGGCTATGGTTTAAATACGGACCCTGCTCTAGGTCCCAAGGGAGGATAGACCAGTACCTTTAATTTATTTTGGTCTTTTTTATATTTTTTTGATTTTTGTAGGGCTAACTAACGGGGTGGGCCAATTATTTAGGGTTAAAAAAGGAAAACTATCTAAGTGCCCAATGTAGGCAAAATAGGAAAAGAAAAATCACGGCCTATCCCTATTGCACACACATGGATAATACATACATACACAACAAAGTAAATGGGCCCCAAGAGAAAGTTAATGGGCCAAGGCCCATTGACCACTAATGGTCAATTGGCTTTGGTCCACTATCTTTCTAAGGCCTCGAGAAATAGGCCCAATAATTATAGAAAAATAATTTTAGGCTTCCCAAGAGATTCTCTCATGCAAAACAAAACAGACACTAAGTGAATAAATAGGTAAATAGGGAAATTGCATACCTGCGTGCGGTTGTCTTGAAGAAAGGAAATCAATCTCGGCTGCCTGGCTGCTACTCCGTTGATCAAAATACAGAATGGAGAATCCAACAAAGGATTTACAAGAACTAAAACTAAAAATAGGATTTACAAATAATAATAAAAAAAACAAAAACTAAAAATAAAAAATGATCGGATTGCTGTTGTAGCCACGAACTGCTGCTGCTCCTCTAAAAAGAATGGGAAACGGGTCGGATTCGAAGTGATGTCGCCGGAGAAGATGACCGGAATCCGCAAATCCAGGACAACAGCAGAGACAAAAAGGTTAAAAAAAACAATAAAAAAAATAAAATAAAAATAAGGTAAAATACACAAACAATACAGTGAAATCAAATACAACCAAATGCAAACAGGGTGATTACGGGCGTCGGGTTTTGCAGATCCAGATCCTGATCTTGATCTGTAGACCGGATCTGGATGAACGGGGATGGGTGGGAAATTAGGAAGAGCAAAGGAGACAGAATGGTTACCTGAGAAGCGATGGTCTACTGAACGGAGATGAGTGAAGAAGAAGCTTGCCGGAGAGGATGACCTCGCCGGAGAATATGATCGGAGAAGACGATCAAAGCCCGATTTCTATGAACCTGTAACAAAACGAACCGAAAAATGAAGAGAAAAAAAAATAAATAAATAAAATAAAACAGTAAATAACCATACAAGAGGAAATCGGGTTTCATATCTAGATCTGGATCTAGATCTAGATCTAGATCTGGATCTAGATCTAGATCTAAAATTAGAACTGGAGACGGGATCTACCGGACTGGTACAGCTCGCCGGAGGGAACGATCGCTGGAGCTGGGGACGCTGGAGATGGGGATGTGCGAAGAGGTGGAGTTTCGCCGGAAAATCGAGCTCGGATTGCCGCCATGAAGTCAGGCTGCTGCTTGCGGTGTGGAACTCGATGGAGAACTGAGCTGAAACGTTGGTGATGATGTTTCCGGCGAGAAGCTAGGCGTCGGCGATTCAGCTGGCCTGACCGGTAGCTGGGGGTGATGATGAAGGAGAGAAAGAGAAGGAGAGAATAGGGGAAGAGGGAATCTGCTGCTCCAACCGAACGAAAATGGGTCAAGAGAGAATGACCTCTCTGCTGCTGCCGAAAACTAAAAAACCAAGATGAGGAAAAGAAAATGAGGTCATCTGACCTCATACATGGTATTTATAGAGGAGGTTAGGGTTCTCTAAATGGGCTTGGGCTACTTTGGATCCGGGCTTGGGCTTATGGGTTTTAAACATGGGGTTTCTCTTTTGAGGGTTTTGCACAATGGGTAAAGGGGATGATTTCTCTCTCTCTCTTTCTCGGATCTAGAACCTCGACCCTCAATTAAAATAATAAGATAAATTAAAATTAAAATTAAAATTACCAATAAAATAAAGGGATTAAGGGGTGTAAAAATGGGGTGTTCACAGCGCCGTCTGTGGGAAATCCATTGTAACGTTGTCTGTGGGAATGAGCTACGTTGTCTGTGGAACAATTGAGAATGAGGCAAAGGGGTTTAGACAATCACAAATGACGAGCTTCTTCTACGTCTGAATGAGGCTTTTACTGCATGACAACAATCAAGAGGTAATTATCGAGTGCATTCTCAAGTGATTTATCAATTGAACTGTCTAGTGCATGCTCCAGTGAATTTTCAATATCAAGTGAATTATCAAGTGAATTATCGAGTGAATTATCAGCCTATCAAGTGCCTTATCAAGTAAAAGATCAAGAGAAGCGACCAGTGCCATATCAAGTAAAAAACATCGCGAATGCAATGTCAAATGATGTCTAATCTGATATGTCTGAATACGGTGATGGGTCACTTGTAGCTTCTTGATGACATGTCATCCGAGCAAGGTGTCTTACCACACGGTTCGACACATATCTAAGCATGATGCTCACTACGGGACCTCTGTGACTCAGTCAGAGGCATTGCCCAGTAAGCGACCAATTGACTTATTTTATGCAATGCCATCTGAGCATGGTGTCATGATGCCCCATTACAAGTCATTCGCGTGAGATAGCATTTGTCTATATCTATGATAGTTTTTACTGCAAACTCATCCGTGTGCTTATCAAGTGAATCTCTGTGCTTATCAAGTGAATCTCTGTGCTCATGCATCTTCACGTGTTCATGCACATTCTCGTGCTCGAAGTACCTAATGACTTCATTTTTCTTGGTGTTGTGATACATGTACATTTCCGTGCTCTCTGACACATGCTCTGAGGTACTATGCACGAGAAGCAATTGCTCTGACCTGACTTGGGGCTGATACAAGCTCGTCTTCATGCGAAAGCACAACGTATCAGTGAGAACGAAGCATCTACAACGGTTGAGAATTTTACCTATGAAGTATTCTCGGCACCTCGAACGGAGTTCAAGGCACCGAGAAGGGGCTAAATGTAACTGATAAAATTCGTAAAAATGAGCAAAAAGAAGGGGTAAAATAGGGATTTCTCACTCTGGCAAATTCTAACAATTTAGCCGACATCAGCCCACTTGGGCTATGTGCTGGCTCACTTGAGTGTTGTCTGACAGGTGACCTCATCATGACTACACAAGTCATGATGACTCCAAATGCCTATAAATAAGCAAGAATCACCAGAGAGAAGAGATGGATGGTGCGAAAGGCAAGAGAGGAGATCAAGAGAAGAAGAAGAGGAAGAGGAAGAGGGAGATCTGAGAAGCTTGAGTCATTCAAACCCTACCCCGAAGTGCTGTGCAGGTGGCCACTCCCCTGATTCTCTCATCTTCCTTTGGTGTTATCCGGCTACTTGATGCTCTTTATGGCCTCACAATCTATTATGGCCACCGGATTCTCTCAAATAGGCCATGTCCGCCTAATGCTCTCCATGAATGGTCACACTGCCACTTGCACGGCCTTGCAGTTAATCATCTGATGAGTGCAATCATACTTGAACTTGTGCCTGACGCTGTGAATATTACCGAATACGTTGTGCTGTGAATGGTGTCGAATACGTTGTGCTGTGAATGGTGCCAAATCCGTTTTCCCGTTGTGTTGTGCATAGTACCGAGCTCGTTGTCCGTTGTCTGATGTACAACGTACCCGTCGTGAGCTGTACAACGTACACGTTGTTTGCTGTACAACGTACACGTTGTCTGCTGCACAACGTACCCATTGTCTGATGCACAACGGATGCACAACGTATACGTTATCAGAGCTACGTTGTCGGTGCCCTATCAAAGCTACGTTGTCAGAGTTACGTTATCAGAGCTACGTTGCCAGTGCCTTATCCGAGCTACGTTGTCTGTGCCTTGTCCGAGTTACGTTGCCAGTGCCTTGTCCGAGCTACGTTGTCAGTGCCTTATCTGAGCTACGTTGTCAGAGCTATGTTGTCAGAGCTGCGTTGTCAGAGCTACGTTGTCTGTGCCTTGTCCGAGTTACGTTGCCAGTGCCTTGTCCGAGCTACGTTGTCTATGCCTTCTACGAGCCACGTTATCAGAGCTACGTTGTCTGAGCCATATTCTTTGTGCCTCCTGAGCTACAGTCTCCAGAGCATAACACTAGAGCTCGTCCTCAAGTGCATATACTCAGTGACCTCACGATAAGTATCTTTATACTATTATGTGCCTTATACTGTGCTTGTGCCTTATACTGTGCTTGTGCCTTATGTGCCTTATCATGTGCTTGGACCTTATACTGACTTTATCATCGGAGCTTATTTCAGGGTGCACACCCGCCCCCTCAGACTCATTCACTGGTGGAGTTGTGCTATCATTCCTCTACCAGCTGAGCAGCTACAGACGCGTGGCATGTACGGGATTTTTCCCTTTCAAAATAGCGCCGTCTATGGGAAATCCGTTGTAACGTTGTCTGTGTGAATGAGCTACGTTGTCTGTGGAACAATTGAGAATGAGGCAAAGGGGCTTAGACAATCACAAATGACGAGCGCCTTCTACGTCTGAATAGGGCTTTTACTGCGTGACAACGTGACAACAATCAGGAGGTAATTATCGAGTGCATTCTCAAGTGAATTATCGAGTACATTCTCAAGTGATTTATCAATTGAACTGTCTAGTGCATGCTCCAGTGAATTTTCAATATCAAGTGAATTATCAAGTGGCGAGTGAATTATCAGCCTATCAAGTGCCTTATCAAGTGAAAGATCAAGAGAAGCGACCAGTGCCATATCAAGTAAAAAACATCGCGAATGCAATGTCAAATGATGTCTTATCTGATATGTCTGAATACGGTGATGGGACACTTGTAGCTTCTTGATGACATGTCATCCGAGCAATGTGTCTTACCACACGGTTCGACACATATCTAAGCATGATGCTCACTACGGGACCTCTGTGACTCAGTCAGATGCATTGCCCAGTAAGCGACCAATTGACTTATTTTATGCAATGTCATCTGAGCATGGTGTCATGATGCCCCATTACGAGTCATTCACGTGAGATAACATTTGTCTATATCTATGATGGTTTTTACTGCAAACTCATCTGTGTGCTTATCAAGTGAATCTCTGTGCTTATCAAGTGAATCTCTGTGCTCATGCATCTTCACGTGTTCATGCACATTCTCGTGCTCGAAGTACCTAATGACTTAATTTTTCTTGGTGTTGTGATACATGTACATTTCCGTGCTCTCTGACACATGCTCTGAGGTACTATGCACGAGAAACAATTGCTCTGACCTGACTAGGGGCTGATACAAGCTCGTCTTCATGCGAAAGCACAACGTATCAGTGAGAACAAAGCATCTACAACGGTTGAGAATTTTACCTATGAAGTATTCTCGGCACCTCGAACGGAGTTCAAGGCACCGAGAAGGGGCTAAATGTAACTGATAAAATTCTTAAAAATGAGCAAAAAGAAGGGGTAAAATAGGGATTTCTCACTCTGGCAAATTCTAGCAATTTAGCCGACATCAGCCCACTTGGGCTATGTGCTGGCTCACTTGAGTGTTGTCTGACAGGTGACCTCATCATGACTACACAAGTCATGATGACTCCAAATGCCTATAAATAAGCAAGAATCACCAGAGAGAAGAGATGGATGGTGCGAAAGGCAAGAGAGGAGATCAAGAGAAGAAGAAGAGGAAGAGGAAGAGGGAGATCTGAGAAGCTTGAATCATTCAAACCCTACCCCGAAGTGCTGTGCAGGTGGCCACTCCCCTGATTCTCTCATCTTCCTTTGGTGTTATCCGGCTACTTGATGCTCTTTATGGCCTCACAATCTATTATGGCCACCGGATTCTCTCAAATAGGCCATGTCCGCCTGATGCTCTCCATGAATGATCACACTGCCACTTGCACGGCCTTGCAGTTAATCATCTGATGAGTGCAATCATACTTGAACTTGTACCTGACGCTGTGAATAGTGCCGAATACGTTGTGCTGTGAATAATGTCGAATACGTTGTGCCGAATACGTTGTGCTGTGAATAGTGCTGAATACGTTGTGCTGTGAATGGTGCCGAATCCGTTGTCCCGTTGTGTTGTGCATAGTGCAGAGCTCGTTGTCCGTTGTCTGATGTACAACGTACTCGTCGTGAGCTGTACAACGTACACGTTGTTTGCTGTACAACGTACACGTTGTCTGCTACACAACGTACCCGTTGTCTGATGCACAACGGATGCACAACATATATGTTATCAGAGCTACGTTGTCGGTGCCTTATCAAAGCTACGTTGTCAGAGTTACGTTATCAAAGCTACGTTGCCAGTGCCTTATCCGAGCTACGTTATCTGTGCCTTGTCCGAGTTACGTTGCCAGTGCCTTGTCCGAGCTACGTTGTCGGTGCCTTATCTGAGCTACGTTGTCAGAGCTATGTTGTCAGAGCTACATTGTCTATGCCTTGTCCGAGTTACGTTGCCAGTGCCTTCTCCGAGCTACGTTGTCTGTGCCTTCTACGAGCCACGTTATCAGAGCTACGTTGTCTGAGCCATATTCTTTGTGCCTCCTAAGCTACAGTCTCCAGAGCGTAACACCAGAGCTCGTCCTCAAGTGCATATACCCAGTGACCTCACGGTAAGTATCTTTATACTATTATGTGCCTTATACTGTGCTTGTGCCTTATACTGTGCTTGTGCCTTATGTGCCTTATCATGTGCTTGGGCCTTATACTGACTTTATCATCGGAGCTTATTTCAGGGTGCACACCCGCCCCCTCAGACTCATTCACAGGTGGAGTTGTGCTATCATTCCTCTACCAGCTGAGCAGCTACAGACGCGTGGCATGTACGGGATTTTTCCCTTTCACTAAGCTAGCTATGTAACAGCAACCACATATGTTGCCGCACCTAACCCCTCATTAAGATGGTCCCTTTGAATATTGTCGCACCAACACTTCTTAGTGCTGGATTCTTCTCATAAGATAGTGACAACATCGACGTCAATGTCTTCTAGTTCTAGTTTAATTCATTCAAGTTCTTAATTAATAATAATGGCTTATAAGTTCTAACGACTGCAATGACTCATAACCATTGTATATTATTCCTGTTGTTACAGTTATAACCATCTCTCTAATCCTAATTATCATTTTAATTATCCAACCTTTGACAATCAAACTGAATTTTGAAGAATCTTTTAACCAATTTTCGTCAATATAGACAAGTTGGGATGTGGACTTCATGAAAGAAGAACCCTTTAAAAAGCGAAGGGGCACTGGTGGGCTCATATCCAAACAAGTAGGAACCGAAAGTAAGCGAGTGGTTGAGAGGTTCACAACAAGTTTGCAAATGGGGAGCTTAGGTGTAAAGTTACAAACGGTTGTGACTCCTAAGGCCTACTGGGGCCTTCCCAAACTTGTGTCCTTTTCACTGTATTTTGAGAAGAAATGTGAAAATGTTTAGGAGAACTACTAATCACCAAGCTCAGATATCTGTACAGTATTTCCTAGTTTTCAATGGGAGGAAGTCCCTTGCATTATATATATATTTGGGATGAAGCCTCTTATCACAGTTGCTTGGACCCAAGGCTCACAGCATAAAACTTGGGTGGCTGCGTGTCCAAGTTGCTCACTATAACTTATAATAACGTGTGTATCAATATAATGGTATAAAAGAAAATGGCAAAAGGTTTACTCTGGTGCTCACCAGAGTATCCCTCTGGTGAGCAACAGACCAATGGACGAAAAAACGCCAACTCGCCATAATTCATTTTTTTTCCCGCCCATTTTTGACCTCTTCCCATTTAAATTTTTTTCCCCTTTTTTCGTCCATTGATCTATTGTTCACCATAGGGATACTGAGTAAACCTTTTGCCAAAGAAAATGCGTTGAAATGATTCCATTATTTTATCCTATTAATTGGCAACCCAATTGGCCAAATTGAGGGTCATTTACGGGAAAGAGAATTCACTCAAATCTCCTCAGCTTTGCTGCTCTTATTTTTTATCATTCTAATACGAGAGAGCTTAAATTAGAAGAAGAAGAAAAAAAAGTTAACATATCCATGAAATCCATTTCCAAACCTAATGCACCACTCCATTGGTGGATGTCCCCCTCTTAAATACTCACCAACTGATGAATACGCTTATCACTACTCATTTAAAAAATTTATCATTAAGTTTAGACAAGAAATAGGTAGTTTAAGAATCAAGCAAAATATGAAATGAAGGATTTGTAAGGTTTGTATATAAGAGTAGTTTGGAAATTGGGAAAAAATCAGGCTACAGTTTGTTAAGGGGGGTAGTTTAGGAATTTTCATCCTTAGGGGGGCTTCTCTCATTATAATAGAGATAATTGAATTCCATTTTAAAACAAAAGGGATTACCTTACTCCTATTTGGTTGCCAAGAAAATAAGTGAATAAATGAAAATGAAAAAAAGTAAATTAACAAAAAAATTGAAACTTTTATTTAGAGTTTTTTTGTTCACATTCGCAATTAAGAGATTACCACCCCTCCCGTGTAAGGAAACAAAAAATTTATTTGTGGATGAAATGTATAACTTGTATAATATTTTTTTCATTTTCAATTCAATCTGATCTATTCGTTCATAGAGCTGTCAACTCTATCGCAGACATCCTAGAACACTTCTAATAATGGGACGAATAGCCAAATTTTTTTTAAAAAAAACTTATTGTCAATCTCTTTCAAATATGGATCTATCTGGTTCATAAAACAAGAACTTCCATCAGTATTTCAATTTCAATTTCAATTTCAATTCAAATATGGGTTTGATTCACACCCTGTATTTTAAAAATATTTTCTTTCGGAAAAGTTTTAAAAATATTTTCTATCCGAAAAGAGGATAAACTGGAGTCTATATCTAAAGAAATGCATTGAGAATATAGAGACAATTAGCCCCAATGACAACAATCATTAATTGACTTGTAAAAAAAAAAGTCAATATTTTCTTAGGACCCACAAATTAAAAATGGTTTGAAACAATGTTACTTGGTTCATTGGTTCACTCGGTTCGATTTTGAGCTCACGGTTCATTTTTCTTCACTCTAGAGTGAACCCAGTTCGCTAGGAATAGGATAAAAAAAATTATTTCTCGGTTCTCTTAGGACCTGTTGGCATCACTCCCAACAAACAATTCTCTATTCCCTGGGAATAGAAACTCTTGCATTTCTATTCCTAGGGAATAGAGAATTATTCATTGGTAGTGATGTCAAACGCGTCATTAGGTTCTTTAGTTTAGTTTACTTTGTTTACTTAAACTTGTAAATAAATATATCATATACTTTATGTAAAAAAAATTTATAAAAATATTTTTTTATGACCAGTACTTCGCAGCCCTAAAGTATAAATTCATCAAACTCAAAGAAAAATATCAATGTTGAACCAAAAATATATATATATATATATATATATATATATATATAATAAACTAAAATAGAAAATTCAATGAACGAATACAATTTGGAACAATCGTTTGGTTGGCTCAATTTCATGAACCAAAGTGGAATCACGTGTTGCTCTAGTGGGCTCAATTTCATGAACCAAGCCGAATCACTGTTTGCTCTAGAAGACAACCAACTTGGTAACCCTAGTTTGAAATTCACATTTTCAGGGATGATTAACAATTGAGGCAATTGGACAGCACTCTCCCTTTACTTATTAGAGCATTCCTAGCAGCCTCACAAAAATAACTTTCTGGTTATTTTGGTGAGCCAAAAGACTAAAATGATGTTAAAATGAGTCCCAAATGAAGATATCGGTTTGGTGAGTCTACATTACTCACCAAATTTGGTGAGTACTGTGACTCACCAAAGTTAAAACTTCTCACCCTTGGGCCCACACAAATAATAAAATAAGGTTTCTTTCTCTCCCTTTCTTTTTTGTGGTCTCACACAAATAATAAAATAATATTTTTTTCTCTCTTTCTTTTTCGTTTTCCCACATAAATGATAAAATATTACTTCTCTCTCCTCTTTTTTTTTTTGTTAAAATGGTGAGGCTTGTTGGGTGTGTTTTAAAAAAGTGGCTCACCAAAACCACTTCTTGTTGTGAGTATTGGCTATTTTGATGAGTGAAATTTGGTGAGGCTGCTAGGAATGCTCTTATTTGGGCAACCAAACATGAAACATGGTTAAAGATTCAGAGAGATTGACAAGAAAGTAAAGATTCACAGACTTGGAATCTACTCCAACTCCAAGAAAGCAACGATGGGAATTTCTCTCAAAACCCATCTCAGTCACAAGTTCAAACATACCTCATTTAAATGGGTATTGTAAACCTGCAATTTTCTTCCATTGCTGCTAAGGAAAATAAAAGATAACAAAGGAAAAAGTTGGAAGAAATACAGACATGAGGTTGTATATGTTGGATCCACATGAAATAGCAGTGTCAAAGCTTTGCTCTATTGCATAAAGAGATAACTACTGCACCCCCCTAAAACCATGGTATTTATATATGAATATAAGAAAGGCTGGATCGTTTCGTTTCTGTGACTCTACGCAGCAGCGACTGTCTCGCCATTACTCGGACCTTCGGATCCTGCCGTCGATGATGCAGCTTCTTTCTTTGATGCCAATGAGCATTTCTCTTTCCTTTCATCTTGATTAATCTTTTGTTGCCGGCACTCTAGACTGCAAAATGCGCTATCGCCCCTGTAAATTTACCCAAATTTGATCATGGATCGATCAATTGTCAATACCAAAGTAACAGTTGGTAAAAGAAAAAGCTAATCAATTTCATATCAAAACATAACAAAAAAAAAAAAAAAAAAACAGAGATGATACCAGTTATGAAAGTTGAGAAATATGAAACATGCATCAATGGGAGGTAGGATTTATGTGTTCTTTAAGCTGGTGATGGATCCAACAGTATTTTTAGCACGAATTCTACTTAAACTCCCTATAAATACGTGTTTGTATATACTGATTTTCGGTAAACATGAAATCCCACAAAATCAGAAGAAATCTTTAACAATCAGTCCGTTTGAAATCCTAGTAAATTACATGGTTAAATGGGAAAGAACCCATTTGAGTAAAAGAAAAAAGAAACCCATCTGAATACAAATGAAATCCAAGACTCTAAAAAAAAAAAAAATCAAATCAAACCCAATATCTGAAAACGCTCGAATCATATAACTACAACCTCATCTTTGAACACCCCAATCCCTCCAAAAACAAAATCTAGAGAATACCCAGTATAGATAATAGAACCCATATGGATTTAGGTAGAGAGAAGGAAAGAGTGGCTACCTATACATGAAGATATCTTTACCGGGGGCCAAACGACGTTTACAGAGGCCACAAGCCCTCAAGAAATGAGCCGACTCGGAAAAATCGTCTGAATTTCTCCGATGATTTCTGGGTGAGACAGTGGCCCAGAACCGATGGTCGAGTCCATCAGTACTACCACCAGAAAACGTGTTTCGTCTCGCTGGACCTTCTAGGCCCACTGGTTTCTGCCGATCTTTGATGGGGTTCTGGGGATCAGACGGCGGCTGAGCTTCCACGTTGCTTATATCAACGGTGAATTCCGTCATGCTCGTCGTTCTCCTCATCGGAGGACGTGAACGCTTCCCCAGCAACATTTTCTCCTCTTCTTGAAAACCAGAGAGAGAGAGGGAGAGAGAGAAAGAAGAGAGAGAGAAGGGAAGATAAACGGAGTGCCAGAAAATCGAGGAGCAAATCTGAACCGTTCCTTAAGGCATTGTCTGTAGGATATCCACGACAGTCCTTACCTTTTCTTTCTCTAGCTATTTCCCTTTTCTTTTACTCTTTAATAAATTTAATAAATGATACTCGTTTAATTGTTGATATTTACAAAAACCTCCCTAACTCTTATGATACAAATATTTACGCAAAGCTCCCTCGTTTTTCTAAACTTGAGTAGTCCCTAGCCCCATTGCATAATTAAAACTTTTTTCTAGTGGCATTTTTACTCTCTGTTTTCTTTTTTTTTTATTAGAAGGTAACAATTACAATTAAGGAGGCTCATAAATAGCCAGAGTCCTCCCTTGAACTAAGATTTGGGGGCATCACTCAGGTGATAACTTGAGAAAGGAAAAGATTTGTTGAGTACAAAGAGTGTTAACTTGTGAGCGAAAATTTTAGCCTGTCGAAGAGAGTGGGTAATTGAATGGTTAGGAATATGCACTAGTGGTCGTTTGATGTCGCCTACAATTGCTGCAACCTTATCAGGGCATAAAAAAAAAATCATTATGAAGAAATTATGATTTGTATTGATTAGAAAGTAATAAGGAGATGTAGTGACACTTGCGTACCATACTTATCATTATGAGGAAATTATGATTTGTATTGATTCTCAAGGTAATAGGGAGATATAGTGACATTTGCTGTCATATTGACAATTTTTTGGTTTTTTAAATCAAAATTTGATATTGGAGCAGGCACTCTTCTTTTTAGAAGAGAAATGCTAACCCAAGTGCCCAAGTAGGTCCGTCAAAAAAATCCTTTAACAAGGGTTTTAGGGCAAGGTTAGAACCTAGTCAATCCAAACCCATGAAAGGCTATGGCTATGGCTAAATTAGGGTCTTGCCCTTATAAGTAAGGACAAGGTTAGGGCTGACCCCTCTACAACCCTGGTCCTGCTCTTTGATAGCCCTACCCTAACTCCAATTCTTTAAAATGCTAAACTTAATCTCTTGTAACTCTATCCTAAGCTTCAGATTAGTTGACTTCTTAACCTTAACACTGTGATTATTCATAACATTTTGATTGCAACTTTAATTTGTTGATAAGATATGTTCTATTTTATCTAGTTTTATTAGTATCCTTGTTTTTTTTTACCTTTATATTTTTTTTAAATAATTGCAATAATTATCTATTGGATTGGCATTTAATGTAGATTTTTTTTTATGTCATTTCCAATGAGAAAAAAATATCATTTATCTTTCCTGCCCCATGGCCCTATCCTACCTTGGCCATTAAGGGTAGGGTTAAGGCCTAGTCAATCCAAGTCCTTGAAGGGGTAGGATAATATTATGGTCTTGCGAATTAGGATTGACCCTTACATTGCCTTGTCCCTTTGACAAACCCACCCAAGTTGCAAATTTTGAAAATCTTTCAAACTCTCGTTGTGATCCTGGCAAGTGTCGTTGCTACCCCTTTCTTTTAATAGGTTACAAAAATTATATTTTTCAAATAAAAAATTATGGCCTCAACTAATTCTAGAAAAAATAGCAACACAAGTTACAACCAGTTTAGAAAGTTGCAACTAGGGCTAGCAAATTAGTGGCCCTCAACCAACTCCCCCTCAACCATTTATTAATGGTTAAATGGTTGGTTGATAATTACAAAATGTTTTTTAAACACGAGTGATGCTCTTTGCCAATCTCATTGTACACATAATTAGTAACTTTTTATTAGAACGGCTCAATTTTAATAATTAAATAAGAAAAAGAAAAGTAAGAACTTATCACTACGTATCATGTTTTTAATAAGAGATGTTAAATCCTTTAAAAGACATTTAAGGTGTGATGATGTGTATGACATATCATCTAATAGAATCATTATTTAGAAAGATACACCCACGCTCAGCTCATATCACCAAGTGTCCCTTAACGAGGGAGCAAATTGAAAAAAAATATATAATATAATATAATATTAATAATAACAATTATTATTATTATAATAATTCCTGTTGTCTTGTATTGGTGCCAAGGTCATGCCGTCTCACGCTTAGATAATTAGAACTATTCAGAAAATGAAAGGTTTATTTGTATTTATAGGAAACGGAATGGGCATATTTGATATTTGAGGATTACATTACAGAAATTCTTATTTTCTGATATTTAATTTGGCGTGTAGCGTCGAATGATTTTTCCCAACTCTTAGGACACCCGTACGAGTGAAAAAGGGCAGGTTCACCCTCACTGAAAGGTTTACAGACTATTGCCAGTCGACAGCTGTAGACCTGCTATCGCCGGTTGTATGGGAGGACTTTGGAGTTTAGACGTAATTGGAGCATTCGATTTCTATATCTCTTCTCGCAATGGTTTTTACGAGAACTTACTACTTGAGTCGATGTCTTCAGACCTTAAATGACCGTCTACCGTCCAAATAGATACATACTTTAAAATAAATAAAGGTGTAAGGGTAAGAAAAAAACTGGGGTTTATTTAGAGTTATCAATTGTCTATTTTTGATTATTGGGTGCTTCATCCAGACTTTTCGAAGCCCCACATTCATCTAGTAGCATTTGCCTCAATTTTATGGAGCATTTGGAAGTTGAGAAATGCAATTCTTCTTTTTTAAGGAAACCATTCTGATCCAATTGCTACTATTGATTAGACTGAGGTATTTTTTCAAGGGTTTTGTTCTCGTTTATCAGGCTATCTACCATTGAGGACGGGGTCTCTTGATAGGTTTCGGAAACCTCCAAATGAACGGTTGATAAAATTAATGTGGATGGTGCGGCTCTCCTTAGCGGAATTGTGGCGGGGCTGGTTGCTAGAAATCACAGGGGCATTATTCTTTCCAGTCACAGCAAAGCCCTTCTTGGTGGATCCGCTCTGACTGCCGAAGCAACTGCCATTTTGGGAGGGTGTGCTTCTAGCACGTTCTAAGCAATGACCCCCTACTGTTATAGAATTGACTCTAAAGCTTTGGTGGAGTTTCTGTCAGGGGCCCTTCAGCCAAGTTCACTCGAAAGATCATCCGATTTGGGATAAGTTCACTCGAAAGCTCATCCGATTTTGGAGGACATTTTGTCCCTGTTGCAGTCTTGTGGTCAGGTGACATTTCAGTTTGTTTATCACGAGGCCAACACAATGGCCCATGATCTCGCTCGACATGGCTTATCCAATAGTTTTAGCAGCCCTCTGTTTCATAGGGTTTCTTTACCGGCTAGTAATGGGCTATCTCCTTCATATGTATAGGTATTTAGCTAATATAAAATTAAGGGCATGGACTCTACTTCAAAATTTTGATTCAGGTTGGAGGACCAAAATCGTAGATATTTCAAACCTTGGTCGGGCTCTTGTCACTATGCTTATTTGCTAGCAAGTAGAGAGGAGCATTACCAGGTTGGAGGGGTGTCAATGGGCCAGGCTTGGGCCTAAATTTTGATTATTTTTTAATAGGCCCAATTGACATCCCTAAGTTTTTTTTTTATAATGAGATATTTCATAGAAACTACGCAATATTTACATAAGATTTGAAGGGGCGATCAAGGCCATCCACGAAGGCCTGTGTTATACGATCCAAACTATGGGTATCAACGAGCCGAGCTGGGCACTGCTCGTTGGAATTTTACAGTTCCTCGAGCTCAGAAAGTTCAACTCGAACTCGGCTCATCCTCAGTCCATTGAGCACGAGCTCGGCTCAGCTCAATAAGCACCTTTTTTTTTTTTTTTTTTTGAGATATTCATTGATAAGCACTAAATTTAATTTTAAAAAAATTGTTAAGAGTTTTAGCAATCTAAATGTACAAGGCTGAGGCTGAGGAAAGTAAATTTTAAAATCAAAAGAAAACCATTAGTTAGGGTTTAAACTTTGGGGACAAAAAGTAATTTGCTTTACCTTTATGATTTTATAAAGATGAGATATTGGGATGTCATGTGACTCACATGAAAGCTTGAGTTAAAAGGAAATAATTATATTAATGTATACTAAATATATCTTAAAAAATATATATAAGCTAAATATATAATATAAATTTAACTTTTAAAGTGCATTATTATAAAATTAATCGAGTTGAGCCGAGCTGAGCCACCTATTGTTCATGCTTGGCTCGTTAATTTTTCGAGCTCACTTTTAAAGCTCAGCTCAGCTCGGTTCGGCTCAACGAGCCTAAAATAAAAGCTCAAGCTCGGTTTATTTAGAGTCGACTCGAGCTGGCTCGACTTGTGTTACCCCTAATCTAAACTCAAAAACAAGAATAAACACTCTGTTTGATCCTTGTGAGCCATCCCATGGACAGCCAAGTTTGATTGCCTAAGGATGAAACAGATCTCAACAGAAGCAAAAAGAGACCGAAGATGAATTGTAAGTCCCAGTGCAAGGGGATTTTTTTCCATTCAGAAGATCGATTATTGCTTTCTCATCAGATTCAATTGAGGTCCACAATCACCTGTTGGATAAGGCCGTTTGAAGAGCAAGCCTTATGGATTCAGCCTAGGTTGTATGGCTTCGAGATCATGCATTCGCCACGTGAAGCTTCTGATTTGTTGTAAAAAAAAAAATGTTTCATTCTTGAATGAATTAATTTTGTATCATTCTTCCTTCCCACCCTTGCTTTTCAAGATTGTGCAAAAATTATGCAACGGGGCTTAGATATATGAGGTTGTAATTTGTTGAATTTTGAATATATCTAATTTATTTTTTTTTGGAATAAGAATATATCTAATTGGGTCAGCCTAATCCTAGCTATCTTTCTTTTTAAAGAGAAGTTTGAGTCTAGTCCTATTCAATGACACTCACAAAGCCCTTACCCTTCTAACTCTAGTTAAAAAATTTAACCCATAGGGTTAATATTTTTTTCTTAAGAAGCAAAGTTAAATTGTGTTTTTTCTTCTTTTTTTTTGGTGCAGAAGTTAAGTTGTTAAACCCTAAGTATTAATAAATCTTAACTAATGAGAGTTTTATTGGACACGTACCAACTCATTTACTTGAGGCTTTATTTATTTATTTATTATTATTAATATTACAATTTTGAGTTATTTGACTAAGATATCTTGATGACATTCAAAAGACCACATCATTTTCTCACGATACCGACAAAATGAGGTTAAATATATCGTACCGGAGGAGACCAGGTACGTCGGTGACAAGCTCTATGCCTCTGTACTCACCCAAGTATTAGACTCTCTTAATTATTTGGTCCACTTAAGGTTGGGGGCACTTGTCTATAAAAGGAAAATGCTATGAAAAGAAACCCTCAAAGTATGTAGTGTCGTCATGTGGTGGGCCAGTATTTTTTTAATACCAGGTGTCCGACTGTAATCGGTCGGATGGTCCCCCTCTTCATTTTGTCTTTTTTTTTATTAACTTGTCTCTTCCCCACCAAATCATTCATCCAAAACCGGCCAAAACAAAAGAGGAAGAGAACTCGTTGCTATTAAAATGTCTTAAATACCCATGAAAATTTCCATTTTCACTCTTGAGTCCTCAGTTCTAGTATTGAAATCCCGTTATTATCGGTGATTTCGGTCGGTCAATCCCAAAAATTTTGGTATCTCAACGGAATTTCGAATTTCAATTTATCAATAAAAATGATATTTTATTAAAATTTATATAAATATTATTATTTTATTTTTAAAATAAATATATAAAATTTCAAAATTTTGATAAAAATATCGAAATATTTCAAAATTTTAATAAAATAAATCTATTTTCGTGTTTTCCGAAATCTATCATATATCAATGTCGTTGAGGTTAGACGAAACTGGGATTTCGCGAAATCCCAATAGGATTTTAATCCTTATTAAAGAGCAATAGTCCCCTACTCGGGAAAGGAAAACTATTCCTCCACGGTGTCCTCGCATAATAAAACCCCTTTGAACTATGGTTTAGAAGTTTATTCCCTATAATTATATTTTTTTAAAAACCAAGATTAAATGCTTTAATTTAAAAGGTTAAAATCTAAACTATAATTACAATTAAAGATAGTGAAAAAGATAAAAAGGAGGCGAGGTGATAAATCCCATCCTTGCCCTAGGAGGCGATTTATTTTCCATTATTGAATTTAAAGCTATAAACCATAATGGTGGGTGGGTATATTTGGAAGCCCAAAATGTGGGCTTAGGATTAGATGGACACATCAGGACCACATACTTTTGAGGAAGCGTACTTGATCTGCCATAGAATTGGGATAAGATGAACTGTCGGATGGAGATGTATGGACGGTGGAGATGTTGATCTCTGTTAAGTCGTCTTCATCCTCATAGCTTGTTTCAATTATCTAGTGTTGACAACATAAATCATATTTAGTCATTTGGCTTATCATAAATTTAAAAGAACATATTCAAGTGACACGAGACCTTCTTCAGTTAGTGTTAGCGAGGTGACTGCTAGAATCCACTCCCACGCACCATAAGTTTGTATGTACACCCTTTAATTTGCTTGCACAAGCTCATGTGGTGCCTTAAGAGTGTTTATTGTATGTACACACTTTAAACTTTAATTTGCATGCTTAGAGATCACCAACACCAATTGGAGAAGATCACATGTCTAATCAAGTTCATATCTAAGATTTAGGAGGTGCTATTAATAGGAACAAACAATGCAAGGTAGAGAAAGGAAGTGCTGAAATTATATGTTTCATTTGGGATGGTTACCAAGAAAAGTATTCAAAATTACGGGAACTTTTTTTTTTTTTAATGAAGATATTCATAGATCATATCATTTGTTTAATTAATGACCCAAGCTTAAACACACCACTACTTGGCTAGTTATAAGCTCAGCTTGATTAAATATATATAATCTACCGAGGTTCAATAGTCGTGGGAATCAAAGTAAATTGGCTACCCAATTGAAATTTACTTTTTTTTTAATGACATTAATTGTTCTTGTAATAAGATGCAATAAGACGATGTTACCAAACACAATTTTACAAAATAGTTTTATATATTATTATGCGATGTCAAACAATTTTACTGTTTGTAGATTTATTTCTCACAGATATATTTACCACATATCTATTTTGCCAAATTCTATGCAAAATAAACAAGATCTACCAAACGAAAGTACCCCCCTGCTACTTATTATATAAGAGGTGTGAGCGCGGGTTTCGAGGGAACCCTGGTTTGGATCTCACAGGGTGAGGTTAGAGTCACCACCTATTCATTCAGAAGGGATAAGTCCCCGGGATTTGGATAAGGTATTGGTCTTCGGTCCGAGATTAGGGTAAGAGGTTCGGTTAAGTCCGGGGAAGGGGTTAGGCACCCCGGCACTTCCACCTTTCAGTGGTTCCCTACTTTATAGGATTAAGCCAAATTAATCTCAGTTTTAATCAAATGTCTTAAGTGTTTAAGATAATACTAATCTAAGAAGGAGAAAATCCTAAACTAGGGTCGAACCCGGATTGGGTTGCCTATGTACTCACATTGGGGTGAGATCAGACTGAGCGTAGTTCTGGCACATGAGCCTGTGACGAGGCTAGGGGTGTGTATGTGCACCAAAGGTGGCTAAGGGTCTAGCCAGGAGGGTAGGGGTGGTTGAGCGGATTGGTCAAGTGCTCGGTATTAGGTCCGGTAGGCCAACGGGTAGTCCGGTAGACTAGGGTTTGGGCCCAGTAGGCTGAGGGTGAGCCCGGTAGGCTAAGGTTTAGGCCAGGTAGGCCGAGATTGGGCCCGGTAGGCCAAGGTTGAGCCCGCTAGGCTAAGGTTTGGCCCGGTAGGTTGAGATTGGGCCTAGTAGGCCAAGGGGTGAGGCCTGGTAGGTCCAGGGTGTCTTATCCAAGGGTTAGGGATGCTAACCGTGGTTAAGAAATGTGATTAACCATGGTTAGGAGTGTTAACCATGGTTAACAAGTCCAAAGTTAGTATTTTTAGTCTTTTTGAATTTTTTTGATTTTTTTGGGATTTTCTCAGATTTTTCCCAGCAGTCAAAGATGCTTAACGGCAGTTAAGGAGGGAGAGGTCACCATGGTTAAGGGTCTTAACTAGGGTTAAATGGTCAAGTGAGACCATTTTTGGGTTTCTCCTAATATTTTGGATTTTTTGAACATTTGTCCAGATTTTTTCCGGTTAAGGATTTTTTAACCGTGGTTAAGGGTCAAAAATGGGGTTGACTCTGATTAAGGGTCTTGAGCAAAACAAAAAAATGTCACAGAAGATATTTCTGAATTTCATGTAATATTTATGATTTTTTGATGATTTTTCCAAAATTTTGCTAGGTTATGGGCCGCTTCACCATGGTTAAATGTTAACCATTGGTGGGTTTAACCATGATTAAGGGGCGACTGAGGCAAAAGTGGGCACAGGATCCATGACAAGGCCTAGACTGGCCTCCTACCCGGTCTGGTCCCCACAAATATCAGAAATTACAAAAAAACCCAAAATTTCTATCAATTTTTAACCATAGTTAACGTGAATTTAACCATGGTTAATAGAGGAATCGCGGGAATCCGAGACTACCAGGGGTAGCCTGATATGTGGGGAACAATTTGAGCTCTTTTAGGGCTCAAGGGGAGGCCGTATGTAGGCCCCACAAAGGCCCAAAGTTGTCCCGTTGAAATTCACATAAAATGACGATTTCTCAAACAATATTTTTTTTCAAACTTTACGGCGATTTTGTCGCTGATTGGCTCAACCCCTGGAGGATCCGAGACCATGGTCGCGAAGTCTGTTATGAGGGGAACAATTTGGGTCCTTGTGGTGCCCAAGGGGAGGCCGGATGTGGGCCCTACGGAGGCCCAAAGTTACCTCGTTGGACTATTTGGCAGACTGCGGACCATAATTTGGGGGTCGATTAAGCACGGTTAACGGCGGAGTTAGGGGCCGAAAATGCACAGGGGGAAAGCCGGGTATGTGGGGAGTCTGCCCATGGCCTTGGTTTCGACCAAGGCCGGGTCTAACCACGATTAAATCGCAGTTACAGGCGGCTATCCGAACTAATTTTTTTCCCAGATTTTTTTTTGAAAAAAAACTTTTTTTTTGGGGGGTTGTACTTGAGCAAAAAGAGTCTAGAGGGGGTTCCTTATGGATTGAGGACCCCCTAGACGTCTAAGGAAAGCCGCCAAGGTGGGGGGTGGTGGTGCCTGTGGCCACGCTTCGAGACTCGCCTACTGCTCTTTTAATTTTTTTAGCTACTAAAAAAAAGAAAAAAAAGAAAGCAAAATTGGGACCCTTGGAATGGGACCAGGGGTCCCTTACAATGGTGAATCAAGAGGTAACAAGGGGAGTGGAGTGTATACCGAATCAACTCGTGACGGATTGTGGTGTGTTGCGACGGCGCTACTACGGTGGTGGGCTGTGGAGCTCGGGAACTGCTGTAGGCGGTGGTGGCGAGGCTGGGAGAGCCCGGAGCTTGTGGGAGGGGTCTTTCTAAGGCTGTGGCAATGGCAAGATGGTGGGAGGTGACTAGCCAGACAGGGCGAGAACACTATAAATTTTTTCAAAATTTTTTCCTGCCCACAATGGTTATGGTGGTGAAGGCTCGAGTAATGCTACGGTGGTGGTTGCAAACCGAGGTGTGAGGATCTATTATAGGGCTTAGGAGATGGCCTAGGACCTAGATGGATGGAGTTTGATGGCTGGGCCAGTGATAGGAGGTGACTATAATTTCTTTTTTAAAACTCTTTTTTTTTTTTTTTTTGAAACCGTGAAACAGTGGCTGTGGGGGGTGGGGTATGAACTTGGGTGTTGTTTGAGGGGCTCGTAGGGAGTCTAAGGACCTTCTAAAGGGGTGGAGCAAGTGGAAGGATGGGCTGACCGAGCTACCACAAGGATTTTTTTTTTTACTTTTTTTCAAACAGTGGCTATGGAGGGAGCTTTATAGGAGAAGGGAAGGAGATTGATAAGGTTTCTAGGCGTGGGGGACACGGCAGGAGGGGCCAGGTGGTCAAGGGAGCCAGGGGCAGCAGCCACAGGTGGTGGCCTGGCGGGATCAGGGTGGTCTGTACGCCCGTCCCATTGGGGACGAAGGTGAACAGTACCACCCCTTTCAAAAACGATTTTTTTTTTCTTTTGTTGTTTCCCGGTTTGGGCTTAGCCTCATTGTACATGAGTTTGGTTATTTGAGTTGGCCCAACCTACATGTGGGCCCTGCCACATTGGGTTAGTGCCCAATCAAACCTCTTCCTTTTGTTTTTTTAATCATTTTATTTCCTTTTTTTTCTTTTAAAAAAATTGTTGTTTGGTTTTTTTTTTTGGTTATGTTTGCTTATTAGGCTTTGTGATACGGGTTGCGCCCAACCAGCATTTGGGCCCTTGCCACATGGGGTTGGCGCCTAGCTTAAACCCTTTTTTTTTTTTTATATATATTTTCTCAAAAAAAAAATTTATTTATATTTTTTTTGTTTTGTTTTTTATTCTTTTTATTGTTTTGATTTCCCGTTTTTGGTCCAACCACCACCACATGTGTAGGGAAAGCCAAAAGTTTTACCCTAAAAAATTTGAATTTTGAAATAGGTGATGTGGGTCCCACTTGGATTGGGCTTAATGGGCCTATGTTTGGGCCAAAAAAAATTTTGTTTTTTTTGAGGGGTTTTGGACTTTGTAAATGAGCGTTGAGCCCGTGGGTCTTTGCCTAGGGTTTAGACTAGGACTAGTCTAAAATAATCATGGTTAATTGAGGTTAACCATGATTAAACATGATGTAAAAATTGGATGCTTACAAGAGGTTTTACCTCAACTTCTAATCTTTTTAGACATATGAATAGACTGTTACAAACACTCTAAACTCCAAAAAAAAATAAAAAGCTTTAATGCGCAAAAAAACTCTTACACTTTTCCTTCAGTCAAGTGAGTGGTTTGTGAGCTGTGTTTGTGCATGTACCGTATTCCATCTTTCCTCAAAAACAAATAAAATTCCAAAACAGCTCTAATGCGCAAAAAAGCTTTTATAATTAGAGTTGTCAGAAGCTACCTTAATGTGTTTTTAAAAAAGTTGTAGTATTAACAAGAGCGAAGCCTCGGAGAAGGGTCTGAGCCGAGGATGGGGGCTCTACATCCCTGCATTTTTGAGAAAAAAAATTGAATTTTTTAATAATAACAATAGACACAAGATGGCCCACAAACTGGCTTCAAAAAAATGAAGTTTAATGCTCAAGAAAAAAAGGTTTACTCTTGTGCTCACGAGGGATGCTCTTGTGAGCACAAGAGTAATCCTTTTCCCACTCCTAGGGTTCACTCACCCATCCTTGGTTTTCGAAAAAAATATTAATTCTTTAACCAAGGATGGGTGGGTGGGTGAACCCTAGGAGTTGGTGAATCTTAACCATAGTTAAGGTTGTCAAAAGGGACATGTGGAGACCTCAAGGGTAATTATCACTGTAGAGGATTTGATCTTCCAAAAAATTAAGGAAAATAGTAAACGTACCTGGGTTCCTATTATATAACAGAAGGGCAGGTCCTCATTGGTCCACGCCCCAACTTTAGATGCTTAACTACTGTGGTTAGTATTCACTCAGCCTTAGGGTCAAGCAATCCTACCATGGTTTTTCAAAAAAAAAAGAACCAAAATATTAGTTTTAATTTAGTTAAGCTTGACCGGGGTTAAAGGGGTGTTAAAAGGGACATGAGGACACAAGGGTAAGATATGAAACGGACCCATGGGTCCCTGGCACTGCTCAAAAATTAACCCCCCCCCAGGGGTAAGATATGAAACGGACCCATGGGTCCGCTGAGCACTGCTCAAAAATTAACCCCCCACAGGAAGCTAGAGCCAATCCACCGTCTCAAGGTGTATTCTAAGCCTTGTCCTACTCAAACTGACGTCTTTCGAAACAGCACAACCGTCTGCACCAATCATATCCTCATGACTAGCACTACGAAACTGAAGACATCACAGGCTTGCCGCAATATGACATTTGGGCCCAAAATATTTTCCCCACCATATGTTTGGCAAAATGCCAAGGTCAGCTTATGGGCATCACATATCTCAAGGTACCCTATTCTTAGCATCAAGACACCTCCATGTTCCTTCACTCTCTCCGTAGTACCCTCAAACCGAAGGAACACTGTGCCCTCACACCAAGGACGAACCTTGTACCATTGCTGCCCACACCTTGGCATAGTAAATTGCCATCACCTAGGCCATGACAAAAGCAATCTTCGCCATGTCCGGGCCACCCCCGACCCATTGTCACGGCCAGGCATCATGCCATGGTTTGTGCAATGACACCATGCGGACCCCTATGTAGGACTCCACAGAATAGCTTCTGGCAAGAAAAAAAACAGGGTTTTAGTACAATAGTTATTTGGGTAGTGATTAGCCCACCGCAATTGACTATGTAGTCAAATCTCGTGTCCACTTATCCTTTTTAATACCCTTAATTATGGTTAAGCTTAAAAAAATTAAGGCTAATACTTTTTTCTTTCTGAAAAGCATGATTAAATTGCTCAATCATAGAAGTGAATGAATCTTAGTCACAATTGACGGGAGTTAAAAATGAGGATAGGAATCAATTAGGACCCCATATTTCACTACATAGTAAGAATACGGCAGTAAATTAAACATTTCACTGTTTAGAACGACACTCGTTTGTATTTACATTTAAACAATAACCATGTTTCTAAAACAGCTACAGAACTACCCAAACGAAGACATTATGTTAAACACAAATTTGATGTACTGATATTTTGGAGATGATGGAGACATGAGGCTACACATTATATTCCGAAGCAAAATTGATAGATTCTTAGGATTAAGGAAACATGTTACTAACAGTAGAGATGTTGATGTACCACATTATTTCATGTGTTTTTCAATATTTCGTTAATTACACTAACAATATAAGTAATAATTGATCTGGTTTTGATCCTTTTATTCCAAGAAGCATTATATTTCTTTAAGAAGATCATAGTATTATTCCCTGTATAATCCATCATATCGTCCGTGTCATATTCCAAATATTTAGGATCGACAAAGCAAATCTTATCCTACATTAAAATTCATGTCATAGGATTTGACTGGCTATAGACCTGACATAGCCTTCCTCCTTCATCGGATTTGGAGCCGGCAATGTAGTGTGAAGAGCAGCATGGCATAAAAGAAAAAAAAAATGTGTACATTGTGAGTAAATATATTCACCACTACTTAATTATAGTGTAGTCAAAGGGTGCAGGCAACATCTAAATAATCGGGGGTTCACTATGCTAGTTAACCAAGGTGTTGCGCAACGCCTAAGCAATGAAAATTTACTTTTCTATTAAAATTATAAGAATAGTTTGGTTGCATGCCTAGATCATAATTAGGCGATAGGGGTCTTAACTAAGCGAGTCGGTAGCATTTTGATAATCGTGTGGTCTATTACGATTACCAACCAGGTCAGAAGCTCTCTACCACTCAAGGAGATGATATTGTTGGTTGCTGCCCATTTGATCAGGTCGAGCAACCATGTGAACAACTCCGTTTAGGTAAACAAATGCTTTTTTTTTTTCTTGTTTAAGGCAGTGTTTTCATAACCAAACTAGTTGTTGAACCAATTGGATGGCCGGTTACCGGTTTGCCCAATCCGATTTGACCATGTCCTTTTTTATTTTTAAAAAAATCATTTTTAACCGGTTCGAACTGGTTCTGGCCGGTTTTTAAAGAGTTCCGATTTTGGGAACAGGTGAGGGGGCGGTTCGCGATTTTTCTAGTTCAACCGGCCAGTCCGGTCCGGTTTTGATAATAGTAGTTTAAGGCATCATTTATTTATCTATAGTTACTAATTTGGGTTAGTAGGTTAGTAAATGGTGAGAGGAAAATACTTAATCCCATGACCACCCTCATGAAAAGGGCACGCCTAACCACTTGAGCTAGAGGGACAGATTAGGTAAACAAACTCAACAATGTAAGGTTTACTCTTTAAAGTTTTTGGATTTTGTTTTCTTTTCGAAGCTAAGACTAGCTAGAGCACACCAATAGCTTCGAGAGATTCTTATTAGAGTCTTCACCCCCAAGCTGTTGCTTTGGAGCTACAATTAGAATCAATAAAATTGGGTCTCTATCATATTTGTTGAATGGTGTTGAAGGTGAGGGTGAAACCATGGACCATCGGATTAGAGTCCACGAAGAAAATCATGAACCATAATTTCCTTTTCTCGTACCCACCATCAAGAAATATTCGTTTAAATCATGGCTGTTAGTCTCCTAATCAATAAAGGGTTGACGATTTAAAAAAGTTTGGTGGGAACTAAGTGTTGTTTAGGCCCTGTTTGGTTAAACTTCTAAAAATTTCGGAGGAAGTGCTTTAGAGGAAGCAACTCCTAAATAGTCATTCTGGAAAAAAAATTACGTTTGGTTTACATATCTGAAAAGTTACTCTTGTAAATCACAAAATAAAAAATATTGTTTGGTTTGCACTTTTAAAAAGTTACTCCTACACGCTTAATTTACTTAAACCTAACCATAATTAAAAGGGGGTAAAAGAGACACGTGGACACGGCGGTCCCCTGCATAAGGGATTGCAGAGTCCCCAAATCACTAATCCTTTGGTATAAAGGACAGAGATCGAATCTCAGCCAATTTCGATTGAACTCCGAGGGAGTTCAATCGCACCCATAGTCCAACATGTAACCCTTTTAACCCTATTAACTGTAGTTAAGATTCACTAACCCTTGGGGTTCAACGATATGGTTTTTAGAAAAAAATAACTCTGGTTAAGAATTTTTAACTCTTAAGGTTAAATTTTATAATATTTTTAAAAAAAAAAAACCAAAGTTATATTATTGAACCATTTTTTAATGTTAATCATAGTTAATACATGTGTGGGTTTGCCTAACCGTGTGAGTGAGTGAGTTAAATGATTAGTTTAAGCCAATTTTTTTTTTTAAAGGGACACATATATGCCTGGGTTGCGATTGAACTCACCCTAAGTTCAATTGCAATTGGCTGTGATGAACCTCAAAGACAAGGGTCATCATTCCTCTTTTTTTTTTTTTTTTTTTTTTTTTCGGTTGAAAAGCTGAACTTTATAAAGAGATTAAGGGAGATCCAATCTGCACAGGCCGCAAACTTGGAGGGAGATGTCTATATAGATGGTAAGAGACTACAGAACTTTGAAGGCTTTCGTTGAGAGCTCCCTGAGCTGCACAATGAGCTTCGTAGTTAGCCTCCCTACGAATGAGGCTAAGACTGACCTTGTCACATTTACTGATCAGGCTTTTGATATCTGTAGTAATGCTAAGAAGTTCCCAGTGGATAGATGTGGTTGTGCCGGACAAGTAATCAAATAGTTCTTTGGAGTCCGATTCAAGCACCACCCGATTCCAGCCGGAATGCACTGCTAATTGAAGGCCTAGTCGCATGGCTTTCGCCTCCGCGACCCGAGCAGACCCTCCACTGAGGGCTTTAGATGAGGTGTTAATAATATTGCCAAGATGATTACGCACCACTACACCTGCCCCTGCTGCTATGCCACTGAGCAAGGCCGCACCATCTGTGTTAATTTTTAGCCAGTTGGGATCCGGAGGACACCATTTGGATGGATGCCTGTTAGGAGGATGAGTATTATCACTCGGATGAGTCTGGTGAAGGGTAGTAAGTAGACCTTTAAATTGATGCTCCAGACTATGAATAGCGATTAGGGGATCCGGCCGAGTACCGTTGAAGACAACATCATTCCTAAGTTTCCAGATACACCATAATGTTAGGCAGAGCCGGATGCCAAGATCCATATTATGCTCTGAGAATGAAGGGTGCTGGCACCATCGATTCCACCAAGCGGCTAGGGAGGGCAGGCCTGTAGATGGGTTTTGGAGAGATAGTTGTGACCCAAACCATATGCACCGCGCATATGAGCACTCAAGAAAAAGGTGGGTAACTGATTCTTCTTCATTGCCGCAAAGAGGGCAAGTAACATCCACTTGCATCCCTCTAGCTCGTAAATTAAGGCCAACTGCAACTGCGCTATGGCATAAGCGCCACACAAAATTCTGGATTTTGGGGGGAATTGGAATTTTCCAAATTTGTTTCCATGCTATATCTTCCATTACTGGGGGCGGGCCACTAGCCGAAGGTTTATGGGTCTCCATCAACTGTTTTGCAAGGTGAGACGCCGATTTTACTGAGAATTGTCCAGACTTTGAGTGATGCCAAATCAGTTGATCTGGAACGTGTTCAATACTGATGGGAATTTTCCTGATTTCCTCTTCAGTAGATCGTGGAAACATCCCCATTAGTCTGCTGCGATCCCAGCTCCCTGTCTCGTGATCAATGAGGAAGGAGACTCGCTGCTCATCCAATATTGAGCTCATTCCTTAAAAAGCATCTCTACTTGCTTTAACAAGGTGTTAGGGGCAATAGAGAGTTTATACTTTATGAAGCAACTCAAAAAAAAAAAAAAAAAATGTCGTAACAAGCTACCCTTCTGTCAACTTCCCAGAACTTTCTGTCGAAGTGAAAAACGCGACTTCCCGTAGAAGCAATCAGCATTCAATACATGCTTTTCAAGGAAGTGAATTTTTCGACTTTTATTAACTTTGGACTTCCATAGGAAGTCATTGGCGAGTGACTAGCCAAACGTTATTTTTTACTTCTTGAAACGAAAAGCCAATAAAAGTCAGTTGAAAAGTCTATCCAAACACTAACTTAATTTGGGTTTGAAAAGTCTATTAATTGTAGGGATGTATTCAACTCAAACTGTATGGTGAGCTCGGCTAAGATAGTTCAAGTCAAGTTCAAGTTGGTATTTTAAACTCAAACGACCAAACCAAGCTTTGATTTTTTATTTATTTATTTTTTTTTTTGGTGAAAGGAGGGCGGCACCTCCGAACTTTATTGAAAAAACCCTCACTGATGGCGGAGGAAAACCGTATAAACAAAAGAAGAACAAAAACCCATCCAAAGCCCCAAAACATACTTATACCCAACAATCATAAAAACAAACTCCAACCAAGCTTTGATTTGAGCTCGTATATTTAAACAAACCAAAGCTTGAGCTAGACCCTATTTGTTTTGTCTCGGCTCAAAGCTTGGCTCGTTTAGGGCTCGGATAGTCCATATATATATATATATATATATATAATATTTGTTGATAATGATGTTTATATTAATATATATAATGATACATTTTGCTTATAATAAATAGATAGGAGGTAATAAAAACAAAAGAAAGTTGAGAATGTGAAAAAAAAATTGCTAACTCTAACTCTACTTCTAAATTGGGATACTATCCTCAAATCAGATTTTTGTATATGATTATATTAAGGTTGCGTTTGGATTGAATTTTTTTTGGCCAAAAATCAATTCTGATAAAATTGATTGTGTAGAAATTAATGATCAAATAATCATTTTTCAAATAATTGTGTTCAGAAAATGCGAAGTTGAGAGACTCACCTACGTATTCTCCGAACACTATTATTTGAAAAATGATTATTTGACCATTAATTTCTACACAATCAATTTTACCAGAATTGATTTTTGGCCAAAAAAATCCAATCCAAACACCCCATAAGAGATTAATTTTCAGGCGGAGCTCTGCATCATGTAGAGCTCCCTTTTTATACTACCGGGTGGCAAATGTGTGATGCAGAACTCCTCTTTATATTTAAACTGTTAGATTAATTTTGTGTAGTTTCTTGTATTCTAATTTAATAATAAATAATTTCCCTTAAATTATGTAAAATTGATAATAATAAAATAATCCTAAAATTTGAATCAAGCTTGAGCCAACCCGAGCTTGGTTCAGCTAAATTTAAGCTCGAATTAAGCCCAAGCCGAACTCGAGCATATTTAAACCTAGCTCAAGTTCGGCTCAAATACAGCCCTAATTTGTTTCATATTTCATTATCAGTCCATTTCATGCCTCTCTCAGTTTACTCACCATAATCATCCTATGGGTATAGTTATATGCATCCATGGATAGTTGACAGTAAGAGTGTCTGTACTCATCCCAATTAGTTGAACTATTAAAATCAATGGAAAAAAGTTAATAACAGATTTTTAGATCGTGTGTTAATTTCATGCGTAACAGTTGATTAAGATTAATGAGGGGGTATGAAATCTGAAAGTGTTGAGATCGGAACTCATCAAAGTCGTGCTGTCTTAAATGGTGTCCCAGTATAATGACTGTGCTGGAAAATCTGAAGTTATAGGTGGGGGTGGAAATGGCCGGGTTTAGGCTTGAATTTTAGTAATTTTTTTAATAGGCTTGGCCTAAAGCCCGATACTCTTACAAAGGATTTGAAGCCCGAACTTAAGGTGGGAGTAGTCTGGTTTCCCATGCTTAGGTGAGGAATGTTTCATGTTAGTTGATGGTGATTGTATCACTTAAGCTCGCCAATAAGAAAAGGGAGAGTCTAACTGCTGTAGTTTCATGTCGTCCAAAGGCATTGTGCTTGACGTTGGAGTCCTATGTCATTATTGCTGCCTGAAGCAGTAGCCTTTTGGTTCTTTTTTTTTTTTTTTTTGGTAAACTCAATCATACCACAAGGCAACCCCAAACAAGGAAATACTCACACCACCCATGTAAACCCCCAACCCCACACACACACACACACCCAGCATGCAAACTCACACACACAGAGCACAGACATGCAGCCCTAGTAAGCTTCACCCTAGAGCTCCTCAAAACGGGTACCAACCAATTGAAGATGAGAATAAAATGAGAAATATATGCTAGCCTCAAAGGCAGATTTCGAAGCTCTCACTGTGGTAGTGACAAGTGTCCCTACATTTACTTGCTACCTTCAGAACCCGGAATAAACTATAACTTCAACCTTTAAACATTTTTTAAAAAAACTTGTTAAAATAATAATGAGTGACATTTTGGCAAAAAATTGTATTCAACATCTAGGGCTAGCACTCTACTAATTGAAAAAGTTCAGATTCTACCCACTGTTTTCATAACTGGACCGGCCATCGAAACCGGTAGAGTGGCCAGTTCCCAGTTCCACCGTGTACCTTTTGCAAAAAAAAAAAAAAAAATCCATTTTCCTAATTTTACCCGGTTTTGACCGGTCCCAGCCGGTTCTGACCGGTTCCCAACCGATTCTAGCTAGTTCTCAAATAGTTCTGGTTTTGAAGGTTTTGGGAACCGGGGAGGGAGGCGGTTCCTATTCCGACCGGCCGATCCGGTCCGGTTCTGACAACACTGATTCTACCTAGAGAGGCCTCTTCTTGCCCGTCAAAGTGACCTTTATTTGGCAAATTAGAGGCATCCCTTCTTCTCTCTCCATCTATGCTCATAGAGGCCTTGTTTCGCTGTTCAAATGGACCAATTTCTTAGGCCCAATGAAGCAACTTCTAATCTTTTCAAGGCTGAATTTCAAAGCCTATATTAGCCCAATTAAGTGCTCTTTCTCTATGCCCAAATAGGCTCTTTTCAGGTCTATAGAGACCACTATTCCAAGTCCATAAAGGTCCTATTTATCAAGCCCATTGAAACTAACATTTCTTGGTCATCATAAGCCAATCCCTTCTACATAACCACTAGGGCTGTCAAAGGACCGGGCCAGGGTCAGCCCTAGCCCTACCCTTCCCTATAAGAGTAGGGCCTAACCCTTTAGATGCCTGGATTTTTTTTAGTCAACAAAAAAGCAGTGGTAAAAGTTTTAAAAAGAAATTCCTCAGAGGCATAATCAGCAATATCAGATTAATTAGTTTACCAGCAATATCAGAACAAAAATCAAAAACCAGGAAGGCACACCCACTCCCCTTCCTAACATATCATTCACATAAAATGAGGAACCGGTTATATTAAAGCACTTACAAACAAGCCAAAGAATTATTAAGTAGTATTAAAAAGAATGATACCATATATGTTGAGAAATGGAAACCAAACATTGGTTGACGAGGCAGGGACATATGAAAATCTTGGTGGTTTGAGGGTATGAGAAATGGAAACCCAACAGCTTCCATCCTAGGTTATGGCATTATTAGGGACGTTGGGATCAAAGTTGTTCCAGACTCATAGTCCGCTTCACTTTGATGTCTTCATCTAGAAGAAGAGATAGATTTTTTTTCCATTTTTTGAAGAATTATAATAGAAATCTTACTCTTACCTGATACTCTTACAAGGACGCACTGGTTTTTGCCAAACAGGATCGTCGTCCACAAGAAGGTCGCCCATGGCATCTTCTTCCCGCTGTTTTGGGGACAGTCAATAGGGGTTCAATGGTAGATTGTGTGACGAGTGAAACAGAGAGGAAGACTGAAGAGGCGAAGACAGAGGCTGTGAGTGAGAGGTAGAGTTGTTTTCTTTGTGAACAGTGGTTAGAGATTACAAATATAACTCTATATTAATACAATTGATGGGGGTTATATTCATAATTTCACAAGTTTAGATGAGGTAGGACCGGGCCGGGCAGGGGGTGCCCTTGCCCGGCCCTACATAGGAAGGGCTTCTTAATTTTGGGCCCTGCCCGGCATGGATGGGCAGGGCTTGGGTGGGTTTGGACGGGCTGGGTACCCTTCTACTGGGGCTTTTTTGACCGGCCTAATAACCCCATCAAGACGAGTTCGAGACTCATCCATCATTTGTTATGTGTGTAATAAGATGACAAAGAGAAACACTTGAGGCTGGCATTTCGTTGCCTTGCCTATGGGAAAGGTCAGAGATTGGTGGCCCCAAAAGAGAGCCCTCGAAGAAATGGTCTACACAAACTTTTTGACAATCACACTGGCGGGTTTCAATTAATGGCAGTGTGTATAACCCAATCTAGGGTGTTTAGGGTCCTATTCTCTTGGGTGACACTGTGACCATAGCGATAAAGTTGGGGTTCGGGAATAATTCAGTAAAGGTCAAGTTTGAAAAAATTCAGAAAAGTCCAAGAAATATTCAAGAACAATTTAAGAAAATATTAATAATTATAAAAAGATATCTAATGATTTATTATATAATATACAAAACAAGTAATTTACTTTGTCGAACTAAACGAATTATTGCAAAATTTATGAATAATTCGAGAATAATTTATGAAATTCGGGATTAATTCGTGAATAATTTGGCAAACCTAAAATTCGAATAATAATTGGCACACCTAAGTGACGTTTAAATTGGATTTTATTAGTCAAAAATCAATTTTGATAAAATTGATTGTGTATAAATTAATTACCAAATAATCACTTTTTAAAATAATAATGTTAAGGAAATACGAAGTTAGGTTGTCAACTTCGTATTCCCTAAACACTATTATTTGAAAAAGTGATTATTTGACAATTAATTTCTATACAATCAATTTTATCACAATTGATTTTCGGCTAATAAAACCTGATCCAAAAGCCACCCTAAAATTTGTGAATAATTTATAAATTTTTAAAAATTCAAAAAATTTTGTTACTATGACTGACCGTTGATATGCCCACTATATTAGCCTCCATCTACCCGAGCACTCAACTATCTAACCAGTAACCACTACTTAACGACACAAATTGGGGTTGCGCAAGCGCCCAGCTCACTGATCATATTCTGACTACCGAAAACAAAAAAGACAAACATTTGGAACCTTAGAAGATCTGGCACATCCAAAGCCAAACCCAAACCTCACCAATTTTTTTAAAGGGCTTTGAAGATCAAACCCAAATATGAACCACGGGTCCAAAAAATCAATCGGAACCGTATAAAGTGAGCGGGTTTTGTATAGTTGGTGGTTGGACCATAATTTACCCCACTTACAGGAAAGTACTCCTATGTATTTTAACCAAATAACGAAAATTTCCTTACATATTTTTTTCTAAATGATAAAAGTATAAATGTATATGCTTTCCAAATTATAAAAATATCGAGGGCAATGATGTGTGGTAAAAAAGGGAGCAAGAACCAATGAGGACTACACCCCCGCCACTTGCGTGAGTGGTAGGGGTGTGGCCTTCGGTCTGAGATCTAATCCCCTTGGGGTAAGGGAGTGTCAAAATGGGCACGTGGCAGCATAAGTGGCATAACCGAACTCCCCGAGTCTGGTTACAATCGGAGAGAATCACGAGTCTTTTGTATAACAGTGCAAATTCGCTACGGACTATGTTTTGTCCAATTAAGTCCCATTGCTATAGGATGTGAAACGGGTCATTTTATCCGAATAACTCGAATTGTTTATTATTATTATTTAATTAAAAAGAAACTAATAATGGTAGCCTACCCCTTGCTTAATGCTTTTTTTTAGGGCCAAGTTCGTGAGTCATTGTATCTATTTGGGTCCGTTTGTAAAGATTTTTTTTTTCGAAGTTCAGGGGACTAGAGCCCCATCTTCTCAGCTCCGCCCCTCTCCTAGACAACACCCCTCTTCATTGTATAGGATTTTTTTTTCCAAAATTTCAAGGGGGGCTTCAGCCCCCTGGCCCCATGTGGCTCCACCCTTGATTATGGTTAAGATTCTAACCCTTAGGAATCAACAATTAACCTTAGGGTTAAATATTTTTAAATAGTTTTTTCCGTAAAAAACTAAGGTTAGATTTATGAACTCCAAGGGTTAGTGAATCTTAACCATGCTTAATAAGGGTTAAACAGTTCACGTGGAGACATGTGAGTGCGATTGAACTCTCTTTGCATTCAATCGTAATTGACTGTGTGATTCGATCTCATTTACTTCAACTCTCAGGCTTTGCAATTCATTATCAATGGCTTTAAATGGAACTAAAACCACACATTAATGATATATATATATATACAGAGAGTAGACATTTTTATTTTTGATAATTGAAAGAGTAGATATTGACTAAGGAAAAAGACAACATGGACAATTGCTCGTAAGTGAAATTGTATCTACTTCTGATAGTCTGAAACTTTTTCGCGGAATGTACAATGTCCTTAGATGGGATAGGATCGGGGGGAAAGGATAATAGATTGAAGTTGAAGAGCATCCAGTAAATATTTTTATTTTTTTTTATCATGGTCTCTTCGTAATTTTATTTTTGCTTCACGTACTTGTGAATTAAAGTCCATTCCTTTTGGATGGGAATAGAAATTCGCATTTGTGGGATTTATAAATAATAACGCGGGAATTGTCATTTTGAATGTTCTTTAGAAAAAGGAAAGTGATGAAAAACTTTCCATAGATGTTCGTTGGATTTAATATCCAATGGTTTCATATCTTCACGTGCTTTAAATGAGAGCTCCACCTGATGCTTGAAACCATTGGATCTTGAATCCAAGGGTCCAATTCTCGATAATAGGTACTATCAAGAGTTTAAAATCACTTCCCTTAGAAAAATATATCAAAATTGTAAATTTTCTATAATTACCCATTTGAGTAAGCCCATGGGTACTCACAAGTACACTCCCAAATTTACTTTCAAATCCATATCCATTAATTTAAAAAATTTTAATCCTTGTAATTAATAGTATTTAATACTAAATATTCTCCAACAAAATTGAAAACCCAGGATTTACATTAAAAAAAAATCAATATAAGAAAGATTCTTCTGCAAAATCTTTGTAGGGTTCAAGCGGGTTGGAGCCAATAAAAAACAAACAGGGTATCAAATAAGTGTAACACTCCAGTGTTTAAAAAATCGACGAGTTGACTCGAAACTCAACCGAGTTGACTCGGATCAGACGGATTTCGAGTCAATTCGGTTAGAAACTCGGTGGTACCATTACTCGGTCTTAAACTCGCCTGACTCGGCCGATTTTTCGTGACTCGACCGAGTCGAGTAGATCGGATCGAACTCGAAAGGGTATATTATTTTTTTTTCAAACCCTGAAAAACTAAAGATGAAGATGAGATCGTCAAATAAACTCTCTCTTTTTAGTTTACTCAGCTCTCTAATCTTTGAAGAAGAAGAAAAGAAGAATAAGAGAATATGAAGTAGTGGAGATTAGGTGCTCATCAGTGAGATTAGGTGCTTGAGCTTCATCTCTAAGGCTCTATTCTGACGATATTCGGTGTGGTAGATCTCTCTGCGTCTCTCATAAGAACTCTGCGTCTCTCGTAAGAACTCTGAGTGTTCGGTTAATCTCTCTTCTCTTCTAAAAGTTCCGGGTAAAGGTTAGGTTCTTTTGTTTTGTGATTAAAATATATAATAAAATAATTCAAAAAATCTGATTTGATAGGAGACTGGAGACATAAAGCTTCCATCTCTGTTTCAAGTAAGAAATGGTAAGCATCATACTTTGAGTAGGACAAATTTTTTTTAAAAAAAAATCAAATATTCTTTCAAAATAAAGGGTGATTGGACCGTATGGGCTTTGAAAGCATTTATTAGTTTTAGTACTTTCAATGAGATAATTTATTTTTTAAAAATACTTTTTCAAATTAATAATTAATTAATTATTTGTTAATTATTTATTTATAACATGTAAAAAAATAACAATATGAGAAAATAGTAATTAATAATTCATTATATAAGTTTTTAGTATAATTTTTTAATGAATAATATTTTTATAATATTATTTATATATAATATCATATTAGATGTAGTTTTATAATTAATTTTTTAATTTAAATAATTTTATATAAATATAACAAATATTAATAATATATTATATTTTTCGAGTATTAAATTCCGAGTTTGATCGAGTTGAATCAACTCAACAAGGTTACGAGTCTATCCGAGTTTTTGTGTTTTAAAACACTGGTTGTGGCTGACACGGCATTTGTATGAAACGCTTCCAGTAAGAAAAACGAACAGGAGAGGACAGGCACTGCGGCAACAGTGAATCGCAGGAGAAAGGGAAACGAATAGAGTAAAGACGAAAAGAAAGGCTTGGAAGCAGAGTTCCAAAAAAAAAACAAGGGAAAGATGGAACGTAAGTTGACTTTATTAAAGGAGGTTGGGATTGCTACAAATACCAGAGAGGGAGTAGGGTGTAGGCCTGAGCGTCCGGGGTGGGGGGTCGCCCAAAAGGTTAAAGAAAAGGTTGTAATTATGGCCTTATCATAGCTCCATTTAACGTCTCTTTCTCTAACCATACAACAGTTATGGGTCACATCGGGGTGACAGAGGGAAGCAGCACACTGGCAATGCAGTGATGCCTATACATAGACCCTGCCACACGTTACTCTGATTCCATGGTAAGCTACCATCTTTGAGAAACTAACTCTCTCTCTCTCTCTCAAAAATACAAGACAACTTCCCGTCGGTACTACTGCTGTGTTTTTTCGACGACTGTGGTAGTGTGAATCCCCGTTAGGCCGTCTGCGAGCCATTTCCACGGATTGGTTTGGCCAGCTTCAAATGCCTAAACTTTTAACAATTGACTAAAATCAGATACTATTTGATTAGGGTTGTGACCTAAATCGTATTAAAAAAAAGGAAAGCGAAGAAAAACTTCGATAGTAGGTACTATCGAGAGTACACCGTACGTCTGAAAATCAAATGGTCACAGCCATGGTTGTATAAAGGGTGGGTCCCACAATAATGTTAGCACCTTTAGATTTTCAATCTTATGGTCTTGACTCTTGATTGTATACTATCGAGAGTTTTAAATCACTTCCCAAGAAAAAACTATGACAAGTATAAGATCCTTTCAAGTGAAAATAGAGGATTTTGACCCATTTTGCCTCAAAATTTATTTATTTAATAGAAATAGTTAGGCTCAAATTCAACCTAGCCTAGTCGGGCCTGTCCTATTAGTTGTTAGGAAATATACCCTAAACGAGATATGTGTGATACGAAAATTAAATAGAATAAGATCAAACAAACACAAGAAAACCAAATTTAAGTTGATATTCAGTTCTGACAAGCTTCACACTACTTATTATTAATAATAATGTTGGCCTCACGTTAAAAAAAAAAAAAAAAAAAAAGGCGCATGACCAAGTCCAACCCACTAACGGCCTAAGTCAAATTGTCTAACTTAAAAGTGAATCCAAAGACATGGTTTGTAGGGCTGTAAACAGATGAAGATATTATCCGTATCCGAATCTATTTAGTCGGATAATTATCCGAATAGGTATCCAGCAGAGCGGATTCGGATAATAAAATATTATCCGTTTATAGTCAGATATGGATTCAGATACTATTATATCTGATCAGATAAATATCCGTCCAATTATATAATATATATATATATGTAATATGTTTTAAATTTATAAAATTAATATAACCTTTAAAATATTTTTTTAATAAAAATTTAAATATTTTTATATTTTTTAAATATTAATTTATATTTTTTAATTTTTTTAAAATTAATCGGATACTATCCGAATCCAAATATTTTAATTGGAGTCGGATACAATATCATATTTCACTATCCGTCAGATATTTACAGCCCTTATGGTTTCTTTCTCGATCAACTAGAGGGGATCCAAATCCATTCGGGAAACTCAAGATTACTAATATACCGTCAAGTAGGGGGGGACAGTGAGACGGGTTCCGCTTAAAATTTGGTGACTTTTAATACGCCTACGAACAAATTTACAAGAGGCTTTGTAGCCCAAATTAGGCCCGATTGCCATCCCTACCGTTTAGACATAGGGGTATAGATACGATGTAAATCGCATGGCTTATTCATGTGATGTATTCGGACCATTTTGGGAAAATAGACCGAATCAGATAATTCGAGAAGTCTAAAGGTGAATTTCGGCCGTTATCCTCTCTGAGCATGCAAATTTTTTGAAAAAACAGAGTGTTGGCCGAATGAAGTCTAACCATTAATAATAGAATAGTTTTTTATTTTGATTTTGATTTTGGAGGGGCAGCACTCCTCTAATATTTTTTTTCCAAACTCAAATGATATAATATTTACGGGGTTGAATTTAGTCTCCTATTATGAAGCTGCAGAGAAAAAAATCCGTTGAAATATTTAAGAGTTTTTGGGGGAGAGAGATTCTGGAAACAAAAGAGAAGCTTTTGAGATGTGACCTAACGATAGCCAGGATATTACTAGAGTCCAAGAAAAGCCCAGCAGTCCAGGCTTCCTACCTTTTAAATGAGGGATGGATCTCTCTCTCTCATCTCATCTTAAATACGAACAACAAATCAAAAGTACGACCTTGACAAGATAGCTACAGAACCATACATGGGAAGACGTGAACTCTCGGCCATATCTATCAGTGGTGCCCCTAAGGATAGTGTGGTGGCCAAAGGATAGCTGGTCCAGATAATCCAATATCTCATCTGCTCGGGTTCAATGTGCCTGCATGGTTGCGTTGCCATATCATTCTTATCTATGAGCGTATATGGAATCCCACACTGATGCCAACGCAACAAGTATCTCTTTAATTATGTTTAAGTTGCTTTAATCCTTATAATTATTAATATTTCTTTATTTTTAATATGAAAATTTAAAAATATATTAACCCTAAGAATTGAAAATATCTTAACCACAGTTATAGGGACACTTGTTGCTGCAATTGCCAGTTATTTCAATCACAATCTCGAATTTCAAGAAATTGAGATCAAATCACAATCAATTACAATTGAACTTGGAGAGATCTCAATCACACTCATAGGTCAACATGTGTTGTTTTTAACTCTTACTAACCATAGTTAAGATCTTTCTAACCCTTAGGGTTCAACAATTTAACCTTAGTTTTTATAATAAAAATAAATATTTTAAAAAAATAACCTTTGGGTTAGGAAATTTTTAATCCTATAGTTAAATTTTTTCTAAATACCAGGATTAGATTGTTAAATCATAAGAATTAGTAAATCTTAACTACGGTTAATAAAGATTTAAAAGGACGGGTGTTGATGTATGGGTGCGACTGAAATGTCCCCAAGTTCAATCGCAATCACCTATGATCCAATCTCCAACAAATTTAAGGTTGATATTTTTTAATCTTGGATTTTAAAATTAAAAATTAAAAAAAATTAAAGGTGTCATTCTCTCGTGAAAGCCAGACGTACTCTCTAGCTTCTGACAGAGAGGATCCCCCACTGGAATTCTCATTTATCATGGACAGTTACACCTAACAATGGTGGAGGGTTGAAAAGAAGTAAACAGTACAGACATGGAGGTAATTAGAGATTTAACTATGAACAGGAGTGGTGGGACCACATGAATAGAGAAATGTATAAATCCACACTGCACTGGCCTGAGTGTTCAAAAGGGACGTAACGATGGCTCGTTTTGTTGTAGTTCTTGGTTGCATCATGCATGGGTAGTCTCGACCCAAGCAATCACGTGGGGAACTGTAAAATTCTCTCTGTATTTATCTTCCTTCTTTTTGTTCCTCGGAGTTGGGTGCCTCTTGACTCTAACAACACCTCTTGTCTTTATTTTTTTGCTTTTTTGTATTTTTTTTTCCTTTATGGATTTTGTTTAGCCCACTCTCCTCTATTGCACTCTCCCCATTTTCATGACTTCAGATTTTACTGTGGGCCCAGGCGGTGCTCCGAATTGTACCACTCTTCCTTCAGAAATGGACCATGGCTGCATGGGGTCGAAAGGAGAAAATGTAAGGACCACACACACAGGAATTTCCCCAGTATATACAACATGCTCATTTACGGCTACTCTAGCGTCTTCATCTGTAACACCTGTTCTAAGTTAAAGGAATGAGGGCTAAAGGATGGGCAGCCAGTTTTGGTGGAGGTGCACATCCCAGAATCCATCCGGAACAGACTTGAACGAGTAGTGCACCACGTCAGTACCTTGGTCCACACCATAAATAGAGCCCTGTTAGCCCTACTCTATGCCAAAAACCAAAGATTTGAGATCTCTAGTTGGTGCTGGCGAGGAGAGGAGCCCCATCAGATTTTGCATGCCAATCAATGTGTTAGTTAGCATGCATACATTTTATGTTGTGATCGAATCACACCCACAGGTTAAGACGTGTCATTTTTAACCCTTATTAACCATAGTTAAGACTTACTAAACTTTAGGATTCTAACGATCTAACATTTGAAAAGTCCTAATTGATTTAGGAGATGTTTTTGGGTAATTTCTAATTGGTTTGGAATTAGGATTTGTAAAATCCTAATTGGTTTAGGAATTTGCTTGTGCTTATAAATAGGTTTAGAGTAGAGGCTTATTGGTTAAGCTTAAGCTTAAGGTTGAGAAGTGAGATGTAGAGTTTCTAGGGAGAGCAGGTTTGCTCTCCTCGAAAGCCTTGGTAAGAAGAGCGTGTTCACGGCTTATCTTCTGATTTTTTGTTTTTTTTTTGGGAAGGTAAGTTAGGGTTAGGTAGACCCCTACTAGAGAAACATATATAGGTGGGATTCGATCTCAGGTCCCTGGTATGACGCCAAGGAACTTTACCAACTAAGCTAGCTGGAACCTATGGCTAATATTCGGGTTGGTTCGTCTTTACACCTCAAATGACTGGAGATTCAATTATGAAGGATTCCACTCGAGCGGTGATAGGAAGCCGCTCAAGCGGTTGGCGAATATTTTCGAGGATGTTTGTTCTACAGGATTCCACTCTAGTAAGATTGGGCTCCGCTCGAGCGGTTAGTGGATTTTTGTGGAAAATCGATTCAAATTGAAGTTGATAAAGTAAGCAATGAATTGTGGGTACGTATATCTTGTGTATTGTCTTTTTTGTTAGTCATAACATTCATTTGCATTATTTGTTAGAGGCCTCCGTGCACTAAAAATTGGTATCAGAGCCAAGTTTCAAGGTTCTGGCCAAACTTCGAGGTTCGAGTCTTAAGGTTTGAGGTTGCGAGAATTATGTCATTGTTGAAACTAGTGTTCGAGGTGGAGATGATCGAAAGACCTAGGAATCCGGTGAAGTTTGAACAAGATTTGTGAAAGAAAATTATTCGTAGTTGATTTGATAGAATTAAAGTCAAGGTGGAGAATGTTGGGGAATACCTAGAATTCTACATTGGGTAAAATTCTATTTTGGGTGTAACTCTATTATTTTGTAGTTAATTGTTGGGATTAGAATTTTGGGATAGTCCTAATTTGTTTAGGAGATATTTTTGAGTAATTTCTAATTGGTTTGGAATTAGGATTTAGGAAATCCTAATTGGTTTAGAAAGAGTTTTGTGCTTATAAATAGGCCTACCTAGAGTGGAGGCTTATTGGTTAAGGTTAAGCTTAAAGTTGAGATGTGAGATGTAGGGTTTCTAGGGAGAACGGGTTTGCTCTCTTGGAAAGCCCTGATTAGCTCTTGGTAAAAAGAGCGTGCTCACGACTTATCTTCGGATTGGTTCATCCTTACATCTGAAAGGACACGGGATTGAATTCTGAAGGATTCCACTTGATCCGTTTGCAGAGATTTTCGAGGATTTTTGTTATGCGGGATTCCGCTCGAGCAGGATTAGGCTCAGCTCGAGCTGTTAGTGAATTTTGTGGAGAATCGATTAAGATTGAGGTTGAGAAAGTGAACAAAGAATTGTGAGTTGTGTAAGAGTCTTTCAAGGGCTATGGTAGAGTCTTTGATTTATGTATTCTTGTTTATCTGTTCTTTTGTAATCTTCTTTTTTATTAGTGAAGGTATATCTAGATCGTTTCAACTGTGGATGTAGCCTTATGGTGGGTGAACCAGGTATATCTTATATATTGTGTTTTTTGTTTGTCATAACATTCATTCACATTAAAGAACATTATTTGAATTGGATGTACAATAGAAATTCTATTCCAATAATTAAAATTGTTGCAACCAATAATCAAAACAAGAATATTGAAATCAAACACACAATTAAAAGATAAAATGACATGAAATTGTCATTATGTATGTGACTAAGGGAATCAATAGAACTACATGATCTAAGAAATGCCAAGAGGAGCATTATACCAACGGTTAAGATAATAGAGCACAGAAATAGAAAAAGAAGAAAAAGCAAGTAAACAATATATAGAGTTTTATTGAGGGCTATATATATATATAAAATTTCCTACAATAGGAGTCTGGGCAGTTGGCTAGCATCCCGGGTTTTCTCCCTCTAGTCTTGTGTTCAACTTCCGGTTCTTGACTTACCTTGGTGTCCTAATGGAAAAATTCCAAGTGGGTCAGTGCAAACACTACAAAAAAAATGTCTTCCAAGAAAAAAAAAATGTTGCACATCATATAAAGTTATTTCAAAATTATAATTTTAATTAGAATGTGTTCTTGCTTTAAATCAGGTACAAATTATCTTATATAATGTAGTACAATTACACAAAACATAGTATCTCACTTTGCCTGATCACATATATCACATACACTACAAGAAATCTACCAATTAGAGATGGACAAAATCCATCTCTAATAATCGTTTTTCCATCGCTATTAGCATTAGTGACGGAAATATTGTATGTCACTATTCCGTTGTTGATATGTAAATGCTTCACTAATGGGTTTAGAGTCAGTTACCATCATCCATCTCTAATTAGTGACATGTTATTTCCTTCTCTAAAATTGATTTTTTTTATTAAAAAAATGTGTGGGAGAGAGAGTAGGGCATAACATAACATAACATAACAAAGAGATCGAGAGAGCAAAATAGAGAGAGAGAGAGGAAGAACAGAGACACACAGAGAGAGAGAGTGCAAAAAAGATAAGGAGGGAGAGATAGAGGAACATACAGAGAGAGAGAAGAAAAAGAACATAGAGAGAGAGAGAGAGAGAGAGAGAGGAGGCTGGAGAGAAGAGAGGGTATTACGTACCTTCAACTGAGGTCATTAGAGTTCTGGCGGCGACTGAAAATCTGAGGACATCGAAGCTCCGATGGACGTGATGGAGGGGTCCAACGAGAAAGAGGGGGTAAGGGAGAAGTTCTAATTTTTTTGTACGAAAGTCTTTTACAATTAGATAGGAAAATAAATTATTCTTTATAATTACTTGATCAGTGTTAATTATTACACATTTATGCACCTCAAACTAAACTTGTTAGTTCGTTAGAGTTTTCTTTTAAATTGTTTTACGGTACTTATTTTTTTTTGTCCCTTTCAAGTTCATGTCAGGAAAAGAATGTGAGCGCAGGTTTCAAAAAACCCTAAAAAATCTCACGGGGAGTTTAGAGTCGCCACAAAAGGAATAACTAATCCGGGATTTGGATAAGGACTTGGTCTATGATTAGAGATTAGGGTAAGAGGTTCGGTTAAGTCCGGGAAAGGGGTTGGGTACCCCGGCACTTCCATTTTTCAATGATTCCCTACTTGCTAGGATTAAGTCAAATTAAAGTCAATGTTAATCAAATACCTAAGTGTTTAATATAATACTAATTTAAGAAAGAAAAGCTAACTAAGGTCGAGCCCGGGTTAGGTTGCCTACGTACTCACATTGGGTGAGATCAGAACGAGCGTAGTTCTAGCACATGAGCCCGTGCCAAGGCTATGGGGTGTGTGTGTACATCAAGGGTGGCTAATGGGCCTAATCCAGTAGATTAGGGTTTTGTTTGATCGAAGTTGGTCAATGTGCAAAGTATTGGGCCTGGTAGGCAAAGGGGAAGTTCAGTAAACTAGGTTTTGGGCCCGGTAGGCCAAGAGAGGAATTTGACAAAGGTTAGGGTTGTTAACCAGGGTTAGGTTAAACTTACCATGGTTAGGGTTGTTAACCACAGTTCATATGGTAGGGTCAAGCCCGATAGGCTAAGGTTTGGGCCCGATAGGCCAAGAGTGAGCCCGGTAAGCTAAAGGATGAGGCCCGGTAGGCTAAAAGTATTTTAACCAGGGGTTAGGGTTGCTAAACTGGGTTAAGAAGATGTTTAACCATTGTTAGGGGTACTAACCAGGGTTAAAAAGTCCAGAAGCTGTATCTTTGGTCTTTTTATATTTTTTGGATTTTTTTGAGATTTTTCAAAACAAATTTCCTAGGGTTAAGGATTGCTTTTAACCATGATTGGGGGGTTACCATGGTTAGGATTGCTAACCATGGTTAAATGGCTGAAACAGACCATTTTTGGAATTCTCAGAATTTTCTGAATTTCTGAGCAAGTTTCCAAAATTTTGTGGGTTAAGGGCTGCTTAATTATGGTTAAAAGTTAACCAAAGATAGAGTTTGACCATGGTTAAGGGTCCTACCCAAGGTGAAAATGATCACCGATGATCATTCTGGAATCTTTGGAATATTTCTGATTTTTTAAATATTTTTTCAGAATTTTGTGGGTTAAAGGGTTTGGTCTGGTCAGGTTTGGACCCAAGGAGCATGGCAAGGCCTAAACTGACCTCCTACCTGGTCTGGGCTCTGTGCAAAGCCCAAAAGCTTAGAAAAATAGAAATTGACAGTCACGTTTTTAATTAAGGTTTGTAGGGTGTTTACTCGGGTTAGGAACTGAACCAGGAAAAACTGAGACCATAGAGGTGTAGTCTGGACTATAGGGAAGACCCTGGGCCTTTGGTTGGCCCAGGGGATATCATATGTGGGCCCCACAGTGGGTCAAAGGTGTCGTGGTCGGAAGACTGAAATGAAGCTATTCCAACTAACCCTGGTTTGTCAGATTTTAACTCGAGTTAGGGATTAACCCAGGGTAAAATGAGACCACAGGGGTGTAGCCTGAAATACAGGGAAGACCCTGGGCCTTTGGTGGGCCGAGGGGGAAGTCGGGTGTGAGCCCCATCGTGGGGCAAAGATGCCCTGTTTGGAAGTTTTGAAACGGCGAGTTTCAACTTTTGAGGCCAAAATTAATCATGGTTAAGGAGGATTTAGGGCATGGGAAGGCCAAGGTAGGTAGCCAAGTATGAGGTGAGACTAACCATGACCCTGGACTTAACCAGGGCCTGAGCTAACCATGGTTAAAGGGAAGTTACAGTCAGGGTCAAGAATGGCAGTCCACTGTGCGATTTTTCAAAAAATGTTTCTCCCCTACGAGGGCTACACCAAGAGGTATCTAGGGGTTCCCTCATGGATTGAGGGACCCCCAGATTCAGTGAGGAGTTGCCATGCACGAATGGGGTGTTGAACCCGTGACGACACCTTAAGGGTATACCTCCACATCTATGAGGAAGGTGGGGGGTGCCCTATCCTAGGTTTAGAAGCAATACAAAATGTAAAAATAGGATATGATGGACCCCTGGAAGAGGACCAGGGGTCCTTACAATGCTAATGAACAAAAATACAAAAGAAAAAAAAATTCCCTGTTGAGCTGCGTACAGTGATGGAGCTGTGGAGGTGCTACTACAGAGGTTGAAGTGGTGCTAGGACGGGGTCTGGAGATTACTGAAAAGCTAAGGAAGGTCTAGGATTGGACTAAGGTAGGTGGTGAAGGCTGGAGTGCGTAGGCCGAATGTGGACAAAGCTTGGGTGTGGAGAAAATGGTGGATTGAGCTGGGGAAGGTGTGGCTATTTATAGGGAATGGGGGAAGGTCCAGAGGCATTTCAGGCATTCCCCTTGGCGTGGGGAACACCTGAGAAGGGATCCAGGGCAGCAAGGGGAGGCTGGAGCAACAGGGGGGGCTGCTATACACTCGTTTCCTGCCAAGGAAGATGATGAACAGTGCTTCTCAAATGTTTTTTGTTTTTTTTTGCTGTTTTGGGCCTAGCTCTCACACATGCGGGTGAAAGTAATGTGGACTTTGCCAATTGAGGGTTTGGCACCCTAAAATTTGAAATTTTGGTGTGGGACCCACCCTAATGAACCCTAAAAGGTCATGGGCCCACGTTTGGGCCCATAGGAAGCCTATGTTTTTGTTTTTTTGTGATTGGGCTTGCTAATGAACCTTGAGCCCGAAAAGCTTTAGCCTAGGGTTTGGAGTAGGGCTAGGCCTAGTAGGTCTAGGGCTTACCTAGGGTTAGCATAGGGTTTGGTCTAGGGCCTAGGCTTTTAATTGAAATAGGCTTTGAGCCAGTAGATGTTTGGATTCTAGGTTTTAGGGTTTTGCCTAGGTTTTAGGGTTAACCTATGGTATGGTCTAGGGTTTAGGGTTTAGTTAGAGTTTGCCTAAGGTATGGTGTCGCGCCCCAAAACCCACCCTAGGAGTTAGAGTGAACTTTGGACGACTAATCATGACTTGCTTGACAACTAACCTGCAAAACCCACAGAGCATATACGATAGAGGACAAAACAGCGGAAACATGCTCTAACATGGCATAGCGGAAGTCTACCAAACCTCTATGTATATACATAATCAATCCAAGTTTACACAAAAAGAATCCAAAAGAATGTGCGGACATGCCCGCCCAAATACATAAATCTGACTCTCGTCTCACCCACAGCTAAACCACTCAGAATCTACAACCACCTATTGGTAACCCTCTACTGGAGGTTCCTCCAAAGGCTCCTCGACATACTCCTCCTCCACCCATGGACCAGGAGCACAAACATCAAATGGAGTAGCAGCTCCCTCAGAACCTGCCGACATAAGAAGTACGGCTGAGCATGGAATACTCAGCGGGTACTGAATACTAACCAACAATTATAGCATAAAAATGGCAATACATAATCAGGAGAAATTCATATTTGTCACACGGAAACAATTTATATCATACAAGGAAGTAAAGCAGTTTATAATCATGCTTGAAACTCGTAGAAAACCGATAAATCCTCTTGAAAACATCGTGCACCTGACTTGACTTGAAATATCTTTTCGTACGTGAAAGCTTGTCTTGTCTATCTTGCTTGATTCTTGTATGTCATGTCATGTCATGCATGCTTGCTTGTGATCATGTAACTTGTGAGATGCACTTGTGAGATGCACTTGTGAGATGCCTTGAGAGGGAAGGGAGACCCTTCTTTATGCAATGCACTTGCGAGGGAAGGGAGACCCTTCTTCATGATATGCACTTGTGAGTGAGGGGAGACCCCTCGTGGAATGTTGGTTCTTGTCTTCTTGTGAAAAGCGAGGTAAAACATATCGTAGGATATGTCCCACCTCTAACCATGTTCTTGAAAACCTCGATAAATCATGCCATGCATGCCGTGCTCGTGGGAACCGTGTACATACTTGCATTCAAATTTAAAGATGACATTTGGGTAATTTCACAACACATATAGCATCAAAGATTGAGTAATGTAATATTCATAGTATTATGGGAAAGCAGGAAACACACTATCATAGTCCCTAGCAATATTCATAATTTATTAGGCATGCATTTCCAGATTTTCAGCTCACTGTGTTCACCTTGGCATTTCATCAAACATGGTATGTTCATTATGGATTTATCCTACAACATGCTTTTCTAGATGGGATCATACATGTACGTTCATTATTGGAACAATGCCCTTCCCCATTTGTTCATCACACACAACCATTGGCATCCAATCGCCCATCCCATCTCCATTCACCATTCACCATTCACCATTCACCATTTACCATTTACTATTTACCATTCATCCATCTCATAGCACATGTGTAAATGAAAGAAAATGAAGAGGAAAGACGGGGAAAGAGGAACTATAACTAGGAGGGTAGTAAAAAGTACCGACCTTGAAGAAATGAGGAAGAAACCCCCTTTCCAAAACGACTGTGTAGCTGCTGCCCTAGTTTGAGGAGATGCTCCTCACGAGTTTGTGCCTTGATCTTGAAGAAAAATGGGCTGGAGGTTGATCTAGGGTTTCAAACCCTTTGATTTCTCTCCCAAATGGAAACCCTAGGTTGGAATCGCCTTCTCCTCTTTCTTCTATTCTCTCAAACTCTCTAAGTGTCGAATGATGCCCTAAAGGCTCAGATTAAACTCTTAAGGTAAGAGTGAACTGACCAAAAGACCGAAATACCCTTATTGGGATTTCTGTGAATAGTGCTGTGAATAGTGCCAACTCGTGGTGCTGTGAATAGTGTCAACTCGTGGTCGGTGAATAGTGCCACTCGTGGTGCTTGTGAATAGTGCCACTCGTGGTGCTTGTGAATAGTGCCACTCGTGGTGCTTGTGCCACTCGTGATGCTTGTGAATAGTGCCACTCGTGGTCCGTGAATAGTGCCACTCGTGGTGCTTGTGCCACTCGTGATGCTTGTGAATAGTGCCACTCGTGGTCCGTGAATAGTGCCACTCGTGGTGCTTGTGAATAGTGCTACTCGTGGTGCTTGTGAATAGTGCAAACTCGTGGTGCTTGTGAATAGTGCCACTCGTGGTGCTTGAATAGTGCCACTCGTGGTGCTTGTGCCACTCGTGATGCTTGTGAATAGTGCCACTCGTGGTCCGTGAATAGTGCCACTCGTGGTGCTTGTGAATAGTGCCACTCGTGGTGCTTGTGAATAGTGCCACTCGTGGTCCGTGAATAGTGCCACTCGTGGTGCTTGTGCCACTCGTGATGCTTGTGAATAGTGCCACTCGTGGTCCGTGAATAGTGCCACTCGTGGTGCTTGTGAATAGTGCTACTCGTGGTGCTTGTGAATAGTGCAAACTCGTGGTGCTTGTGAATAGTGCCACTCGTGGTGCTTGAATAGTGCCACTCGTGGTGCTTGTGCCACTCGTGATGCTTGTGAATAGTGCCACTCGTGGTCCGTGAATAGTGCCACTCGTGGTGCTTGTGAATAGTGCCACTCGTGGTGCTTGTGAATAGTGCCACTCGTGGTCCGTGAATAGTGCCACTCGTGGTGCTTGTGAATAGTGCCACTCGTGGTCCGTGAATAGTGCAACTCGTGGCGCCATGAATAGTGCAAACTCGTGGCGGCGTGAATAGTGCAAACTCGTGGTGGCGTGAATAGTGCCAACTCGTGGTGCCATGAATAGTGCAAACTCGTGGTGGCGTGAATAGTGCCACTCGTGGTCCGTGAATAGTGCAACTCGTGGTGCCATGAATAGTGCAAACTCGTGGTGGCGTGAATAGTGCCAACTCGTGGTGGCGTGAATAGTGCCAACTCGTGGTGGCGTTGTCAAGGGTGACGAACCCTTTGTCACGTCGTCTCATGTACAGCGTGCCCGTGGTGAGTTGTACAACGTGCCCGTGGTGAGTTGTACAACGTACCCGTGGTGAGCTGTACAACGGATGCACACAGTATACGTTTTCCTACAGGTACAGACTGTTTTGGCCATATCTTTTGACTCGTTCGTCCGATTTTGACGATTCAACTTGCGTTGTGTTCGTACTTCGAAGAGGAACAATTCTGGCATTTTGAAATTTCCAAATTCTTCCTCATTTATTAATCATACCTCTTAAAAAGGCAAGATGACAACGAAAGTGTCATGTATTAAGCATGAAAAAGTCTGGGGCTCTACATATGGTCTAGGGTTTAGGGGTTACCTGGGGTTCGATCTATGGTTTAGGGTTTACCTAGGGTATAGTCTAGGGTTTAGGGTTTTGACTGGGGAATCAGCAGGGATGACCATGGTTAGTGATATTAACCATGGTTAAGGCGGGGTGTAAAAATTGGGTGCTTACAAAGAAGATAAAATTGAAGATTTACAAGCTTTAAAAACTCAAAAGTACCTCAGCCATGTGAAGAACCAAAGAAAGAATAAAACCAGAGAAAAAGCTACAATGCGATCGATTGTGAGTCATAACCTGTGATCGATCGCTAGTCAGAACACTGCGATCGATGACTAAGCACTACGATCTATCACACTTCAAAAGTAGTTACCTGATAAATTTTCAGAATATGCGGTCGATCGCAAACTGCTAGCGATCGATCGCACATCGGCGTTTGTGGCCTTGAAATACATGCACAAAAGTGAAGAGTTTGTATATACCCAATAAGCATTCCTAAAACCTTAATTAGAAAGGAAACTCTCACTATGAATAGGAAAGCTATTGGTCATAAGAATGGTTCTGAATTTTGGGATTTTGAAGAGAATAAGAAGCTTTGGAGATCTGTGAATGCTTGAAGATGTGTTCTCCGTGTTAATCGATGAAGACGGTGTTCTCCTCCCTCGCCATAAACTAACTCTCCTTTCTAGAGTTTAGATGAAACCTTAGCCAAGTAACTGTATCTTCATTTTTATTTTTTTTTAGATTTTAAGATTATAAACAATTGATTACATAATAAGAGAGTGGTGAAACAACCGGTTTTAATGATTATATTTGATTTCAATACAGTTTTATCCTTATCTTAGGTGTTAAGAAATTGAGATTGAAATCACTCATGTTAATTTCTGTGATTGTTAATGTAAGTTTTATGCAATGGTTTTAATTGTTCAAGATATTAAATACTAAGATGTCTTATACTTGGGAAAGATGAGTGATTTCACTTCCCTAGTTTAATGTGTATCATTCATGCTAACCGCATATAATACATGTCTAGGATTTAATCCCTTGTATCTTTCTCGATCTATTGAGTAGGGACTTATAGTCGCTGTCACTTTAATGTTTACACTTCGAGAAATCTAAATATATTCAATTCGAGATCAGTTATAAGGATAGTGGTGGATTCAAACACCCTGAATCTTCTCTCCCTAATATCACAAAAACCAACTAGTTGATTAATTAATTCTAAGTCATTATTTTAATTCTTGTTTTAGTTCAATTCAATTTAAATAAAATTTTATCACCCATTAATTTAGAAATAATTTTGATAAGAAGGCACGGAACTAGCGCAATCATCTGTGGTTCTACACCCCAACTAGTCACTATTGTACAGAATTACTACTATAAGAGGTATAATAAATTGTCAATGACCAGTACTCTACTGTCACTATATGAATTAGTGACAGAATTATTTCGTCTCCATAATTTATCTATATTAATGATAGAATATTTTCGTCTCTATAGATAAAATTATTATTAAAAATATATATTAAATGTCGAAATATACATTAGAGACAGAATATTACTGACATAAATAAATCCATCTATAGGTATGTATTAGAGATGGTTCTATTATCCGTCTCTAAATTTCAGTCTCTCATCTGTAGATTTCGTGTAGCGATATAGGAATGCAAAGGAAATATATATATATATATATAAAGTCTATTTAAATAGAAACAAGAGTTCTTGTTTAGGGAATAACCACTCCACAAAATACGCATTGGTAGGGGTATTTGGGAATTATTTAACAATATCGTCTTGAAAAAATATTCTTATTTTATCATCATAATTCCAAAATTACCCCTGTCAAAAGGCATATTTTAGGAGCTCCTGTTATGTCTAGAACCAGAGCTCCTATTTATAGTAGGGCTAAGTAGTGGATTTCTGTTTTGAATAACCTATTCTCTTTCACTAGAGGAACTTAATTTACGTGTGATGCATGTGAATGACTGTTTTTTCAAATGCCATTAAAGAGGTTTGAGCTTCGTGTGTGTGTGTGTGTGTGTGAGAGAGAGAGAGAGAGAGAGAGAGAGTGGAGAAGACATGGAAAGATGAGAAAGGATAGTGGGAAAGGAGAGAGAGATTTACAGAAATAACATATTTAACCTTAAAAATAAAACTAAGAATTTTTAACTTTAAAGGTATTTTTGTATATCAATCAACGTCATCTATCCCTCGTTATCTCATTATATCCCTCGTTGTCTCAATATAATAGTAAAGATAAGTCAAGTTTGAACTAGAGTTCCTGTTTAAAATAAAACTCATTAAAAACAAGAGAATGATGCAAACGTATATGTTAAGAATTAAATGAAAACGTTATGACATGACCTGAATGAGATCGTTGCAAGAGTGTATATGCACTAGAGCTACTGAAGAAGGAACATGGGATATGATGCCACCTAAAATTTTAGGATTAGAGTGAGGGTAATAAGGTTTACTTTTGAATCCTAACTATAAATTTGATGTGGCATCCCTAGTGGTGTCAAGAGGCCAAATTTTTGCTTCAAAAACTGTTGTAAATGGGCTGAGCTCGTGTCGCGCCCCAACATCTCACCTAACTTAATGTGAGACTTTGGCACGTAACTTAATCATTAACTTTCATAACTTTATGTCATAAAGCATTAAGGCAATTCTAAAACATGAACCTGAAAATCTTTTCTTTAAATAAATATTGATCAAGTCTAATATCTGAAATAAATACTAAAACATTAAAATTAATTAGAATCATCCTCTACGATTCTCAATCATCAAATTCAAACTAACTATAAATCTAGAATTAGTCTATTACAATGTCTAAACTCGAACTCAAAATACTAGTAATCTAATTTCCAGTATACTGCCAACGGTCCAAATTTCATTCACCATCGGGGTAATCACCTGTTGGCTCTTCCTCTTCCTCCTCGTACTCTTCCTCTTCCCAAGGTCCTAGAGCACAGTTGTCAAATCTAGAACCTTCCAACAACAACAATCATTGGCTGAGTAACAAGTTACCTAGCATATATATATAACCTATCTAACAATATAACAATATTTAATATAAACATGATTTAAAATTCAACATAACATATAAATATATAACAATTCAGAGTGCAGAAACATAATTCAATTTCAATTCTTACACATGATCACTTGTGTTTATTTCTCTTATTTATCTTACTTATTTTCTTGTTCGTGAATTTATCCAACAACATGCAAATACAATAACTTAATATAACTCTACCCCATATATTGGGTAGAGACTAACATATACCTTACTTTCTGAGGTACCTCACGGTTTACACATTATCTGGTACATACGGTTTGTCTACACATTATCCGGTGTATACGGCTTGTCTACACATTATTCGATGTATACAGCTTGTTTACACATTCGCTGGTGTATACGGCTGGTCTTGCCTTGATCTTAGGCTTGTGGGTACTCAGTCAGTGTAAAACTCAATCATACATCATGCTCGTGTCCTTGAGTACTTGCATAATACTTATCATCTTGTTTATTCTCATGCTTATTCATATTTAAATTTTGTGAATCAGTGTGAGTGAAATAATGATGATTGTAAATCATGCATAAATTTTAACATGCAGAATTTCTCATAAATTGATCAATATAGAACATAGATCTATTAAGTTTTCAATAATAAAATAAGAAACAATTATATCTATCATGCCTAATTTTCAATAGATAATTTTAATAAAATTAATCTCACCAAACCCTAGTTTTATAACACATCAAAATCTCAAGGCAAGCTCATAATTGTTTCATCAATTTCAACCATCATCCCTTCCTCCATACTCCATCATCCACACACTACAAGATAATTTCATTTCCCCTTGTTGATATGAGACATAAAAATCATAGAAACATCTTCAAACACCACATTCATCTTTTATAATAAAATCATAATTCAGAACATTTTCTAGTCATCATATATATTTTTCCATAAGAAAACATCACTTGAAATACTATCTAAACATCAGGTATATTTTCCATAAGAGAATTATAATTTAAAATACTATCAAATCATCACATGTATTTTTCCATTAGAAAATCATGATTCGAAACATTCTCTAACATCATATATATTTTTCATAAGAGAATCATAGTTCAAAACATTCTCTAACATCATATGTATTTTTCATAAAGGACTGAAACATCCTAATCATGCTTAATCTTGACTGTTCTTGCTTTAGATCTATCGCTTTCATAATGTTCATATTAAAATCACTATATTGATAGTAAGGAAGTTATATTTACCTCTCCCAATCACTTCCCTATGATCACGCGCTTGCGAACGAGATTGATCTAAGCTTTTTCACCCTTCTTCGTTTTAAATTTTTTTATCCTTCCTCTTGAATCTCTCAAAATCCTCTTCTCTCACTCTCTTTTAGGTTTAAAAAGCTTTAGAAACCCTCAACCATGAGTATAAGGAGGTATTTCTAACATTGGGAACCCTAGGGACTCGAAACACGCGAAATTGCGCAAACCATCACTGGAACGGCGTTTTGGGCGATTGATCGCCCACCGGTGGCGATCGATTGCCGGCACCGATTTTTTTTTTTTTAAATTCTTTTACTACCTTTTGCGATTCTTTCTTTTTATGCAATTAAAACTCAAAAACGACTTAATTTGGGTTTTAAAATCGATACTTCTCACATAAAATTTATAAGTTCACATTCATTAAAATTTAAGCACAGTTTTCCATATATTTAATAATTATTGGGAATATTAAGAATAATAAATTCGGGACTCTACAGCTCGGGCTAGGCCTATTAACCATCATAAAAACTCAAGAACGTCTATGCAAAAATGACAAAAACTCAAGCCCAAACTTGTTGATACCCGGAGCATGGATAGGGGAGTCAATGAGCCAGGTTGGGGCTGGGCCATCCCAAGCCCTATTTGCCCCAATTAATTAACGGATCGAGCCAAGCCAACCCACTTATTAATTGGGCCTAGTTGGGCCGGGCTAGGCTGGCCCATTTTAAAAAATCATTTGCAATTTTTTTTACTACAAACTAAACGGGCGGAGTTAGTTGGGTTAATCCTGGTTAAATGTATAGTCTCAAACTTAATTTCTTGTTATTATCTTGCTTAATAGGGGCAAACTTGTCAATATTGTGTCTATATGTTTGTTGATTAAAGTTAAGTAGTATAGGAGGTTTAAAAAGGTGAAACCCAAAAATCAGGACCTCTGATCGATCAGAAGTCACCCCCGATCGATTGGATGATTGCAGAAAAGTCCCCCAAGCCCACAATCTTGGTCCGTTCAATTGGACCTGATGATGTGGTTGATCGGGCATCTGTGATCGATCGAGCGGCACCAGAGAAATTGCCCAGGTCTTCTGTATTGCCCCGATCAATCAAAACTTAACCCCCGATCGATCAGAATGCGAGATTTTGATTTTAAAAATCTCTAAATTGTGGATTTTGGGGTTTTAAACCCCTAGGACTATGAATAGAGATTCTATTTCGCATGTTTAGAGTGTTCTAAACAATTCTAACCTAATTTGGTAAAGGAGGAGAGAAAACCTAGGGTTTCTAAAGGAGTTCTTACTTTTGAAGGAGGATATTGCTCTAAGGAGAAGGAGTTTGGTTCGGAGATCAACCCCTAAAGCCTTAAGGAGCTTCCTCTAACGTTTTGGATCTAAGGGAAAGATCCCAAAGGTCGATATCATCTCTAATCCAACTCTTTTATGTTTTATTGCATGATTTGATATCATTAAGATAAGATTATGAAAGTTTAGCATGATTAAGGCAAGATTATTGAATCTCTATCATGATTTTGGAAAGATTATTGTATGTGAAACTAAAAATTGAGGATTGCAATTGCCTAAGGGTTTTGTTAAACATGAGAAATAAAATAAATGTTGTATTTTGATATTTAACATTATTATATTGAATGTGGATGCATGAAAATGATAATGGATGGGTTAAACGGCATGATTATGGGTTGTGGATGAATGAAAATGATAATGGATGGGTTTGATGACATGATTATGGTTTATGAATTGATTGAAATAGATGATGAAATTTTAAAATTGAGGAATGGCATTGTATATAAATAAATGATTGAATGTGTTAAGTTAAATTCTTGGAAATGTTAAAGGTCTAAATAATGTTATTGAAATTGTTAAATTAGCTTAATAAGATATAGTGGTTTGTCATAATAAATCATTCCTTATTTATATTACATAGTGATCGACATTCGAATAAGCCAAAGCCTAGAGAAAGTTCTTCACATCAGGAATTCTCTAACTAGAGAGATGTAACCTGGTAGAGTTTCTTGACGTAAGTTTGAAATCTAGGTGATGACCGAGTTCGGATATTAATTACGACACTCAAGCACAAGCTCATATGTGTGGTAGTTACAAGTCCCAAGAGTACACAAGCATGACATGAACCCTACGTGGATACCGAATAACAAGAACAAATACAAGTATAAGAACATTGCATAGTTTTTACAAAGACCCTAAATTACAAGTAGCTCCGGAAATCTTTGATGCTCTTCATGGATTAGATTTCAAGTCCTGAATAATTGTCATGGACATCTGATATTCAAGAGTTCTAGGGGCTTACGCTTCTGTCGATGCACCTCCATGGATTTAATTCAAAGACCTAGATGACTATTTTTATGAAAAAATAAGCATGCATGAAACTCAAACTACAAGTCTAAGAGTCACACAGGTACATAAGTCAAGATAATGTAATGATATGTTCAAATGTTTTCACACTCTAATTACGTACATGTTATATAAAACTGTTATTGATTATGTAATTATCACATAAACTGGATATTGAGTATGTATATGTGTTATTGTTATTGTTGGTTAGACTGAATATCCGCTGAGCATTGTCAATACTCGGTCGACCTGTTATTGTCGTCAGGTTCAATGCAGGAGCATACGATGGAGCCGTGGGTTGAGGAGCAGTACTTTGAAGAATGATAAGTAGGTGAGCTTCTAGAGGAGGGAGTCAAGGATTTTGATAATTATCCCTATTATTAGATCATAGTTTACTTCCTGCGAAGTATTGTTTAGACATGTTTATTTCAGGATGTTACTTAGACTGTCTACTTTTATTTGGTGACTTTATACTACCCGATCATGGTGGGTTATGTTGGACAGATTACAGTTGTAAAGGATGGTTTGGATTATATATGTCCAAAGAATTTTATGATTGTTATTTTGGGAGATTTATCTTTTAGTTTTACCTTATTACAATTGAAGTCAAATAGGGATAAGTAATGTGGCGGGCCTAAAGTCTCATTATGATCAAGGTGGGATTTTGGGGTCGTTACATTAAAAGCTTACTGAAAAGGGACTTGAGGCTTTAAACTCTAAGCCCAAACTCAACCCAACTAATAATTTGGTTGGGCCTAGAGTGAGTCGGGCTGGCCCGCGGGCCTTGAGTGAGTCAGGCGGGCCCGTGGGCCAGCCCAACCCATTAACACCCCTAAAGCATGGAAGCAAATCGTATGTGTTCATCCTTGGTTTCTTCCCTGTGGCCAGGAGTGTTTGTGATCATTCTTGGGTTCTTTGTTGTGGTCATGAATGTTTGAAGACTAGGATCCAATTGATTGTACCTATTTACCTGGTGCACAAGAGATTCTAGTCATCAAATACCCAGGTCATTGGGAAGAACCCAGGAAGAGCACAAACGATTTGGTTCCCCCTAGCATCCCCATGTTTTGTTATGTTGTAAAATGCCTCTTGCAATCGATCCTCATTATAGTACCCATATTTTTAAAATAAATACCTTGTTTTCCAATAAAAAAAAAGGAACATATATATATATATATAAACAAATCTTTGTGTGGACCTTATGAATAAATAGATGAAATTAAAATTGTTTTATTAAAAAGGAAGGTAGAATGAGAATTTTTAGAATTGTGAGAGTATGGTTAACATACTTAATAAAAATAAAAAAAATTATGCGCAGTTTGCTAACGTGAGCCACCATCGACTCAAGTCAGAGCATCTCCAACGGTGAATACTATATTGGCTGTGCTAATTCCAAATTTGGCACAACTACAGTGTCAAAATGTCATATTTGGCACAGGCTGCTCCAATGATCTATGCCAAATTGACTGTGTCAATTCTATTTTCTTCACAATCACAATCCCTGAGGTCGCCACGTGTCCCTTTTGACACTCTTTAATTGTGGTTAAGATTTACCTACCTCTAGGGTTTACCACTCCTAAGAATATTTTTTTAATATTTAAAAATAAAAATAATATATTTTTTTTTTCCTACAAACCAAGGATTTGAGGGTAAAATGATAAAAAAAAAAATTATAACCATTAGAGGAAAAAATAGCAGAAAAAATCAAATATAATAGTTAAAGAATAAAATGGTAAAAAAATAAAAAAAATAGCCGTTAAAGACCAAATGGTAAAAAACCAACAAAAAGACTAAATATCTATTCTCAGTGCTATACTATAGCATTGAGACACCATGAAGCACACTGTTGGAGATGCTCTCAGTGGGAAAGTAGGGACGCGACTTTAGCGTCGTAGCATGAAGAGCTGGCTCGATGCAAGCGATCTGATTAACGCTTTTTTGCCTCAGTTCTCGGATCAGATATCGAAATTCCAGAGTGACCCCACACTTACATTCTCTCTGCTCTCCCTCCTAATACCACCATTAACCACTCCTTCACGGGGAGCCAAATCCCCTACTGTATTTACGCCTCTCGAGGTCTCTCTCTCTCTCTCTCATGGTAAGTTATATGTGAAGGGAAGTATAGATTAGTTGAATTCCTTCCACCCACCAAGAACCAGAGAAGGACATGGATGTTCGAGCACGGAGAAGCAGAGAAACCAGCCCAGATAGAGCGAGAGTTTACGTGCAGCCCAGGCTAAAGCCCTTCAGGAAAGTCCAAATTTTGTATTATCTCTGCAGAAATGGACAACTCGAACATCCCCATTTCATGGAGGTTTCTTATTTAGCCAACCAGCAGCTTCGTTTAAAAGGTAATCCCCAGGAATGAAATTCTACATTTTTGTCTTCCTTTACCTTTTCTTTTGAAACTCTTCAGTAACCCTTTTGTGATCTCTCTTCATTCAAAGATGTAATTGATCGGCTTACAGTTCTAAGAGGTAAAGGCATGCCCTCTCTCTTTTCCTGGTCTTGCAAAAGGTATAGTTTCTCTCTTTTCTTTCCCTTCTTTTTGCCCAACTTGGGTCTTTATTTTCTCATCTTTTCTCTGGGGATTGCTTCAGGAGCTACAAGAACGGCTATGTGTGGAATGACTTAGCAGAGAATGACGTTATATATCCAGCAGAAGGAGCTGAGTATGTCCTGAAAGGGTCTGAGCTTTTAGAAGGATGTGCAGGTCTATCTCAAAATAACCTTAAGAGCAATTTTGATCTTTTTTCTTACACTATTTTGAAAATCATTTTTTCTTGTTTTCTTATTTTCTTATTGCAGAAAGATTTCAACAGCTTCAAGTGAGCAGCAGACAACAAAACCCAGAACCCATTTTCCATCCCAAACGAAAACTACTCGTTTCACATCGACAGAGAGAACCAGAAGTAGACGACATGAGAGGAGAAGAAGAAGAGGAAGAGAAGGTAAGCGACAGTAGCTCTAACACACCTTACTCTCGATTCTCAAGAGGCGTTTCAACAGAAGAAATTGAAGAACACGAAACCCACCCCAAAACCAAGAACAACCCAAGCGAGCTCACCTTAGACGACGCCTCTCCACCATCTACATCTTCGACGATTTCAGACAAAACCCATGAAATTAACGGCAATTCTCAACGATTCGAAGATTGTGACCCGACCACTGAACCCATCATGCCTCGGAACTCCGTTCTTCTACAACTCATCTCTTGCGCTAGCTCGGTTGGCATTAAAGGAAGAAATGCTCAGCTTCTGAAGCACCCATCAAACACCAGTGCAAGAAAGAGTAGTAGCCTTCATAAAGGGGTTCTCTGTAAAACTGCTACGAAGATGATTGATGCAGACGAGATCAATTACATGTCCGAGAATCCGAGATTCGGAAACCCGCAATCTGAAGAGAAGGAGTACTTTAGTGGGAGTATAGTTGAGTCGATGAAGGAGGACCGAGTTACACCCGAGCCGACTCTGAAGAAATCGTCCTCGTATAACGAAGAACGGTCTGTTTTAACTTTTAACTTTATAAATTCTAAGAATATTTTTATTAAACTGCAAGCGAGTTGACTCGGGCGATTCTGTTTTGATTTGCTTGGCCAGGAGCTCGAAAGCTGGGTTGGGAGAAGCAGCGGAGGAAAAGGAAAAGGAAAAGAAGGTCGAGGAAAAGGGCGTGAAAGGGAAATGCATTCCTCGTATGAAATCTTGTGCAAAACAATCCAGGAAATGACAAATACGTCCTCGTTGGATGGAGTGCAGATTGCAGAGTGGTTGTGGCAGTAATTGTTAGTAGTTATTAGGGGTGTACTTATAATTTGACTTTTCATTAGTAGTGGAACTGTTTGTGATGTGGAGATTTAGTGAGAGAGTAATGAGAATTGACGTTTGGGTAAAAAGGTCAGAAATGTTGGGATTCTCTCCTCCGTCTTCTCTTTTGGGTACATAAATTAATTATGTCAGTTAAACATCATGATGGAATTACCACTAGTCTTGTGTAATAATCTCTGTTCGGGTCCCACTTTTCTCAATCATGACGTGGCTGGATCCTAACCGTCCATCTTCACTTGGATAGGACTGAGCCGGCTTGAGCCCCGCTTGGTTCCCCGGACCATTATTTGAATGGGCTGGGCTTCGGGTTCTATTTTGAACGTAGAGTTCAGAGTATCGGCTGGTTTTATAATAAACTTGGCCAGCCCTGGTCCAATCCATACTCTATAGACATGTTTTGATGTGAATATTTAAGTAGTAAAATTGGATTGCAAATGTGTCATTTGCCATTCTATATATATGTTTGTTATATCTATTTACTACTTTTTAAATTTGATGATTTAATGGAAGTTGCAGATTTTATTATTTTAATATATATTTTTTTTATCTTTACCTATTATGACCGTTTATACATGACCATTTAAGCATATTTATTACCGTTCATGACCATTTATGACCGCAACATGAGAAAATACAAATCTCAAGTTAATACATGCAAACTATAATCAATCATAGAATTAGCATTTATATATTTAGGTTTATCTTATCTTCTACATTCTTTTTCACTTGGGTGCATATTTTCAATTTGAGCATAACATACATAAAATTTGTTGGTTGCATGTTGAATAGTTGTCCATCGTTACTGTAGTGACTTCTCATTGGAATCACTATTAATTTTCTTGTAGTAGTGGAAATACTGTTACCCTCGTCCCTAGAAACTATTCTTCCTTTAGTCGTTCTCATGCATGACATCCTTACTAATGTTGAGTCATGTCGTCGCATGAAAAATATCTTCTTGTGTGTTGAAGTTAACATTTTTGTTTTTTATGCTCTCTAGTAGAACACTAGATTGAAATGAATGAGTAGGAAATTGCGTTGATTGATTCGTAATTTGGTGAGTAGGAAATTCAGAATTCATGTCGAGATCAATAAAAAAAAATTATTAAAACAACAAATGAATAGTAGTGAGATTTATAGAAGAAAAAAAAAGTGATGGCATTAAGCTTAATGTAATAAAAAAATATTTTAAAATTTTTTTACCGTTGGGATTAAAAACCATTTCTACCGTTGAAATATGTTCGTGGGTTGAAACATTACCGTTCAATGTTAGCATTTGAAAATTTGAAATTTTATCATTATTATTGGAGGGCTACTTAATATTTTAATCAACTTAAATGATTTGTTGTGAGGAGAAAACAAGTCAAAATTTGCCGTAGATTAAAGAGGCAAATTTTAGTCAATCAGTTGTTGTGTCCGTTGGAGGTATTCCAATCCTATGTGACACATCAATTGTAGTTTGCTACCTCATTTACTACGTCTCTTGGAAATGGTCTAAGAATTGAACCTCCGAATTTACCAATTATAATTTGGCCACTTTTTATGCTTGATAAGGATCATCTTAATTTAGGGTACCCAAATTTAAATTACGACGAGATGCAATTTAGCAGGAATGAATGGAATTCTGGAGGAAGGAAGGCAATCTCAGAGGAATCAATGGAAGAAATCAATTCCATGTCTGGCTCTTTGAATTGAGATGGATATTAAGAGAGATCAATTGTTTTGTGGAGTCGATGGAAGATGATTAACTAAAGGACACCAGTTTCAGTTTTAGAACTCGGAATTGAGAAAGATTGGGAGTGATCAATAATTCTCATCATTTGGTTGGTTCATAGACGATCTTTCATCTGCATTTTTTTCCCGCGCTAAGAATTTTCAAGTTTTGAGTATCCTACTTTTACGTGATTCAAGGGACTCAACAAGCTGGTATTTATCATGATACTATTTGTAGTATTGGTCCATATATATTGTATTAACAACTCTCATACTACCAAAAGGAGAAAATCTGTAAATCTTGCTATATATATATATATATTGATGAATACTGTGTATTGCTGTTATAATATAGTTTTAGCCCAGTTTAATGGATGGCGATGTGCCAACGTAGAATTCAGTCCAATGTAATGGTCATTGGGCAGCCCTAGTCTTGGACACCTTTATAAACAGCACCTCTTGAATTATTTATTTATTTTCATTGCTTTTCGGTGGTGAAAAATTGTGATGAACCTTGGTGGATGAAGAGAGCATGAAGTTGTAAAGCTGATGAGTAGGGGTGGGTACCGATTTGGGCCAAGCTTTTTAATTAGCATGTGCATTTTTTAAGGTTTCAAGCTTGGCTCGCAAAGTTGGGAAGTGATTTAAAACTCTCTCGAGAGCAAAGGCAGCAAGATCAAAAATCCAAAGGTTCAAACATTTAAGTTGGGCCACCATTCAAAGAATAAACAGCTTGTGACTGTTTGATTTTCAAACATGCGGCCTTGAACTCGATAGTAGGTACTATCGAGAGTTTTCAAGCAAATTCCCGAAAAGTTTATAAATGAAACAAACCGAGCGCCAACTTTTAACAAACTCAATTAAATTTGATTAATTCAAAAAAAAACTTATAGTATATGATTAAATTTAAAAATTATTTATTAAAATATTTAGATTGTATATTTATATATATTATTAATTTTTTTATATTATATATATACATACATATATTATTTATTATATATATGTATAGAGAGAGAAAGAGAGAGAGAGTCGGTCTGAGGGTACTCCCTATTCTTTTACTCCCTATTTTTATACTTTACCTAAGTCATTCTTTAAAAAAGATCATGATTTTAAATGTTATTGATGTGACATCCTTTATAAAAATATGTAATTTCAAAATTATCCTTTCTTTAGAGTTATTGATCTTCTTTAAAAAAAAATGACTTAGGCAAGGTATAAAAATAGGAAATTAGAATCGGGGTGCATCCGAGATGACTCATATATATATATATATAAACGAGTCGAATACAAGGGTGTTCAAGCTTGGCTCGTTTTACTATAATAGGCTCTCTTATAATTTATATTTTATAACTTAATAATCTCTAATAATTAATAAATTTGTAAGGAACCACTTTATTCTATAGTGTATAATTTATAATCTCTTATACTTTCTAATTAATAATTTTTTAAGAAAAATCTAGTATATTATTAATTATAAGAGAGGTTATATACTATATTAATTCATAGTTATGTGAATACTACTTAATGATGATTTAGGTATCAGGAAGAGAAACGAATAAAATTATTATTTTGGCCATGTATAATAAATTACAATATATACTTTAAAGTTTTAGATATTTTAGAAAGAAAAAAATTTAAAAACCATTGTATGAGAACTTCAAAATAATTAACAAAAGTTTGGTTGTATGTGGTACGGGTATTCCCTATGCAGCACGTGAAACTAGTCTAAGTCTAATCTGAGTCTTTAAGTTCAGGATATCCATGTTTATAAAAAATAATTAACAAAAGTTAAAGGGTTCTCCCATGAAACACAATTCAAAAGGAATTTTGCCTCTTTCCAAAATAAATATTATTTCTTCTTCTCTTTGAGAAGGGAGTTAACTTTACTAAAATGAAGAATGTTTATTCTTCTCTTCTCTTGGAAAATGGGTTGACTTTACCAAAGTACAATGGTGCAAGAGAAAGCCCGACAATATGAAAAATCATTGGTTCAAAAAGACAATAAGATGTTTTTTATTTGTTAATTGACAAAACTTCTTTTTTGTATTTTTGATAGGTCCAAATATCATTAGCTTGTTCAATGGACTAGCATAAAATCTTTTGTTTTTTAATTTTTTTGAAGTGTTAGTCTTATACACTCGTATCTACATGAAACTTATATGAAAAATACAATACATTCAAAAAAAATTGAGACATCAATATAGTGATTCTTATATACAATATTCTGTTATAATTAATATAATTTCTTTCAACCAAGGTTATTAATTACAAGAGGGTCTACTGTATACGAGCTTCAAAATCGAATTCAAGCTTGTTTGCTAAGTCAACGGAGCTTGAGCTCTGACAGCTCGTGCCCAACCCGTCTGATGAGCCGTGAGGAGAATCGACACCCAATTGGAACAAGTGGGTTTGGAGCCTTTCAGCAATAGGGTCCCGTCACTAGATATTAGGGCTATCAATGAGCCGAGCTTGAGCATGATTAAAAAGCTCATCGAGCCGAGCCGAGGCAAGTGAGTGAGCTCGTTTAGATAATGAGCCGAGCTCGAGTAAGAGGTAGCTCAGCTCGGCTCGGCTCAGCTCAACTAATTCAATGAATACCCATGTATAGTTATACTCTTGCTAATATTGAGTTTTACATTAAAAAGTATAAGAAAATGAAATAAGTTTTTTTAATTAAGAACATGAAATGTTCATCAGGTTAGTGAAAGCACTATTTTATCTTCCTATTTTTTTTGTACCCCACTCTTTAATCCCTTAATTGTTAGAATATCGTCCCCCCTATACAATTTATTTTTAAAATTAGAGCTTAATGAGCTAGCTCAAGCTCGATGATTTGTGGACGAGCCGAGCCCGAGTTGACCTTTTCGAGCTCGAGCTGAGCCTAAGCAACATCAAAAATCCAACGAGCCAAGCCTCACAGCTCAGCTCGTTGACACCCCTACTAGATATGGTAGGTGGCTATGTCTTCCCTTTAAGTCATTAACCCCTGATAAGTGATTTGAGAATTTTGACATGTGGGGTCAGGTTTATGTTAAATTTTCTCATTCCCATCATAATTAAGCAGGTTTCAATTTTGGGTTAATACTCAAAATTATGTGCAAGAAATTCTCTACACTGAAACCCCAACCTCTTTCTTATCTTGCAACAATTAGAAGGAAACGTTTTTATAAAATACGAAAACATTAATTTTGAGTTAATACTCAAAATTATGTGCTAGAAATTCTGTACACTGAAACCCCACCCTCTTTCTTATCTTGCAACATTAGAAGGAAACATTTTTATAAGGTACAAAAACAAGCTTGATATTGTTAGCCTATAGGTTTTAACTTTAGGCATCCTTAATGAATTTGATGATAACACAATAATGTAAATGAACATTGTATTACTAATGTCTCAATTGAGTTTTTGTGAAAATCAGTCTATCAAGAGCATTAGCAAATCAATGAAGGCAAAAACATGAAAAAGACACCATCCATAAAGGGGATTATCACTAAGTCAAAGCAAGTCATTGGATCAAGTTAAAGATGTTGAAGATCATATTAAGTCAAGTCATGAAGATGAAGACTATCTAAGAAGAAGGATGGTCATAAAGATGAAACCAAGATCCAAGATCAAGATTGAAGGACAATGAAGACTCTCTCCCATGAAGGTTTAATGTTTTATATTTATAGGTTAAGAGTGTTTAGGACTTTTGTACAAAATCCTCAAAATTTGATTGTTTGAAAAGCTCAAATACCTAGATTAACCATAGGAGCTTAAAAACTTAATTCGATATCATTTTAATTAGGCCCTAGGACATCATGAGGAATGATGAAAATCTTGATTAAGACAAGCCTAATAACCTTGCAATTCATTCTCATCATCTAGATCAATTTAAGATGAGATTTCTACGCACGAACAGAAATCTTGTCGACTAGATTTCAGAGGTGCTGAAATCTCGTCGTCGATATTAGCCTCTGATCTATTGGTTTTGTTCTGTCTCAGATCTAATCGATAAATTCTTAGAGAAGATGCTGTAATGGCTAGTTTTAACGATTAGTTTTGAATTTAATGTTCTTCCAACAGCCATAAAACTTTTGGGGCTATAAAATAAAATGATTTATGAACTAAACTAACTCTCCTATAATTCTAGATCATTCAATCAATCACTCACAAGCTTAGATTTCCAAATCTATTGAGTATACCCTAGAAATCCTAAAAGTCCAATATTGAGCTATTCAACTCCAATCTTTGGGAAGTTTTTAGTGAACTTTAGAGAGATTATTCAGCACGTTTCAGGATCATATTCTGATTGTAAATCACTCCAATACATTTGTGTATTCGAAATCAATAATCAGTAGATTCTTATCCTTGAAGTGGGGAGCTTTATGAAAGGTTTGATCTTCACCCGGAAGAAGATCGTGTAAGTCAAGAGAGGATGTTCTTTTGCAAGCAAAGTTTCATTTTCACCTGTAAGAAGATTGTAAATTTTTTATCTTCACCCGGAAGAAGATTGTGAGATTAGTGAATCGTGGAGAATCCACAAGTAGGTTGCTTGAGGCAGGGACGTAGGCGGGAGTGCCAAACCTCGAAAACATATCGCTGTGTTTGCATTCTTTCTCTCTTCTCTTTATTTATTGTTGCTTTGATTATAGAATTGCTATTGCTAGATTACATTCCCCTATTATTAGATTAATTTAAATTTTGTAAAAAGGGATTAGGAAAATTTTAAATTTTGCCAATACCCTATTCACCCCCTTCTAGGGTCCAATCTTTGGGCAACATATATATTTCAAGAACAATGATTTTCTTGTCATAAATATAATTTTGATTTGTGTATCTCATTTTGTAGAGCCCCGAAACTTTTGTCCATGTATTGGAACTTGTGTCAAGGCTTTAAGCCTTTGTAATCTTTTTTTATTATTATTGAAAATCTTTGTAATTTTAATAAGTTATTAAGAGGATGTGTTATGGTATTAAAAAGGCTTTAGGAATATTTATGGATGTCAAAACAAAGGATGGAAAGGGTTTTAAGTGTTAAAAGGAAAATTTCTTAACATTACCCTCAACTTTGAAAAGCTCTAGTTCGCTCATATCTGATAGGAATAGAGTGATTCTTGAATTTTGGAAAGGTATGGGAACCCTCTTTGAGGTTCATATTGATCACTTTTCCGGATTTTGAATCGAGGTAGAGTCAAACGTCCGATTTCCGGAATCGGATCTGCTGCAAAAATGGGTTAATGAAACTCATTCGCATGTCAGTCAGCTTTAGGAGTAAAATGGTCTAAGAATAAAGAAGAATTAGAACAAGTGCAAAACAGAAAAGATGTTCCTCTTTGAATGAAGAATCCAACGCAAGTTGAATCTTCAAAATCCGACTAGCGAGTCAAAAGTTATGGCCGAAATATAAAAATAGGAAAATCTAGAAAATTTCTGCAAGAGTTACGAACAATCATCCAAACCCTACGAACGATCGTATGTGAGCTACGATCGATCGTAAAAAATCTACGATTGATCGTAGAGTTTCAGAAATTGGCAAAAATCTCGGTAACGTTTACGATCAATCATAGAAAACTTACGATCGATTGTAGAATCTCAGAAATTGCCAAAACTCTCTGTCAACGTTACGATCGATCTTAGAAACTTGCGACCGATCGTAGAAGGTTACGATCAATCGTAGAGAACCTAAGACCGATCGTAGATCATGAACCCAGAATTTTATTTCGGGATTTTAGGGTTTCCACCCTTTGCCTATAAATAGGGGGTTGTATTTGGGGGTTTTGGTTTGACCTAAACCTAAAGAAAACCTAAGGGAGATTGAAAGAGAGAAAGGGAGGAGAGATTTGAAGAATTGCCAAAAGGGTTTGAGATTGAAGAAAAAGGAGATCAAGATCAATGGTGATCTTCCTCAAATCAAGCAAGGGGGTTCTTCCAACCTCGGTAGCGACTCCACACACATTTTGGAGGATTTCCCTCATCCATTTAAGGTTGGAACCTCTATTCCTCAACTTACCATGTTTTTCTTCATTTTCTCATGATGCTTCCACATTTGCTTATTTTTGCCTAAAAGTTCACATAATATGAGATGATTTTCTTCAATGGAGGTTAGGGATGGTTGTGATATGATGAGAAAATAGGAAGAGTATTATACACATAACATACACAAATGAAATGCTTGATTAAATGTAAATGATGAAAACAAGAATAAAAGACTTAAGGAAATAGTGAACACCAAGTGTTTGATAAAACGTATGTGTGAGAAATTAAACTAAGATTTTGATATTATGATTTATGGATGATATGAGTTTTACTCGCTTTCTAGAATAGCATAATTGTAGATTTACTCGCTTCCTAGAATTGCATGCTTGTAGATTTAATTGCTTTTAATAAATTATTGCCTTGAAGTGATATGTTCAATTGCTTCATGTGTTGAAATGTACGCGACCCACGAGCACGACATGTAGATCATGAACTAGGATTTCAAGCATAAACACCGGGTTTTGATTTCACAAAAGACAAGAATAAAATGACTCGATTCACGAATATCATGACAAGGCCAAACGTAAGGGTTGGTAAAACGGTGGGGCATATCCTTGGGTATGTCTTACTGAGTTTTTCACAAGGTCAAACAAGATGTTAGTGTGCCTTTCAAGCATGCATGTTTTCATGAAGGGTGCTTGCACCTGACTTCAAGTTGCTTCTATTGCATTTTCGCTGAAGGGAGTTTATACTCCCGACTTCAAGTAGTTTAACATGTTTCGATGAAGGGAGTTTACACTCCGACTTCAAGTAGTTAAGGGCACTAACATCCCAAACATGCATGACAAGTAAGCACGTTTAATTTCAAGCAAGCATATGCATACTCATGTCATGACAAACACACATGCATTCGTATTCATGGTCATGCAAGCAAGTTTTTACAAGACAAGTGACAAGATAAGTTTTCTAAACACGAAAACATGATTTAAAATGTAAGTAACAAGGCAAGACAAGTACACGAGAATTTACCAAGGTTTCACCGATCATGATTTCAAGCATGCATGGATATCAATTGTTTGTTGTTCTGTTTAATGTTATTGCTCTGCTTATTGTTTTCATTATTATTATGCATTGTTCTATGACTTGTGGGTTAGTAGTAGGTACCCGCTAAGTATTTCATGCTCAGTCTTACTTTTGATGCCGATAGGTACTAGTGGAGCAACTGCTCCTTTTGATATATGTGCTCCCAGTCCATGGGAGGAAGAGGAGTACATTGAAGAGACACCTCAGGAGGATCCTCAACCTGGTGATCGGGACTATTGGCCTAGTTAGGTTTTGTTAGTTGTCATCGAGCGTACGTGAGGGGGTTATACTTGTATATTTTGTGGTGGGCATGTCCACCTTATCTTTTGGATATTGTATATACTTGGGATATATTTGTTTATAGATATACGAGATAGATATTTTGCTTCTGCTGTGTCATGTATTCGCTTCCGCTATGCATGCTCTGACTCTCTTTTGCAGGATGACTTAGTAAGTCATGTCAAGTCTCGTCCAAGATTCACTCTAACTCCTAGGGTGGGTTTTGGGGCGCGACACATTCTTGCACAGGAGTCATGCTATTTGTTTTTGTATCGTTATTCAGTCACAAAAACAAAGTTTTTTTTTTTTAATGATCGAGAAACATTTTTTGGAAAGAGGGACTCAAAGGAAAAAGTAGGGGGAGGGGGGAGAAGAGTCATCAGCATTTGATAAAACTTATTTAATAAGTGCTTTCTAATTAAGCTCTAAAAATTAAGAGCTTTTTATAATGATTGAATGATTCTAAAATCGATGTCGTCCGTGTAAGTAAAATAAGTCCTTTTTCAAAAAGTAGATTTAGATTGCTTATTGAATAAATGATAAAATCACTTATTGTTAAAATATTTAGACATCACTAAAATATTATCAAACAATCTTATTATTATTTAGTAGAATAAGTTAATAAGCTTTAAATTTTATCAAAAACCAAAATATGAGCCTAGCTCTACTTTGAAGTAGAGCTCCCCTTTTCCATTAAACTAAGGATAGTTTCATAATTATGGACTATCAAAACTATCACTTTCTTTTCCTTTAATCACATAAATGCCACTGAGCTTTGCATTGAAAAGGGGAGTCAGCTCACATTTCAACTCCTCGACTTACTCTGGTGTCCGTAGGAAAAATTCCGAGTGGGTATTCTCTATGCTATTAAGCTATCAAAAAAAAAACCCCTTGCTAATTAGTTTCATGTCGGTGGGTTTCTACCTTCCTTGTGAACCCTTAATAGCCCCACCTGCTTTTTTAGGGTTGTGTGGATGTTGTGACCTTGTGTCACCGGGGTGTGTTGTGACCGTGTATGTGTTTTCTATGCTATTAAGCTATCAAAAAAAAGAGTTACAATTTGGTAATTACAAATACAAAGAAGGGGTATTTCTATTACCAAACATTTCTTCTGTACTTTCCAAACCACCCATGTTAAAGGCTTATTTTGAGTTGCTCTGATTATCTATTCAACCTGAGTTCCTATTTATATATGGTAAATCTTAAAAGAATAATGGAGTTAGTTACTAGGATGGGTGCATGTTTATATTGTCAGGTGTCCCTCTATAGTAAAGAGAATGCTGGTCTTCGCTTCCCGCTTCCTCAATATCTCTATGGTACCAACGGGTAGCAGCCCGTTAAAGCCTTAACCAGCCGTGAGCTGAGAAAAGTGAGGACACGCCCATGTTGAGCGTAATGGATTAGGTTTGACTATGCAAGACAGACCTAACCCTGTAGCAGGATGGCCCCTTAGAGTTGGAGTTGCAACTGTAAATGTGTGTTGTGTTGTTACTCTAACAGGGAAAAAAAATATGAGTTGTTGTATGTGTGAAGTCGGAACACAGATCGTGTGCCCTTAATGAGAGTGTCCGGTACACCATTTGTGGGTAGCCAAAGTAGTAGTAATTTCTGTTGGTCCTAAAGTGGGCGTTTGAAAAAAAATTGAAATCTAGGTTTGGTGGTAACACCTCTCTTGTGGATTATATCAATTAAAACACTGATTATGCAATGAGACAAATTCATTCTGCATAACTTATAGTTTTATTAATATACCCGAAATCTGTATGTCAGACTTTCACACATTCCGTGGACTCCACTTAAATATCATGTGAAACTTGATAATAGTCCATTGCGAAGGAGACACATAATAAGGACTCGTAATCTTCTCCAATTGTAACCGGTTTTGCCAAAACTGGTTATGGCCCTAAGGTGGCAATGTGTCCCTTCTTACACCCCTTAATTGTGATTAAGATTCAACTACTCTTAGGGTTCACCCACCTATCATTGGTTTATATAAAAAAAAATATTAAAAAAAATTTAACCCTATGAAAAGGGAAGATTATACCCCATAGGAGCTTAATTAGATTAATATTAAGTTGAAGTTCTATTTATCCAATGTGAGACTAAACTTACAAAAGAAAACATACACGTGAATTTGTCTTACTAAAGAGATCAAGCTTAAATCACCCCAAATACAATAAAAAACAATTGATATGATTTGATTAAAGATCAAATTGAAATAAGACAACTATTTTAAGGACTAAACCCTAATATCACAAACATTATAAACTGACTTTTAAACATTTTTAAAACTTAATTCAGCAAGTGTTTTACCTCTTAAAAAAATGTTAGCTCCAAACGCATTAAGTCGATTTTTTTTTCCACAGACGTGGTATGAGTACAACACAAGGTGTTGCTACCATATAACAGGGAAATGGACTGATACTTGTTGTCATCACCTTGCATCTAAGGAAGACTATGTTTGGACTAAGACTTCTAGAAACAAAAAAATGCCGTAATACCTGAATCTAAGAGCATCTCCAACCATTTTCTAAAATTTTCTTATTTTTGCTCTAATATAGAGAGCTTCCTAAAATAGGGGGCACTTTTTCTCCTTGTAACTCCAACCCCACTCCCTATTTCTTCCTTATTTCTATTTAATACTCATTTTTTTATTCCAACTTCACTCCATATTCATATGATTTGTCAAAGACTTTTTTTTAAAATAATATAATAATATTTGAGGAAAAGATTTGTTCCCCTTAAAATAGGGAGGGCATATAGGGGGTGCATTGGAGTGCCGAAAATAGGGTGGGTCTCTCTACTTTGGAGAAGAGAGCTCCTATAGGGAGTGCCTTGGAGATGATCTCAGTTAAAACTCATTTCATGTACCGAAAATAGGGTGGGCCTCTCTACTTTGGGGAAGAGAGCTCCTATAGGGAGTACCTTGGAGATGCTATCAGTTAAAACTCGTTTCATGTACCAAAAATAGGGTGGTACTCTCTACTTTGGGGAAGATGTTGGATATTAATATCGGGTAGCTATAATCCCTCGATCGTACGGCTATGGTTGATGGATGAAATCCTCGAGTGAATCTCCTCACGTATATTCACACTCATGCACATCACATCACCGCATATGTATGATCATGATTTTAAATATATTATATGGTATCTATCTTATTTTAATCTTGATGCATTCATGTGCATAGGATCATGATTGATGTTTTGAGATATGGAGTATCGGATCACCTCTAAGTCAGATTGGGTATTTTGGCAAAGGGTGACCATTGGATCTTAGTCAAAGACTCAACAGCTATTTTGACAAAGATATTAAGACTCTAAATAATCGTTAAAGCCGTTACTTGATCTAAGCGAGACATGGTAAATGTGGTTGAATTTTGACCATTGATCCAGATTCTAAAGTCATGATTTATGAGAGAATTAACTAACGACTCTTTTCATTGATGAGTTATAAAGCTCATTTGTGAATGGGAAAAAATATCATCAAGGGAGAAACATTTCATTCTCATGAAATAAAGGATATTGTCTCTAAAGAGAGAGAAACTGTCATTCCAGTGAAACTTGAGGTTTGATCAAGTATAAATCACACATCCATTATTGTTAGAAATCTCATATGAGGAGAAAACTTGTTTCTACTTAATAGATCATATTTTGAAAGGCTGTTGTTCTATCTCTACATCTCACTTTATCGATTAAATCCAACAAGATTAATTTTTTTCCGCTGCGATCTTGCATCCCTACATAAGAGAGCTCCTATGAGGAGTGCCTTGGAGATGAGAACTCGTTGCATGTAATGGGTTAAAACTCGTTTCCACGCAATTTCCATGTGTTTACATGTGCAAGTAGTAATTGTTACCGTTGACTATCTTAAAGTTGAGTATAATTTGGCAGCAAGAATGATGCAGCCAGCAGCCCTAGGCTACAAATAATTGCTTGGAAGTGCCACCTTAAAAGATAAATCCGAGTATGTAACGTGCATCGTTATCAAGCTCTACTCCGGTAACCCTGCCGAATTATAGAGCTCAGCTCCCAAGATCCTCTCTCGTATATCTCTCTCCTTAAATCACGTCATTTTGCCATTTTCATTCTAAGATCTCTTTTTTTGAGAAAGAAAAGTGAGTAGAAACTCCACATAGTATAGTACCTACTAATAGATTGAATATCTAATGGTACCATCTATGCACATGTTTTAAATGATAACCTGACTTACTACTTAACACTATTAGATTTTTTATTATATGGTCCAGCTCTTCATAGTAGGTACTATCTAGAGTTTTAAATCATTTTATTGAAAGGAAAGACTCCGACTAGGGCTACAAGTCAAGCTAGCTTATAGGTTTTGACTTAAGTTTAAGCTAACATTTCATGCTCGACGAATAATCCGGTTAAAACTTTTATTTGACCTCGAATATTTATGCAAGCCAAGCTCAAGCTCAAGCTAGAGCCTATTTGATTTGGCTCAGCTCGATTCATTTAGGGTTCGTCTTAGCTCAAAATATTATATATACAACATTTTTTTTGTAGTAATATTATTTATATTAATCCAAAATAATATTTTTAACTTTCTCTATTACAAATTATAATAAATTTAAGAGATACAAAAACAAATTTAAAAATAGAAACTCTAGTCTAACTCTATACTATTAGGACCAAAGGACTACCTAAATCTTATTTTGGTATATGAATTTATTAATCTTTTGTAATTTTTTTATTATAATTTATCAATAGATAATTTAATTAAAATCATGTAAAGTTAAATAAAATTATTTTGATGAATCAATCTTTAAGTCAACCCGAGTTCAGCTAGGCTTGAATAGAATTAGAATCCGAGTTGAATAGAGCTCAAGGTCGATTAATCTTGTACCTAAACAATCAAACTCAAACCAAGCTCAAGCCGAGCTTCTACCGAGTTTAAACTTTTTTTTTTTATAAATTAACGTGCATAGGGAATATCTCACCCCATATAACAGATATTAAGGAGAGCCCAAAAATCGACCTCGAGACCTCCAGGTTTACGGTTCATCCTTCGGCCTGGCTATACTCCGGCGGGGGAGGGTTGTTAGAGCATTCCTAGCAACCTCACCAAAATAACCTTTTGGTTATTTTGGTGAGCCAAAAGACTAAAAAGGTGCTAAAATGACTCCCAACAACCTCAACAGAATGAAGAAATCCATTTGGTGAGTCTACAGTACTCACCAAACTTGGTGAGTACCGTAGACTCACCAAAGTTAAATCTTCTCACTCTTGGGCCCACACAAATAATAAAATAAGGTTTCTCTCTCTCCCTTTCTTTTTTGTGGTCCCACACAAACAATAAAATAATATTTTTCTCTTTCTTTCTTTTTCGTTTTCCCACACAAATGATAAAATATTGCTTCTCTCCCTTTTTGTTTTGATTAAAATAGTGAGGCTGTTGGGAGTGTATTAAAAAAAGTGGCTCACCAAAACCACTTTTTGTGGGTTTTGACTATTTTGGTGAGTGAAATTTGGTGAGCTGCTAGGAATGCTCTTACCAAGTTCAAACTTGATATTGCTCGATTACACTATACCACCGACAACAATAAATGAAGCAGGACCCATCTGTCTCTTTTTTTAACACCAAACGCCCCCACACCCACGTGAGCCAGCTACACCACACTATAACATCACAGGAAAGCCCTTCTCTCTCTATAGTTCAAATCACACACACTAGTTGAAATCAAACAAAGGCAGTAGTAGAAGCATGGGTAGACTCTTGATCTTGTTCACTCTCTGTGTCCTTCCGGCGCTTGTTACCGCCACCCGCCCTGCCCGAAACCCCTTCATCGTCCAAGGCAGTGTCTACTGCGACACCTGCCGTGCTGGCTTCGAGACCTCCGCCACTACTTGCATTCCTGGTATTCCTAACCAAACCCTTCTCATCTTTTTCTCTATTACTTGTCTTCTTTCTGGATTTTTGCCTTTTTTTTTTTTTTTTTTGGGGGGGGGGGGGAGGAATTTCTAATTTCATAAGCATTGCAAGTCTCTATTATGCGTAGATCTATGATGAGGAAAAAACAAAATATATGTCAACTTTAACATGAGCCTTGGGGATTTTGTACCAGTATGGAATATTAGCCCAACAGATGCTAACCCCTTTGGGGATGGGGATGGGTATAGTATGTTTTCAGGACTTAGGGTAAATTTCTTCAGATGGCTACTTTAACAATTAATAACTATAAAATTACTTTGAGACTGAGAGGTCATTATATTGAGTCTTTCTCTTGTGTCATCTGCCGAGTTTGTAATTAAGAGCACCACTAGATTGTGTGACCGATCGCACACATGTCCGGGCAGGCGGGCACATTGCAAGCAAAAGGCTTTGTGTGCTATGAGGTGCATTTTCCACTTTGCTTCAAATGCGAGCCTGCATCCTTGCGGGGTTGGTCTTTTATTTTCATTCGATCAGAGTCTGTGTGATGTTGTTATGACCACGGGTGGCCTCATGCCCCTGTAAATTGGCTGAGTGTTGGGTGATGGTTGATCTATCTCTGGAGAATGACAAATTTGATCTGACTATATATGATCAATATGATCAGATTAGTGGCTCCTTGGTGCACCGCGCCATCCAAGGGGAGCTGGTGATGGAACTCAATGAACAGGCAATGTTGTAGGTGCCAACTAACTAGTGTAGTTGGTAAAGTCTTTTGGCATCATACCAAAGACTTGGGACCACCTACATCAGGGTTGGTGGGGTTTATGGATGGGGGGAGGGCTAGCCCTCATTGTGTAGCCAATAAGTCCATTTGGCCTCCAATGAACCAAAAAGAAAAAAAGAACAGGCGATTGCCTGTTCTTTGACTTGGAGCCTCAGACATAGGGCCTGAGACCTCGGAGGCGGGCCCAATAAATGTGGCCAACCCACCTAGACTCCTATATAAGGGGCCAGATGAGGAGGTCTCTATTTTTTTCAAATAGGTGGAAATGTCCCAAAGGTGGGCAATAAGTTGATCCCTCAGAATGGCCTTTCCTATAACCCAATTTGAGATACAACTTTGAATTTGTGCTCCAGATATATAAATATCAGGCAGTTGGGGTGTTGCTGTTTTTTTTTTTAGATGTTAAGATCACTGGGTTTAAATGTTTCAGATGCAAAGGTCAGATTGGAATGCAAAGATAGGGACAGCCTGCAGCTTCTATACAGCATTGAGGGGGTGACAGACTCGACCGGAAAATACAAGATCTTGGTTGCAGATGATCATGAGGACCAGCTTTGCGATGCAGTGCTTGTTAGCAGCCCCCAAGGTGACTGTGCAACAGTGGACCCAGGGCGTGACCGTGCCGCTGTGATTCTCACCCGCTACAACGGGATCATTTCAGACAACCGTTTCGCCAATTCAATGGGTTTTTTGAAGGATCAACCCTTGTCTGAGTGTACCCAACTGCTTAAGCAGTACCAGGAGGAGGAAGAGTAGATTTGATGATGCTTGGTTTCTTCTGTTATGTTAGTATTGATTCTGGATGTTATTGTTGCTCTCTATGTTTTAGGAGACTCTTTTTAACTAGTTAATAGTACATTAGCAGTCACTTAGCTGTGATTGTTCTCTTTGAAGTTTCTAACAAAGTGATGCGTTTTTGCCAAAGATGTGATTTGAGGATCATGAAATAGATTCTCCCCATTGTTGGTAGGTTCATCCTATTCAGAATCAGATCTCGAACACATAATGTTTCATATAAACACCAAATAATTCCCTAGAAGTCTTGAAGGATTTGTTTAAGTGTGGAACAAACTAACCTTGGAAGGATTTTGAGGAATATGGTTTTACGTGTTTAAGGGGGTTGCAGAGATGGATTTTTTTTAGGTGATGTAGTTGCAGCCATGAGAAAGCTACATCACCAACTTGAAGCATGCATGTGGGACACATACTGTGGTGCTTGTGTGTAGCAAATAAATAAAAACCTAGAGTCCAGTGCCCCTTAGGCTGCAGTTGCATGCCCATGTTATAGATCTATACCAAGCTTATTTCTATCTCCCTCAACTCCTAGTCCCAATCTTGGCCTATTCTCATCGCTTAGCCATGATCTTCTTTTTCTTGATTATTAGCACCTTATCCAAGCTATCTGGGGTTGAAATTGTTCCATTATTCTAGTCTATCAAGATACATATATCCGGGTAAAGCTTGTGCTGTCATATCTTCTCACTAGCTATATTTACGTCATCTTTTTCTCACTAATTGTGTCCATGAGTGGGGGGGGGGGGAGAGGGATGGAAAAGATAAAAAATCAATATAACTCATTCTCACTGATACAACCATTAATATTCACTCGACATGGTGCTGTCGTTAGTTTTCATAACAAGTTCAAACTTCAAACCACCTCAATCAGCTCTCTTATTTTATCACCTATTAACACCATGCAAAAGCAAGCCACCAGATATTGGAATAATATTGTCATAAAAGGGGTACGATTCAGAATCGAACATTTAAGGATTTTATAATAAAAAAATAATAATAAGGGGGGATCCAATTGGCAGCCACCTGGCCTAAAAATCATATCTATCACTCACTAAATTTTTCAGGAAACTGTTACTATAATATGACTTCATCCTCAAACGGGTTTGAGGAATTAGAAATCTCAGCAATGTTGTATTAGCTCAATGCCATGCTTAAATACGTGAACTGCACAAAGGTTGTGCAAGAAGATATGTCGAAAAATCAGTGAAATTTTTAGCCAGTTTTGGGCTGAGTCTTGCAGGAAAAATATTTTTGTGCTCAGATATCAGTAACACGTCTACAGAGCTAACACCAAAATAAGGAGATTCTTCTCATAGATTTCAACCTTCTAAACAAGAGTTAGCAATTTCAAATCCTTGCTATTGGATCACTGTGCCTTACCAGGGTCCGGCTTGAGGTTTGTGGTTCCTTCTCCAGAATGCACATCTTCAGTGCTGCTGCTGCTACTCCCATTTATAACCATTAAACTGTCATCAACCATGCATTCTTCTGAATCAACCACTTGAGGGGAAAAGGTGTCTGCATGCTCTTTACTAGAGTCATCAAAATCTGATTCCGAGTTGACGGGATCAAAGCATGGGGTAGTCATCAGGGTTGATTCTGGGGCTGCAGGAGGATTATCTCTTGTCCAAAAGGAGGACATCTTCTTGTCGTCTTCTCTCATCCTCTCAGCATAATCATTAATGTCGAAATCCACTTGATTATTTCCTCCGAATGCAGACTCAAGCTTGTCCATGTCAAAGAGGTCCTCCATTATCTTCTTGGTGTTGACGTCATCAGAATAAACAAACTTCACTTTCCTGTAAGTCTTGGGCTCTAGAAAGGGTTTTACCACCTGCAATAATACATTATTTTCAACTCCAACTCATGCTGACAGACAGAAAGCCGTAACCAAGGTTGCTGGAACTAATCGGTTGAATGACAGCCTAAAACTATATTAAAATGGGTAAATCTATGATCAGCATTGCATAATTGTTCACAAATGGAAGATCAGCATTCCCCACATGCATGAGTTTGGAACCACCACTCAAGCAGTTCCACTTCCACCTAGAAATTTCCCGAGTCAAATCAACTTGAGGATGACTGCTATTATCTGATCAGCAGACTTTACTCTGGATTAATGTGCACATTTTCTTCCAATGTTTTAAAGAATGGACAGATTGGATTTTATTTTTGGTAATGGAGGGTGTCCCAAACCCTTCGAAGCATGGACTAGTCCCTTCGAGTGTCCGCGCCGACCCACTCGGAATTTTCCCTACGCACACCAGGGCAAGTCAAGGAGTGGGAGTTGAACACACAACCACAGGGAGCAAACCCGGATTGTAGATCCAGAACCTCTGAATGGTACAATGTATCCTGGTAGTCCATTAACAGATGGTAATTATGACCTTGTAGACTGACACACTCAGATTATAGATTATCCGATGCACCAAATAGAGCTTTAATTGCATAAAAGTACACTTAAGCTTTCTTCATAAAATTTTCAAAGACGTGATTCAATGTTACATGCGTACAGATATAAAACTTTTAGTTTTCTTCAAAAAAAAAAGAAGAGAATAATGAGAAACAAAGTAAAAGACAGACATACCGTCCAGAAGGACTCAAAGAACTTGGGTGGGTTGTATAGGATTGCGACACCCAGCCTTTCCGGGTAATGGTCTTGTAGAACATGCGCTGTTTCCAGTGTTACCTTCACCGAAATATTTGACTTATTGAAGCCCCGGAAGTCGATGAGCCATACCATTTGCTCCTGGTCTGGTGGCAGATTTAGAATAGCATTCTCCATGCAGTATACCAAATACCTGATTTGCCCTTTTGTTGACTTTGTGTTCTGCAGTTGAACATGACATTCAAAAGAGTTATCCTGGCAAAGTACCCACCGGCACAAAAGCAGCCTCCTCCTGCTACTTATGAATTTTACAAAATGAATATCAACACGTATCTTTGTACATGTATGATACAGACAACGATGTCTTCTTTATGACTTGTAGATATGCTCCTTGATCCAAACTGTCTAATCGATGGCACCAAAATTGGGTACCTCATGTGCCCAAGAAATCACCATTATCTGGTGATGAGAACCATGTGGATTTTTTTGGGTACTCAAGAAAAAATGCAATGGGTCTAGAAGAAAAAAGTTTGCCCGTCAGTTAGAATCTTCTAAATTGTAAAAAGAGGTCCATCCATTGGACAGCTAACAGCCTGCATTGCTGCAGATCAATGAGCATGTCCTCCTCGGGTATTGATAGAGCTCGAATATCTGCCTTCTACACACACACACACGCGCACACAGAGAGAGAGAGAGAGGTAGGAATTGTTAGATCAACCTGACAGCTAGGTCGCATGACAAGAACAGTTCTCCCATATTTGTCGATATAATTCGATCTGTAGATTTTCCCTGTCTCAGCTTCATGGGCAACCTCTCCCTACATCACAAGGAGGCAAATACAGTTACGAGTTTTACAACGTTGGTATACCGTATACATCTTGACGTTTGAGAAATCTCTTCCAATTCCAAAAATAAAACGCAGCTATGATTGCTATCGGCTCTGATGATCAAGTAGATAATAGCCTCAGCAACAAGAATTTCTTTTGATGAATAGGACCATTGCCAAGTAGACTGCAGAAACTGAATTCAGGAAAATATGCAATCCATGGGTTTCAATTCAATGAACAGTTATATATATATATATAGGGAGAGAGAGAGATGGTGGCATACCCAGCGAATTTCTTCTGGTTTGTATTCGAACCTCCATTTCAAGGTTTCTTTAAGCAATTTAGTTGCTTTCTTGACATTCCAGTTCCGTGCCTTCAGATGTCTTGAGATGGACGCATCAGAACAGTACATGGACAACTTATCTGGCAATGGCCCTATATACTTTCTCACTTCATTAATCTGCAACATAAAATGTGTCATGGGCACTAAATCCGTTTTTCGAGAAGTAGTTTTTCAAAAGATAAACTTATTGCTTGTCCCCAAAACCCCAATTCAATTTTGTCAGCAGCCTGTGCAACTAGGTTAAAAGAAGTGCAAATGAATTAAAAAAGACAGCATACTTGTTAAGTGGAAGTACCTTTTCCTGTTGCTCTTCAGATATCAACGGTTTTTCATGGTCATTTGAAGCGGATTTCTTTTGACTAGTACTCATGATGGTCAAAGACATCTCCCTGTAGGTCAACAGTTGAAAGTTGAAAGAATGTTAGTATGATGTTCTTTCTTAATTTATTTTTGGGTAGTGTGAGCGAAAAATTTCGACTGCTGTCCCAAATAGGAATATTTTCTAATTTGGAATTAGGTCCAAAATCGCAAAGGATTTGACAGTCGCCACCTATTTTAATTAGGAAAAATAGGAACCCTAAACTATTAAATAGAAAAGGAAAAGGTCTACATTTAGAAAGTCTATGTAAGAGATTTATTTGTGCTAAGGGAAGGTGTTAAGCACCCTTAGACACCTGCTAAAATAGCAATTACCTACTTCCTAAATCCGAATACAAGTATACAACTAAGATGGAAATCTTAATGAAATTCCAAGTTTAATGAAATGATATTAAGGATATCATGCTAAGATAGAAAATATGCCAAAATAGTAACATTTCATAAATGGGACATGCTAAAAACAATTTAAGCAACATTCACCAGAAATACAATCATGCTAATTTCAAAAATAGAAACTAACCAAAATACCAAGAAACAACAAAAAAGAAAACTAACATAAATTTATAACTTAGGACGGCTGAACCCGCATGGGGTTGCCTATGTATTCATTTGCATGAGATCAAGCCACACATAGTTCCAAAGCATACTAACTCATTGTTTATGGATTTTGTGTTTTCTGACTTTAATGGGGAATTTTTGAATTTCTGATTTTTTTGAATTTTTAAATGGCATAAGCAGTTTTAGCTTTTTGCATGAATGGAGCATATGAAGGCAAGCCTAATTTTAACCTTAAAGTCATAACTAAGCTAAGAAGAATGAAAATCAAAATCTGTAAAGTCTAGGACAGTGGAAAATAACCCAGACAGGCCATGCAGGCCCAAACCCCGAATAGCAGGTTGTGCACAAAAGCATACAAAGCTGGAGGTAATAGTTCCACTTCCACCGCCAGATTGAAAATAGTCTAAAGAAGTATTAGCAGTGATACTTCCAGTGCCAGAATGCAATCTGGGCAGAAAAAATGATTGGCGCCATTTAAAATGGCTACATGTTGCCACATAATCCTAGCTCAAATTATGTACATCAGTTGCACACAGGAAATAAGCTACTGCCCAAAACTGGTTTGTGCCATAACTTGGGTAATGAAGATTGGCTCGTCGGCCTCAAAGTATACAACCGTAGGCCCAAGAAAACTCATGACTATCCATAAAGCCTATGAAATGTGCCCACAAATCTGAAAATCCAGCAATGCATGAAAGGGGTCTTCTAGAAAGACCAAGAGCCCTTTTGGAAGTTGCAATCATTAATATGATCTTTTAAGAAAACCAAGAATGCTCTTAAAACTTGTTTTCATTAATTAGTTTTAAAAAGTCCTAGAACATTGGAAATTTTTTTGTATTAACTATTCCTAGGAAACATTACCTAGGTCTTAGCATTTATAAAGGAGGATTCTAGCATTTATGTAGAAGGTTCTATTAATGCCTATAAATAGAGGATCTTATGGCAATGTAAGTCAATTCAGAATTGAAATGAATGAAAATTTCTTCTTAAGTAAGGTGTGACTCCTTACTTTGGTGGTGTGACTCCATCGTCAGACGCCTAAGTTAGTGAGACTCCAACCCTAAGTAATCCATAAAAGTAGTGAGACTCTATTCTCTTCTCCCTTTCCCGTTATTTCACTTTCTAGTAAACCTTACATTCCCTTTAGTAAAATCCAGCATCATTCTTCCTTCATACTATATCAATTTGGTATCAGAGCAAATTCCGACTTCTTGGCAATCTTGTGGAAAGATGTCTACTCAAAGTGGACGGTCATATACTCCTAAACTCACGCAATCTCAGCGAGATGCACTCTTTTGGAGTTAGTTCAACAAGTACAACAACTCTCCTAACGTACAAACATCCTATGGTCTCGTATATTCCTGGAGCAGTTGGAAGAAGTTCAACAAGGACCCAACAATGGTGATGCAAATTTTGATAAAGTTTTTCAAGAGCATAAAGATATAGGTTGCATTGGTTAGGGCACGAGAAACAATTAGCCCAAAGCATCAACAACCATACTCCAATTCGCGATGGCTCTACTTTGCATCGACAACCTCCACATCGTATTGAAGCTATAATTCCACAAGGCAATTTCCATCAAATCTTGAAGCACCGTGATAATTATAGAGATTGATTTGACGATGGATCAAGGGGAGTTAAAGTTGAAGTTGCTGATTTCTTCGGAAAGCTAGATCCTCATGCCTTCCAAGACTGGTTAATGTCTTTAGAAAATTATTTTGATTGGTTCGAAATGTCCGAAGAACGATGGATCCGTTTTTTGAAAATGAAATTCAAGGGACAAGCTCGTTGAGGATCAATTCCATAGACTTGGTCAACCTCCTATCAATGATTACGAGAATATAAAATTGAAGTTGAAAAAGAAGTATCTTCCTCTGTATTATGAATAAATCATTTTTGAGAAGTTATTACTACTTCGGCAAGAAGCTTCTAGTGTAGAGGAATACATGGAGAAATTCAATGAATTGACTATTCCTAACCGGATAACAGAAGATGAGCGACAAGCTATATCGCAGTATTGGATGGGTTTCAAGATGAAAATTAAGAAGGAACTCACGATTGACAAACCTTGAAGAAGCTTATCAGTTGGCCTTAAAGATTGAAGCCCTATTAAGGCACTCAACGCTAAAGCGCCCTGGAGTCATAGTTGGAGGATTCTCTACCTCTCAAAATGCTTCCTGTAGCAATGTGAGTGCTTCAAACTCTCCTTTAATGAACAAAATCAGCAGCTCAAAGTCATTTGGTGGAGATAATAACAAGGGCAATGCTCAGTGATAGTGCAACAAAATGCTACAAGTGTGGTGGAGCAGGGCATTATGCAGTTGTGTGTCCTACAAAGAACATTCACTATTGTGAAGAAAAAACTGAAGAAGATCCATAGCTAATGATCAAGGTATTGAATCATTAAAAGAGTCAGATATCAAACTAAAAGGTCTCCCTGAGACCATAGTCACCAAGTACAGGTACAGGTATTAAACGGCAATGATACGTTCGGGAAGTACGGGTTTTAAACAGTAAAACACGGGAAAAGTACGGGAAGAGTTAAAAATAATAATAAATAATTTAAATATATATATATATATATATATAAACATAATACTAACTGCTAATCATTTAATTCATAATTTAAGCTTACATAGTTGTAAAACGAAGGCAACCACACAAGATTTAAACCACACAGATGTAAAGGATAAGGAGGAATACCCCTCCCCAATATGTACATAAACTGATTAACTCATATACCCCTAGACATGAAGCTCCCCAAAGCATCACAAGATGATTTACGCGTTAAAGAAATCTACGTATGAAAAATGGGTGACTCTTGGGTAGAATCGAAGCTAGTCTCTCCTAGTCCTAGCTAAAGAGATAAACCAAACATTGAAGGGGAATAACCCAAGAGAGAGAGAGAGAGACTTACCATTGTCAGAAAGAGGTTCCACTGGAGAGCAGCCGAGTGAGAGACAAGAGAGTTGAGAATTAAAACCAGAGCGAGAGACGAGGTATTGATGTTTTGCCTTAATACATCGTCTCGTAACTTTTAAAACATGTTTTAACCTTCTTCTTTTTTTGGTTAAAAAAAGTTTTAAATGCGTATAAAACGGAATACGCATTTAAAACGCGTTTAAAACGGCAAACACGTTTAAAACGGCGACCCCATTTAAAAGTTTTAAAGGCATTTTAAACGGGTACTTTGTGACTATGCCTGAGACTACTCTTATAGTTTGAAGAATCTTAACCATCCCTAAGGAAGAGGAGAAAGAAGATTGGTATCGCACTAATATTTTTCATACTCATGTAGCATATGAAGGAAAAGTTTGCAAGGTTATCATCGACGGAGGAAGTGGCATGAACGTGGCTTCCCAGGAGTTGGTGGCTTCCCAGAAGTTGGTTGATAAGTTGAATCTAAAGGTGGAAAAACACCCACAAACTTATTGAGTTGCTTCTTTAAACGACACATCAATATCGGTAAGTAGTTGATGCTTAGTTAATTTTTCTTTGGGTCAAAATTATTCTGATTCGGTTTTATGTGATATTATCCCAATGAAAGTTAGCCATATCTTGTTGGGAAGACCGTGGTTATATGACCGCAAGGTTCAACATGATGGGTGATGCAGACATCGGACTGTTGAATTTTGTTTATGATGGAGATCCACCGTTGGATCACGACTTAGAGGACAATCGAACCGTCGGATCAAGAGATGGCAATCGGAGGACTGAGATCAAGCCATAGATGGGCATGAGCAGCCATAGTGGGCAACCCACCCCTTTAGTTATTTAATTGTTTATTTTATCTAGTTTTTTTTTTACTTTATTTTGTCCCTTATAGTAAGTTTATTATGAGTGAACATAAATGGTAGTTTGGTATTTTTCTTTAAAGTAGAATTTTATTCTTTTGTTTTTATAAATACTATCTTTGAAGATTAGAAATTTACAGAATTTTTATGAATGAAATATGAGAGCTTTTTGGCTTTTAAAATCTCCTATGATGGGAATGGTATGATGCCAATCTTGGAGTGATTCTAAGGTAATCTTCTCTATCTCTTTTCTCTCTCCTTTCTTTGTTTTTGTTCTTTATTTTATGTTTTCTTGCAAGAAATCTAATCACCAAACCCTAGATCTATTCCCCATCACTGTTTTTCAGTTTTTCTCTAACCCTAAGGGCTGCCCCCAGCCCTTCTCTTGATTTCCCTTGAATCCCTGCACAGTCTCAGCCATTCCAGCCCATATCCTTGCTGTCCAGACCTTCCCTACAGTCATTCCAGTCCCTATCCTTGCTGTCCAGACCTACCTCAGCCCTCCACCAGTCCCTAAATCTTCTCCCGCACCTGTCCCTTGCTGCCACAAGCTTTGGCAGACCTCCCCAACCTGCTGCCGCATTGCCCAGCACCTGTCCCAAGCCCTAACATATTCCCTTAGTGCTGTTACAGCTTCCTACCACCATTCCTTCCATCCTACAGCCCACCACTACTGATGTACTTTTCCAACTGCCCTAATCTTGCTATACTTTGCTGTTGCAGCCTTTTATAAACGACCCTTGTATTCCCAAAAGCTAAAAGACAGCAATACTCCTAAACCCTAACCTTAGAATTCATTCTTTATTAGATCTTTGCTCCTGGTTTGTGTTGTTTAACCATATTATTGTTTAAACACCTAATTTATGTGCATGTTCCAAACCTTAATCATTGTTGAGCCTAAAGAACTTTTCTTGAAATCCTCAATTGACAAGGAAATTCAATTGATAATTGTTCTATATCCCTAAGCTAGTGGAAGTTCCTACTTTCATTACAATCACCCAAATCGAAGTCTAAAATTCATTATTGTGGGATTGTGATTTACCTAGGTTGTTTACTAATTCTCTTTTGACTTTCTTTATTGTATTTGTGGAATCCTTAGTAATTTTATGATTTTCTTTATTACTGCAATTCAATTATGATCTCTCAATCATATCATCCTAGGTTTATTGCATTGTCCTTTATCAATGTGTTTGCCAATACCTATACATTTTTACACAATGGTCGTCGGACTATCCTTAAGCAGATGAAGGATACCTTACCCGTGAAGAATGTGGAAAAGAAGACCTCCTCTAATGTGCTTACCATGCAAAAATTCATAGAGGACAACCAAGATCAAGGGCTATTTTATGCATTAGTGGGTCGTGAAGCTAAAGAACACAAGGAAATGCCAAAGGATCGGCCACCTAAAATTTCAGAAGCTTCTACCGGATTTTTCAGATCTCATTATGGAAGAACTGAAGAACTATCAAAAGAGTTGCCACCAATTAAGAATATTCAACATGCAATCGATTTGGTGCCTGGAGCTATTTTACCCAAATTGCCAACCTATCGCATGAACCCGACAGAGTATGCCAAAAGCAAGCACCCAATTTTTACACCCCTAGCCTAACCAGGGTTAAGTCTATTAACCATGGTCATCCCCAACCGAGCTCCCTAAACCCTAGGACCTAACCCTAGTTGACCCTTAAAACCCTAGCAAGCCCTAGGTAAAACCCTAGCAAACCCTAGGTATAACCCCAGCAAACCCTAGGTATCACCCTAGTCAAACAATAGGATTTAGCCCTAGTTAAACCTTAACCCTAGGTAAACCCTAGCCTAACCCTAGAACCTAACTCTAGGTAGACCCCTAGTTAACCCTAGGACAAAACCCTAACAAGCCCTAGGTAAAACCCTAGCAAAACCTAGGTAAACCCTAGTCTAAACCAAACCCTAGGATCAAGCCCTACCTAAGCCCTAAGCCCTTAGGGCTTAAACCCTAAGTCCATAAAGCCCTTAAGGATTCAAACCTTTGGGCCCAGGCCCAAGTTTTCAATTTCCAAGCCAAGTACCACGTGCCTGCATGGGCCAGGAGCCCTTTGGGCAAAAACCAAGTCTGTCGCTGAACTGATTACCGACACCCCAATTTGCAAAGGGTTGGGAATGGCGGTAAACTTATTACCGCCATTCCCTGTAACGTATTCCTGCTGCACAACCACTCCCTCTGCGAGCTCAGGCACGCTTGCAGACCTCCACTCCGTCTGCATACACCCCTCTCCGCCTCCAGAACCCTTGCCAACCATCGTCCTAATGCCAGGGATGTCCCCAACCCCTGGCCTATAAATGGGACATCCCCCACAGCTTTAAGGGGATCGGGAAAAATCCTCTATTCCAAACCCCTGATCAAAGTCCGAAGCCCCAACCCTTCCCAAACTTCTATAGGCTGTCCTAGGCATTCCCAGTGGTCCACGAAGCTGCCAGTAGCTTCCCCAGTTCCTCCCTCATCTCCTGTGCAGCACCACCGAACTCCACCACCACTTACAACACCGCCACAATCATTTGCAGGCCGCCTACATCAGCAGCAGGGTAGGGCATCCCCCAACCCCCCCCCCTTTTTTTTCTTATTTTGATCCTATTGTGAGCCCCTGGTCCTTCCAGGGGACTATCATCTCTTCATTTTGCAGAAAACCCATGACAGAGGGCTCCCCCACCTTTCTCATAGGTGCGGGAAACCCCTTTAGGGTACACTAGCCACCTCAGGCCACTCTTAGGGCTTCTAGGGGTCCCTCAGTCCATGAGGGGATCTTTGGAATCCCCCTGGTAGCAGCCCCGTAGGGCAAATGAGTATTTTTGGAAAATTCTAGGAATGGCAGTAAACTCAATACCGCCATTCCTCGTGGTTATTGTTGCAGCCCTTGTGGCCCCCACCTGAGCTAGCCCTGGTCCACTCCAGGGCATGGATTCGATCTCTGAGACTCTCTTAAGCTTAACCAGAGCTTTACAGCCCCTCCCCTTTGACTTAACCATGGTTAAATTGCCTGGATTTAAAAACTGCCAAAGTGTCGGTAATTACATTACCGACATTTTATTATTTCATGTGCAGGGGACTTTGGGCCCACACTAGGCCCACATAAAACATGGCCCAAGGCCCACAACAGGCCCAAGGCCTTCCCTGAAGTCTGATCTTCATGACCATGGGTCCAGGACCTCCTAACTCCTCTCCTAACCCGAGTTACAAGGCTTTAAACCATGGTTAAAAAGTGTTGAAACTGGCGGTAATCCATCTAACGCCAATTTTGTTTTTACTCTTTTTTTGGGTCTTGCAGTGACCCAGAGCTCATAGGAGACCCCCACCAGACCTGACTTGGCCCCTTGGGCCCATTCCAGACCCTTCCTTGTCTTAACCACGGGTTAACCTAACCCCGGTTAAGAATTAACCATGGTTAGTTGGCCTAACCATATGGAAAAATCTCAAGAAAATCCCAGAAAATCCAAAATAATCTGAGATTACAGAAAATGTCTATTTCGGACTATGCAAGCTTGCCTAACCACGTTTAGATGAGCCTAACCACGGTTAACACTTGGGTTAACCATGGTTAAGCTCATTTAAACCCTAAAAAATCCCAGAAAATCATGAAAAATCTAAAATGGCAATAAGTATCCAAATCAGACTCCATACACTGCCTAACCATGGTTAAACCCATGTCTTAACCATGGTTAACCCCATTTAACTTTGAAAATTTTGGGAAAAACCCCTAAAAATCATCAATCAACTTTTTTATGGACCATAAACCTGATTTAAACCTTGCCCAGCCTTGGTTAGCAAGCCTAACCAAGACTCTCTTTTAACCCCGGTTAGCATCCGTAACCCTTGATTAATACAACCTTGGCCTACCGGGTCCAATCTTAGCCTACCGGCCCAACTCAAGCCTACTAGACTCACTTCATAGCCTACCGGGCCAAATCCAAAGCCTACCGAGCTTACCCTTGACCTCCGGATCCAATCTTTGGCCTACCGGGCCCAATCCTTTAGTCTACCGGACTAAACCCTAGCCTACCGGACTTATCATTTTGGCCTACCGGGCCTAAACCCTTGGCCTACCGGGCCCAATACTATGCACTTGACCAACCCCAGTCAACACAACCCTAGTCTACCAGACTAGGCCCATTAGTCACCCTTGGTGCACACACAACACTCCCCCTAACCTTATCACAGGCTCATGTGCCAGAACTACGCTCGGTCTGATCTCACCCCAATGTGAGTACGTAGGCAACTCAACCCGGGTTTGACTATAGTTTAGCTTTTCCCTTCTTGGATTAGTATAAACTAAACCTAAGGCATTTGACTATCAACTTGACATTAATGTGGCTTAAACCTGGTAAGCATGGAACCATTATAAAATGGAAGTGTCGGGGTGCCTAACATCTTCCCTGGGCTTAACCGAACCTCTTACTTAGACCTCTAAGCAGACCAAGACCTTATCCATTACCCAAGACTATCCCTACTGAATAAATAAGTGGCGACTCCTAACATACACCAGTGAGTAAAAATCCGTGCTCACACCAAACTTAAAAGGCAAGTGGATGATCTCTATGAGTCATTGTGCAATACCAACGCTCCTCACTCCTAAGCACGATGGAACTTGGAGGATGTGTGTTGATAATCGAGTCATCAATAAAATCACAATTAAATATAGATTTGCTATTTTAAGGCTTGACAACATGCTAAATATGATGGCAAGTGCAATGATCTTCTCTAAGATAGATCATCGTAATGAATACCACCAAATTCACATCCGTCCAAGAGATGAATGGAAAAGAGCCTTCAAGACTAAAGATGGTTTGTATGAGTGGTTAGTCATGCCATTTGGACTAACTAATGCCCCAAGCACATTAGTGCGCATTATGACATAGGTTCTTCGACCTTTTATCAGAAGATGTCGTAGTCTACTTTGATAATATTCTTATCTATAGCCGATCTAGTAAGGACCATGAGGAGCATCTGCTTCAAGTTATGAGTTTTAAGATCTGAGAAACTCTACACTAACTTGAAAAAGTATTCTTTCATGAGTCCGAGCGTTGTTTTTTTAGACTTTGTTGTATCCTCAAGGGGAGTTGAGGCGGATCATGAGAAGGTTAGAGCAATCATTGAGTGGCCGCTTTCTTCTAACATTCATGAAGTGCGGAGCCTCCATGGACTAGCTATCTTCTATAGACGGTTTATTAGAAATTCCAACACCATCACGGCCCCTATTACTGAATGCATGAAGGGTGGACAGTTTGAATGGACAAAGGCCGTCACCTAAGCTTTTGAAGAGATTAATGTGAAGATGACTGAGGCCCCAGTCCTACGACTCCCGGACTTTGATAAAGTGTTCGAAGTTGCTTGTGATGTTTCACATGTGGGAATCGGTGCCATCTTAAGTCAAGGACATCCAATGGCATATTTTAGCAAGAAGCTCAACGATGCCTGAAAACAGTACTCTACCTATGATGTTGAGTTCTACGACGTGGTCCAAGCCCTGAAGCATTGGAGGCATTATCTTATTCATCGGGAGTTCATTTTGTTCTCAGATCAGGAAGCCTTGTGATATCTTATCCTCAAAAGAAGCTTAGTGCTTGACATGCTAAGTGGAGCGCATATCTACAGGAATTCACTTTCCTTTAAAACAAAAGATAGGGATCAAATATAAGGTTGCAGGCATGTTAAGCCGTTAAGTCCTACACTATGTTAACCATTACAATAACATTTGTTGGATTTAAGGAGATTAAACGTGATTACACATCTGATGAGGATTTTGGTAAAATATATGGGCTTTACTGGTAGGCCCTAATTCAAAGTACTTGCAGTATCAATTACTTGACGGGTATCTATTTTTTGGGAACCGTTTGTACCTTCCAAGAACTTCTCTTCGAGATCGTGTTGTATGGGAGCTATACTCGGGAGGTCTAGGAGGACATTTTGCACGTGACAAAACAATCGCACTTGTGGAAGATCGTTTTTATTAGCTAAGATTGAAGCGTGATGTGGGAAATATTTTGAAGCAATGCTGAGCTTGTCAGTTGGGAAAAGGGCAAAAGAAAAACACCGGATTGTACACTCCACTACCTATTCCGGAAGCATCATGGGAAGATTTAAGCATGGATTTCGTGTTGGGTTTACCAAAAACTCAAAGAGAATTCGATTCTATTTTCGGATTTGATTTTATTTTCGTAGTTGTGGACTTATTCTAAAAAATGGTGCATTTTATTCCATGCAAGAAGGCTTTAAATGTTTCATATATAGCCACATTATTCTCTCGGGATATTGTTCGATTGCATGGGGTGCCAAAAATCATTGTTTCTGATCGAGATGTCAAGTTTGTAAGTTACTTCTGGAAAACATTGTAAGCACAAAACTTAAGTACTCTAGTGCTTATCATCCACAAACATACGGCCATACAGAAGTTGTGAAATGAAGCTTGAGTAATTTGTTACGATTCTTGGATGGTGACAAAATTAAAACATGGGATCTTATTCTTCCTCGGGCAGAATTTGCTTATAATAGCTCTATTAATCGAACAACGGGGATATGGTGGATAGGGTGAGTGTATTGTGTTCATCTAGTGTGGAAAATTATTCAGTGTTGCAATCTGGGGAAGTAGGGCACCCACTTCCCATGTGGGCATGGACAGCAGAGGTGGGCTTGGCCTTGGGCTGAGTAATGGTGATCTTATTGAGAGTGAGTCGAGATCAGAGTCAGTGCTGGTTGACCATACCGCTAGTATTCCTGATGGGTATCTGGTTGAGTCTCCATTAGGGCTGCCTCAATTTGGACCTGAGGAGGCCTCGGACTGGGTGGTGAACCGGATGGAAGGGTTGGGTAAAGTCTTGGGTTTATCAATAGAGGGCCACGAGGCTGAAGCTAGGTCATTGTTTCAGAGAATCGAACAGAATAGGGTGAGTGGAGAGGTGAAGCCTTCGAGGAGGAGAGGTTCCTCTGCTATGGAAGCAAGGCACCTCGAGAGCGGAGTCAATTATAAGAGACCAGGCCAAAGGGGGGAGTCTAGTAGTCCTAGGTCCAGTCGGGGTCGCCAAGTTGCTCGATGGTAGATTTTTCCATTTTATCCTGGAATATAAGGGGGTTGGGTCGGGTGGAGAAAAGGGTAGCAGTTAAACATTTAGTGAAGTCTAAGAGGCCGTCAATTGTATGCATTCAAGAGACTAAGATGGCGGTCGTCCAAAATTTGTATATCCGTGAATTGTGGGGGGTGGATGCCCCAGGGTGGGTAGTTTCACCGTCTTTAGGTGCTTCAGAGGGTATCTTATTATTGTGGGATAAGTCCAAGGTGGAAGTTTTGGAGTCCAAGCTAGGGGCATATTCGCTCTCTATCCTGTGTCGTAGGGTTAGAAGTGATTTTAAATGGGTGTTCACTGGCGTGTATGGGCCTTCAGGTGGGTCAGATGACAGGGAGTTGTGGGAGGAGTTGGATGATGTTAGCGTGAGATGGGGTGCACCATGGTGTTTGGGTGGGGACTTTAATAGCATCCGATTCTCCTTAGAAAAAAAAAGGGGGGAGTGTTCTAACAGCGAAGATGAAACGGTTTAGGGAGTTTATCAATCGGCACGAGCTTTTAGATTATCCAAGTAGGGGGGCTCAATTCACTTGGGCTCAATCAAGCTCTAGTGGAAGAGCCAATCACCTAGATAGATTCCTATTTAACCCCGAGTGGGAGAGTCAGTTTCCAGATCTAACTCAAGCCACCCTTCCAAGACCTGTATCCGATCATGTCCCCATTGTGTTAGAGTCCGGGAGCTTCAAAGGAGGCCCCACCCCATTTCGATTTGAAAATATGTGGCGTAAGGATGAGCGGTTGAAGGATGTTGTGGCCGAGGTTTGGAGAGATGTGAGGGGGTGGGGAGTGGCTAGCACCCGGTTTGGCCTCAAACTGAAATCCCTTAAAGAAAGATTGAAGGTGTGGAATAAGGAGGTATTCGGGAATATCCAATCAAGACTAGAGGGCCTGCTCAAAGAGATTGAAGGGCTGGATGTGGCAGCTGAATCTCGAGATCTATCAGAGCATGAGGTCAGAGTAGTAGAGGAGAAGAAACTGGACTATGTGGCAGTGCTTAAGTTAGAAGAAATTTGTTAGAAGCAAAAGGCCCGAACTAAGTGGCTTAAAGAAGGGGACCGTAACACTAAATTCTTCCACCGAATGGCAAATTTTAATAGAAAGAATTTTATATCCAGGATAAAGGTAGGGGAAGTGTGGAAGGAGGGTCGAAATGAGATTGAGGAAAGTACAGTATCTTACTATAAGGAGATGTATCACGAACAAGAGAGCTGGCGCCCAAGGTTGGACGGGCTTCATTTTGAGAGTTTGTCATTAGAGCAGAGTGTTTCCTTAGAGAGGCCATTTTCAGAGGAGGAGGTATTGGGTGTACTTCGGGGGATGGCTGGGGATAAGGCTCCCGAGCCAGATGGATTCACAGTGGAGTTTTATAGGGAGTGTTGGGAGATAGTGGGTAGCGATTTTATGGAGGTGATGAAGGAATTATTTGACTTAGGGCGCTTCGATAGGGTGATGAATAGCACATTTGTGGTGCTGATTCCTAAAAAAGAGGGTGCGTCGAATCTAGGAGACTTTTGCCCTATCAACCTTGTGGGAAGTGTCTATAAAATCCTATCCAAAGTCTTGGCAGCCCGTATTCAAATAGTGATGGCCTCGATCATCTCCCCACAATAGGGAGCATTTGTGGGGGGAAGGCAGATTCTAGACAGGATCCTGATAACCAATGAGTGTATAGATGCGCGATTAAGATCCTCCTCTCCTGGAATCCTATGTAAGGTCGATATGGAGAAAGCGTATGATCATGTTAACTGGGGATTCTTGGATTATGTTCTTCTTCGCATGGGGTTCGGTCTGAAGTGGAGACAGTGGATCCGGACATGCATATCCTTTGTCTCTTTCTCCATTATTCTTAATGGTAGTGCGGTGGGGTATTTTCCTAGTTCCAGGGGGTTAAGGCAGGGCGATCCACTCTCGCCGTTCCTCTTTGTGTTAGTAGGGGAGGCATTGAGCAGAATGTTGTCTAAAGTTGAGGGGTTGGTCTTTAAGGGTTTCTCGATTGGTCAAGCGCAATTGCGGATTTCCCATCTTCAATTTGCGGATGACACGTTAATCTTTTGTAATGCTTTAAGCGAACATCTCTTGAACCTTAGGTGCTTACTTAGATGCTTTGAAGCAGTATCCGGCCTGCGAGTGAACCTAGCCAAGTCTGAGATCATTAGTGTTGGGGGGCAACAGATATAGATCATCTGGCCATCTGTTTTGGCAGTAGAGTGGGGGTCCTTCCCTCAGTCTACTTGGGCATGCCCCTAGGTGCAGGGTTCAAATCCAATACGGCGTGGGCGCCGGTCTTAGATAGATGTGCAAAACGTTTAGCGAGTTGGAAGTCTCAATATCTATCTAAAGGAGGGAAACTAACTCTCATCCATAGTACCCTCGGAAGCCTACCAACATATTACATGTCTGCTCTAACCATTCCAAAGTCAGTCGCCAACTCTCTTGAGAGAATGCAGAGAGAGTTCCTTTGGAACGAAAAGGTAGATACTTTCAAGTACCACTTGGTGGCTTGGAATCAATGCTGCCGCTCTAAGGAAGGTGGGGGATTAAATCTTTGGTTCTTGTGAATAAGGCCTTATTAGGAAAATAGATCAGGAGGTTTGGGTCAGAGAGGGAGAGTTTATGGCGGGTGGTGATAGTGGCCAAATACGGAGAGTCTTCGTGTTGGGTTCCAAGAGAGGTTAGGGGGTCTCATGGCTTGGGCTCTGGAAGGGTATTATGGCCGTTGCCGAGTTGGTAGTACCCAGATTCAGGTTTCGAGTAGGCCAAGGGTCCAAGGTGAGGTTCTGGAAGGATGTGTGGTGTGGAGACTCTAGGCTTCAGGATGACTTTAGGCACATCTTTATGTTAGCATCTGACAGGGATGCGTTAGTTGGGGACTATTTTGAGAGGCGGGGAGAGGGGGTGGTTTGGGGTCTGAGGTTGAGGCGAGATTTAAATGATTGGCAAAAAGCCGAGGTGTCACATCTATTGTTACGTATTAGTTCTTCGTCCCCATGTTCTGAGATTAGGGATTGTCGGGTGTGGGCGGGTAGTGACTCGCGGCGTTTCTCAGTAAGATCATTGGTTCATTCTCTTGGCTCGGTTCCCTCGAGTCAATTTCCTCATCGGGTTGTGTGGAATCCGGGGATTCTGTCTAAGGTGTCCTTTCTCTAGAATGCAGCACTGAATAAAATTCTTACCTGTGATCACTTGCAAAATAGAGGGTGGAGGATGGCGAATCGGTGTTTTATGTGCCTTCAAGCGGAAAAGAAGGTAGACCATTTGCTCTTGCACTGTCCTATCGTGTCTGGTATTTGGGGTCATTTCCTTTCCCGCATAGGGGTGGATTGGGTCTTTCCCTCCTCCTTTCTCATCTTCTTATCTTGTTGGTCTTCGGTTAGTTTGGAGGGGGTTCGTGAGGCACTTTGGTCGGTTATTCCGAGAGTCATATCATGGATGATATGGAAAGAACGTAACCTTAGAGTATTTGAGGATGCGTCTTCGCCCACCTCTCTCATTTGTGCCCGTATCCATTTGGTGATTTTGGAATGGGCAGGGCTCCGGTATGGCGGAGAGGGCTTATGGGCATTGTTGGATTGATATTAGCATGGTTAAAGTAGTTGGGTTGGGTGGGCTTGGAGGCTTTGTTTTAGTTCTTTGAGTTTATATACTTGTAAACTCTTGGTTCATGCTTTCTTGTCCATGTATCACCTTTACTATTTATATATATTTCTGGTTTATTGATCAAAAAAATTAATCGAACGACGGGATGATCTCCTTTTGAGATTGGTGGTATTAATCCTAGGCAGCCTATTGATTTGAAAATGCCGAAGCATTCTCCCAACATATCAAGGAAATCCATGATGTAGAAAGATTGCAATTAGTTCTGAGAGTTACAAAGAAAAGTTGATCTCCATCAACGTTTTGCCAAATTCAATGAAGGGGATATGGTGATGGCCCGTTTAAGGCCCAAAAGGTTCCTAGCTGGTAGTCTGGTACCTATCACAAGGTTCATTCAAAGAATGTTGGACCTTATCGTGTTTTGAAGCGACTTGGGAAAAATGCTTACTTGCTTGAGCTTCCACCAGAAGTTCGATTTAGCCCTATCTTCAACATTAAAGACTTATCAGCATATTTTTGGGAACCACGAAGAAACTGAAGAGTATGTTATCCACCTCCCACCAGCACCCAAGTAAAATATAGGGGACATTGAAGATGTGCTTGATGATCAAATTATGTTTACAAGGCGTGGTGGATATCAAAAGTTTTTAGTCAAGTGGAAGAATCGTCCTCTATTAGATTGCATATGGATCACTGCAGAGGATTTTTAGCAGATCAATCCCGATTTGTATGAGCATTACTAGGTCATTCACTCATTGGAGCCGAGTTTTTCAAGATGGAATTAATGAAGACAGACCCGTGGGCCTCAAAGTGTACAACTGTAGGCCCAAAAAAGCCCATGACTATCCATAAAGCCTATGAAATGGGCTCACAAATTTAAAAATCCAGCAATGCATTAAAGGGGTCTTCTAGAAAGACCAAGAACCTTTTTGAAAGTTGCCACCAAGCTTACCATTAATATGGTCTTTTAAGAAGACCAAGAATGCTCTTGAGACTTGTTTTCATTAATTAGTTCTAGAAAGTCCTAGGACCTTGAAAGTTATTTTGTATTAATTATTCCTAGGAAGTTGAAGTCTTTACATTACCTAGGTCCTAGCATTTATGAAGGAGGATTCTAGCATTTATATAGAAGGTTCTATTAATACCTTAAATAGAGGATCCTATGGCAATGTAAGTTAATTCAGATTTGAAGTGAATGTAAAATTATTCTTTAGTAAGATGTGACTCCTTACTTTGGTGGTGTGACTCCATCTTCGGACACCTAAGTTGGTGAGACTCCAACACTAGGTAATCCATAGAAGTAGTGAGACTCTACTTCTCCTCCATCATCATTGACCTTCTAGAGTCCAAATTAGTTTGAGTTTCTTTCCACGTGATCCAAATTAAACAGAGAATACCATACTAAAAATTGCGAGGAAGATTCAGGGAAGGTCAAGTCCTAGGGTCCAAAATATATTTTGATTAAAAATATAGGTCCTTTGTTTTGACCTCAGCAGCGAGATCATAAGCCATATCCATGATGAGGGAGTCTGAATATGCCTAGAAACCAAAGTTCATTCAAAATCAGAATTCGACAAGGGGGATCGCATCTTATAAAGTTAGCACATAAATCAAAGCACAATAAGCAATCAATACAAGCATAGTTACCAAGTCAGGGTTAGAGAAGTATCCGTCTAGGGAAAAGTTCGAAAAAAATCTGCAAATTTCAGAAAATTCGGAAATAAATCGGGAAAATTTCGAGTAAGAAATGAAAAAATATAAAATGAGATTACTAATTATGAAAATTATAAGCAAATATATTTCATATATTAAATATTTATTTGGGATTTTTTCAAAAAATAGCGAATAATTCGATTTTAATTCGTGAAATTCGCACTTTTTTAAAAAGTCGCTATTTTTTCCAACATTCGTGAATACTTCGGGAATTAATCGTTCGACGAAAAATCGGGTACTATTCGGGATTTTTTGAAAAAAACGGAGAACATGGTAACTATGGATACAAGCCTGATGGGAAATCACTGTGGCCAGATTTAATCTGACTGAAATAAGGTCCAATGACAAAATTTGGGTGATTCCCAACATGTTTGCTTCCTCAATCACATTTTAAACAATAACCAAAATTAAACCTAAGGTTAAAATTATAACTCAAGTCTAATTAAACATGGCATGACACATGTATAAGACAATTCAAACTCAGAAATCCAGAATCATATTATCCATCCTTCAACCCCAGACTTCACATAACAAATTCCCCCGTGCATAAAACATAATAAAAGAGATAGAATAGAGAAAATATAAATATGGAGAGAAAATTAAACAAGAGTCAAAAGGGTCCACTCGCATCGAAATCACTATAAAAATACTCCTATGGATGCGGTGGAAGGACGAAATGTTTTCCATGATATATATTAACTCCTTGAAGAGAGAGAGAATTCTCCTCTTAAATCACCCAAAATAGTAAGATAATTCCCTAGAAATTAGCTTCGCTTAGGAGAGTGTCAAGTCTAAAATTTAGAGCCTTAGAGGGGTTTATATAAGTCAAAGGTACCAAAAGAGGTGGTAAGATTTTGGAAATTATAGCCAATATGCACTACAGGGAAAAATGGTCTTGGCAGTAGACTTGTCCACCAACAGCTTAGTATACAGGCAAAAAAACATACTAGCATAGAAACACAACCACCAACTGCGCACGGGGATTTCTAAAAATAGCTTTTGTGTTTCCTCTTTTGATTTCAAACCTTCTTTTTTTAAAGGTTTTCGTCCGAATTTGAAGAGTCTTTTTGGCCAAAAACCTTAATTGTCAAGGTGATGTCCTAGATGGCACATGTCACCCTATGATTGGCCTAAGACCAATCTACCCTTTTAAAAGCTTTAACTCTAAAAAAACTGATTTTATTAGATCAAATATGTTTAGTAAAGATAGGATAAAATAAACCTTTTTGAAAGAATAAGTGCTGTGATAAAATTCCATATCAGGGGTATTTTGGTCATTTTGGCCAAAAAGTCAGAGACACTTTGGTAACCTTTTGGGGATTTTTGAGGGATTCTCCGATAGGTCACAACAGGTCCTCTAGGCCATACATGGGTGTAAAAATGGTGTGCTCACAAGTACTTAATTAATAGAATGAAAATCATTATAGATGGAAGTCATTTACCACAAGGAATGACAGACTCTGTCTTGTATAGCTAGACTCTGTCCTGTATAGAAACAAAGAAAGTTCCCGTAGAATAAATATAAGAAAGACATGAATGTAAACTCCTTTTCTTTCATCCTTTTCCTTCCGTTCTCTAAAACAAGTGGAAATCATATCATAATTATAAATACGCATAAAATGATCCATGAAAGGGTTAAGCTTAATAGATATGTCAGGCCCATAAGGGAAGTAGCTTAAACTTGTTTAAAATACTAAACTTGCTTTGATGATAAAAGATCTCATATTATTTTAACTGACCTAACAGAAGAAAATATTATGTCATCATCCTAGTCTGAGACAATAACAGAAGTTCAGGCTGTCCTTAGTTACCCTTGTAGCTACCCTCAAAGCTCAGCTTCAATCAACCCATACAATCATGGAAATAAAAATCGCCGAAACCGATATGAAACGTGCGATACGCATAGGTTTCGCCGAAACTGATACGAAACAGGCGATACATATCATTTATTAAGTTATGTATTTTTCATTCATTGTATAATTGTAATTGTGTTTGCTAGTTCGTCTTCAAGTCACTTCTCATGACTTTATAGTTGGTAAATTTGGTTCCTATTGACTCATTTGATTTTTTAAAAACTTTAATTTAATTTTTTCTTTGAAAATAAAAAATTATATGTATCGCCCGAAACCAATACGTATGGGTTTCATTTGGGACCGATACATCCCCCGAAACCGTATTTTTAATCCTTGCATGCAATGCACCCCTTAATATGACCCTATCATTCATCATTCTGATATAAGATACCAGTTTTTCCCACTTGGATGCCTCCAATGATGATATAGTCATACATACATCCATGACATCATCAAACACAGCAGAGAAGAATCTTTGTCTCCCTTCAAACGCCCAAAGAATCCTCATAAGCGCAAGAACATGTTCCTAAAAATGCCCAAAGCATTAGCAAAATACCACATGCTCCATCGCTTGTGCGGGCACCGTAAATTCCTTTGAGTTTCATTCTTGCAAGCGTACTCCCCAAGAGGGATAATGCGTCAACTACAGCACTACATAGGTCCATACGCATTGGGCCTACTATCCATCATTTGCAACTAGAACTACTAGAAACTGTCGCTCAACGAATAAAAATTACTCTACTAGGATAACAAGCTAATCTTTGCCAAGAGTTCACATCGATGGGAACATTGGCACCTCGATATCGGCTCTTCGTCACCAAGGGTTGTAGATGTTTTTTACCTTTTTGGTGATAGAAAAATAGAGGAGTTAAAAAATACCATGATGATTTGTTGCTTTATATATTTGTTTCTCGTTTAGGATTCAGCAATCCCAAAGTTTTTTTTTTTTGATTGGTAATCAAGATATTAATATATAAAAAGAAGAGGGGAGAATAAAGAAAGTTCACAAAGAGTGAACCAAGAAAAGCAAAAGCAACGAGCAAATACAAGACCGGGTTACATCATTAGACTACGGTGGGAAAATATCCCTCCAAGGGTCACCACAATTCTCCCCTATAGAACACCACTCTGAAACTAAATGGTGTACTAGCAACTAGATCTGTGGAAAGGTCAACGAGAAAAAAATAATAAAAAATGGTCTTTTATTTTTATTTCCATACTCTTTCATAACATAAATACTGTTAAGAGATTTTTAATGAGAAAACAAAAAAGTTTGTGATGCTTAAATGACTCCTGATAGATAGCCCATGCTTACAAATGCAGTTGTAAGTGAAAAAATCAAGAACATCGTTTGATATTACCACGTAATGCCAACTCTAATTTTTCTAAATCAGGTAGCCTATAAGTAAGGTTCAGCGTGGTCTTAGGACCCAACTCGAGCAAAGCCAAGACTCGGACTCGGAAACATGTTTTGGCCCATTTTGTAAAATTTATATGTATTGATGAATATCCAACAAGATCTAGGCCATGATGAGACAGCTGAGGCACACCCATCTTGGCCAAGATTTTAGACCCTGTCAATAACCTCTCCAACTGCATGAGCCACCACGTTGCCCATAAATAATATACACTCCTAATTTCACTTATTGAAAAAACAACACAACCCAATAAAATTCCTAAGCTTTGAAAATAGATCTTAAAAGCAACTTTGAACTTGCTTCACCATCTCCGAAAAGATGCCTCTAAGCCTATGTGCCTCACTTAAATCACATAGACATTTTCCAGTAACCAATTGCAACCTGGCCATCCATCATGCCACTACTAATCAGGCACTTAGGGCAGTTCATCGTAATTTTTGAGATAAGCTGTTATCTTCCTTTAATGATTGTTATATACTCTTTTAATCTGTAAGTAGATCCAACTAGAAGGTCATCAACCAAATAAGCCCCTTTTAAGAGCAAGTAGTCTTAATCATAGTGACAAAGTCAGGGTTCGGGAATAATTCAGCAGGGGTCAAGTTCGGAAAAATTCAGGGAACATTCGGGGAAAATAAAAATAAATTAATAAATATAAAAATATACCGAACAATTTGATTAAAAAATATACAAAATAAGTAGTTTTTTTTTTTTTGCCATATTTAAGAAAATAATTCGGAAAATTCGCAAATAATTCAAGATTCCAATAGTTCATAAATAATTCGGAGAATAATTCAGTAACCCAAAAATGCGCGAATAATTCGCGAATTTTAGAAAAAAAACTGAGTTTTTTTGTTACAGAGGTCTTAATGACAGAAGTCCAGATGGAAATCGCCAAGACAACAAGAAGTTTTGTCAAATTTAAATTGTATTCACAAGAAAATATCATAGTACATCCATTTGAATCTGTCCACATATTAAATGCTCAAACGTTAAAGTAGTAATAGACTTCTTTGTACCTGCTAGGCCTCCACAAAGTCGAAAATCTCATTATTTGCGAGAGAAGAACAGATTCCACTTCAGGGGATTTAGAATTTATTTACAACAGACCTACTACTACTCTGAAATTTCAAATTTAACGTGATATCAAATACCACTTTTTCCCTTATAATTCCAAAAAGCATTTAGCAATTTAAGACTTGTATGGGTCAAATGTCCCCATTAAATCAAGTATGGATGAGGCTCTTTGGCAGTAAAAGTTTGGAGTTTTATTGAAAAGTAGCCTGTTATTCGTAGCATCTTTGTCATGCAAGATACTAATTAGAGACATTTTGAATGAATTTCTCAGGGGTTTTTCATGTGATCTAACAAACCCTATATTAATATGAAAAACAAATAATGCAAGAGAAACCCAAAAATCATGGCGCAGAATAACAAAATTCTAATAAAGCAATGCAAACTTGAACAGCTTACCTGGTGTCGGGCAACCAAATCTCTCTTCCAGTGTCTCTCGTTCGCTTCGGAGCTCCTGAATAATCTTAACTGGCAACTGCCAAGACAAGAGCCCTCGAAATCTAGTCAACCGTCAAAAGGGTATCCGCAAAAACAGATCATACAGATGATGGGTTTTCAAAGATTAAAAAAAAAATGGGATCGATTGAAAATCAACGGGAGAAAGATAGATGAAATGGGGTTTGCAAATTTGCCAATACTTCCTTTGGCAAATAAGAAGTCTTATTTTGTATTTACTTACGTTCCTACAACCAGAAAGAAACGTGGATTATTCTCGAGAATTCAAGAGGGAGAAAAAAAATTTTAAATAAAAAGGAGTCAAATCCTCTACGGTGATAACCGGATTTGGCAAATCCGGTTATCACCCCTATAGGTCGCCATGTGTCTCCTTTGGTACCCTTTAACCGTGGGTAAGATTCACCCACCCCTAGGGTTCACCCACCCATCCTTGGTTTTTCTTTTTAAATAGTAATTCTTTTTTTTTAATTTAAAAACTGTTTTTAGAGTTGTTTTAATATTAAAAATAGTTTTTAAATTTTTAAAAAATAATTATTATTTTTTAGAAAAAAACCAAGGATGGATGGGCGAATCCTAAGGGTGAGTGAACCTTACCCACGGTTAAGGGGTGTCAAAGGAGACACGTGGGTACCTCTAGGGATGATAACCGGGTTTGGCCTAGTAGAGACTCCGTGCGATGCAAGGGTGTGAATAAAATACACCCTTTAATATATATACACTAGTAGAGACACCGTGCGATGCACTCTACATCCTCTCTCTTTATCTTTCTCATCTCCCTCTTTATCCCTTATCATAATTCCCTAAAATCTCTCTCTACATTCTTTATCTATCCTTATTGTATCTTTTATCACAATCTTCTAAATTTTTTCAATGATTTTTGAATTGTGAAGAAAACGTATGTATCCTCTAAAATCTCTCTAATATTTTTTGAATTGAGAGGGAGACGTGTTGTAGAGCCCCGGACTTTTTCATGTTTTATGCATGGCACTTTTCGTAACCAATTTGCCTTTAATGTAGTACAATTATTAAATAAGGAAAAAATTGAAAATTCCGAAAGTCAGAAATGTTCATTTTCGAAGTACGAACCCAACGCAAGTTGAATCGTCAAAATCCGATGAACGAGTCAAAAGATATGGTCAAAATAGTTTGGACCTGCAGAGCACCGATCGCTCGGTCCATGGAGCGATCGATCGGTTCAAAACCAATCGATCGGTAGCTATCGACTGGTCGAAAAATTTGCATGGGGAAATTTTCCAGAGAGTTGATTTTTGGTCGAGAGCTCGGTGAATTCACCGATCGCTCGGTAGGCAACCGATCGATCGGTCATAAACACCGATCGCTCGGTCTTCGTGTTTTGCAGAAATTTTTATTAAGAGTATTTTCGTCTTTTGGGCGTTTCACTCATACCTTAAAGGCCTTGCCCGAGTATTTGAGGGTTCATTCATAACACTAAGAGTATTTTGAGAGTTAGAGGAAGAGGAGAAGGGTTTCCAAACCTAGGGTTTGCTTTGGGGAGAAATGAAAGGGGTTTCAAGACCTACAATCACCTCAAGCTTGGATTGCTTCAAGATTCCGGTTCAAGCACGCGAGGAGTAGTTTCTCCAAGCTAGGGCAGCATCTACACACACGTTTTGGAAGGAGATTCTTTCCCTCATTTGTCAAAGTCAGTACTTCTTGCTACCCTCCTAGTCATAGTTCCTCTTTTCCTCCATGTTTCTTTGTTTTCCTTCATCTATACTTGTGCTAAGAGTTGGGATGTGTGGATGTTGTGAATGGAGATGAAATGGGCGATTGGATGCCAATGGTTGTGTTGTGATAATTGAAATGGGGAGGGCATTGTATCCATAATGAACAAACATGTATGATGGAATTATAACCCACCTAGAAAAGCATATTGTAGGGTTAACAAATAATGAACATGACATGTTTGATGGAATGCCAAGGTGAATGCAATGAGTATAAATCAAGAAAATGCATGCTAAATTACTTATGTAACTTGTTAGGGATTATGCTAGCATGAGTTCTTGTTTTCCCTAAAATATTATGAACGTTTCTTTGTTTAAAAAAAATTGCTATATGCAATACATTGTGGAATTCCCCAAATGTCATGTTTAAATTCAAATGCAAGTATGCACACGAACCCACGAGCACGGCATGCATGACATGATTTACCGAGGTTTTTAAGAACATGATTAGGGGAGGGACATATCCTACGATATGTTTTACCTCGATTTTCAGAAGGAAACAAGAACAAACATTCCACGAGGGGTCTCCCCTCACTCACAAGTGCATAGCATAAAGAAGGACCTTCATTCCCTCGCAAGTACATACATACATATCATGAAGATGGGTCTCCCTTCCCTCTCAAGTGCATTACATAAAGAAGGGTCTTCCTTCCCTCTCAAGGCATCTCACAAGCGCATCTCACAAGTACATCTTACAAGTGTATCTCACAAGTTACATGATCACAAACAAGCACGCATGACATGCATGACATGACACGATCTACAAGAATCAAGCAAGATAGACAAGACGAGTTTTCAAGCACGAAAATGGTACTTTAAGTCAAGTCAAGTGCACGGTGTTTTCAATTTATCGGCTTTTATGAATTCAAGCATGATTATATACTGCTTTACTTTATGGTCATGATATGAATTATTCCTGCTTTATATTTGTGAATTGTTTCCTGCTCTATGTATTGCTATCTGTATGCTATGACTGTTGGTTAGTATTTGGTACACGCTGAGTATTCCATGCTCAGCCGTACTTCTTATGTCGGCAAGTGATAGTGGAGCGGCTGCTCATTTTGATGTCTGTACTCCAAGCCCTTGGGTGGAGGAGGAGTACGTCGAGGAACCTTTGGAAGAACCTCCAGTAGAGGGTTACCATTAGGTGGTTGTAGATTCTGAGTGATATAGCTGTGGGTGAGTTGAGAGAGATATATCCATGTATTATGGCTGGCATGTCCGCACTTTCTTTTGGTTGCCTTTTTGTATAAACTTGGATTTACGTATGTATGTACATAAAGGTTTAGTAGACTTCCGCTGTACCATGTTAGAGTATGTTTCCGCTGTTTTTATCCTCTATTGTATATGCTCTGTGGGTTTTGCAGGTTGGTTTGTCAAGTAAGTCATGCAAGCCATGATTAGTCGTCCAAGATTCACTCTAACTCCTAGGGTGGGTCTCGGGTCGCGACACGTGTGTGAAAGAAAGAGTTAATGGTTGAGATTTAAAAAAGTGTACCACATGGCATCCTTAAAATAGAATTCATAGGAGTCTGGGGATTGAAGATTGGAGAGCAAAGAGATGGGGTTAGGTGTCATTTATTTCTTTTTATAGGGTGTAAATACAATAAAAATCTCTACATCTCTCTCTATCCCTCTTATCACAATCTCTTAAAATTTCTCTCTACATTCTCTCTCTATCATTATTGTCTATCTCTTTATCCCTTATCATAATTCCCTAAAATCTCTCTCTACATTCTCTATCTCTTTTATCACAATCTTCTAAAATATTTCTAATGATTTTTGAATTGTGAAGAAAACGTATGTATTCCCTAAAATCTCTCTAATAATTTTTGAATTGAGAATGAGACGTGTGTGAGAGAAAGAGTTAATGATTGAGATTTTAAAAAGGGTGCCACGTAGCATCCTTAAAATAGAATTCATATGATTCCTAGGATTAAAGATTGGAGAGTAAATAGAAAGGGTTAGGTGGTACTTATTTGTTGGGAGTTAGGTGGCCCTTATTTCTTTATATTATAGATAGATACTAGTAGATACCTCGTGCGATGCGAGGGAAATAGTTTAAGAATACCTAAAATTAAATAATATTATTTATTTATTTAAATATTAAGTAATATATTTTAAGAATATTTAATAAATTTTATTTTTAATAATATAATTTTATTTTTATTTGATAGACATTATTATTTGTATCAATTAACTGATTTTATAATAATAATTGATAGAAAATCATAAGTCTTTTATTATTAAACTTAAAATTAATACACTCCAAGAGTTGGAGACAAGAGAGGAATAGTGGAGATAGAGAGGGTTCTAGGATGAGATAGTGGGACCCAAACCTACTTGCAAGAGTTGCAGATAAAAGAGGACTCTACAATAGTAGAGATAGAGAGGACTCTAGGATGAGATATGGGTCCCAAAACTAAACGGTGAGTATTAAAGAGAAAAGTCACGTGTCAGCTATAAAATAAAACTTATAGGATTGAAGGGATAAGAGTTTGGAGAGCAAAGAGAGAAAGTCTTGTTTCTTTATAGTACTAGTAGAGACGCCGTGCGATGCACGAGTGTGACTAAAATAAAAATCTCTACATCTCTCTCTATCTTGCTTATCACAATCTCCTAAAATTTCTCTCTACGTTCTCTCTCTATCCTTCTTATCTCTCTCTTTATCCCTTATCATAATCTCCTAAAATCTCTCGCTACATTCTCTATCTCTCTTATCACAATCTCCTAAAATTTTTCCAAATGATTTTTGAATTATGAAGAAAACGTATGTATCCCTAAAATCTCTTCAATAGTTTTTAAATTGAGAGGAAGACATGAGTGAGAGAGAGTTAACCGTTAAGATTTTAAAAATGGTGCCACGTGGCATCCTTAAAATAGAATTCATAGGATTCCTACGATTAAAGATTGGAGAGCAAAGAGAGGGGGTTAGGTGACACTTATTTGTTGGGGGTTAGGTGACACTTATTTCTTTATATCATAGAAAGATATACTAGTAGAGACCTTGTGCGATGCACGGACAATAATTTAAGAATATTTAAAATTAAATAATATTATTAATTTATTTAAATATTAAGTAACATATTTTAAGAATATTTAATAAATTTTATTTTTAATAGTATAATTTAATTTATTTGATAGACATTATTTGTATTAATTAACTAATTTTATAATAATAATTTATTATTAATTTAATAATATTTAATAGAAAATCATAAATATTGTAGTTTTAAACTTAAATTAATACACTTCAAGAGTTGGAGATAAAGAGGAGTCTACAATTGTGGAGATAGAGAGGGCTCTAGGATGAGATAGTGGGTCTCAAACCTACTTGCAATGGTTTGAGATAAGAGAGAACTCTACAATAGTGGAGATAGAGATGGCTTTAGGATGAGATAGTGAGTCTTAAACCTAAATAGTGGGGTTTAAAGAGAAAAATCACATGTCATATCTAAAATAGAACTTATAAGATTTGAGGGATAAGAGTTTGGAGAGCAAAGAGAGAAAGTTTTATTTCTTAATAATATAAGTAGTAGATATATATATATATATATACTAGCAGAGACCCCATGCAATGCACATGTAATAATTTAAAAATATCTAAAATTAAATAATATTATTTATTTATTTATTTATTTAAATATTAAGTAATATATTTTAATAATATTTAATAAATTTCATTTTTAGTAATATAATTTTTTTAATTTGATAAACATTATTATTTGTATTGATTAATTAATTTTATAATAATAATTTATTATTATTTTAATAACATTTAATAAAAAAATCATAAATGTCATAATATTAAACTTAAATTAATACACCCAAAAGTTAGAGATAAGAGAGAACTCTATGATAGTGGAGATAAAGAGGTCTCTAGGATGAGATATTGGATCCCAAACCTACAAGAGTTGAAGATAAGAAATGACTATACAATAGTGGAGATAGAGAGGACTCTAGGATGAGATAGTGGGTCTCATACTTGAACAGTGGGGATTAAAGAGAAAATCCACATGTTATCTCTAAAATAAAAGTTATAAGATTGGAGGGATTGGGGTTTGGAGAGCACAGAGAGAAGTCTTATTTCTGTATATTATACTAGTAGAGATCCAGTGCGATGCACGGATGTGAATACAATAAAAATTTCTACATCTTTCTCTATCCCTCTTATCACAATCTCCTAAAATTTTTCTCTACATTCTCTCTCTATCCTTCTTATCTTTTTCTTTATCCCTTATCATAATCCTCTAAAATCTCTCTCTACATTCTCTATCTCTCTTATCACAATCATCTCCTAAAATTTTTCCAATGATTTTTGAATTATGAAGAAAATATATGTATCCCCTAAAATCTCTTCAATAATTTTTGAATTGAGAGGAAGACGTGTGTGAGAGAAAGAGTTAACGGTTGAGATTTTAAAAATATGTGTCATGTGGCATCCTTAAAATAGGATTCCTACGATTAAAGATTGGAGAGCAAAGAGAGAGGGTTAGGTGACACTTATTTGTTGGGGGTTAGGTGACACATATTTCTTTATATTATCGATAGATTATAGTATAGAATATATATAAATAAATAATATTATTTATTTTTAATATAAATTTTTCTATCAGTATTTTTTAATATAAATCAATTCGAGCTCAAGCCAAGCTTTTCGAGCAATGGATCGAGACGAGTCGAGCTCGAGCCTAGATTTTCACATTTTAAGCCGAGTCAAGCAAGGCCAAGCATGGCTTAGCTCTGCTGGAATACACCCCTAATGATGGCAATCTATCATGAATTAGAGATACAGATCTGAAATCGAATCACAACCAATCACGATTGAGCTAGAGGAGAGTCCCACCTACATGTCAACATGTAACCCTTTTAACCTCTATTAGTTGTGGCTAAGATTCACTAACCCTTAGGGTTTAATAATATAACCTTGGTTTTTTGGGAAAAAAAAATATTAATCCTAATGAATAAAAATTTCCCCGAGGTCCGCTAATCACTACTCAAGAATATATTTTTTATAAATGGATAAAGAGACGAGATGACCCACAAACTTGACCCTAATTATTATTTTTTTCAGGGGCTGCGCCCGAACCCCCACACAGCAACACCTCACTATTAGCCCCCTGGACGAAAATCCTGGATCCGCCCTTGCTTATAAATATGTAGTTTTTACATAATTTAATACATTAAATTATTATTTTTAATATAGATAATGATAATTTTTTTTAAAAAATAAAATTTATATATTTTAAGATATTAATTTACATTTTAGAACAAAAAATAAAAACAATCGAATAAATCAGATATTATCCAAATTTGAATATTTTAATCGAGAATCAAATACAAATATCGTATTTCATTATCCATTCAATATTTATTTGAATTTGGATAGTCGGATATGTAATCGGATACGAATTCGGATATACCTCAGTCGGTTCCGAATTCACTCTATCTAGTTAAAGCTTTAATCGGCTCCAAAGTAATCAGGAAAGAAAAGAGATCACACGTGTTGATGATATTCTAGGGAAAGTGAGGGAAAAATAAACTATACCATCAAATCCTACGCTGTTTTGAGAAACGGGTTTGCAAAATCAAGTGATGGATCATTTGGGGAGGCCTCCAAAACCCTCAAGGTTGAGGTCTCAGGCCTGATATTTCAAAACCCTCTTAATTGAGGTCGGGTTTGATAATTACTTGCTTCTGGTGGGTACTTTGGTAGAAATTGATAAATATCTGTCTGCAGAGTTCTAACCCTCCTTCTCAGATGGGTCTAGAAGCTTCTGTTCAGTTTCCAAAAAGTAGAAGATCAGTTACTTAAACCCCTCTTCTTAGGAGATTAGCTCAAGTACTAGAGAAAAATCTTCTGGACCCTATGCTGTTTCCCCAGCAAATTTAATGATCCTTCCTATTCGAATGAACTTGCCATTAGCCTCTATGAAATTCAGTGTTCTCTCACTTGGCTATGGCTAGACACACCTCCTAATCATATATCCTTTTGTTGCTCCAAGAGAATTTAATAGGGTGATTGATGAAGTTTTTTCTCATCCTTCTGGCATATCATTGGCTGGTTCTTGAGGGAAGTGGTGCAAGTGCTAGATGTTTTGGGGTGGGGGAAGGATATAAAGTTAAGGCTTCTTGTTGCTGTTCGTTTGGGGCTTTGAAGGGAAGAAATTCAAGAATTCTTGAAGACCAAGTGCCAATTTATTGAAGCTATTATCCAGTTGATTAAGAAGGTGGTAGTGAAGTAGTGATGCATTTTAAGAGAGTTCCAACACATGCATCAAGTGGACAGACTTTCATAGTCTCGTCATGTAGAGCAAGGAAAGAAGGCCCAAGACTTTTCCATTTCGGACAAATAGCAGGAGGGTGGAACTTTGGTGGTAGTTTGTCTCAAAACCCTGCTCTGTGGATATTGGCGGAGCAGATTGAGACGAAGATGAAACATCCTGCAAGTCTTTCCTGGTCCAATCAGAGAAAAATATTTTAAGATGGCAGAGATAGGAGCTTTATCGCAAGGTTTAGTCACGTTCTTCATACTACTGATGAAGCTGTGTAAGTTCTCTTACATGTATATCCTGTCTGTCACCAGCAATAATGAAATGTAACATGTATTCTTATGGCCACTATTAATCTGAACCTTTGCTTCCCCAGCAGAACAAATCAAATGGGAAGTGGATTTATTTTCCCTTTGAACTCCAGTTGCTCCACATTGTGCAAAACAGTGAGCTACTTTTTTTGTTACAACCACCTATATTATTTTATCGTGCTTCTAGTCTACATAATATTTTATCACTACATGTTTTGTTTTGTTCGTCGATATAGGACTTTCCAACTGGGCCTGTAAAGGCAAATCCATCCCTATTCTTTCTAACAAGTTTCAAATCTGTAGCTCAGTTGGTTGATATTTCACACCAGAGCATTGAAATCGCAGTTACCATCGCAACCTATCCAGAAGAAAAGGAAAAGGTCCCCTCTGAAGGCATCAATAGGTAGTGAAAGTCTCATGCTCACTTCTATATGTAACATTGTCCTGCAAAGAGATACTCTTCCAGCTCACAGTGGTGACCATTAAAAGTACAGACTAAATAAAATGTGTTCTTCCATCTTTACAGGATTTCTCTAATTTTAAGAAATTTTAAGGAGTTGCTAGCTGCTTCCATACCCCCTGTTGAAGCCATTTGGTTCCAAATTTGTCAGAGAGTTCAAGCACAAGAATTCTTCACTTTCCATTCATCCATTTATGGGCCTTTGGGACAGCATGAAGGTCTGCTTATCTCTCTTTCAGAAACGCTAGCCCCAGTCTCATACTTTCAAAGTCTCGACTTGTCGCTACATCACCTGGTTACCTTGAGAACTGGTGCAAAACATAACTTCCTTATGTTGAAATTTTTGCCTTCTAACCTATTGAAGGGGTAGCAATGCCATGTGTTGCTACCATGTAGGACTTTGGAAATTTTCTGAATTGAGAGACGGGGACGGGGCTAGCATTCCTCTCTTTCTTACTACCATCCGCACAATGGGATAGGCATTGGACGCTGGGCTTTAAAATCTATATGATCCTTATTTGCTGCAATTTTTTGCTCTCCATTGGATTAGCGATTTTCACAACAATCCAGACCTGCTTCTTTCTCATTAATCCCTTGAAAAAAGGGTGGCAATTTCTGACCAGCCCCCCACCGAGCTGCTTGTATTCCACAAGGTTATGTTGGCATGTCTAAATCCAATTATTAATCGGTTCAGTTTTGGTTTGAGCAATTTTGTTTGCCAAATGGAGGTCAACCTGGCCCGCCCTGTCAATAATACCAGGCTAACCAACCTGTTTATGCTAGATGAAGATTGGCATTAGGGCTGTTATGGTCCGAGTCTAGGTGAGGTTCATGTCAGAACCAGATCAAATATCTGTGAAGCTGGTCCAGGTATCAGTGTTTATCAAATCAATTCCTATATAATGGATCAAATGGCGAAGAAACCGAGGAAATGTAAATGATCCAACCGTCCCTTTCACCACTGCAGCCCGAGGAGGGACATTGTGGTGGCCGGAATAAGACCATGAGCTCAAAGCTCAGTTGAGAGGGCCACCTCATGGGGTCAAAAATGGCACATTAGTGTACTGTCTACAGACATAACAAGTAACAAAGATGAGAAAATGAGAATGAATTATAAATTACAGAGCTACTAATGTACAATACAACAAGAGGGATGACATCACAATTGCCTCAACCACGATTTTCCTTGTACCAATCCTGTAATCCCTTCATATTCAGAATGCCTGATTTGGGTATTACCTTTTGAGGCTTGCTTCATATTTTACCTCTTCTTCGAACTGGAAATAATAAGAAATCTGTAAACCCTACAAAGATTTTAAATATACTCTCTGGTCATCATCCTAATGCATCTGCAAAAAGGTCTAAGAATGCCCAGAGTGTCATCTTCTTTAAGAAATATGGATTTTTTCTTCTTTTTTCTTTTAGCATTTGGATACTCGTAAAAAATATTTTGCAGCACCCAAGTTCCACAATGTCAGCAGCTGTAGAGAGCAACAAAGTCGTGTGTGTATTCAGAACTTCCTGTTGAGATGACAGCCACTGTTGGATTTTGTTTGGCAGGAAGTTGCAGCTCAAAGATTCACCGCCCCTGAGTGCTTGCCTGTGCTATCCAATGAATTCCAAGATCTTGGCAAAAGTGAGCATAAAAGAATAACCAACTTAGTGGAGATCCTCAGGTGGCAAGCCAAATCATGCGAAGAAATGTTGATAAATAATGAAGCATGTATACCTGGGAGCCCGGAACCTGTCTCAGGAGGAGTTCCCATATCTTCCTGGAAGCATCGAGCACTTTGTGACAAGCATGTCACTAGATTCAGTTAAAGGCAACCCACAATCTTCCCCAAAGCATCCAGCTACTAAAGAGACAAGCATGTCACCAGATTCAGTTCGAGTCTGCTTATCACTGTAAGAAACTTTGTGGTCTGACAAAGTACTCAACAAGGTGATAGTTGTCTTTTCAAGCCCATCTTTTTCCTGATCCTTTCAATCTGCAGCAGATGCTGATCTAAGAGTTCGGCAGGAACTGCTTGTTCCGACTTGATTGTGCATTCTGCTGAAGAGAGCAACAGGAGGAGCTAATTCTCCTGAGTTGTTCACCATCGGGTGCAAGCATCTGAAATTACACATTAAATAATGCTCTCAAGCAAACTCCCCAAGGTGCAGAGAAAATCTGCAGACATCATCAGCCACCCACTACGAATCTTTCTTGCCTGCCACCCCAGAAGAATTTTGCTTCTTTTGGATGCCATATTGCCAGGCATCTCGAGATTTCTCTCCTGATTGGTCCAAATCATCCAAGGAATTCTCCATTGACAGCTTTAAAGGCCGGTAACCTCCATTCCTAGAAATTAATGATGTATTTGACTTCTCATCATCTTCTGATGGTGTTCCAGACTTGGACTCTGGATGCATGTTCAAGTTCCTTTGTCTTGGTCCAGCTGTCCTCAAACTCCTCATGTTAGAGGAAGCTTTACCAAGCAATGTAGTGTAAGCAGGGCCTTTCGGTACGAGGAACTCTTTTGGGAGAGACTCCATGTCAGCATAACACTTTCTTGCCTTCGCATCAGTGATCAATGCTGCCCAGTCCTCAGATTTCATCAGAGCGTGAGCATTGCCCATAACCTGCAAATACATCAAGCTTGATGATGAAATGTGCACTAAAGATTAAGAGATTAACTATGAACAGGAGCTCTGGTTGAAGAGATGTCTGGAGCACCCAAAATATGCCTTATGGCAGGGGTAGTTTGGAAAGTATAAAAATATAAAATAAGGGTATTTCTGTCAACTAAACTTTTTCTTTAATTCCTAAAATACCCCTGTCAAGCAATATTTTGGGTTGCTCCATACCCATAAAGCCCTCCTTGCACGAGTGAGAGCAACATTCATTCGGCGAATATCAGCAACAAAGCCCACACCGTGATTTGAGGCCCGGACACATGACATGATAATGACATCACGTTCTTGACCTTGGAATGCATCCACAGTGTTGATATACAGCTCCTTCCCTTCTTCTGAATTCAAAACCTCTTCAAACTCACGTTGAAGACATTTTAGCTGCAGCTTGTATGGTGTTACTATGCCTACAGTGACTTTACTTGCACCCAAGGATTTCAAAGTCTTCTGAAGATGCTCATACAAACGGAGACAAAACTGTGCTTCGTGAATGTTCTGATAAGAGACAGATCCACCTCTGTGGGACTCTCGTCCATGTGTAATATCATAGAATACATAGGGTCTCAATAAAGAATCCTTGTAGTAAACCTCGTCAGGTAGATTAACAACACTCTCGCTGTCTGTCAGACGTCCTTGATAAAAGTACCTCGAAGGGAAATCCCGGATTTGAGAATGCATCCTGTACTGCACAGATAACAACATTGTTGGGCAGCCAGCTTGCTGGAACCTTTCAAAGAGGCTTCTACTGTATAACAAGGTTCCAGCTGCCTTGCTAATAACTGTTGCAGGAAGCTGCTGAGGATCCCCAACAAGAACACAGCGAGCCGCACCCAGGGAAAGAGGAGGAAGAACCGCTGCTTCGCTAGCCTGGGCCGCCTCATCAATAACAACCATATCGAAACCATGAGAGAGACGAGAGAATAACTTCCGACCACTACTCGAGACTGTAGTAAAAACAATTTCAGCCTCATTGGCGAAACTCGCTTCAAGATTTGCACGAGCTTCTTCCAAATTGAAGCTGCTACCAGCACGAAACCTGCCTTCTAAAATGAGAAGGCGGGACATTTCCACCAGAACTTTATCCCTGCCCTCTACAACTGCTGCAAGGTTTTGCAGTAATGAGTCTCGATTATGGTCCCGAGCAACAAGAACGTCCGGGTCAACCCCAACAGATCCTTGAGAGCGTCCAGCAGCTGCTGCAACATTGAGTTCTCTCTGAAGACAAGCTATCTGCTGTGACAACTGAGCTTCACGGGTTTTCAGCTGGTGCAACCATCCAAAAATTTCGTCTCGGCCCTTGACTAAAAGTTGTTCAGTTCTTCGTTCAACAGAAACCGCCTGTGCAGCGCGTGTTTGTGAATCAACACCAACTCGGGCCACATCAGGTCGGTAGACTTTCATTTCACCGTCAATGAATCCACGATCAAGAACACGTGCTAGCAACTCATCAGTCGCTGCATTTGAAGGAGCACACACAAGCATTCTAGGTTTTGGACATAGTTTTGGCAGAGTGCGGAAGAGGTTCTGATCCATACTCTGGAGAACTTCATCAATGGATCCTGTGCTGACATTCTCAGAATTGCTTTCATTAGTTTGCTTATAGCTTTCTGGAGCGAGTTTCTTAAGCAGTGCAGTGTAGTAGTGCTGATACTGTACGAGATGGATGACATTTAGCATTCCCCAGACCGTGTGTGTTTTCCCTGTTCCTGGAGGCCCTTGAACCAAAGTAAAAGGCCAAGGATCTTGTCTCTTTGTCATCCCACTACTTGTACCAGCAGCTGTATGCATCGCAGCCCATTGAATGGCAGCCAACTGGGGTCCATTGAAGGTCCTGTGTAAATATTCAACAAAGTTCTGTGTGAAGCATTCGGGCATGGCAGGAGGTTGCTCTTCGTATTTTGGGAAGTGTTCCGCACTAGGCTGAAGAATTGCAGTTTGCATCTACAAAACAAAAAAAAAGTCAATAGGGCCATTGTCCATACAAGACATTGTAAACTTACAGTGAAATCATTCTTCACAAACTTAATTCCAACTATCACCTGCAAATTGAGACGACGAAATGCGTGCAGGGCAATATATTCACGTTGGGTAGTTGCAAGAGAACCAAGAACGGTTAAATACCAGATGCCCTTCGGGTGAAATTTCCTTAAAATGTGATCATCATCAACCTTGCTGAGAAAGCCCAAAAGTAAAATCATTATTACATGTTTACTAGAGATCGTAAATTAAATCAAAGAAAGAAAGGAAATATAAGACACAGGAACATCTAGATACCCACAAACACAAAGAAAAAAACCGAGGTTCCAAAACTAACCTGATAGAATCATATGTATCCCCGACATAAAAATGAAGGATGGCCCCGGGAGGATCACGAGTATCAATAGGCATGTGTCGCCTAACAGTACCGGCCACGCGTCCAGTGACGTCAGGCTCCACATCATCTTCGTTAGCACCCGAATTGTTCCTCTTAGATCTGCCTGCTAAACATTGTTCCCAATTGAGACTTGCCAATTGAAAGTAAACATAAGTGGTATCTAGAGTCTAGAGATCGACAATACAAAAATCAGTACTAATATCAAACCTGATCCAGGTCTGGGGGATGAAAGAACCGCAACATCGCCCTCCTTAAATGTCCACTTGCATTCATGTGCAGGAAGGACTATCACATCATACCATCCTAAAGCCACAGATAAATTTATCGCATTTGAGGAAACTAGAACAAAGACCTTGGGAAATCTCAATCATCAGCCATTTACCAGACATTATATATCTCAAGGATCAAACACAATAGTGAAGCATCATCATGATTCAATAATTAGGTTCCAGAACATGATTCACCCAATCATAGCAGAGCGTAAGCCCGTTACACAGACAGAAAAGAGAAGAAATTAGATGAGGAACAAACACTTGTCTGACGCCTTTAATAACAACAGCTTTGATCACCTCCATGAGCTCCCTCTCAGCTTGGATCTCTTCCTAGTTATTGCCTGCTATATTTTATTGTTTTTTCTTTTCCTTCCGGGCTCACTTTCTTGTGACCCCTCCTTTGATATTGTAATTCATATGTTTTATGCTTGATATATATAATTCTGCTTTACTAAAAATAAATAAACAGCTAAGCCTATACCAATTTTCAGTCTTCCTAAATTGTATCTCAAACCTTTTTGGATAATAGACCAAATCCAGTGTAAAAAAAAACTTATAAAGAATCAAAGATGCCCACAAAAACACCATCCTTTAAGTAAAAACTATAGGCACCAGTTACTGAATCTGATTGATATACTAATATAGAACATCATATTTCCAAAAGAATGGCATTTTGTCACTAGCATGCATAAATCCAGGTCCAACCACCAACTTATTACTTGTTTCGGGACCAGTGTACAACAGCAAGCACTAAATACAAGGGAAGTGAAAAACTTATGTACCTCTTTCTCGCCTTTCAATGCTTTTTATACGGACCATTACATGTGCATCTCTTGAAACTGTTTCAGTAAACTCTTCCCAAGTGTTGTACAGCTGTGCTCGGCATTCCTCGAAAAGCAAAGGCTCGAATACCTTGACATACTCCTCTACAGATTCAAATCTTCCAGGAACACATTGGAGATCTGTCTCCTCTGATGAACAAAATCAAAATTGTTATCCACGGATACACAACAATGACAAACATATTATACTCTCAGGCATAGAAACAAGGAAGAAAACAATAAACTGAAAAAAACATAGATTATGTTTTTTTTTTATCGATAAACCAAACAAATATATAAATAAGGAAAGCATCAAAAATACAAAGGAGCATAGAGCACCTAGTTCATGAGATTGTGAACCAAAGCGGGACGCAAAAAAGAAAAAGAAAAAACAGAGTACACCATGCTAACCCCCAACTAGGTGCCCACAACAACAATAGATTATGTTGCATTAAAGCAAAGCTCCAAATCCCAATCAAGTATTTTCATTGTGGGAAACACCATATAGTGGAAGCAGATAAAGGAGAAAGTAACAACATGACCTACCTGTGCATCAAACCATAGTTGCAAGGAAGCTATGTAGAAGATGAGAAGCTCGTTTCCCAGACCTGCTTCCCAGGAAGCTTACTTCCATCATGTCTTGTTTAGTGACCAAAGGGGGAAGTGTATCTAAGAAGTGATAGGATCCTAAGCAAGTATCAATAGATTGAAACCTAAGGCACCTACTTCTCTACAAATATCTTATGTAAAATAAATTTTAAGGTATTTTTGGTCATCATAATATAATGGGAATGAGGCACCAATATCTCATTACTTATTTCCCGTTTCCCATTTCTCATTTCCTAAGGATTTTTTGAACCTCGATTCCCGCTTTAGTAACTATGCACCAACCCATGTTTCATAATTCAAATCTGGATCACAGTGTAAACTCTTTACGATGATTTATCAGCAATATCAACTAGGGTGAGTTTTATGTAGCTTAACTGTTAAGTTACAGATAAAACAATAGAATAGTCAATAGTAATACTATGATGACATTCTGGCGATATGCACATATCTTCGAGTTTCCATTTCTTGTAACATTGGCAGCCATAATTCTATTGAGATAACAATTCAAACTTTCATTGGCAAACCTTGTCTAGTAGTGCCTGGTATGGTGAAAATTAGGAGTTTATGTTTGTACTTGCTTACCGGAACAAGGGCTCAAAAGAAAATGTTTGGTTGGTATATCACAACAGAAAGTGAGATACTGGCTCTCCGTTGACCATCATCAAACAAACCTTGGAAGACCTAATCGCATATGAGACCAATCAACAAGGACAAAAAAGGGATATATGCAATGTTCATGCCAAAATATCACATAGAATAGAACCATGGTTTAAAAACTCGCCAAAATCGATGGTGATATGTATCGGTTTCGGTTGCACTCGAGACCCAAAACCGCACCTTTACTCTCTTTTTTCTGAAAAATATAAGACTCGGCCGAAACCGTTATGTATCGGCCGAGTCCTACGATACGTAACGGTTTCGGCCATAGGACTCGCCCAACGTTTTCATTCCATAAAGACCTAAACACACCACAAAAACTTCTCTTTGCTTCATCTTTTCTTCTCTACACATTCTAACTCCTTTTACCTAAAATCCTTTTTATTTTTGTTGATTAATAGCATGATTTGGGTTTTCAATCATCGATTTGAAAAAATCTACAACTTGATTTAGGGTTTCAATCATTGATTCGAAAAAATCTACGCCACATTCTACATTTTGGGGAAAACTCAATTTGAGAGCTAAATCGGGTAAGTTTTCTCAAAATTTTTATGCAAATCATGTTTATTACAACTGAAACTTACTAAGTGCATGTGAGTTTCATGGATTTCACTTGAAACCCATGAACATTTGTTAATTACTTGATGAGCCAGCCTGTAATTCTATGTGGCTTTAGCACTTAGCAGTGTCTGTTTCTACTTTCAACCCATTTACTACCTTTATATTTCATTATTTCTACATTTTCAACTTGATATTAGCTTTAGAACAATGTTGTTACTCATTTACTACTTTGTTTTTATTTTTTTCTCTATTTATTGTGAATTTTTAGATTTTTTCAAACAAAAAAAACAGCCGAAACCGATATGTATCGGCCGTTATGGTGGTCGAAACCGTTTTACACCTTGCATAGAACCCAATGTAAACAATCAACAACCAAGAATTGCAATAAGCAAGAAATTAAAGATTTCATACCTGGATGATGCCAAAATTTTTCATTGGTCACCTCCCTCAGAAGACGCTCTACAGATGTATCTTGGTATTGTGTACTGTTTGCAGCTTGCTTCTTGACAGAAACATGTTTCTTGTTCCCCAATTTTGGATCCACGGAACTTTGACTGACCACAGCCGGCTTCCTAGTTGAGACCTGTGGATTCTTGGGCTGCCTAGAATCTGTGGGCTGCTTCCATGAACCCTGTCTCGGAATTGGCGGCGGATATAACTCTACAGAAAGATCACTACCGCCGTTTAGCCTCCTCGATCTAGTTTGAATTCCTGGATTTAGATCACCATTAGATTCACATTTATGGTCACCATACTCCATGGGAGTTCCTCCTTCATTACATGATATGTCTGCTTGTTTCTGATCCTTGGTTATGGGTGGGACCTGTTTTTCTCCACTGCGTTCAGCTGGTGCAGGAACAGTACGAATTTCCTTCACTGTACGAGTGGTTATATGTGATGAGAAGGTCTGCCTTCTTGGGGTTGAAGTTTTGATAGGGCCAGCTTGCTTGACATCCTCTAAATTAAGAAACATGGTCTGTCTACTACGCTTTTTTCCTAGCATTGCCTCCTTGTGCTGATCAAGCTTATGCTTCTTCCCGGGATTATTTGCACTCTTTAGCACATGATTTGCTTCAACTCCTTTAACTTCTCTTTGATTCACAAGTGATAAAAATTCCTCCTGTCCGTCCATGGGTATATCTCCTTTAGCATTGCCATCTGAATTTCCATTACTGTTATGTGTACGGTCAGATGGCTCTGGATCCAATCCTGAAGAAGCCTGACTACTATTTTCATCTTTGGTGATATCTGTAACTTCATCCTTGGTACCCTCAGGAAGTCTGACATCACGGGACATTTTCCCAGCAGTCTTGCCATGAGCAGAAAGATCAGTTCTCTCAGCCATCCCTTGCTCCTGTGCACTTTTACCATTACTGGTCATTGATCCTTCATGCCTACAGCAGCTTGTACTGCTTACTAATGCCTCAGCTGAACCCTCCACATCAGACCATTCCCCTTCTTCTCTTTCAACAGCTTGAGCATCTGCGGGACCCAAACCCAGCAGTGGTGTTGCTCTAGTTTCCTCATAATAACCTGTCTTGGATGATGAGGCATCTTTTGTATTCGAAGCATCTGCCATCTTCTGTTTAACACACTCTTCAGAACTATGCACATCTTTAGGTCTAACAAAAGGCCGGAAGCCTGAAACAGAAGATACATGGGAGAAAGCATGGTTATTTAATATTCTTAGTGAGCCTTCTGATGTTGTGAGCATATCAGAGGTGTGGGTATTCGAAGAAGGAAGCGCATTTTGAGGCTGGAAGCAAAGGACACCACCGCTCTCTTCATCCTCCTCAGCAGGGGGTTCATTAAGATCAATGAATGGTCTTCCTCGACAACCCATCTCATATGTAAATGCATACAAACTCGGCTTTATTTCCAAACGAGGAAAATTGGTGTTCTTTGTGGTTTTCTTTTATATAAAAAAGCACATGGCATGCCAATAGTGCAGATGAATAGCAGCAAATCCTCAGAACTGTGTACTCATCAAATGACTTCTAAAAGCACGACCATTTCTGCAGGTCAATTCAGGATAGCAATCTAAATAAGCACAGGGGAAGACGATAACAGAGGAGTAGTGAAAACATGAGGGAGAAATAAGGAAACAGATATACCTTGGAATATTTGTGAAACAGCCCAAAATTCATAGTAGGTAATTCAACCAAATAACAGTCATTGCTCCTCTCTCCCGGAAATTGCAATCTAAAGAACTGTAAATCTTCAAACTGCAGAAACCATTAAAATGGAAAATAATCAAACATGCATAGCACCTATTCTCAAAGATGAACACATGTATAGGGAAGCACTCTTAAAATGAATTTTGATTTTCTCTCCCCTTTTCAAAGCATTGGAAAGGGCGGACAAATGTAAAACCCGTTCATAAAAATGTTTAAACCATTCATTGAAGTGCCAAATAACCCTACGAGCTTCAAAATTTAAACGCGAAAACAGAAAGGAAAAAGGAACAAAAAATTCCCCGATTAGTGTAAATATAATAACCATATAAATCTATCAGGCCATATCATTCAAGCGTATTTTATAGAATAAATCTACGACCACACAGTGTGGTCTTGGGGTTAAGACCTCGCCTCAAAACAAGACATCATAGTGAGGGGGAAAGGAATTAACTTGTCATTTATCCACTGCTTGTAATATTTTAAACCCTAACACTCCATAAGGGGAACATAAAATAGCAAGGTTCTTGATATTTTTGAAAACATTAAATGTTTTAAGACGAGCTCTTAGGCTCTTAGCCCTTGGACCGCAAGTGCGATCCTGGTAGCAAAACTCTATTTAATAACATAACAAATACAAATTGAAGACATGATCACAATATTCTTAGCCTCAAATTGTATATTTGGATAAAGATGATATCCCTCTTTCTTTCCCCTCATTACATAATTGGGATCATAGCCACTAAGCAAATTCACAAGAGACTAAATAAGATCTGTTGAAATTATTTTCCAAACCCACAATCTGACCCATCAGTTTAAAGTCCATTTCCAGTAGAAGCAAACACTCAAGCAAAGCACAAGGAAAGATGCACAAATAAATACAAAGGATGGCTAATAACACATCTAATCACTTCATATGTGGCTAGGTTTATAACATCGGTCAGGTATCCTTCAAGCACAACCAATCCCACATTGGCATAAGGAAACCTAATTGATAGTTTAGAAATCAATACATAACACTAATTAATACTTTAGCAGAAACAACATCCATTATTTACAGTCAGATCAAGATTCAAGACACCTATTATACATCCAAATCAAACTGCAACACAATGGCAATACGAAACCCACCTGATTGAATCCAAAATCTATCACCTATCCTCACTCCACATCAACCCAGAGATTGACAAGAACTTATACACTACTATCAATAATTAACCAACAAAACACCACCCGACAAACCCCGACAAGATCAGACCCAAGAACCCTTAAAAAAAATGACCTTAAGCGCAATCTTCACAAACTGACCTAGAACCAGCACAGCATTTTCTTAGGGTTTCATCAACCAGAGCACTCTAAACACCCATTAATCCTTCTCCCACCAGTACAAATCCTCAACCGAATTCATCCCCAAAACCAGAAATCTAGTATATCTTTGAATCGTTATATCATCCAAAAATGGGAAACAAAATTGAATCTAATTACATCAATAAACAAAAGAATCATCCGTGAATTAAGCAATCAGCATTTGGATCTGTTTCTTCTCTAATGATCTTAGACTACATCTCAATCTAACAACCTTTACAAGAATTTATTTTTTAAAAACAAAATAATAATAATAATAATTTAAGGGATTCCAAAAAAAGAAAAAGAAAAATAAAAATTACCTCTCAGGCCTGAGCTACGATTCTAAGGAGAGCGAACGGCAAGAGCGAGAGAGCGAACGCAAATATGAGGGAAAGAGAGGGTGTGGTGACGGCTTTATATAGGAAATATCGAAGCCCCACTCGCCGGACGGGAATTTCTCCGGCCGCCGTGAATAACTAATTGGGGTTTCCGGTTATTTAGTAAAGAAAAGATTTACTTTATCCTTTCAAGGAAATAAATAAGATGTGAAGTTACTAGAAACCCCTTTTATAGTTCATTGATTTGCATGAAATGCTATCCAATTTGAATTGACGAAACGACCTCGAATAATGAGAAAGATTGTTTGATAAAGAAAAAGGGTAATATCGTCATTCTACATGATTCGGGAGTTTGTCTATATGATTTGGTGTAAAACGTACATACAATTACCTCCTATAAATTATATTCCTATGATCAAAGAGACAACTAAGGGGTTGTTTAGCATTAATTCTGACGATTCTCTCATTCTGAAAAAGAATTAATTCTTATAAGTTGTGATTCTTGTAATCAATTTTGTACTGTGAATGCATTTGGTGACTGTCGGTCAAAATCAATTACGAATAAAAGAAATAACAAAATTACGTTTGGATGAAAAAAATAAAAATAAAATTATTTTAAGCATTAATATTTTTATATCATCAACACATATATAAGTGTCATAAAATACCAATTTTTTTTTTTTTTAATTGTATCTCATCTTTCTTATTAATTTTGATGCTTATCTCGTTCGTTTTAAGCGTGTTTCTCAGAATTGATTCTGAAAAGTGATTTTTTTTTGTTCCCTAAAAATTATGCCTAAAGCAGGACGATTCTTAAAATCGTTTCCTAAAAATTACTTACCAAACGCGTTTAGATTGTTTCTGTTCCTGGGATACGAAAAATCGTTCCCGATCAATAATGCCAAACAACCCCTAAATATTCAGTGTTTCCGGATTCATGGCTCAATGGACCCCACTAAATGTGGCCATGTGAACCTTGTTGCTCTTAATTTGTGCACCAGCTTTCGATGTGATACATATATACGAGGACAACTTTGCAGTTTTTTTTTCTTTGGATAGTGATTGGGTGAGCACGACCGTCCGATCGAGAATCCAATGGACCAAATATTATGGTGTGACATGCATTAAACGGTGGGCCCATGCCATCAATGTTTGGACCATTAGATTCTGGATCAGACGCCCAGCACTCGATAGCTATCAAGGGCACCTAATCATTATCTTTTTCTTTTAGGGGGTAATATGAAAAGTGGGGTTTTCCTAATATGAACAAAGATTAAGAAAATTTCATTTGAGGCTCTTTTTTATCCCATTTTCTTTGTCTCACCCGATGGAGCTCTCAAAAATATGCATGTGAATAAAATTACTACAATACCTTTAAAATTTTAAATAACCTTCCGTCTGTTTGATTCAGATTTTGCAGTTGATAACCGCTATCATAAATAAGTGTTATTATCAATAAGTATTGAAAATTGTAATCTTTTTTGGTGGACACTTCGTCGGTAAGCAATTATTTGACCATTAAAAAAAAAAAAAAATGATCATTTCAGAAAAAGAATATTTTGAAGAATCTTTCGCTTAAGCTTAATGGATGTTTTAGGCCTTCCTGGATGTAAATTTAGGTAATTTTCCCAATTTTAAAGGTGCATAATCAGTTATGTTCCACAATAATCACCTTCTAGAGAGATTATGCAATCATCAATTATTTTCATAATCGGTTATTACATAATCGCTTATGATGAGTCTAATCAAATGCTATTATTGCAACATAATCCGAACATAGGTGATTTAAGTCATAAATAAGAACTTATGATAATCCAAACTAAATGAGCCCTTATTAAAGCTTAGGTAAAGCTCAATTGAGTACATCTAAACTCTATTATCGGATCTACATCCTCAATTAAAACTACAATCATCATATGGTGTTGGAAAAAAGTAGAAGAGAGAAGTGTGTTTTACCTGTTATGTGTTGCGCAAGTATGTTTGAGCACCTGCACCGTTATAGGTGCCATTAGCATTATACGTTTTTTTTTTTGGTAAACATGAGTATCTTAGGCCTAGACTAGTCTCATATAATGTATAGATAAACCTCCAACTCATACATTCGTATATTGAGAGGAGCACAAAAATTTGATCTCGAGACCTCCAAGTTTCAACCACTAGGCTACACCTCGGAGGGTTCGCTAGCATAATACTAGAATCGACCTTTCTTGCATGCCAAATATTTTCCAAGTTATGAATATTAAAAGATATAGATGAATGAAATTTTTTACATCAGGAAGAAGGCTCCATTGAAGATGATAAACCTCGAAACTTTTAGTCGCCTTTTTATTAACAAAGAAAATGGTTTAAGCCTACAAAGTAAAGCAGCAGCGCAGAAGGCAAATACACAGTTTTGAAAAAGGCCCTGTAAGTCAATTTAGGAAAAGAAGGGTATTGTAGTCAGTTCACATAAATTTTTAGGTAGATGAGGTTGTTTTAGTCTTTTGCATCCCTAAGCCCTAAAAAGGTAATTGAGACGATTACCTTTGCGGGTGATCACGGTCACATTAGGAGTGGGTTTTTTGGAAGCATGTACATATTATGTGGTCGAGGAAACCGTTTTAAGTAAATATTAAATGATTAAAAGGGTAAAGTTATTGAGTGTTGGCTGAGAAGGGTTTATTAGGGTTAAGTTAACCGTCGCGAGGGGTTTAGTCGGTGGTAAGTTGTAAACAGGCCTTAAAGGGAACTCTACTAAGGTGCGTGACTAAACTACCATGTTTGGTGGTGGATTCTGGTTGGTAAGCATTTATTAAACACAGTCCTCCTTGTTTGACAACAAAAAGAGGGAGTTGGGATGAGAAATTCAAGCCTAGCTCACACCCCTCTAGGGTTTAGGTATTCACCCGGACGAGTTCACTCTGTTGGCATCCCGAGTTCAACGGTTCGGATTGAGTGTTTTATTTTTATGGAACCAAATCCTCTATTATGATACTGGGATGGGACCGCAAAGGGCCGAGACATGCTTGTGATGCACGGATCTCAAATTTTCATTAAATTTGTTTTGAAATTTTGAGATCCGTATATATTTTCATTAAATTTGTTTTTGAAATTTTGAGATCCATGCACGGTCTCGGTCCTTTGCAGTCTCATTAGCATTTTTCATTGTGATAATCGGATTCTGGAGGTGGCCATGTGTTTTATTTTTATTTTTTGGTCACTCCATGTGTTTTATTTGACACACTGTGGTTAATATTTTTTAAGGATGAGTGGTGAAATCTAGGAGTAGGTGAACCTTAGGGGTAGGTGCATCTTAACCATAGTTAAGAAATGTCAAAAGGGACACGTGACTGCCTTAGGGGCATGGATTCATCAAATCCAATTATCACCGTTGATTATTTGGTTCCTATTTTCATTTATTATTATTTTCTATCCCGTCAGTATGAGGTTTGCTCCTAATTCTCTGCTTTTTATGTTCGTTTTAATATAGTATTTTTCAAATAAAAGAGTTGAAAACTAAACAAGTCAAATTCGACTTGGTCAGTTGGTCTTCCAAAGAAAAGATGGGGTGTTTTATGATGGAGGTAAGGTTTATCATTCTCAATAGACTCTAACCCCAACTCGGTGATGATTTATAGTGATGATTCACCATTTGAACGGCTCTGATCATTGTGGCCGTGGACCATGTCTTGGTAGTAGGAAATAAGGTCCATCATAGATCATTTTTATTTCCACCTTTGACCGAAGAAAAGTTTTCAAAACTTTCTATTTCTTAATATATTTTCGTGAATCATATCCCATTCTTATCTGCTTTGATTTTGATCAAACGATACGGGGGACACAGTTAACATGATTGTCTGGCTAATTAATTGTACAATCTGGTTCATAGATTAAGTGGGCCACTTTTACAGTGGATATGCTCATACCCAAAGCTTGAATATCGGAAATCCCTTCTCATTGAAAAAGAAGGATTTTGCTAGTCCCAGTCGCAAATTTATTTTGCTAGTCCCAGTCGCAAATTTTCCAAAGACGAAACTGCACCATACAAATGTCAAACTTGCTTTGACTTTTTTTTTTCAGTCATTAAAGTAATGAAAGATCTGCAAATGGAAAAATTTAGAGTAAATACAACTTGGTAGCACTCCTCAAGAAAGAATGGGGATGAACGACTGTACCGGGATCATATAGAGTAGTTGCTGGAGGAACTATCACACGATGGCGCCACTTTTCCCATGTTGGTGCCTAGCTCCCGAAAAAAAAATTGTGTTCCGGGTTGTGGACATATATGTATGTGCAGAAATACTAGCCGCAGTCACATCTTCCCCCATACGTAAACTGGTGGCAACAAGTGTCAGCCCATCTCCCTAATATAGGGTACTAACGGCACGTGTTGCACCACATTGCACGGGGCTAGCATTCCTCATGTATGTAATGTACATAATACCTCAACTAAGAGGCCTTTCAATTATGAATTTCTTGTAAATAGTCTAAGCCTTCCCATGTAAAAAGGATATGGCATAACTATATCTGGGATATTACTTCACTAAGATTCATTCTAAAATATTCTTACGAGCTTGCATTGCTTAGCGGAAGATGGCTGCACTTAAACTCTATAAAATGCTCAACATATAATAAAAGAAAATATATTAGTTTCTTGCCAAGTCTCACAAGGCCACAATTATCCTTAAATATTGTTTGGAGCCAAATCATCTCCGGGCAAGTCCGGTTATCACCCATAGAGGTCGTCACGTGTCTCCTTTGACACCCCTTAACCGTGGGTAAGGTTCATCCACCCCTAAGGTTCACCCACCCATTTTTTTTGTTTTTTAAATATTAATTCTTTTTTTTAAATTAAAAAACTGTTTTTAATATTAAAAAAACTCTAAAAACAGTTTTTTTAATTTTTTAAAAATAATTAATATTTAAAAAAAGAAACCAAAAATGGGTGGGTGAACGTACCCACAGTTAAGGGTTGTCAAAGGAGACATGTGGCAACCTCTAGGGGTGATAACCGGATTTGGCCGTAGAGTATTTGACTCCATATTGTTTTCCTATAAAAAAATTAGTAAACTCAGGAAGCTCATAGCACCTGATAATAACCCGATTGGAGGTCTAGCTTTGAAAAAGACCTTGCATCCCAAGCTGATCAAAGAGATTTGCAATCAGTGGGATTGGCTACTTGTTCTAATTGGGTATTTGTTCTAAAACAGTCACCTTATTACCTGTGCCATAGTCGATTTACAACCCTAACCTTAGGCTTCCACCATGCTTCTTTTGTTTGAAATAAGGCCATCCCACCCATTAGGTGCCTTTGATGCTGTATGAACCAAACATACACTATTTATTGTTGGCAATAAATCAGCCTTGTATTCTTAAAGATTTTCTTAGCTCAATTTGAGTATTAATTTATCCAACTATTCATTGTAAGTATTCTACTGTCAAGTTATTTAGGGCCTGTTTGGCAACACTCCCAAGGAACAATTCTCTATTCCCTGGAGAATAGTTCCTTGGTAGTGATGCCAAACGGGCCCTTACACATTGCGCATGTTTTACTCCTTACTTTTTCCCCGCTATTTAGAAAAAATTAGGATAACACTATTATTCTGTGAATTATTTGGTCATTAAGTCTATTCATGTTTGAGGCAGGGAGTACCCCTAGGCTTGTAAGAGATGAGAGAGAACAAGGATGGGGAGTAAAAACAGGGAGTAACCCTAGACTGACTCTTCATGTTTTGTATATATTGTTTGGTTACAGTTAAATACATCTTTACCTTTAGAATAGGGACCCTCGACCTGGAGGTCTCGAGATCGAGTCTAGGTGCACCCGCATTTTCTGTTGTCGGGGGTATTTCTTGGCGCACGTGGGTGAGGATTAGTCGTAGTCTTGAGCTCTGGACACCCTATATTTATATTTTAAAAAAAACCTTTAGAATCTTAGGGGTGTCAACAGGCCAGGCCACGAACTGAGCCGATTCCAGCCTGATATCTTTCGGGTAGACAGAAAGCCGACCTGATTAACAATCAAACTAGGCAGGGCTTAATTGGGCCTAACATGGTTTTTGAAGGATTTTTAAAATAGTCGGACTGGACCAGGCCAGGTAAACCCAGTTAAAAGTGTGGACAAACGGGGCTTGGGCCCTAAGGGACTAGGCCGAAGCCAGGAACATGTAATATAAATGATACAATTCACTGAACACAACCAAAAATAACAGTTTTTTTTATAAAAAAATTAAAAGTGTCTGGACTGACCCCAACCAGTTTATTAATGAGAAAGGAATTACAACTAGCAGGGGGCATTGAGCCTTACCTTTAAGAAAATTTTATGCATCAAGAGAAGCTCAACATGTGCTACGTTTTGTTGTTGAGAAAATAGGTGAACACATGGAAAAGAAAAGACAATTTTGAATTTCTAATATAATTTTTAGTTGTATTTTGTCCAATTTTATTTTCTTTTCCATGTTTTCACTTATTTTTTCGGCAACCAAAAATAGGGGGTAGCGAAAAAAAAGATAAACTTAAAAGGGGAAACCTTACTCCTCTAAAAAAACCTAGATACTGCTACTATGTAAATCGAATGGGCTTTTTAACCTTACCCTTTTAGTATAAATTTTCTTGTTCATTTTTTCTATATATATATATATACATATATAGTTTCATCCATGACTAGTTCATCTAGCAACAGATTGCAACTTAACTGTTGTGTGACACTTGCACATTCTCAATCATTGTTTCAGCGCAACAATACGAGTGCATATGAATGTGCATCGCGCATGCCTTCTGCTAATATGCAATGTAGTTAACAAATTGATTAAAGGAAAGGGGATTAATTACCACGATCACTGCGTGCTCATCAATCTATATCACCCATTCAAACATTATCTTCTGAATTGGCTAGAGCTAAAAATTCGATATACTGTAACTTTGCATCAGTCACCATCTTATGAACTAACAACTGTCTATATAATGGATTAATTTACCAGGGTCTAGAATTAGTAACTATGATCCTACATAAGCCTTTTGTTTAAGCATTTTTAACTCCCTCCTACCCAGAAGTTGTTAACAAATCCAGAATGCGATTTAGTGATCGAACAGTTAGGATTGCTTGATCGGTTTGATCATCAAGCCATCCCAATGAAGAGATGACTAACCTATGAACAGTCCAGTTTGACAAGCTAGTCTGTGTGCGCGGGAAGGGTCCTAGGGTTTTAGGTAGGGTCCTAGGGTATGGATAATGGGGGTTTCAGCGCATAGTACTCGTCAATCTGTATGAACACCCCATTTTTGCACCCTTCTTTATCGATTGATTTGATTCACACACACACATATATATATGTTTATTGAACTTTTGATTATCTTTAATGATTGCACCAATGATTCATGATGTAGTATGTTTGATGATCAATTTAGAAATGAATAGTCTATATTTTGGCTGTTAAATGCAATTTATTAAGCATAGGAGTAGTTTATCCCCCTCACTAGGTGGGAGGTCCTGGGATCAATTCTGTGGGAGAGAGGTGAGCGTAGTTAACTCCACCTGGAACATATACTAACCCCTATTAACCTAGAGAAAAAAAATAGGAGATATGGCACATAGAAGGTGTCTAAGACACACCATCAATGGGTCCTAGACCTAGAACTAATGGTGGGTTTCAACCCCTTGCACTTTTGGCATTCATATGATGTGCGCCTTTCAAGATACAAGTCACTCCAGCTGATCTAGGTACCAGCTAGCGCGATTGTTCTTAAGGCTAACAGAAAATTTGGGGGAAAAAAGGAGAGAAGAAGAATATTCTGCGAGAAGAAATGTTATTATAAGTAAAGCTTGCATATAAGATTTCTTGTAATTATCATGTAAATGACATTTGCTTAATGGTGGGTGCAGGCCTTGCATCGTAAAACTTTCGGGACGAAGGTGAGAGATTCAATGGTTGAGTGGTATTCTCCATGACAATGAAGGATTCATGGCTATCATTCACAAGGGTCTTCAATCATGGATCAGTTATGCGAAAATTCATTCAGAAGGTGTAATCTCAGCCCAACAACCAAAGGTCATGGTTACTTATGCCAGCATAGATGCAAACACTGTAAATTGTAATATCAATGGTGTAAGAATCTGCAAGCTTCCCAATATCGTAGCTCGAGAACTATATGATTATGAACCATGTGATGTTTCCTAAAATTTAAACCACACCCTTCCAATATCTCCATAAATTAATGTACTACTCATGTATAATATTTCAGTTTTATGGAGTATGACGAATTAAACTAAGGTTTTGTCTCTTCTTGTCTATAATATTCGACTCTGAAAATCCAAATGCTTCCCACTTAAGCCAAACCCCAAAATTTTTAGTTAGAACCCAAGCACTCTCTTTCGGATCTGGGAAACAAACTCTCACAGATCTTTTTAAAATCATCTTCTTAATCAAGTTTAAATCCAACCAAAACTAGCCCATCACTATCTATCCTTGAAACATTTTCCATAAGAGGCCAAAAGTTCATGTATTTAAGTTATATAATATTTATGGGTCTTCCTCTGGTGCAGTATAGTTGGAATTCTAAATGACCACCATTTGAAATAGCTCTCCTTGGATTCTCAACAAAGAGATCCAACAAAAACAGTTCAAAAGCTCCTTGTTCTCGTCAACGAAGAACATTGTTAGCTGCAACGATATCTTATTTGAATATCCTCAATTCAACAAGCTACATCCATATTTCTTGTAGAAATCTTCCAGAGAAACCCACACAGCTTTCTCTTTGCATTTCACAATGGAGTCTTCTCAAATCGTGATCCTCAGACATCTTTTTGTTACTGTTCTTCTTTTGTTTTCAGTTGAAGCAATCGGTGGAGACAATTCTTCCTTGGGATACCATGGGACGGAGAGAGACGCCCTTCTCGCCCTCAAGCATGGATTTAATAACCACTTCCTTAACCATAACTGGGATGGTCTCCAGTGCTACATGAATGACCCGCCAAGATGGTATGGAATTCAATGCGTGAACGGCCGAGTTACCGGAATTTCCTTGGAAGGTATAGGGCTGCATGGCAAAGTTGATTTTCATGCCTTGGTTAACCTCACTGAATTGAATTTCTTAAGCTTCAAGAACAATTGGATTTCCGGGAATTTAATGGATTTCTCATCCAATGAGAAACTGACGCACGTCGATGTATCCAACAACATGTTTGACGGACCCATCTCGCTCTCCCTACTGGGTCTTGATTTCTTGGAGTTTTTGCACCTTCAAGATAACAAGTTGACAGGTCCAATCCCAGAATTCAGTCAATCGTCCCTGATAGAGTTCGATGTCTCTAACAATAATCTTTCCGGGGAGATCCCAAAAACTAGAACTCTCCAATCATTTAACGGCAGTAGATATGTTGGTAACCAGCTGCTGTGCGGCCCGCCTTCTTCGAGTACCTGTAACGGTAATGATAAGAAGCACAAGTCACTTCTTTGGCCTTTTTTGATTTTTATTTTTGTAGTTTTGGATGTTATTGCTCTTGCTGTTGTAGTGTTCCTCTTCTTTCGTTACTTTAAGAAAGTTAGAATGCTTAAGGAGAAGGGAAATGATTTAGAAGTAGAAAACAATAAGAACGAGCAAAAGATAGAGAGTGGAGAAAGGAGAGTTGTTGCAGTAGAAGAGAGAAGGAAGCTCACATTCATGGGCGACGGAGCAGGTTTTGAACTCCGTGATCTTCTGAAATCTTCTGCCGAGGGATTGGGGAAAGGGAATTTTGGGAATTCTTACAAGGCTATACTCGATAATGGACCGGCGGTTGTGGTTAAGCGGCTAAGGGATTTGAGACTCTTAAGTAGAGAGGAATTTGCAAAGCAAATGAGAGTGCTTGCTGATCAGAAGCACCCAAATTTGATGCCTCTTCTTGCTTATTACTATTCGAAAGATGAGAAGTTGTTGGTGTACAAATTCGCACAGAATGGAAACCTGTTCAACCGCATTCACGGTAAGTTAATTTACTCGTTCCTTTTCCATTTTTTCATTCTTTAAGGGCAGTTCCCATAATCATGGAAATAAAAATCGCCGGAACGGATACGACTTTATATTTGGTCAATTGGTTCCTATAACTCATTTGATTTTTTATAAATTTCGGTTGATTTTTTTTAAAATATAATATATATGTATCGTCCATAATCGATACATACCGTGAATACATTCTGTATCGTTTCAATTGCGACACATTCCCCCAAAACCATATTTTTAATCATTGCCCATGATCCCACATCCTATTGAAACTAATCAGAACCTTGTAGCCCAAAGTTAAGGGCACTGATGATTTCTATGTAGTGAGTTTTTTAAATTATCAATTGTAATTACTAATTAACAGCAAATGCAGGAGGGAGAGGGAGGAACAGGATTCCTTTCAAATGGAATTCGAGGTTATCAGTTGCTCGGGGTGTAGCTCGAGCTATGGAGTTCCTGCACCTCAACACCGATTCACAGACCATCAACCCCCATGGAAACTTAAAATCCTCAAATGTTCTTCTAGACGAGAACCAAGTAGCTCTTGTTTCTGATTACGGCCTAGATTCATTGATCACTCATCACTTTGCATCTCAACGGATGATATCCTACAAATCTCCGGAATATCAACAACGCAAAAAATTGTCACGGAAATCCGATGTATGGAGTTATGGTAACCTTCTCCTAGAACTCCTGTCAGGTAAAATCTCTATTCACTCTGCTCCACAAGGCGTCAATGGCGTTGATCTATGCAGCTGGATTCATAGAGCAGTTAGAGAAGAATGGACAGGAGAGATTTTTGATTCAGAGATATCTGTACAGAGAAGTGCCACCGGAGATATGCTAAGATTACTAAAAATTGCCCTTCGATGCTGCGAAAGATCACCGGAGAAGCGTCCAGAGATGGAAGAGGTGGTAAGAGAGGTTGAAGACATAAAGATGAAGGACTCGGAGGATGAGGATGACGGCTCTCTTGATCCATCACTTACAGAAGATTCGCTGTCAACTAATGGTTCGAGCATAGGTTGAGATGATAGAACTCTATAGCCTCCATCATCGTCACACACTAAGATTGTTAATTATATAAAAATATACTGTCAAATATTACTGCCATAGCTGAAGGCCTAGGGGACAGTTGCATGTGGTTTCCTGAAAATGTTAGGATTTCTGGATCATTTTCTTTTTCTCTAGATCTTTTGAATTGATTCGGCTGAATAAATAGAAGTATCATTTTATTTTCTCTTCTGCTCTTAGAACAAAATATACTGTAAGCAAGAATAATCCTCAAACTTCCATTCTTGAAACAGTTTTTGTTCCTCTCTGTAATGTGACAAACAGCCTTAAATATAATAGTCAGTGTACTGTTATTCGGGACTGCATGTATTATGTTCTGATCCTGTAATGTGGATGATATGAGACATAATAAAGCACTGGAAAGTTATATATATATCTATTAATTCTAGTGGCGGAAATCTGGCACGGAGAGAAGGAATTATCTCGGCGATGTACAAAGGCATCTAGTTCCAATATTGGATTAAAGGAGACTCCCCATGGAGGATATGGGCAATAATAAATGATATTAATTATGAGACTATATGCAGCAGAATTCTGCAAGAACATCATCGTGAGGAAAACCAGGTGATTGCAGGAGAGATTACTTGAACAATGAATCCAATGGAAGTTGTAAGGATCATCTGTATAGAGGCAAATTGCAGCCTAATTCTATGTTTCCTAACCTGACTTAGCTTATTCATGTCTGATATTCGCACATTGAAGAGCGTCATGGTCGAGAACAATTACTGTATTCACCATCATCCTCATTTCTATCTCAAGAACCATCTATTTTTGCGCAGTTAACAGTAACAAGTCCTCAAGCCATCTCACCTTATTACCAAAATTTTCAGTTCAATTTTTATAATTATTACCCGAGCATGCTCAAAATCCATCTAGAACACTACAAGGTGATTGGAAATGAATGTGGAAAGGAAATTAATTTTCTAACAGTCTTAACTGAATCTGTACAATGAAGTCGCCCTACCAAGATTGATGCGGCTTCTTTAGTTAAGTGGACGACTAAGTTTAACTGGTATTTACATTATTAATCATTTGCCCATTAACTAATCTAATATCATTAGCGTATATTTTTCAAATAAATCTGTATTTAACCTTCAAAAATACAAATTGGAGCCGTAACATGTTGACAAGACCGGAACAACCAATGCCCTTTTTCTGAGTTGGGTAATGCTAGCTATACTTTCTTTTAGGACGGTAAGCTCCTCTACAACACCAATCAAATTTGAATACATTGGGAAAAAGAAATAAAGTTTAAAAAAAAATAAAAATTTCACTGCCACGTGTCAATTTGCAATTGGGTAGCTAATTTGGAAGAGGACCTTGCAGTCTGTTTTCCTTATTCCTTTATTTTAAACTTGCTTTCTTCAAGAGGAAGACGTTTTAGTGTCTTCCATTAAGTTTTATAGTGTCTTCCACCAAGAGAAATATACGCGTTTTACATTAAGAGAAAGACATGCGTTTTAGTGTCTTCCATTAGGCCTTGGATTGTCTATGGCAAAGTTAGAAAAGACTCTCAGGGTTCCATACGTTGTGCGACAGTTGGTGTAAAAATGGGGAGAAGTCATTTTATTTTCTTCCCGTCATTTTGACTTCTCCCCATTTGATATCTCTCCCCCTTATTCTCACACACTATCGCCACATGTCTTATTATGTGTGGGGAAGTCAAAATCATGGGCCCCATGGTTTTGACTTCTCCACCACTTGTCCCCTATCCTATGGAACCCCGAGACAAGCTGTGGCTTCGCCAGAGACAATCCAAAGCTCTTCCATTAAGAGAAAGACACCGCTTTACACTAAGGTGGCGTTTGGATTAGATTTTATTAACCAAAAATCAATTTGATAAAATTGATTTTGTAAAATTAATTGTCAAATAAACACTTTTTCAAATAATAGTGTTTGGGAAATACGAAGTTGTACGAAGTTGAAAGATCCAATTTCTTATTCCCTAAACACTATTATTTCAAAAAATAATTATTTGACAATTTATTTCAGCAAAATTGATTTTTAGCTAATAAAATCTAATCCAAACGCCCTATGATACTATGATACTCTTTCTACTCATAAATAGAGTATTATATTAACAAAGAGAGTGTTGCTAGCATTACCCGAGTTGGGTTCCATGCTTACTTACGAGTTCTTAGGGCCCGTTTGGAAATTCAACTAGAATATAATAAGTTTTAAAAAAAAATGAGCTCTACAAATAAGCTTTAACTATTTCTAGAGTTTGGTAAAATTCAAAATTTTCCTCTATTTAATAGAAACATGTTTAGTAAATAAAATTATTTTTAAGACCTTATTACCGGAATGAGGAGTATGTTTGAAATTACTTTTAAAAATTGAGGACATAAAAAAGTTATGATAATTCTAGAGTTTGATCATTTTATCAAATTCTGAATAAAAGTTATTATAGGGCCAAGGGTATGTTTGAAATTACTTAAAAGTTGAGGACATAAATGTCCAACTCTAAACTTTTTAGAACTTCAAAACTGATATCAAACGCCTCCCTAATTAAGCGGAATTCACCTATTTCCATAATTCCACTTTCCTGAATTTGGATATGGAGGTTCTGATTGTTCCACATGGTCGGTTTGATCCATTTTACCCAGATCGGGTTGAAATTTAACCTGATCCGATCCGATCCATTTCCATATGATTAATCAAAGCTAAAGACAAACATACCCTCAACTTTTTAAAAAATCACAACCAATTTAAACCAGTAATTGAATTTCTAGCCTTGCAAGTTGCAATGGAGACTTCAACAATGGCGAACACACATTCGCAGGACCAAAACCCTAGATTTCAGCGCTTTGTCTTGCGTCCGAACCAGTCTCACTCATTGAAATTAGTGAATTTTGAGAGAGAAACCAGATGGTTTCTCCTGTTATTGTTCTTGATACGTAGACATCGGAGACGAGAATTATGGTTGCTTGGAAATCAGTGCTGCCTCTGATCTTCGTCGCTGCTCTGATGATTTATGAGGAAATGGTTTCGATTCCTTCGTGCGAAGTAGTCTCTAGAAACGATCTCGACGAATCTGGGAAAGAAGATTCAGAGGAGTTTAAGGTGATGATGGTGGCGAATCTGCTCTTGATGGGATCTGAAGCAAGTTACATGAACATCTATTTCAGAGACTCTTATATGACCAAGTTCTTTAGGGTATTAGTTCTCATCTTCGCGCTGTTTATGTTTTCCTGAAATCGTGCATTTCGTTTAAACTCCATTAGTCATGCCTGCAATTTAGATTTAGGGTTTTGCACTTTGATGAAGTGGGGTAGTAAAAAAGAAAAAAGATCATATTTTTTGTGTTTTTGTGGGTTCATTGACCAATAAAGTGCAGTATTGCTTGAATACTGGACTGGACAATCTGAAATTTTGGATCTGTGTTTTGTATCTTTAATTTCTTAGTTATATTTTAAGAAAGCCAATGAACTAAATTTTCGTAGACTCGTAGTTCAGAATTTATTTGAGGATTTATAATAGTGTTCGGATCTTTGAAGGAATAGTGAATAGTCAAGAGACTCAAGATCAGTGAGAGAGTATAATTTGTTCAAAGAATTATAAATCAAGACACAAGAAGCATAATGCTTAAGATCACAAATAGTTTTACTGGGTGTTTTGTAATTGCATGAAGCTGCAAAAAAGTTGGGATAAGCCATATTCTTGGTCCTCATCTCTTTTAAATTCACACTTGTAATACTTATAAAGCCCTTTATGATCAGCCTCCAAAATTCTTCATGTTTTAAAATATTTCCTGTCATATTTTCTTGTCGGTGCTTGTAGTGATATTTTTGGAGACTTAGTAATTTGTTCATGTGTTGTCTACTTATATGTGAACCAGAAATCGGTTGAAATTTTGAAGCCCGATATGCTAGTAGTTTTGGGAGATGTTTCTGCAAAAGGGTGGGAGCTAACAAACAATAAATGGTTATCTGTGCTCCAGCAGTTTCAGAGGATGTTGGGCCCCTTTATTGGCCTTCCTCTTCATATTGTTCTTGGTGACAGGGATATTGGAGAATGCACTAGATTAAATGCAAAAACCATTAGTCGGATAGCGAGCACTTTGCCAGGATTGGACTCAACCGGTTGTAGTGCCTTTGAAGTTAGCAATGTTAGCTTTGTCTCACTGAATGCTGTGGCCATGCTCTGTGGCAACAACGATCTCCGTTTCAGTGTTGAAAAGGTTATAGAGAGGGAAAGCGTAGACCTGCAAATGCACACCAAGAGCACAACAGAAGTAACAAATGAATCTAGCAAGTTCAGTGAAAGTTCCAATAATTTTGGGGGGAGAGAAAATGCCATGTCATCTGGTTCTGGTCCTGTCCTCTTACTCCACTTTCCCTTGCACCGGACAACAAGCAGAAACTGTGGAGGAGTCGATGCTCTCAAGAGTACCCTTTCTCACAATCCTCATGAGAATTCAAGAACATTTGTGAATCGGTAGGTGTATTTATCTTACTTCACATGGAGATTTTATGAAAATAATTTATTATGAACTTATTTTACTAAACCTATTGTCTACTTATTCTTTCACACCCATAAGCATGAAAAGAAATTTCCAGGTATGCTTTATTTTTTCTTTGTGGGTAAGCAGGAACTGAAACTACTTCATGGGTGATGTAGAGAATGGAAACCGACTGAACTACTGGCTTGAGCCCAAATAAGCAACACATAAACACACACACACTCACACTGACACAGCAAGGGAAACTGTGGGAATCATCCGATTGAGGCTTTTAATCCTAGGAGAGAAGTAAAACATGAAGAAGAGGGAGGGAAAGAGGAGGAGAGAAAGGGAAAAAGAAGAGGAAAGATAAAGAGAATGGAAAAAAAGAAAGAGAGGAAAAGGGGAAGAGAACGAGACATGAGAAAGGGGGAAGGAGAAAGAGTGGGGGGAGGAAGGTTGATTACTTAGGTTCCGTCTATTTACACAAATGGTTTTAAAGGTTCAAACATTTAAGGCCTAAAAGCTTTTACTGTATTCTCACGTTTTCCTACTGTTTGGTTGTAACCCTTAAACAATATGGAAAACTATTGTGTTTTACTGTATGCTTTTTGGATTGATGGAGAATTAGGCAGGGAAATGTCTTGTTTCTGATATATAACTGTACAATGTATGTTAACCTTAACTTTATATCTATGTTAACTGAAAATAAATGCCCTACCTTTTATAAATAATCCCACAAAAAGTCAGCTGCTCTTATGTTCCTTCTAGTTTCATCAGGAGATTTGAAGAATTCTGTAATAAAATCGGTATAAATACAATATAACCTTAAATAAAACTATAATTCTTTGCCAAAAGATACAAAATTTAAAGAAGCTCAATCAAACAAGCTATGAAGAAACCATCTTGAAGAAATAGCAAAGAATAATTTGAATGAATTTTATATGAATAGATAATTTGATAATTTAAATTTTCTGTAGTGAAAAATCAGAAATCGAAGATTAATATTGTATTGGAAGAATCAAAGAATTAGATTGAAAATTGATTTTAAGAATCCATTGATAAAAATTAAAAAATTAATAAAACTCTAAAAGTTGAGCATCCACATCACAATATAGAATTCCATAAAGAGAATCCTCCAAATCACCAATTAGGTATAGACTAAAAATCCAGAAGATTGATCTTTGTTTTTTTTCTCTCATGATAGCTAAGGACTCCGAGTAAGTATTGAACTCATATTAGTGAAGCTTTCTAAATTTTTTTTTTTGGTTAACTCAACAACACCACAAGGCGAAGCTGAAGGCAATTGGAAAGAAGACCACACACACTCACTCACGCACACACCACACACACAAGCTTTCTAACTCTATAGTCTATAAACTTAAAATCAATACCTCCATCCTCATTGATATTGAAATAAATCATCAAATTTGAGCATCCACATCAGACTAGAATTCCACAAGAATTTAGCCAAATTCACCACTTGGGTATTGCGAACATTTCTGTCCTAGTATCAAGAAATGAATAGAAACAAACCAACCAACTACATGATCAAAGTCATATCAAATTCATGAATGAATCTTTCTTACTCTACGTACATTTTGAAAATATGTTTCCACTTACAGGAATGAAGTTTTCTTACCAAAAAAAATTTACTTATTAAAAAAAGGTAACAGAAAAAATAAATCATATAATAAAGGCCATATAATGAATAAATTCTACTTGCATTGGAAAATGAGAACAATGTAGAAGAAACTCTAATTCGAAACTTCATCTGTACAAAAAACCACGGAACAAGTTGCATGTTTTGCTAAAGATTAAAATAAAAATGAAAGAAAGTACATTATTTACTACCTATAAACCTTTTAAAGGATAGACTAGGACACCTACTATAGTGCATGCCAATTAATGTTATATAATTAACAAATAGAAGAAAAGAAGATTTAAAAATATCATATGATAGATGTCAGAATCTGACACATGTATGCCACAGACACGTTACTCGTCTAGAAGAGTCTGCGCACTATGGCTTCCTAGCCATTTACATGCAAAAAAAAAAAACATGCAGAAGAGGGTATTTCTACAGAAATGATTTGTTATTCGCTCTTTTATGTGCAAACATATAAAGCCTTGGAGAAGAAGAAAAGTGAAAGAGAATATAGAAAGAGAAGAGGAAAATGCATGCACTTCCCTCTTCGAATACTTGAGTATGTGTGGCTTCAAAACAATCATGGGCCATTAATGTTGGATCCACTTCAAAGGAGGTTGCGCTACCCTTTTCTTTGGGCTTTTGAAAATCCATAGAGAATTGATCAGTGAGCCCATTGTTGGTTCGTAGAAGATTAATTTCCCCAATTTCTTGTAACCTATAGGTTATGGGGCCAATGGAGTTGTAGTGATACTGATCAAATGTTAGGTAAATTTCCTCGAAGCCTGTGGCCATCTTCTACATTTGAGTATGTTGTTCTGCTGAGATTGAAGATGTTATTTGAGATGAGAGATCAATGGTCGGAGTCGTCAAACTTGAACCTCAAGAAATGTAATAGCTCGTCTCAAACGGAGCCACTGGCTCCTTATTCTTGCCTCTGGTACCATTATATGTGCTCCATTGTCGCATTCTGACACTTTTTGACTTGATGTATACTCTTGGTTTTTTGTTATCCAATTACAGAAGCAACCCCATAAGCTTTCATTGTCACGTTTCTCTAGATCTTCCGACTTGTGGATTGTGGGACCACTTCATTCGGGCTAACTTTGACTAATTTTTATCGTGGAAGCTTCTCCATTATCTTATCCCTATTTTGACATGTTTGGATTCGACTATATTTAGTGTGGATTTGAGGTTGTTTTCATATTCATGTTTCCATCTTTGTGGACTAGGCTGGGAAGTGAATCAACTTCGTGGGGATCTTCTTTCCCTACCTCTATGGTGACAAGATTGGTCTCGGCAAACTTCTTAGATTAATTATTCGCATGTCTTATTAAATGCAAAAATGTGTTCCTGACTTCCTTATGGATTTATAAAGCTCTTAGTGTATTCAAGGTGTCTAGGCGATTAGGCTTGGCTAGGCAAGGCACTGCCTAGGCGATAAAAATAATTAAATTATATATATATATATATATCAATATATACACATAACAATTCAAACCTCTTAGGGTTGATAATAATCTAGGCAAATTAACATTTAATGTTGTAAAGCTTGAATGTAAGTCTTTTTCTACTGAATTGTTAGTTGACTTTTGACCTTGTAAATGAAAATAATTTTGAAGACTAAAATATTAGACTTTTTTCACCGGACGACTTTTGGGTTTTAGTAATGTTTTCATAAGGTAGAATTTGTAAAATTTTAAGATTTGAGAAATACCTTGCAAGTGTTTCTTCAATTCATAATTTTTAATGATTATTATTAGTCATGGTTTGTGATCTTTATAGGCAAACAGCAAACCCTAATGGTAGAAATACAATAACCCTACTTATATTAGAAATACAAACACTTCCCTTGTAACCAAAGGACAAAATACCATTAAACTTTTATAATACCATCCCTACACGAAGAAAAAATCTATATTCCCTGATGACCTTATCTAGGATGCATTACAAACACTTTCAGATTTGTTTAATGTATATTCATGAGTTATTTATAACTTATCTTGGAGGGTCGCCATCTGACCTTTCGGATAAAAAAAAAAGAGAGAGGCTTATGTCAAGGTGCACTCGGTTGCTTCAATCTCTACTTCCGAGCAAGCAAATAGGTAGGCTTGTTCTTTCTCACAGCTATGTCTCGTGTCTCCCACGGGATTCGATGAAACTAATCTCGTCCTATCAACGATTGAGTCATTAAGGTTTAGTTCATTCAGTTTTCTAATGCCGCCTCTGCTCCCAAGACACAACTTTCGTTGCTCACCCATCACATGTGGATTGGTGGATTTCTCATAGTTGGTGCTGCTGCGCATGCAGCCATTTTTATGGTAAGAGACTATGATCCAACTCACTCTTGGTATCGATTCTGAGAATACTTTTGCCCCACTGGCAAAGGTTACTTTTGTACGGGTTCTGCTTGCAGTTGCCACAGTGAGAAAGTAGCCTTCATTTCAGTCTGCCTGTCCCGTCATTCATTATTTGTCTGGGCAGGGAAGGGGGATCCCCCGCCGCCTACATTGATTTCTCAATGTTACCACTGATAGGGGAATAGATTGAGGAAATTCAGATTGTTAGGGAGGGTGGAAGGCCAAACCCCAACGAATATGCTGGGGGCCCCAAACCCCCTCTTCAAGCTAGTGATTTCGGATTGATTTTTAGTTTTCCAATTCCTCATTAGTCGTTTTCTTGTTTAGCTGATCAACCTACCTTTCTTTATCGTATAATGAAATGCCGGAATTTATTTAAGATGGAGGACAATAATATTCCAATATTAGTAAACTTTTTTTTTTAATCATGTTTATTCCTAAAATTGCAAACTGTGGAGTATAGAAACAAAACATCATTATTTTTATGTTCAATAGATTGCATTTATACTGTATCATATTAACTTGGGGGTAACTGACTCCTTATGCCTACATGCATGCCCGCTTTATTTTGGCTGTCATGAAATTCAAATTCATGGTAATTATCTACATTACAATAAGTCCCCACTTCTTAAGTTTTGTTGAACTTCTTTTCAGGGGACTTGCTGAGACCGGACCATATGCGTTATTGCACACTCTCCCCCCAAATGCAACTGAATACATCTTCCAAGCTCTTAAACCAAGGTAATACCGTGATGTTGAACTTTGCTTCTTGGCCTGTCCATGTCTCATCTATTTTCAATTTTTTAAAGGACCATTCTATTCAAAAGCCCTCCTTGATATTTATATGATTGTAGTTTCTTGTTTTATCTCATGTTTCCAATGTCTTGTAACCTAGTCTGTGATTTTTTCTGGCACATAAATATGAAATTATGCATATAGAATCATGGTTTTAGTCTTTTTGATGCGACACATCTCAGTCTGTTTTGGCTGAAACGTGTTGGCTTCACAGGTCTCGAAGTAAAACACATAGGTGATATAATAAAATATAAGATGCAATCAACATTTCATCACATTTTTCTCGACTTCAAAATGCCTAGGTCAACTTCGACTGAACCGTTACATTTGCTATACAAAAGTTGTGAAATTTGGTCAACATAACCGAAGTCTTGTCAAAGTTTACCATTTCAAAGACATGAGTTTTGAAATCCTTGTTTTTTTTTTCAGTTTGTTTAAATTTTTTAAAAATATGTTGTAAAAAACAATCACTTTTTTTTTTTCATTAAAAGAGATCAAAACGCCAATTTGGTGGTCGGATTGAGATTTTGACAGAACAGATCTACAATAACCAACGATGGGAGGCTTATTGGTTAAAAAAGTTTCTATTACGGCAAGGACTTGTTAATCTTTGATGGAAATCTGATCTGCCATTTGCTATGGACTTGTATCATGAAGCTTGGCTTCCTAGTTCAAGTTGAGCTTAATGATGACTCTAATAGCTAAGAGATCACTGATGTGATTATCATGGTACACTCCACCACACATTCATCCCTTACATTTATGTACACAAGGTTCTAAATGTCGATATCGCTTAACATGTCGAGCCGTGAAAAAAAGATATATCGCAAGATATATCGTTTCTCGGTATTTTTGAAAAAATGACAAAAAAAAATGAGGCAAAATATGGAATTTTGCAGTGGAACTGCAGGAAATATTAATACATTTTAGAATAAAAACTTTTAAGAAAAACAACAATGTACATAAGAGATGTAATGGGAAGGGGGCAAAGATGTGAGTTGACGACACACTGTATTATTGATTCATATTCCTAAATCATAACTAACTTACATATAATTTTTTATTTATTTCTCAATCAATCATAAATTCATAATTCATGAAAACATAACAATACAAGCATACATAATAATTCAACCCAGCAAAAGAACTATAATCAGAACCAAAAAGAGTTATGTGGAGCCACTACCACATAAAGTTGTAGGCTCTCATACTCGTATTCATATGGCTCATACCCAGAAATATACCTATATGATTCTTTTGAAATTTAAATTTGGGAGTATTTTAAATGGAGGTGTAGAACCCTAAAATTTATTAATTTTAGCAAAGGTCCTTACACTCTGGTAAAATTATATAAAGAGCCTAAAATCATTAAAAAGCCCTATACATTTAAATTGGGCCTAATGACAAGGCATGAGCCTCTTACGGCTCGGGTCTGGGCACGAAGTAGAAAGCCCATAAACTCAAAACCTAAGTCCAAATCTAAATGGGTCACACACTTGATAAATGGGTCGATCCATCAACACAAAAAATCTGATTATGGACTCAATACCCAAGAAGATGGGTGGGGCCCATCAAAATCTCCTAAGTCCCTTAAACCACTAAATAAAGTGGGACTCTTGGAATCTTTATCTTTAAATGGGTGAGGCTTATCAAAATCTCTTAAGTCTCTTAAACCACTAAATGGAGTGGGACTCTTGAGATCTTTATCTCTAAAAGTCTATAAATAAGACTCAAAGCTAGAGATTTGAGAATTCAGAAATTCAGAGAGAAATTCAGAAGAAGCCAAAGAAGAGAACTCAGAAGCATTCTCTAGCCTTCAAAGAAAAGAAATTAAATCATTCCGGAGAAGAAAAAGCTGCAAAGAAGCCAGTTCTCCTCCAGAATCACTTTCTACCCGATCAAGCGCGAAGCCCGGAAGAAAGGAAAACTACATCAACACCTTCAAAGAAGATCAAGATCACGCCTCGGCCCTCATCTTCTACTTTAGAAATTTCTGATTGTTAATCAGAGGATTTCTTGAGAGTTGTACCAAACTGAAAATAAATAAAATATTTTGTTCATCATTATTTCGTCCACGAAATTTTGTGTCGACAAATTTTTGGCACGCCCGGTGGGACTCTCTCTACCTCTCATCTTTCAGTCAACAAACAATTGAGCAGCATCAATGGCCCCCAAGAGAACTGTTGTTGCAGCCACCGCCATCCATGGAAAGAGGAACACAACCTCTTCTGCACCTGAATCTACACCGGCTACCAGCGATGATCGGCGAGCAACACGTCATATGACGCAGTCTGGCGCCTCTCACTTGGTTGGGGCCCTCTCCCAGCATCTCAAGCAACGCGTCTCCAAAACGATGCAAATGGCTAAGACTGCGCGGGCCAGGATGCCTGAGGGTATGTCTTCCAGTCATCCTTCCGATGCGCAGTCTAGCGCAGGGTCAACATCTTCCGTGACCTCTCCTTCTCAAGGTCGAGCCTCCAAAGAAGTGCAGAATCAGAATCGTTCAAATTCTGAGACACATACCTCTATCAGGTCTGTCATGATGATGGAAGCAGCGACGATTGAAGAGCATATCGCACAAATGTCTAACGCAATTGCAAATTTAATAAAGGCAGTTGAGGATAAAGATGCCCAGATTGTGGACCTGGTAAGCCGCTTGGAACAGAATAACCAAGCAGATGAATCCAATCAAGGACCGACAAATCCCCCCGGGTTCAATATCCGAGGCCCTCGTGAAGCGGAAGAACAAAACAAAGGGTTCACTCTCCAAGGAAATCGTGATGCAGAGGAACAAAACCAGAATGCATCCGGCTCGCGAGATCCCATTCGGGACAGTCACCCAACATCAATTGCTTCACTCTCCATCCAGCAGCTACAAGCAATCATTACTGATACAAGCAATGATTACTGATACCAAGTGGAGGAATCTTGCTCTTAACTGCAAGGATCATCTTTCTGAACAATCTGCTATCGAGATGTGCATCCAAGGGATGCACTGGGGGCTTCTTTACATCCTCAAAGGGATTGAGCCTCGTTCTTTTGAAAAATTAGCTACACAGGCTCATGACATGGAGCTCAGTATAGCCGCACATGGAGATCCACAACCGATCGATTCTTTCAAGTCAGAGAAGAAGCAGTGGAACACATCCAAACCCTCCAAGACTAAGGAGGCTATGATCACCACTACTTCCACCAAGCCGGTCAAGATCTCGAGCCAAAAGAAGCAGGAACCGCCCAAGGCAGGCACATCTCAAGAAAGAGGGCAAGGCAGGATGACACTCAAGGAGCTCGAGGCAAAATAATATCCTTTTCCAGACTCTGAGGTATCTGGCATGCTCGATCAACTGCTAAGTCTAAAGTTGATTGAATTGCCAACTTCTAAACGTCCAGAGGAAGCGGGTCGCGTTGATGACCCAAAATACTGCCGATACCACCAACTGATTAGCCATCCGGTTGGAAAATGTTTCGTCCTCAAAGAGAAGATTATGGACCTAGCTCGACAAGGAAAGATTGAACTTGACTCCGTCAATGATGTGGCAGCCTCGAATATGACGAGTGTTGCCTTCGGGTCTTTCAACCCTAGTTTGATTCCACCTTTATCATCTGTAACAATGTTGTCTCCTCAAGCAATAAAAGCACCATGGCCGCCACAAAATTTGAAGCAAGTCACAGCCGGAACTCTTGGCTTTGGTATCCCCCATTCAATATCAGTGATAGCATCCAGTCAAGGGCAAATTCCATTGTCTCAGCTACATCAGCAACAACGATGTCTCCCTACAAAAATTGAACGAGAATCAACAGAAAAATCTTCTCTCATCGATGATGACGGTTGGACATTGGTTACACGACGGCGACGACGTGTGCAACATCCACCACCTCTTTTTCATCAAAGAGCAAAACAGACCAAAAGAAAGACTCGTCCAAGCATCAAGTCAAAGAAGAAGAAGAAGGTAGTGAAGAAAAAAGCATTCAAAGTGCCTCCTGCTGATCCTGAAGAGATTTTTCAGCAGTTTCCTCCTTTGACAATCACATTTAGCGACTTCATACCAAAGTGGTTTCTCCAAAAACAGCAACGAGAGTCAGCCTACTCTGTCGCATGTCACCAAGTCGAGTCAGACACATCGGAAGAAGAAGTGAACGATGTACCTGCCAACCAATCATCCCCTTCAATTCATGAAGAGAAGCATCTCAAATGAGAAGATGATGCATCTGACATTGAAGAGACATCAATACACTTGAGTCTTTTTGAGGCCCTACAACTACCGGAAAAGACTCTGCTCAGCCTCGCTCAAGCCTTAACTAATCCCGACAAGTACAAGGAAAAAGATTGGGTTCAAAGGAAATCGAAGACATGTGCCTCTTGCATGACCACCATCACCTTCGACGACGAAGACCTACAACTTGGTTCTCATCCTCATAATAGGCCGCTATATGTCACAGGATCCATTAAAGAACACAAAGTTCAGCGTATTCTTCTTGACTGTGGGTTTGCTGTCAATATCATGCCCATCCGCACGATGAGAAAAGTTGGCATCTCTCCAGATCAATTGAGTCGAAGTAGGCTGGTGATCCAAGGCTTTAACCAAGGGGGGCAGAGAGCCATCAGAATGGTCTGCTTAAAGCTCACAATCGAAGACTTGGAGTCCGAAGTACTCTTCCATGTCATTGATTGTAAGACATCATACCACTTACTGCTTAGACATTTCTGGTTACATGAGACGGGTGTGGTTCCATCTACATGGCATCAATGCTTCAAGTATTACAAGGATGGTGTGCAGAGAAAGATTGTTGCTGAAAGTCGACCTTTTGAGAAGACTGAAACACACTTTGCTGATGCTAAGTTCTACACGGAGACTGAAGTCCTCTTGGAAGCACTTCCAACTTTAGTACCATCTTCTAGCAGACTCGACATCAACAAAGGAAAAGAAGCTGAAATCATTTCATCACCCAAGTCCCAAAAGGATGAGAAAGCTCAAAAAGTATCAAAAGGAGAGGAAACGAGCAAGTCAACGAAAAACTCTACCAACATCTCCAATCCAATCTCAGTACTTCAATACATTCCGCAATCACATCGAAAGCCGGGACAACTCCCTTTTGTGGCAATGACTAAAAATGTCAACTCTACTTTTTCGAAAGCCAACCTAAACACTTTGCAAGATGAGTTAGTTCTTCCAGTAGCACCGCTCGTCAAATCCACAATTATAAGGCCACCAATTGTAGGATTTGTCGCATCTACAATGAAGTTTGAAGAAGAGGAAGACATCTCAACCCAAGAAAGTTCAGAGGGTTGGTACGGAGCTAAGACAGAAAAGCTCTTCGAAGCAGCTGGATATGGAAAAGGTGAGCCCATACGCTTAGGCGAGCTTCAACCTCTTGACCAAATCCATGGCCTCACAAAGGCGCAAGCCCAACTCGTTCGAAAAGGAGAAAAGTTCATTATCAATCGTCAAGGAGTTGATTCTATACCTCAAACACCAATCAAAATCTCAGTAAAGGAGAAAGTCTCTACTCAATACATTACAGTGCAAGTAACCGACGATTGCGAAAACAAAGTCCCCTCAGCTCGTGCATCTGTCTTTGATCGACTTGCCCCACCAATACAAGGTACTTCGGTCTTCAAGCGTTTAGGAGCAGCACAAAGAGATACAACCTTAAACTCTCAAGTTCTCCAATGGCGTGAGTCCGCACTCACCCGCTTGGGAGCACAAGGAAAAGAAGATGAACCTGCTCCTCTGAATAAGTCCAAAAGACGACGTAGACATGGGAAGAGGCATGCCAGTCGCAAAGATGTTGGTGACCCACAAAGTACAATTCCATCGCAAATGAAACGACAAGCAATTTTGGAAGTCTTAACAACAGATGCTTTGACGGTAAAGCGACACATTATCATCTCCACTAACCAAGGAAAACAATCTCAAACAAATCAAGTTGAGATGAGCGAGATCGAAGATGTTGCTACCGTCAATCACATTACCATCCAAGAGCCTGTCGAAGAAGAGTCATCATCTTTAAACGATGAATTAGAAAGTGCTCCTCCTGTCTTCGAAGAAGGGGGGCGACGAGCTCAAACAGTTGAACCTTGGCACGGAAGAAGAACTGCGACCAATCTTTGTCAGTGCACTCTTGAGTCCTGAGGAAAACGTCAAGCTGCTGCAAGAGTACAAAGATGTTTTTGCATGGAGTTACAAGGAGATGCCCGGGCTTGATCCCAAAGTAGCAATCCATCACCTAGCTATCAAACATGGCGTTCGCCCCATCAAGCAAGCACAGCGTCGCTATCGGCCTGAACTGATTCCACAGATTGAGGCTGAAATTAACAAGCTGATCGAAGCTGATTTCATCCGAGAAGTGAAGTATCCAAGTTGGATTGCAAACATTGTCCCAGTAAAAAAGAAGAATGGACAAATTCGGGTATGCGTAGACTTTCGTGACTTGAATAATGCATGTCCAAAAGATGACTTTCCATTGCCAATCACGGAGCTCATGGTCGATGCTACAACAGGACACGAAGTCTTATCCTTTATGGATGGTTCATCTGGTTATAACCAAATTCGTATGGATCCAAAGGATGAAGAACTCACAGCCTTCGTACACCAAAGGGAATTTACTGCTATAAAGTGATGCCGTTTGGATTAAAAAATGCTGGTGCCACTTATCAACGTACTATGCAAAAGATTTTTGATGATGTCTTGCACACAAAGGTTGAATGCTACGTCGATGACTTGGTGGTAAAATCAAAAAGGAGAGCGGATCATCTTCAAAACCTTCGTGACATTTTCATCAGACTTCGAAGGTACCAATTAAAGATGAACCCTTTAAAGTGTGCATTTGGGGTCACTTCAGGCAAATTCCTCGGGTTTGTTGTCCGACATCGCGGTATTGAGATTGACCAAGCCAAAATCGATGCTATCCACAATATGCCAGAACCTAAGAATATCCACGAGCTTAAAGGCCTCCAAGGTCGTCTCGCCTACATCCGGAGGTTCATCTCAAACCTAGCAGGGCGGTGTCACCCCTTTAACAAGTTGATGAAGAAAGATGCATTGTTTAAATGGGATGATGCTTGTAAGAAAGCTTTCGAAAGCATCAAAGAGTATTTCCTCAAAGCACCGGTTTTAGCAGCGCCTATCCCCAACAAACCACTGATTCTTTACATCAGTGCTCAGGAGCAGTCATTGTGGGCATTATTGGCACAAGAGAATCATGATGGCAAAGAAAATGCGCTCTACTACCTGAGCCGAACTCTGGTGGGGGCAGAATTGAACTATTCACCCATTGAAAAGATATGTCTTGCTCTTATCTTCGCTACAAAGTTGAGGCACTATATGCTGTCACACACAGTCCGACTTATCTCTCACGCCGATCCACTCAAATACATAATGACGAGACCGGTTCTATCGGGAAGGCTCGCCAAATGGGCACTTCTCCTGTCAGAATTTGAGATCGTTTACATCCCTCAGAAGGCAGTAAAAGGACAAGCGGTAGCTGACTTCCTCGCAGATCATCCAATCCCAACTGATTGGGAATTATCTCAAGACTTGCCCGATGAAGAGATCTTCTACACTGATGTAATACCATCATGGAAGATGTTTTTTGATGGTGCTGCAAGAAAGAAAGGAGCAGGAGCAGGAGTCGTTTTTGTAACTCCAAAAGATGAAGTCCTTCCATTCGCCTTCACATTGGCAGAGTTATGTTCAAACAATGTGGCTGAATATCAATCCCTCATAATTGGATTGGAACTAGCCCGAGACATGCAATTGTACTAGCTCAATGTGTATGGAGATTCAAAGCTTGTCATTAACCAGCTCTTGACAGAGTATGACATCCTCAAGCCCAATCTAATCCCCTACTATCTTTATGCTGCTGAGCTCATAAGTCAGTTCGAAGACATCACTATGTTGCATGTGTCAAGAAACGAGAATAAACAAGCTGATGCTTTGGCCAACCTTGCAGCAACTTTAGCTGTACTTGAAGAAGAAGTGACGACGGTTCCTGTCTGTCGGAGATGGGTCATCCCTCACTTGATCCACCATGACATCGCTCAACAAGCAACAAATTTCATCGAAGTATTCGAGATTGAGGTTGAAGACTGGAGACAACCTCTTGTTGAATATCTTCAACATGGAAAATTGCCGAATGATCTCAAGCACAAGACTGAAATTCGTCGTCGTGCGCCCCGATTCCTATACTTCAACAATGAGCTGTATCGTCGCTCCTTCAATGACATCTTGATGAGATGTCTTGGAAATGATGAAACTAGAGAAGCCCTTGAAGAAGCTCATTCAGGTATCTGTGGTACTCATCAATCAGGACCAAAGTTGCATGATCGCCTAAAGAGAATGGGGTACTATTGGCCAACCATGGTGAAAGACTCGCTCGAGTTTGCCAAAAGATGTCATGCATGTCAAATCCATGGAGACTTCATTTGCCAACCACCCGAGCCGCTTCACCCAACAGTAGCATCTTGGCCCTTTGACAATTGGGGACTTGATGTTGTCGGGCCACTCCCAAAGTCTTCTAAACAACACCTCTACATTCTTGCTGCGACAGACTATTTCTCCAAATGGGCAGAAGCAATTCCTCTCAAAGAAGTTAAGAAGGAGACGGTTATAGACTTCATCAAAAATAATATTGTCTTCCGCTATGGGGTCCCCCGTCACATAGTAACGGATAACGGGAAACCATTCAAGAATGCCCTGATGGATCAATTTTGTGCAAAGTTTGAAATCAAGCAAAAATGCTCTACAATGTACAATGCGCCAGCAAATGGACTCGCAGAAGCTTTCAATAAAACTTTTTGCAAGCTCCTTGAGAAGGTTGTTTCCAAGTCAAAAAAGGATTGACATGAACGGATTGGTGAAGCACTTTGGGCATACCGGACTTCATACCGCACTCCTACACAAGCCACACCTTACTCGCTTGTCTATGGAGTCGAAGCAATACTTCCATTGGAACGCCAAATTCCGTCACTACGGATTGCAATCCAAGAAGGTCTCACAGGTGATGACAATACAAAGCTACGTCTTGCTGAACTCGAAGCTTTGGACGAAAAGAGGTTAGAAGCACAGCAACGCCTTGAGTGTTATCAAGCTCGCTTGTCTCGAGCTTTCAACAAGAAAGTTCGACCTCGCTCCTTCCAAATAGGTGACTTAGTACTTGCAGTTCGAAGGCCCATCATTCTTTCACATCGGTCTGGAGAGAAGTTTGATCCAAAGTGGGATGGACCGCATGTGGTGAGAGAAGTCTACACCAACGGCGCTTACCTTCTTTCAACACCCGATGGAGTTTGTCTTGGTCCTATCAACGGCAAGTTCCTCAAGCAATACTATCCATGATAGAACAATGCTCCTTGATATGAGCCTAAAGTGTCCACAACGCTCCTTGCCCGCATGAGCTTAAAATGCATGTCACTCTTGGCTTATACAACCAAAATTGTAAAAAGTTCAATGACTCTTGCTCGCTAGACTGAAAATCTAAAAGGACAGTCTAGGCAAAACTTAGAGCACAAAAAAAAAAAAAAATCGAACTACGTTAAAGCTTGATCCCACGACGGGTACGTAGGCAGCCTGTAAAGTTACCTCAGGTTCAGCTACCATAAAATAAAAAAATAAAAATAAATAAAAAATGAGAAACAATACCTTTCATGGGTATGGAGTTGATTGCTTCTGGTGCGCTACAAGATGTCGTACTCCTAGCATCTGGATGACGAACAAGTCTTTGTATTTGCTCAACCTCTAGAGGTTGTCTATCATGTCCCCGATGTCAACAACATTATGGAAAGCAAAGACCATTCTCCTTCTCAGCAACACCCTCAACGTTCACATGACCCATCAAAGGGGTTGGATACTGGAAATTGCACAAGTTCTTCGTTGGATTGATACTCCACTGCAACATTACCAAAGCAGAAACAACTCTCTTTCTCAACAGCTCTCCAGCACTCTATCTCGGGACTATGATTTTTATTTGTAAAAATGAATCAAAGTCCCGCTTTGATCTGGATCCTCAGCATCACCGCAAACTTCTTAAATAATGTCCGTGAGCGAAACAGCATTCCTTGACGGGTTGAAAGATCGACAGGTCCGTGTATCTTCAAGATTGCAGCAAGAGTCTCGTCCAGCAGGTTTGTGTATCTTCAAGATTGCAGCAAGGGTCTCGTCCAACAAGTCCGTCTATATTCAAGGTTGTAGCAAAGGTTTCCCCAATAGGGTCCTCGCGACTTCAAGATCACAAGAAGAAAGAGCAACAGGTCCTCGCGGCTTCAAGATTGCAAGAAGAAAGTGGAGTCAGAGTCTTCCACGAGTCGGTCGTCATCTGGTGTTCAATAAATTGCAGCTTCTAGCATGCCATCTCGGGACTGTGATTTTACTCACATGTTCAGAAAACGAATTAAAGTCCCACTCCGAGTTAGATCATCAGCAACAGCTATCCATCTATCTTGAAGAAGACGTTCATCAACAACCCTATGGTCAATATCCTGGGAGGCATCGATAGAAGACGTTTCACTGCAAAACAAAAACAAAAAAACAGAGAATTTCATCAAAATCTCCAATTTTTCTACAAACTTTACACTACAATGAATCAGAAACCATTAAAAAAAAAAAAATTTGAACAAAAAAAAAAAAAACCCACACAAAAAAAAAAATAATAATAATAATAATAATTAACATAAAAAGAAAAAAACACAAAATTAAAAATAAAAAAACAAACAAACAAAAACAAAGAAAAAAAAAAGTAAAAAATAAATTAATAAACAACAAAAAATATATTTTAAAAAAAAACACGCACACAAACATAGACAAAAAAAAAACAAACAAACAGAACAAATGGGCTGCGACGCCCAGGCTACCCACCTCCACCAATACTTTGTTGAAAACAAATAAAAAAATAAAAAACCAATAAAAAAAAGAAAAGAAATCTCACGTACTATCCTAAAAACCATTTCAAAAAAAAATAAAATCAACAAATCAATTTAAAAAAAAAATGTAATTAAAATTAAATCAAATAAAAAAAAAAAAAAACAAATTAATCATTACCTTTTCTAAACATCAAATCAATCATCATCATTATTTTAATAAAAAAAAATTTTAAAAAAAATCAATCATTACATTTTTGACTTTCAATCCATTAGATTACCTTCAAATCGTTAAACTTTCAAAAAAAAAAAAAACATTAGCAGCAAACTGTTGTCTCCAACATACGGAAACCGCACAGTGGCATCGCCGACTTAGTCCAGGCTGTTTCGGGCCTTTCGGCACTCGAATGTCTAAAACCCAAACCTGCACAAATAAACATGGGTGCACTAATGCCGTTCTCTTCCTATTTGTAAGGGGAGGTAACCTGTCTCCTTATCCCATTAGGAATAGGATTCGTGTCTAACCCAAACCAAGATAAACTCCAAATAAATTAAATCAAAATCAAACACTAAGTCATCAAAATTAAATCCAAATCAAACGCTAAATCAAGGGTTACACTAATGTCACTCATAGGTTCCATCATTATACCCTTGAGGGGGCAATTTGTAGAACCCTAAAATTTATTAATTTTACGCAAAGGTCTTTACACTCTGGTAAAATTATATAAAGAGCCTAAAATCATTAAAAAGCCCTATACATTTAAATTGGGTCTAATGACAAGGCATGAGCCTCTTACGGCTCGGGTCTGGGCACGAAGTAGAAAGCCCATAAACTCAAAACCTAAGTCTAAATCTAAATGGGTCACACACTTGATAAATGGGTCGATCCATCAACACAAAAAATCTGATTATGGACTCAATACCCAAGAAGATGGGTGGGGCCCATCAAAATCTCCTAAGTCCCCCACTAAATAAAGTGGGACTCTTGGAATCCTTATCTTTAAATGGGTGAGGCTTATCAAAATCTCTTAAGTCTCTTAAACCACTAAATGGAGTGGGACTCTTGAGATCTTTATCTCTAAAAGTCTATAAATAAGACTCAAAGCTAGAGATTTGAGAATTCAGAAATTCAGCGAGAAATTCAGAAGAAGCCAAAGAAGATAACTCAGAAGCATTCTCTAGCCTTCAAAGAAGAGAAATTAAATCATTCCGGAGAAGAAAAAGCTGCAAAGAAGCCAGTTCTCCTCCAGAATCACTTTCTACCTGATCAAGCGCGAAGTCTGGAAGAAAGGAAAAACTACATCAACACCTTCAAAGAAGATCAAGATCACGCCTCGGCCCTCATCTTCTACTTTAGAAATTTCTGATTGTTAATCAGAGGATTTCTTGAGAGTTGTACCAAACTGAAAATAAATAAAATATTTTGTTCATCATTATTTCGTCCACGAAATTTTGTGTCGACAGGAGGTTACCCATAATATGCTTAATATTGTTTTTGTAAAGCTTAAATATATCTCTTTTCCTACTGAACTATTAGTTGACTTTTTGATCTTGTAGATGAAAATATTTTTAAAGACTAAAATATGAAACTTTTTTCGACGGACTTTTTGGTTTTAGTAATATTTTGATATGGTGGAATTTATAAAATTTTAAGATTTAAGAAATACATTTGCATTTGAAAGTTAAAATTCTCAAAAAGGCGCTAAAAAACGAATTTTGTTATTGAACTGGAAATTTGACTTTTTATTCTTCAAGAATTTGGATCTATTTGGATCTAGGATCATTTTAATTGAATTCAAATGGGGGGTATAACCTTATTTACATATATATATATATATATATATCTCAAGTAAATAAAAGAAAAGTAAATATTTTACGTAAATAAGATAGAGTGAAGCGATGAGAAGCCAAAGCCTTTTATTAAAAAAAAAATGTCAGTCGATGTTGCACGATATCAACAATATATCCTCGATATCGTGTGATATTATGTAAAAAAAAAAAAAAACTGTGTCATATAGATGTGTTGCACACCTGCGATATCAATAGATATCGGCGATAATGTTGATATTCGATTCCTTGTATGTACTCATATTAGTGGGTTTTCCAATTTAATCAATTAGTCTAGGCAATAGGGGTTTTCTAGACGAGTTAGGCGACCAGAATTTACTTTACTTAAAATGGTAATAATTTGAGATAATAAAAATATGTAATATTATATTTATTTATGTGTTTTTGTACATGACACCTAATATAACTACTAAATGTCCAATTCTTACAGAAACCAACTGTGTGTTTCTCTGTTGAGAGAGCAGATATGATGTACCTGAGGTTCACCATCCTAGTAAACTGTAGCACAATATCTGACGCATGGCCCTGGCCCACCAACTCATCAACCAGATGACTGGATCATCTTAGCTACTATTCTGGAGCTAAAACTTGTATGGCTAAAGAAGAAGAATTGTAATGGTGGGAAAATTTTGGGGTGATGGTTGAACTTGGAATGTTTAGTCTATCAGATTTATAATTGTACACATTTTAAAAATGATCCACCAATTAGATGAATCTCAATAATAGAATTAGTTGGCACTTTCTTGCCTTGGTGTTAATTTTCTGTCAAGGATGGACCTTAGGTTCATCACATATTTAATATTTTCCATTTTGTTTGTAATAGGACCCTGTTAAGCCATGCCCACTCAATCCTTGCATATAAATGAAAATAACAATAATTTTCCTATTCCAAACAAACTTGAAATGAAGCCATAATTCTATTTGGAAAAATGATTAAATGAGGATATATAATCATTGTTCTTTTTTCCTTTTTCTTTTTTTGCAGGATAGTATTCAGTGCACATAGCCATGAATTTTGTGATCACACTCACAGAGATGGGATTCGTGAGGTGACTGTTCCAGCTATGACATGGGATGCAAGGGATGACCCTGGTTTTGTTGTTGCCACTTTTGGAAGGAACACGGCAGTAACTGTCAGCCAGTGCTCCATTGCTAGGGAATCTCATGTACTAATGGCATATATTTTGGTTTTGGTTCTATTAATATCAACAACACTAATAGTAAGCACATCGCATCTTATGAATTCAGGGAGATAACTGAGCACATCGCTTCTGATGAATTCAGGGAGATAACTGAGTGTCTTTCAGACAGCCTGTGTGTACTTTATTACTTCTTACATGTTCTTTTATTTATATCCGAAGGATGAAGTTTATTGTTCCATATTTCTAGAAATGTTAAAATTGATCAATTGGTGGAAAGCAATAAAAACTCCTAGTTTCTTGGTATCCCTGTCAAATTGTTGATCTAATTTTTTATGTAACATGCTTTTGTTCCAGTTTTTTTTTTAATCTGTAATACGTAAATATATTAAAAATATGGAATAACAGAAAGAAAGCGAGCCCGGAACAAAAATACAAACAACAAAGGAAAGAAGAAGTTAGTAGCCACCCCAGATATTGGCATCTAACTTATTCAGATTGTCCACTCTGCAGGCCACTTTTTGGATTTTCAGAAAATATGACAATGCATCATTTGGTGAATAGTTGCCCTTTCAAATCCTTGATTAAAAGATGATAGTTTTATTTATTTTAGACAAAAAATAAGGATTATCAAATTTCACTGTACTACTACCATACCTCATTAGTATAGCAGATTAATAAGAAAATTGCAGAAACATATTATAGGCATTGCACAGCTTCGTTCCTGTTAATGGTGATTTGTGAACATCTGGTCGTTCAGTGAAGCCTTACAAAGTCTCTGCCTCAGCTACTGAAGAAGCTGCTTTGGGATTCCCATGGACATTTCAATTTAAAATTCGGATAATTCCTGGGATGGTATAACATCATCACAGCCAACGAGAAATCCCCAGATATCCCTTATTAACCCTGTTTCGGACACAATCGGTACATTCCAGCATAACTAGTACTCTGACATCTTTATCTTTACCCTTGGCCATGAAATCCTTTGGATTTTGGTACATTCATCAAAGCAAATGTTGAAGCATTCCTTCAATATAGGCTCTGTGGCCTCCTTAAGCAGCTCCTTTACATATGAAGGAGTATCAGTGGTGTTTCAAGCCCAACTCAAGCGCGATGTGAGCAAGGCCATCATACCCATAGAACTTCTCTTAGGAGAAAGGACAGCTCTACTCAAATTCCTAGGAAGCATTTATTAATTGGATTGCCAAAATCCCAATTGTTGTTTCTCTGGTAAGGTGTTGGCTTGCAAGGATAGCTCTATTCAAATTTGTATTTGTTGCCTACTTTTTTTGAAACATTTGCAGTGGTTTTGGTAGACAGAGACGAAATGGGGACGGGAAAAAAGTGTAAACCATCAATTCCATTGACACATTAACACCCAAAAAGTCCACGATAAGACATTCTTTAGTTTCCTACAGAAACAAACGAAAAATTCTGTGACATTACAATTGTGTGGGGGAAGGATGAAGGGATGAGGGAGTGAAAAACTTGTTAGTTGTAAGGAAATGGGATTTCTTGGCAAGCATATTCTACATTACGTGTATAGTTCAAAAACTCGAAAGGTACGAACAGGTATGGAACCCAGGACCTGTAATTCAATGATACAGCCCCATTGCCAACTTAGAAGCATGTAATTGTTTTAAAATATTTAGCGGTACCACCAGGTAATCCAGTTTCTTAATAAGATCAGTAACTCAAAAGAAAACAGGTTTTGAACCCAAGAAATGTCGCACAGCCCGGCCATAAGCAAATCCAACAAGTAAACATTTTCTCCTTAAGTCTCTATACAAAAGCATAAGATCTTGATAATAAGGTTAAAAGTGCATTTTGAGGACAAAATGTAAATTTTTTAAAGCAACATCAGTTATTGCTACATAATTTAGGCAGAGGAGAAGCACTTTAAGTTACTGGATTACTGGAACAAGTTACTACCATGAGGCATATTGAAGGGAAAACATGGCTCAGCTCAAACAGGGGCCTTTGGCCTCTGCATCCTTTTTAGGGTCCATAAGAATCAAATAACAGGCAGATCATGAAACTGAATACTACATTATCAATAGTATGTGCCGCGGTTAGTACTAGAACAGTCGCTTCCATTTCCTTCTAAGTTATTGCTTATCGAAAATAGTATCCTCCTCGAGGAGAAAGCTACGCACACGACTCCCACCTTTGCCATGGGCAAAGAAAGGATTTTATATACTTATGGAAAGCAGCTTTAGGAGCAACTACATGGTCACCTGACTGGCCTTCTTGACAAAGCATCTGATTTACACTAGAAAATAATGCAATCTCAAATTCAAATTTTATTTTCCTTCTTTTAGGCTAGTAAGGTACAGGAGTTTGCTTTACAACTACAACAGTAATAATCAGCTAAACATCAATTGTAGTTCATAAATTGATGAAAAGGAATTATAATTGAAAGCTCCTCCCTCCATAAGTCAAAGAAAAATGGTAACTGGGTATTCTTCATTTCCTACTACCAAGAAATGGGACCCTTCCTCCATCACCATTAAACCATCTTCATTAGCTCTGCTAAGGTGCTCACAAGGGCTCAAAACAAATTCGATTTCAGCTCTATCCCCTGCTTTTAAGTGCACACTCTGGAATCCAACCAACTGTTTCACCGGGCTCCCACTGTGAAGCTTGGCCAACCGTACAAAGAGCAATACAGGATGCTTACCTGCCATCTCCCCATGGTTATCAACTCGAACAACAGTCGAGAACTTCATTCTCTCGCAGGATCCTGTTCCCATCTCTGATACAGAGACGTAACGGCTGGAATCTGAGTTCTCGACCACATGAAGGTTGGAATATTGGTTTAAGTAGAGCTTGTTTTGGGTTACAGATGTGAACTCATAGGAGTAGGTTGTGTAGCTAAGACCGTAACCAAATTTGAACACTTTTTTGCCTTGGTAGAATCGGTAAGTGCGTCCAGGATATCCAGACTTTGGTTCCGAACGCATCCTCATGTCTGTCATGGGTACTTTGGTGAAGTCTTGTGGATACCAAGTGACTGGTAATCTCCCTCCTGCACAAGAACATGAACCAGACCATTAAAATCATGTATCTCTTTGGCAGTAGAAGGCTGTTTCTTGATCCTTAACCATTTCTTCAAAGATTAATAAGACTAAATTTCCTTGTCAAAAGATGAGTTTCAAATTCCTTTTAAAAAATGAAAAGAAATATTATGAATTTCGTCAACAAAATTCACCTGGGTTATGGTCCCCAAAGATAATCTCTGCAAGTGCAGTTCCTCCAGATTCACCTGGGTAACCAGCCCACAATATGCTTCCAATGTTCTGATCATATTTGGCAAATGAAATATCAACTGGGCCTCCACAGAGAAGCACCAAGATCACTGGCTTCTTTGCAGCTTTTGAGACACTCTTGATGAGACTCTGTTGCTTCCCTGGAAGCACCAAGTCCACCCGATCAAATGCCTCCCTCTCTTGAGTTTGATCCAAGCCCATAACCAATACCACATAATCTGCTTCTTTTGCCACTTGCACTGCTTCTTTAATTGAAACTGAAGAACAAGCAACAGTACTGCAACCAGGGTGATACCGAGTGTCCTTAATGTAGCACTGCAATGCTTGCAAGGGTGTAACAGTCTTACATGGAGGGCCAAAGTAGTTTCCAAGGAGTGTTTGTGGGGCGTCAGCATTTGGACCGATTACAGCGAGGGACATGGTTTTTGTTTTTGGCAATGGGAGGAGCTTAGCAGAGTTCTTTAACAGGACAATGCCATTGCGAGCAGCATCAAGGGCTAGACCCTGATGCTCTTGTGAGCAGACCTGATTCGGACCGATGTCACCGAAAGGCTGGTTATTTGGGTTGCCATTGAACAATCCCAACCTCATTCTGACAGAAAAGAGATTGTGAAGGGCTCTGTTTATGTCAGTTTCCGACAGTTTATTCTGTTGAATGGCTGATTTGGTGTGTTTCTGCAAATAGGAACCACAGTTGACATCCATGCCTGTAATTTTTTTGTTACAAAAATCAAAAGAAATAGAGTACCAAGTTAGTCTCTATGGAGTTACATGCATTAGACTGTTCATGTAAAAATGAAATTTCGAGGACAATAAAACATGCCTTCTCCTTGAAGAAAGTGTAGCTAGCATTATCCATTTGCACATTGATGTATGAAATAAGAATGACTCAAATTAGAAGGCAATTTCTGATTCACCTGTCAACTTATCACGGATTAGTGTTGAGGTTATCGGTCCATAAGTCGGGTTTAGGCTACACTCGGTTGGATTTATAATTTACTCTGGTCTAGCCTCTCCAACTCACCATGTGTCCCTTTTAATAACTCCCTTTAACTTTAGTTACGATTCACTAACCCTTAGGATTCATGCTTGTGAGTAGGGGTGCCAATGGGCCAAACTCAGGTCACAAAAACCTCTTGTAAACCAGGCAGGCCCTATTCCAAAAATACAAAAATGTAAGCCGAAGCCTGGCCCATTGACACCTCTACTTGTAAGATCTATGTTTGTGATTGGTGAATTCCGTAGCCAAAACTATGTCAAGTTGTAAGTCTTGACTCATGTCCGTCCAAGAAACAAAATTCGCCGATTTTTTTTAAAATTCGTGAATTATTATTGAATTTCCTAGAATTATTCTCGAATAACTTGTTTAGTTCGGCAAGTAAACTACTTATTTTGCATATTGTTTAATCAAGTAGTTTGTTATATTTTATTTACATATTTTTTTTTTCTCGAATTGTTTTCGAATTTTTCCGAACTTACCCCTGCCGAATTATTCTCGATCCCTGACTTTGTCACTATGATGTCAGTTCGAGTTTCAATTGTTCTTGAGAATGAGGATTGAAGCGGATCGACTGAAGGGCATCTCGCCTGAAGCCTTCTTCTCATCAAGATAGGATGGTAAGTTGCCTATACCTTAAGTGAATTGACCTAGATATACATTATATCTTAGGTGATTAGGATCTTGACCTTAGCTCAGGGAATAATTGTCAAAAACTTGAGCTGAAATTAATACAGTGCATTTTCGCTCGGGCGAGCCTAATTTGGCTCAAGTGAGACCATTGGCTTGCTCGACCAAATATGGAAAACAGTTCTGATTGTGCCATTCAAAGCTTCGGGTTTTTTCAATCTCACTCGCTCGCCCGAACAGTATCTGACTCGAGCGAATATGATATTCTAGTATTTAAGTCATCTGATTGTGCAAAATGGAAGTTAATCTTTCGGGTTTTGGCATTCTGGCTTGAGCAGGAACATGTTGCTCAAGCAAGTTCCGGCGAAACATTATTTTAGAAGCAGTAAAAACTGTTTTACGTGTTCCATATAAATACATATTATTCCCTAGAACTCAATGAAGAACCATATTGAGAGAGTATAGGTGTTCTTCGAAAATCTAGGATTTCCCATTCCTTTTGGTGAGATCTTATTGAATCTTCTCTCTCCTTCTCTAGAGAAGCATGTCCTCTTAGATTAATCCAAACTGCTTCATGAGATTTCTGATTGTTGAGAAATCCCTCTAGAGATCCTCAAACCACAAAGATTCATACTCAATTCATTGAGAGTTGGCATACTCATTTCATTGAGAATTTGTTGGTGAAAACCAAAGCCGTACTTGATATAGTTGTTGGGGTTAAATGAGAGAAAGTTAGGCTGGTGAGGAACTAGAGCTGCTGCGGTGGAAATTTCAAGCCAAACTCGAGTCACAAAAATCTCTTGTAACATGGCAAGCCCCATTTAAAAATAAAATGCAAGCCGAAGACGGCCCATTGACACCTCTACTTGTGAGGTTTATTGTTGTCAAAGGGCTGAGTCAGGGCAGGGTAGGGCCTAGGTCTTACAAGGCCCGACCCTCACCTACAAGGGTCCGCCCCTAGCCCTCGGAAGGCTTGAACTAACTATTCCCAAGGCCCTACCCTCAAGGGTAAAGGCCTAATAGAAGAATAATGTTTTTCACTAGTTTTCATAATTGAAAACTCATTGTATCAAGGCTAAAGAAGATCCTTATTAGAAGTGTTGACCGGTTGACCCATAAGCTAGATTGTATTCAGATCATTAAAACTTTTGGATTTAGTTAATATTCTTTTCGGTGTGGATCACGTTCTTCTTTTAGCGAGATAGAATGAATTATGCTTATTGGAAACAAGTACTATTTCAACATATTTGAATCATATTATAAAAAAATAAGTCAAGTTGTTCATTGATTAGTCAATTCAGACTCTCACCCTATCCTATATCAAATTACCAATGGATTAGTCAATTCTTCAATGAACAAAATACAGATCAAAATACAGATGTACATCAAGAATATATCAATTTAATCACACAAACTATTCAACAAAAATGGTTAGTTAACATAACAATTATAGTAAACAAAGAATTTAGACTTGAAACAATAGCTCTTATTGATTCAGGTGCTGATTTAAATTGTATTCAAGAAGGTTTAATTCCAACCAAGGAAGTAGGTAAGGCAACTTATTAGAAGATAAGAAATATTGATGAATACTGTGTATTGCTGTTATCATATATTCTCTCAAGAATTAGTCAGTGTATACAGTATGTGTTCCTGAATGTTGGAGCAGAAGTACCGCAGTAAGTCCCGTGTGAGGCAATAGGGAAACGCTCAACGGTAATACACAGAAGTATCCACTGTATAATTCTCGAGAATTTATTATCGCAATAATTCATAATATTCTGACTATATATCTTTCTTATAATGAGTTCTTTATTTAGGTCCATGTCTTCGAGATCATGTTCATCCAGTAATAGTAATCACATAGTAAATAGTGAAGAAAGAAATTTAACAAACATAGAAAAGAAATTAGATAATTGGAAAATTCCTAAAATACCAATTCAACAAATTTATAAAAAATGAACTTTTGATTTCTCAAGTGATTATTCAATCAAAACTGTTGAACAAACAATTTCTTTATCTGAATCTCAAGAAGAATTCAAATTATTTAGTGAAAAAGCAATTGAACAACACAAATTAAAATACAGATTTCTGCATGTTGGAATGGTCCAAGTAGCAGTCAAACCCTTAATTCGTGAAGGATTAAATGCTCAAGTATTATTATGTCTTCGTGACTGTAGACATAATCAATTTAAAGATTCCTTGTTAGGAATGGTTCAATCTACTTTATACAATGGTCCAATCTATTTTGATTGTTCCCCAAATTTCTCTCTTTCAATTACTGACACAAATCTATTAGAATCTTTAGTGTTAAATCTTCAAACAAATGGTATTGATATGTTACCAGGGTCACAGCTCTTAACACTGATATACAGAGTCCATTACAAAGTTATGACAACTATGGTAAGTCCTTTGGCATACCATACGAGTCCAAAAAACAAAACAATTTTTATTCAAACAGATTTAACTAAAGCAAAAGTGGCAACTCCTGAGTTTATAACAAACTGGAATGAAGTTGAAGTTCCGGTTCAATGGTGTTTACAAAATAAACCTCCACAAAGAAAATTAACTCAACCAGATCTCAAAGATCCAACTCAAATAAGAGAACAAGCTGATGGTAAAGTCATTATTGACTTTTCTTCATCAGAATTCCAAATAGATGATTTAGATTCCAGAAGATTCAATTTTGAACCTTCTAGATCTTCTTGCTCCTCAATTCCTTCAAAATCTAAAGTCAATCTGTCAGGATTAAGAAACTTAAAAATTCCTCAACCAATTTATACAGTTAAAACTCCTCAAAGAATTGAACAAGAAGAAAACGAATCAAACACATCTCAATCACCTCAATTATCACCAACGATTTCACAAATGCATACACATTCTCAAATAGATATGATAGAAAAAGAATTTGAAATTGATAAACCATATATTCGTAAAGATTTTAACTCTCAAGAAAACAAACCTCTTAGAGATTGGTACTTCTCAAATTTTGATAAACAAAAAGAAGAACTTTTACAAATATATTATCAATTCTTAACTAAACATAAATGTCAAATGTATTTCTTCAAATGGTTCGAAATATATGCTAAAGATAATTCAATATATTTTCCTTTTGCCAAATCTATAAATGAAACAACAAAATCTTCAACTACATGGCAAACAACCACAAATAAAAATATTGAATCAATACATCCTCCGTTAGAAGCCATAAAATTAACCCATCAAGATACTCCTTTAGTAGCATCTCCTTTCAAAAGAAAAAATGATTTAAATGCTCCTAATGCTAGAGATATAGACAAAATATTTGAACAAAATAATTATACAAACCAGAATTTAAACACAATAGGTACGCAGCTCAACAGAGTAGAAAATTTAATTCAAAAAGAAAAAATTTTACCTCAAGCTGAACCTCAAAAACAAAATGATAAACCAATGTTTATACCACATGAAATTCCTAAACAATTGTCTTCACAATTATCTTCTAGGAATTTAATGGAAACAATTGATGATAAATTAAACAAGTTAAATACAATAATTTATAAATGTGCTCAAGTCCCTGACACTCCTGAAACACAAAGTTCACATATCAACATGGTAAAATTAATATTAGATTCTGATCCAGATTTTGATCCAAACACAATTGATCCAAGTGCTATAAATGTTTTATCAAAACTTCCAAACATCTTAGAATCTGACTCAGATGATTTATCTGATGTTCCAGATATCGATCAATTAGAACAAAATTTCTCAAAAGACTTAAACAATTCATTAGACAAAATCCGTAATTCAATAAATCGTTTAGATTGGAAACAAGCTCCAACTAAAAACTTTTATCCAAGACCTACGTTTCCTGATATCCAGATCGAGGAACGTGGACAACATCGTCAAGCTTCCTATCATAGTGAATCTATCTATGAATGGAATATTGATGCAATGACAGAATATCAAATATTAAATTTACTTCAAGAAATGACAATGGTAGGAACTGCCTATAGGAACAGACATGATTCATCTGATCATTCTGTTGCTCAAATGTTAGTTGCTGGTTTTACTGGTCAACTCAAAGGTTGGTGGGATCATTGTATCACACAAACTGATAGACAAACAATTCTCAATGCTTTTAAAACAACAAATGATGGAACAACAATCCAAGATGAGAACAATGAACCAATTCAAGATGCTGTTGCAACTTTAATCTTCTCAATAGCAAAACATTTTATAGGTGATCCTTCAAAAATCAAAGATAGGTCTTCCGATCTAATCAACAATATGAAATGTAGGAAACTTCAAGATTTCAGATACTACAAAGAAACATTCCTTACGAAGGTTATGCTTCGTGATGATTGTGGCAAATCTTATTGGAAAGAAAGATTTCTTTCTGGTTTACCAAATGTTTTCGCAGAAACAATTAGGGAAAAAATTAGAGACAAAAACAATGGAGATATTCCTTATGACAAATTAACTTATGGTGATCTTATCACACTAGTCAATACAGAAGGTTTAATCTTATGTAGAGCCTTAAGACTCAAAGACAAACTCAAAAGAGATCAAGTTACTAGCAGAAAAGAACTTGGTTCTTTCTGTGAACAATTTGGTTTTGATTGTGAAAAGGATAAAACTCACAAACACAAAAAATCAAAACACAAATATATTAAACCTCATAAAAACAAATATCATCATAAAGGAATAGAAAAAGATAGTCAATACTATAAACAGAAATATTCTAAACAGAAATCGAAACCTCGATATCAAAAAAGAAATCCTTCAAAAATGTCAAAATGATTTTCTCAATCTAAACCATCTTCTTCAAAACAGCCAAACAAATTTACTAAACCACCCATTTGTTTCAATTGTGGAAAAGAAGGTCATCTCAAACCAAATTGCCCGGAAGAAGCTAAAAAGAAAATTAATATAATCAATTCTTTAGACATTTCCGAAGAAATCAAAGATCAATTAAAACTTTTAATCCTCAATTCATCTGATGATGAAAATCCGCAAATTGATGAAATTTACACAAGTACTGATTACTCAATTTCTGATTCATCTGATTCAGAACCAATTAAGTCAAACTGTCAATGTCCTCAATGTGTTAAAAGTATTAATATGATTACTCAAGAACAAACATTTCTTTTAGATTTAATTGATAAAATCCAAGATCCTCAATTACATAAAGAATGTTTAATCAAATTAAAAGATAATCTCAAAGGTAAACAACCTCTCAAAAAGACAATTTCTTATAACGTTGATGATATCTTTAAGAAATTTGATTTCAAAACCCCCCGGGAAAGGGATATAACTATTCAAGATTTACAAACTGAAATTAATTCCATTAAACAAGATATTTCACATCTCAAACTTAATACTCATTTTGAAATCAATCAACTTAAAAACCAAATTTCTCAAAAATATTATATACCACACAGACATGAAATCACTTCAGATAATGAAGAACCCAATAATAACAATGAACAAAATACAGATCAAAATACAGATGTACATCAAGAATATATCAATTTAATCACACAAACTATTCAACAAAAATGGTTAGTTAACATAACAATTATAGTAAACAAAGAATTTAGACTTGAAACAATAGCTCTTATTGATTCAGGTGCTGATTTAAATTGTATTCAAGAAGGTTTAATTCCAACCAAGTATTTTGAAAAAACAAAAGAAATATTACATACTGCAAGTGGAAGTCAACTTAATATAAATTACAAATTAACCAAAGCTCACGTATGTAATGAAGGGATATGTATCTCTACGCCCTTTATATTAGTCAAAAATCTTACAAGAGAAGTAATTCTAGGTTCTCCTTTTATAACCTTAATCAAACCATTTACGGTAACTCATGAAGGAATTCAAACAATAATTAATACTCAAACTATTAATTTCCAATTTATCAATCCTTCACATCTTAAAAATATTAATCTTATTAAAGAATATTCCATATTCAAAGATTATCATATTCATTTAATAACTCAAAAACAAAAACAAATCTGTTTTTTGAAAAATGAAATACAATACAAAAAGATTGATGAACAACTCAATAATTGGAAATTACAACAACAAATCAAGAATTTTGAAGAAAAACTCAAAACTGATGTATGCTCAGACTTTCCCAATGCTTTCTGGCATAGGAAAAATCACATAGTCAAATTACCTTATATCAATGATTTCAATGAATTACAAATCAAAACTAAAGCAAGACCAATTCAAATGAATCATGAATTGTTAGAATATTACAAAAAAGAAATTCAAGAATTACTCAAAAAAAATTTAATTCGTAAGTCTCAATCTCCTTGGAGTTGTGCTGCTTTCTATGTTCAGAAAAACGCTGAATTAGAAAGAGGAACACCAAGATTAGTAATCAATTATAAACCACTTAATGATGTTTTACAATGGATAAGATATCCAATACCAAACAAACAAGATCTTTTACAAAGATTAAACAATGCAAAGGTTTTCTCAAAGTTTGATATGAAATCAGGATTTTGGCAAATACAAATTTCAGAACAAGATAAGTACAAAACTGCATTCACAGTTCCTTTCGGACACTATGAGTGGAATGTCATGCCCTTTGGCTTAAAAAATGTTCCTTCAGGATTTCAAAACATAATGAATGAAATTTTTAATTCATACACACAATTCTCAATTGTCTATATTTTAATATTTTCAAATTCAATAGACCAACATTGGAAACATCTCAATACATTCTTTTCAATAATCAAACATAATGGTCTGGTTATATCTTCCACAAAAATTCAACTGTTTCAAACAAAAATAAGATTTCTTGAACATAATAAAAATATTAAAGAAATTAGCAATTTCAAGACTTTAATCAAAAATGGAATTCAATTACAGAATCTCAATCATATTTCAAATCATTATACAACAAACAGGTTTTTTATACAAAAGGAAAATCTTAACCAAATATTAGCATGGAAAAATCTCAGTATAGTAAAAATACCAATTAATATTGACTTATTACAATATTTGGCATTAAGGATTTACAATAGATATCTTCCAAAAAGTTTTGTATATTATCTCAGAAAGAGAGATTTATTTCCAAAACAATTATTCAATTTTCTCAAAAACCTATTCCATTTATATTTAGATAATATAAATTATCAAATATTATTATCTTATTTTCAGGATAAGATGGCTCGTGAAAGATCTGCAAAAGGGTATAATTTTGGAAATACTTACCTTCAAAATGTTCAAAAAAGAAAATACATTTATCCTAATAATACAAAAGATTTATCAAATTTAGAAATTTGTCTTCTTGACAATTTATGGCATGCTAAATCTCTCAATTCTACTCAACTTATGGAAAAATCAATTAATGCTCTGCAGCATTATTTTCTATCAAACAAAGCTCAAACTTCCAAAAAATCAGATGTCCCTTATGTCTCTTTGACAGATAGGATCAATGAAAATTCTCAATTCTTCTCAAATTTGGTTCTCAATCCAAAATTATCTTTATGTGAAACCTTTAGAGTCAAATTAAGAAACAAAGTTCGTACCCAATTACCAGTCAGTATTCAGCAACTTATCTTCTCAAAATCCCTTGACCAATATCATAAATGGATTCATGTGTTTTCTCAAATTGAAGCCAAAAATTTCCCATTTCACAAATCTAGGCTTATTCATAGCCATCTTTACAACCTTCTCAAAATTTTTAATACAGAACCAGAAGATCAAGAAGAAAAAATTTGGTTATTTGAAAACGGTTTTATTAGAGGAATTTATTCTTATAGTCAAAAAGATTTGATAGGATTCCCTCAATGTATCATTGATGTATGTTTACAACAAAGACTAGCAAAGCCAGATCCATTCTTTTTCTTAGAAGTCCTAAGTTCCTGTCCTGAATGGTCTGATAATGGTTATCGTCTTTTTCCAACCAGCCATGTGATTCTTATCCATGATAATGACCCATGTTACAATGTTCCTCCTTGCAAAAGAACAAAAATCAATTATAACAAATTAGATATTCAAACCCGAAAGATTTGGGGTCTTAGTCATATTTATCAAACCCTCAAAACTTGTCCTTGGAATGTCATGATTGACACAGGTAGGATTGTTATCTTAGCCAAACCAGTTCCAAGCAATTCAGACTTTCACCCTATCCTATATCAAATTACCAATGGATTAGTCAATTCTTCACATTATGTTCAAAAAATTCTATGGGACAATTTTCATGAACATCCAGAATACACGGATTTTTATGATCCAACAACAAGAGATTGGATAAATGAAATAGATGATGATGATTCAAATTCGGAAGATAATCAAGGAGATTTTTATCTCAATTTACAAGCAGTATGGGGCCCTCAAATAAATGAAGATGATTGGGCAGAAGAAGATTTAGTACAAGACAATTAAAATCTCAAACTAAATTCAAATTAAAACAAAAATTAAGACGATCGTGATAAGAATAGACAGCAATGCAAGATAACAACTTTGGCAAAGATATCCTTCAAAGAAAAAGCAATCCAGATATTCAAGGTTCATTCAAATGCAGCATTCACACCGGCAAAAGAAGACGAAGTCAATACAGTAAAAGCATCCACAGTACAGTCGAAAGAAAAGCAATTCAAGATTCGTTCAACTCAGAAGTCAAAAGTATCAATCAAACAGTAAAAACAGTCAAAAGAAATCAAGATTCCTTCAACAGTCAAAAGCAGAAGACAAGTTACCCAAAGTAAAAGTAAAGAGTGAAAGCAAAAGTCATTCAACCGAAAGCAAGTTACTCAAGAAAAAGCAGCCGAAAGTAAGAAAAGAATTCAACATTCACTCAAGGTAAAACAAAAGTGATTCGAGTTAAAGCATTCAACACTCAAGTATCAAGATTCGGGAAGTTCAACTATAAGTTCGGAAGTTCAAGTCATTGAAAGGGGAGCTCAATCGGAAACCCAAGTCCTTAGTCTTAGTCCAAACTTGTAATCTTTTTCTTTCTTAGTTCAACATTCCTCTTCTATTGTAACCTTCTACTCTTTTCCTTCTTTTCTTTTTTCTTTCAAGTATGGTGCTGTAAGCGGGAGATTACTGCATCCAATCTGTAACCATCAGTCCAAAAGGTATTTTCATTTAAGCAAATGTATGTTTGATTTCAATCAATATATGAAATAGTCTTTCTCAAATATTATTATGCCTTTCGCTCTTCAAATAGTTTTTACACTGCACACTGTTTAACTGAGAGACCGCTGTAAGCCGCGGCTATTCTACACTGGAATAGAAAAGCGCAACTGTGTCCCTAATCTCAGGACTAACTAGAACAGTACTGTGCACCCAATCATATTATTTTCCGCAATTTTATATATGATCCATGCCTGGGATAGAAAATGGTATCAGAGCCAGGTTACGATCCTGGGACCTGTGGGTTATGGGCCCACCACACTTCCGCATATATAAAATTGCGGAAAATAATATGATTGGGTGCACAGTACTGTTCTAGTTAGTCCTGAGATTAGGGACACAGTTGCGCTTTTCTATTCCAGTGTAGAATAGCCGCGGCTTACAGCGGTCTCTCAGTTAAACAGTGTGCAGTGTAAAAACTATTTGAAGAGCGAAAGGCATAATAATATTTGAGAAAGACTATTTCATATATTGATTGAAATCAAACATACATTTGCTTAAATGAAAATACCTTTTGGACTGATGGTTACAGATTGGATGCAGTAATCTCCCGCTTACAGCACCATACTTGAAAGAAAAAAGAAAAGAAGGAAAAGAGTAGAAGGTTACAATAGAAGAGGAATGTTGAACTAAGAAAGAAAGAAAAAGATTACAAGTTTGGACTAAGACTAAGGACTTGGGTTTCCGATTGAGCTCCCTTGTAGAATGCTTGAACCTCTGAACTTATAGTTGAGTTGCCGAATCTTGATACTTGAGTATTGGATGCTTTAACTCGAATCTCTTTTGCTTTACCTTGAGGGAATGTTGAATTCTTTTCTTGCTTTCGGCTGCTTTTACTTGAGTAACTTCCTTTCGGTTGAATGACTTTTACTTTAACTCTTGCTTTCACTTTGAGTTGAACGAATCTTTTGCTATACTGTTTTCTTTTGACTGCTTTCACTGTTTTGCTTTTGTTGCTTTTGACCGCTTATTTTCCTTGATTTGTACTTTTGTCTTTGATTGATACTTTTGTTGACTGCATTTTCACCTTGACTGACTTGTATCTTTTCTTTGTTGGATTGCCGGGAAAACTCCATAACAATCATCTTCATTATCATTTCCCAAATTGACAGATGCTTGAGAACCATTATCACTGTCTTCTTCTTCTAATTCTAATAACGCTTGTTTGAGTTTATTTTTGTAATCCTCTTTTGATGTTGATGCCATTAAATTGCTTTGAGTATTTGTCTTGACTTGAACAAATTTGTTTGAACTTGTTGAATGGGTTGGTGAAGATAAGGTTAGGGATGGATTGTCCACTAGCCAAATACTGATTGCTTTTGGGACGGCTTTGTATGGTTTGAACTCATCCCACCACTTGACTTTAAATTGTCTTCCTAAATAATAGAAGGATTGTGAAGGAGAAGGAACAAGAGAAAAAGACCAAGAAGTTATCCAGGCTAATTTGAAATATGAAAAGAAAAGGTAAATATGTGAAAAGTGGGATAAATCTTTTGGGATTAGGTAATTGGATTGGAATAAATGGAATCCTTGTAAAACAGTTGGAGGAAGGATTTCAGGGATGGGACCAAAGTATACCCACCAATCAAGAAACCAGAGAGGTACAGAATAATTGAAATAAGATTTGAACAAAAAACACCACGAGTGTTGACGTCTATCATTTTGAAGGTAAAAACAATTGTACCAGGCATGACGATAATCCCAGTAATTGAAGAATTGAGGGGGTTGTGGTTGCTCTTTTGGATAAGTTGTAGGAACAAACTTGGTGACAAATTGTTTTGGTGTACTGAGACATTGACCCCACTCTTTTGGAGAAATAACATGTCCAATTCTACAAGTAGAATGAACAATACTATCTTGATCATAATAATGAGTAAAAAAGATAGATTGAGTATCAAGTAAAATATATTCATAGTATTCTTGTTTTTTACGAAAATCAGTAGTGGGATATTCCCAGTTTTGATAAAAATAGTTTTGAGCAACTATGTTTGGATTTGAATTTGAAAATCCTTTTTCTATTGGAAATAAAGACATCTTTTGAGTTTTTAAAAGATATTGTGATTTTGAAAGAGGCATTGGGTCATTAACCCTAAGTGCCTGGTGTTGTTGAGGGACAACAGAACCCTTTTGAGAACCAGTGGTAGACATAGCTTTTGCATAGGATTTGGTTGGTTGCATGGAACTTGATCCGAACGTTAAGGCTAATGGGGGTAATGGAACTGGATGTTGAAGTTCATCCTGAACTTTATCATACCAAGACTTTTGTTGAGAGATTTTGGATTTAGAGGTTTGAACCTTTTTAGACATGACTACCGACCCTGCAAGAATTCACGGGTTAAGAAATCAGGGATGGAGTTATTTTCTCCTTTGATATATTCTATTTGAAAATCAAAAACAGATAATATTGCCTGCCATCGAGCAAATATTTGTTTTGAAGCAATATTTTGAACATCATTTTGTAAAACATTTTTTGCAGCTTTGCAATCTACTTTAATAAGAAAAGTTTGGTTTATCAAATCACTTTGAAATTTTGAAATACATAATACTATTGATAAAATTTCTTTTTTGATTGTAGAATAATTCCTTTGTGCCTGATTCCAAGTACCTGAAGTGAATTTAATTAATTCTTCTAAATTATCTCTTTTTTGTTTTAAAATACCCCCAAAACCTAATTCAGAAGCATCGGTTTCTACAATTTTTGGAAGGTTTATATCAGCAAAATGTAAACAAGGAAGAGTTTTTACTAATAATTTAATTTGTTTTATTATTTGTGTGTGTTCCTCTGTCCAAGGAGGAGGATTCTTTTTAAGTCTTTCCCTTAAAGGTTTGCAAATTTGACTGATATCTTTACAATGATTTGATACATAATTAAGACTTCCTAAAAATCTTTGTAATTGAGTTTTATCTTTTATTTCATCAGGAAATTTGCTGGCAAATTCGATAGATCGATTGATTGGTATAAAAGTTCTAAGTTGAATATTGTGACCAAGAAATCTTATTTTTGTTTGGAATAATTGAATTTTTGATGAAGAAATTACTAAACCATTTCGTTTGATTATTGAATAAAATGTATTGAGATGTTTCCAATGTTGATCAATTGAATTTGAGAATATTAAGACATCATCAATGTAAACAATTGAAAATGGTGTATAAGGATTAAAAATTTCATTCATTATATTTTGAAATTCTGAATGAGCATTTTTTAAGCCAAACGGCATGACATTCCATTCATAGTGTCCAAAGGGAACTGTGAATGCAGTTTTGTACTTATCTTGTTCTGAAATTTGTATTTGCCAAAATCCTGATTTCATATCAAATTTTGAGAACACTTTTGCATTGTTTAGTCTCTGTAGAAGATCTTGTTTGTTTGGTATCGGATATCTTATCCATTGTAAAACATCATTGAGAGGTTTATAATTGAATATTAATCTTGGTGTTCCTCTTTCTAATTCAGCATTTTTCTGAACATAGAAAGCAGCACAACTCCAAGGAGATTGAGACTTACGAATTAAATTCTTTTTGAGTAATTCTTGAATTTCTTTTTTGCAATATTCCAACAATTCATGATTCATTTGAATTGGTCTTGCTTTAGTTTTAATTTGTAATTCGTTGAAATCTTTGATATAAGGTAATTCAACAATATGATTTTTTCGATGCCAGAAGGCATTGGGAAAGTCTGAACATACTTCAGTTTTGAGTTTTTCTTCAAAATTCTTGATTTGTTGTTGTAATTTTCAATCATTGAGTTGTTCATCAATCTTTTTATATTGTATTTCATTTTTTAGAAAACAAATTTGTTTTTGTTTCTGAGTTATTAGATGTATGTGGTGATCTTTGAATATGGAATATTCTTTGATTAAATTGATATTTTTAAGATGTGGAGGATTGATAAATTGGAAATTAATAGTTTGTGTATTTATCATTGTTTGAATTCCTTCATGAGTTACGGTAAAAGGTTTGATTAAAGTTATAAAGGGTGAACCTAAAATAACTTCTCTTGTAAGGTTTTTTACTAATATAAAGGGCGTAGAGATACATATCTCTTCATTATATACATGAGCTTTGGTTAATTTGTAATTTATATTGAGTTGACTTCCACTTGCAGTATGTAATATTTCTTTTGTTTTTTCAAAATACTTGGTTGGAATTAAACCTTCTTGAATACAATTTAAATCAGTACCTGAATCAATAAGAGCTATTGTTTCAAGTCTAAATTCTTTGTTTACTATAATTGTTATGTTAACTAACCATTTTTGTTGAATAGTTTGTGTGATTAAATTGATATATTCTTGATGTACATCTGTATTTTGATCTGTATTTTGTTCATTGTTATTATTGGGTTCTTCATTATCTGAAGTGATTTCATGTCTGTGTGGTATATAATATTTTTGAGAAATTTGGTTTTTAAGTTGATTGATTTCAAAATGAGTATTAAGTTTGAGATGTGAAATATCTTGTTTAATGGAATTAATTTCAGCTTGTAAATCTTGAATAGTTATATCCCTTTCCTGGGGGGTTTTGAAATCAAATTTCTTAAAGATATCATCAACGTTATAAGAAATTGTCTTTTTGAGAGGTTGTTTACCTTTGAGATTATCTTTTAATTTGATTAAACATTCTTTTTGTAATTGAGGATCTTGGATTTTATCAATTAAATCTAAAAGAAATGTTTGTTCTTGAGTAATCATATTAATACTTTTAACACATTGAGGACATTGACAGTTTGACTTAATTGGTTCTGAATCAGATGAATCAGAAATTGAGTAATCAGTACTTGTGTAAATTTCATCAATTTGCGGATTTTCATCATCAGATGAATTGAGGATTAAAAGTTTTAATTGATCTTTGATTTCTTCGGAAATGTCTAAAGAATTGATTATATTAATTTTCTTTTTAGCTTCTTCCGGGCAATTTGGTTTGAGATGACCTTCTTTTCCACAATTGAAACAAATGGGTGGTTTAGTAAATTTGTTTGGCTGTTTTGAAGAAGATGGTTTAGATTGAGAAAACCATTTTGACATTTTTGAAGGATTTCTTTTTTGATATCGAGGTTTCGATTTCTGTTTAGAATATTTCTGTTTATAGTATTGACTATCTTTTTCTATTCCTTTATGATGATATTTGTTTTTATGAGGTTTAATATATTTGTGTTTTGATTTTTTGTGTTTGTGAGTTTTATCCTTTTCACAATCAAAACCAAATTGTTCACAGAAAGAACCAAGTTCTTTTCTGCTAGTAACTTGATCTCTTTTGAGTTTGTCTTTGAGTCTTAAGGCTCTACATAAGATTAAACCTTCTGTATTGACTAGTGTGATAAGATCACCATAAGTTAATTTGTCATAAGGAATATCTCCATTGTTTTTGTCTCTAATTTTTTCCCTAATTGTTTCTGCGAAAACATTTGGTAAACCAGAAAGAAATCTTTCTTTCCAGTAAGATTTGCCACAATCATCACGAAGCATAACCTTCGTAAGGAATGTTTCTTTGTAGTATCTGAAATCTTGAAGTTTCCTACATTTCAGATTGTTGATTAGATCGGAAGACCTATCTTTGATTTTTGAAGGATCACCTATAAAATGTTTTGCTATTGAGAAGATTAAAGTTGCAACAGCATCTTGAATTGGTTCATTGTTCTCATCTTGGATTGTTGTTCCATCATTTGTTGTTTTAAAAGCATTGAGAATTGTTTGTCTATCAGTTTGTGTGATACAATGATCCCACCAACCTTTGGGTTGACCAGTAAAACCAGCAACTAACATTTGAGCAACAGAATGATCAGATGAATCATGTCTGTTCCTATAGGCAGTTCCTACCATTGTCATTTCTTGAAGTAAATTTAATATTTGATATTCTGTCATTGCATCAATATTCCATTCATAGATAGATTCACTATGATAGGAAGTTTGACGATGTTGTCCACGTTCCTCGATCTGGATATCAGGAAACGTAGGTCTTGGATAAAAGTTTTTAGTTGGAGCTTGTTTCCAATCTAAACGATTTATTGAATTACGGATTTTGTCTAATGAATTGTTTAAGTCTTTTGAGAAATTTTGTTCTAATTGATCGATATCTGGAACATCAGATAAATCATCTGAGTCAGATTCTAAGATGTTTGGAAGTTTTGATAAAACATTTATAGCACTTGGATCAATTGTGTTTGGATCAAAATCTGGATCAGAATCTAATATTAATTTTACCATGTTGATATATGAACTTTGTGTTTCAGGAGTGTCAGGGACTTGAGCACATTTATAAATTATTGTATTTAACTTGTTTAATTTATCATCAATTGTTTCCATTAAATTTCTAGAAGATAATTGTGAAGACAATTGTTTAGGAATTTCATGTGGTATAAACATTGGTTTATCATTTTGTTTTTGAGGTTCAGCTTGAGGTAAAATTTTTTCCTTTTGAATTAAATTTTCTACTCTGTTGAGCTGCGTACCTATTGTGTTTAAATTCTGGTTTGTATAATTATTTTGTTCAAATATTTTGTCTATATCTCTAGCATTAGGAGCATTTAAATCATTTTTTCTTTTGAAAGGAGATGCTACTAAAGGAGTATCTTGATGGGTTAATTTTATGGTTTCTAACGGAGGATGTATTGATTCAATATTTTTATTTGTGGTTGTTTGCCATGTAGTTGAAGATTTTGTTGTTTCATTTATAGATTTGGCAAAAGGAAAATATATTGAATTATCTTTAGCATATATTTCGAACCATTTGAAGAAATACATTTGACATTTATGTTTAGTTAAGAATTGATAATATATTTGTAAAAGTTCTTCTTTTTGTTTATCAAAATTTGAGAAGTACCAATCTCTAAGAGGTTTGTTTTCTTGAGAGTTAAAATCTTTACGAATATATGGTTTATCAATTTCAAATTCTTTTTCTATCATATCTATTTGAGAATGTGTATGCATTTGTGAAATCGTTGGTGATAATTGAGGTGATTGAGATGTGTTTGATTCGTTTTCTTCTTGTTCAATTCTTTGAGGAGTTTTAACTGTATAAATTGGTTGAGGAATTTTTAAGTTTCTTAATCCTGACAGATTGACTTTAGATTTTGAAGGAATTGAGGAGCAAGAAGATCTAGAAGGTTCAAAATTGAATCTTCTGGAATCTAAATCATCTATTTGGAATTCTGATGAAGAAAAGTCAATAATGACTTTACCATCAGCTTGTTCTCTTATTTGAGTTGGATCTTTGAGATCTGGTTGAGTTAATTTTCTTTGTGGAGGTTTATTTTGTAAACACCATTGAACCGGAACTTCAACTTCATTCCAGTTTGTTATAAACTCAGGAGTTGCCACTTTTGCTTTAGTTAAATCTGTTTGAATAAAAATTGTTTTGTTTTTTGGACTCGTATGGTATGCCAAAGGACTTACCATAGTTGTCATAACTTTGTAATGGACTCTGTATATCAGTGTTAAGGGCTGTGACCCTGGTAACATATCAATACCATTTGTTTGAAGATTTAACACTAAAGATTCTAATAGATTTGTGTCAGTAATTGAAAGAGAGAAATTTGGGGAACAATCAAAATAGATTGGACCATTGTATAAAGTAGATTGAACCATTCCTAACAAGGAATCTTTAAATTGATTATGTCTACAGTCACGAAGACATAATAATACTTGAGCATTTAATCTTTCACGAATTAAGGGTTTGACTGCTACTTGGACCATTCCAACATGCAGAAATCTGTATTTTAATTTGTGTTGTTCAATTGCTTTTTCACTAAATAATTTGAATTCTTCTTGAGATTCAGATAAAGAAATTGTTTGTTCAACAGTTTTGATTGAATAATCACTTGAGAAATCAAAAGTTCATTTTTTATAAATTTGTTGAATTGGTATTTTAGGAATTTTCCAATTATCTAATTTCTTTTCTATGTTTGTTAAATTTCTTTCTTCACTATTTACTATGTGATTACTATTACTGGATGAACATGATCTCGAAGACATGGACCTAAATAAAGAACTCATTATAAGAAAGATATATAGTCAGAATATTATGAATTATTGCGATAATAAATTCTCGAGAATTATACAGTGGATACTTCTGTGTATTACCGTTGAGCGTTTCCCTATTGCCTCACACGGGACTTACTGCGGTACTTCTGCTCCAACGTTCAGGAACACATACTGTATACACTGACTAATTCATGAGAGAATATATATATATCATAATGTCAATTTGAATTATTGTGGAACACGGTTTAGAGGGGAACACTTAGGCCAGTTAGGGCTGTCAAAGGGCTAGGCCAGTGTTTGTCCTAGTCCTGCCCTCATAAAGGTAGGGCCCGTGTAAAAAACAGAGAAGCAAAAAAAAGTTTTTGTCGTATGATTTAGCTAATTTTTTTCTACACTGACTCTAAACCTAACATGAAGGTTAAACATCTCCTCCATTTGGGTTTGAGAACAGCAATGCAACACAAAGAGCATATCAGAGAGAGAGAGAGAGAGAGAGAGAGATCAGAGTTGGGAGAGAGAGATCAGAGTGTTGGTAGACAGAAATCAGAGAGCAACTAAAGTGACAGCCTAAGAAGAAAGTTAGAGACAAGACGAGTCAAGAGTTAGGCTTAGGTTTATGACTATATAAGAGGGAGTGTTTGTGATATAACGGGGATGTTTTAGTATACCCAAACATCCCCCGCTCCGGTGCCCCCACCCCGGAACCACTTTAATATATATATATATAAAAGGCAATAGGTGCGGGGTGGGGTGGGGTGGGGATATTATAAGCAGGGCGGAGCTAGTTTCACCATGTATAAGCACCGGTTGGGCGGGGTGGCTCTATAATCGGTCGGGGCGGTGAGGTAGAAAACCGCCCCCCCGCCCCGCCCCGCCCCGCCCCCCATTGCCATTCCTAAAAATCATATTCGAGATTCGCGCATAGGGATATTTATTCGGAGTCTGGGACCGCACCCCGCAGTAGTTTGTTGCCTAATTGTAGTGGGGTCCTGGTAGTGCGTGTAGTTGGTCAAGTGACCAAAAGTTCAGCAGAATAAAGAGTCCCGCTTCTCTCTAGCACTTGTCAGAGAGAACTTCTCTATGGCAAGTGCACAGTGGATCCAGCAGAAAAGTCCAGAAATCAGCCGACTAGGATGGCCAATCGGTGACCTTAATGATCACGCCCATCCAGTAGGTGGGCCCAGACCTCAATGGTCCATATCCATTACCACTGGGACCACGTGTAGACCTAAAGCATGACACTAAAATATTTATCCTAAGTAAAGTAAAAATCACAAAGGGTCCCACAATACCAGCTTTAAGGACATCACCGACTGCATCTTCCGGTGCTTTTGCATATCCTTCAGCATCATGGATGATCGAAACCGCATCACAGTCCGATACGATGTACCTGATTATCCAATAAGAGAAGCACTGTATCATTCTTTCATATTACGCAAAATACCCTTCTATTAGTTTTACTCTTTTTTTTACTGATATTTACTTTACCCATTAAAATTCCATTTTCCTCTAGCTGTTTTGGATAAGAGATTGAAATCTGCGCAGCTTGGGACTCCATTAACACGATTATAAGCACACATGATCCCACTCGCTCTACCTTCTTGGATACAGCTCTTGAATGGAGGCTGGTACGTATCTGCTAAATCCTGCAAAGAGACCTGAACCAGAAAAACACACACTCACGAAATAGAAGATGATAGAGAAGCCCAGATTCTGCTCAGAACTCAATTGAAGAAAATTTTCAAGTACAGTTTGATTCTGTTTGTCATGAATAAAAAATAGGAACTCTTTGATCAAGAAGAAATGAGCCATTAGGCCCATTACCGACAGAAATGCACCTTAAATTTAATCAAGGAGTACTCATTACTGAAAAATCACAGAAATCAAATACCCATTACCCAATGAACGGAATCCCACCAATCTATGTGTTTTGCTAATGTGTTCTCTTAAATTGAGGTGTTTTTATATAAATGCACTTCAATCAAAAAGTACCCATTAACCAAAAAAACAGAGAAAAGGTAAAGCTTTCAGTAAACAGTAACCATTAAAGAAGGCCAAATCCAGAGATAGCAATACTATACTTACAAGAGCATCGAAGACAAAACGAGTGGTTCCCTTCCAGTTATCCAAATCATAAGCCGTGAAATGCTTACAACAAGCTGAAGCTTGAAGATGATGATCAAGTTTCCCTCCTTTGAAAGAATCCCCTTGAACCCCTCTCACATAAGAAACCGCATATCTTCCACTGACCAAAGGGTCTTCCCCTGGCGTCTCTTGCCCTCTCCCCCATCTGGGGTCCCTAAATACATTGATATTCGGAGCCCAAAACGTCATTCCAGCGGCTTGTCCGGCATTATAGACCCCTCGAGCTTCGATTCCAATAGCCTTTTTCCCACACAAATCAAACACTAAAAACCATACAAGATGAAAAAAAAAAACACATTTTTGTTCAGTAATCAGTAATCACTAATCTCACTCACCTGGCCGATGCGATACCAGAGATGGTCATCAAAGGAAGCAGCAGTGAGAATGACTTGAGGAAAGCTAGTAGCGGAACGAATGGTGCCGTTGAATCGGATTCCGGGACCAGCATTGGCGACACCGTGCAAGGATTCGGACCACCATTGGTAGCTGGGGATACCGAGTCGAGGAATCGGTGGGGCGGTGCTAACGAGTTGGGATATTTTATCTTCTAAGGTGAGACGAGAAACGAGGTCTCCAACTCTTTGGGGGATGGGTAAGGAAGTATCGCAGAATGGGTAGAGCCTAGTTGAAGGATTTAATGAGTCGCAGGCGAATGGAGGCTGAGTTGCTTCAGTGGAGATGAAGAGTAGAGGGATGCATGTGATGAGAAGAAGGACTCTTTGGATTCTCATTTTGGGATTTAGTTGATGAAGTAAATGAAAAAGAAGAGAGTTGTAAGTAGTGAAGAAGCTACTGGTTTTGTAGCTAGAACAGTATATAAAGATGACTTTTGGTCTGCTGCTATTACAATGCAGGAAATGGCAAACTTGTCCTTCATAGAGCTGGGCCAAGGTCGGCTCGAACTGTTTCAAGAATCAAGCCAAGCTCGAAAAGCTCGGCTCGAAGACAATAGCTTTGCTTGAGCTCGGCTTGACTTAGTAACTATCTGTTTTTAAATAATAATAATATTGTTTTAAATATTAATATTATTAATTACTAGTGGACGCACGGGCACACGTGAGAGAAATGAAAATGGGAGAGATTGGGTAAGAGATTGGGAAGAGGGACCTAACAAGTGTATTTGAAAAAAAAATTAATGAACATTTTAGATATAAAAACTTGAGGGACATTTTGGATATCTCTTATCCGAATAAATGTCTCTATGAAAAAAATTGTGAGGACACGTTGGTAATATAAATATGACGTAGGGACATTTTGAGACACAAAAAACTTTAGGGGCATTTTGGATATAACAAAAAAGGGGGGCAGGGCGGGTAGGGCGGGCGGGGCCTTGGCGAGACGTTTTTCTTTCGAAGCGTTTTGCCAAGAGAGCGAGGAGTCTAGTTACGCCATTGAGGTCATCATGTGTCTCTTTTAACACTCTTTAACTGTCGAGCCCTAAAATACCCCATAGGAGTTAAGGGATACTTTAGAAGTGACTATTCGTACCTGTCAAACCATCTTGTAATGAACAAGGTAAATATAATACCATAATGATATCAATCAAAGCGCGGAAGCTAAGACATGAGTACAGAAGCGTGAACCAACTTTTTCTTTTCTATGCAAAGTGGTCGGTATTCCAAGTTTACATATACAAGACATAATCATAAAAGTAAAGGTGGACATGCTTACCTATCAAAATATCAAAATACAAAAAGATAGAATCTCGTTATCATTCCTCTCAAGAGTAATTTAAATACGGTCACACGTCTCGGTCTTTATCCTCCTACGACTGCATCGGGATAGGTGGCTCCCTCTCCTCTACCTACTCTTCCTCAACCCAAGGCCCATGGTTGAGGTTGTCCACGGTATCTGCTGACATAAAAGTACGGTTGAGTATGGAATACTCAGCGAGTACAAGCTACTAGCTAACCACAGCAATAACAAAACACACAACAATAAACACAATACACAATATCGATTTAAAGTAATACTAGCAACATATGACATTCAAAGTATTAAAAGTAAAACAATATAATGGTCTTAACATGTTTGAATGAATGTGAAAAACTCCGATAAATCTTATACTTAAAAAGTCATGTCTTTTTCTTGAAAATAGTCTTTCATGTTTCTTTCAAAACTTGTTTGTCATGTTTGAAAACTTGTTCATGTTTTGGTCTCGTTCGTAAGAATCATGGATGTATCTTGTCTTGCTTGGAATCACTTGTCTTGCTTGTTCTTATCATTTTCTTGACTTGACTTGCTTATTTCTTGTGAGCTAGAGGTTAATGCACTTGAAGCGAATTGTAAGCCGGGAATGTAAATTTCCTTCAGCGAAATATATATATATAGAAAAAGGTATACCAACCTCCTTGACTTGTTTTCTTGTGAACCAGGTATGACATATCTTATGATATGTCCTACCCTTGACCGGCCCAATGTCTGGCTTTATCAACTTGCTTGTTTTCCTTGTGAGCCAGGTATGACATATCTTAGGGATATGCCCTACCCTTGACCGGCCCGATGTTTGGCTTTGTCATTCGTATCTTGAATTACAATTCTTGTCCTTATTTTGTTTATCATATACATATACTTTAGAAAACTGATTCATGTATGGAAGCGTGAGTGGGTGTAGTAATTGTGGTAATCATAGTGACTTGTAGATGCACGGGAAGGGTTACAGCATTTCAATCCTAAATATAAGCATGTGGGAATTGAGGCAACATATAGAGCGTTGGATTGAGATAACATTTTAGGAAAATCACTCGATTCATACTTTCATAATTTTCATTAAATTCTTTCAATTTATCATTTATGCATTTCATCGAACACATAGTGTGCAACTCATTCTAGTAATTTGATTTAGGTTCTTAAGTCCATAAATTTCCTCAAACACATGGAGTATATTTATTATGCATGAAATGCCCTTCCACCATTTTCCATCACACCACATCCACACGGCATCCAATCGCCTTAACCACCATATAATCCATATATCTCACACTTCTTATTTATCTTGTTTATATTTTGGTAAAATGGTACATTTCAAAAAGAAGAACACAAGATCAAACATCATCAATTTCAAGAGAGAAAACTAGGTCATTGCTAAGCTAGTTAGTAGGGTGTACTAACCTTGAAGATTGGAGAAGAACTTGAGGGAAGATGAGATCCAATCCTTGGTGGAGAAGATCCTTGCTTGAAAAGGGATATCCAAGCTTCAATTAATCACCCAACCAATCCTTGAGCAAAACCCTAGTTTCTTCCCTCTCTTCCTTCTCTAAATCTCCTAACTTGAGCTTTGAGGATTTATGAGATCTCAAACCCACGAATTGGGGCTTTTATAGAAAATGGGGTGGTCAAAGGTCTACCCTTAATGATTTGGCTTAAAAGGCCGAACTGGACAAATTTTCGCATGACCGGTCGACCGGTCAAAAATGACCTCTCTGGAATTTAAAGTCATACAAAATTTTCAAAATTTTGCTTGATTGGTCGATCGGTAAGGAGTATCGGTCGACCGGTCTTTGTTCGATCGACCGGTAGCAAATTCAATCGACCAGTTCCTTGTGTTTTTTTGCTTATTTTGTTGTTTTCTCTCATTTTTCTCATTTCGGTATTTTGGCCATAACTTTTGACCCGTTTGTCGGATTTTAACGATTCAACTTGCGTTGGACTCGTCATTCAAGAATGAACATTTCTGGCATTTTAGAATCTTCCAATTATTTTTTATTTATTAATTGGACTACGTGAAAGACCAATTGACTATGAGAACGTTGTTCATTAGGTACGAAAAGTTCTGGGGCGCTACCTTAACTATAGTTAAGATTCACCCACTCCTAAGGTTCACGCACTTATCCTTGGTTTTTAGAAGAAAAAAAATATGAAAAATATTTAACCTTAGGATTTATTGAATTTTAGTCTGGGTTTAAAAAGAATTAATATTTTTTCTAAAAACTAAGGATAAGTGGGTAAACTTTAGGGTTTGGTGAATCTTAACCATAGTTGGAGTCCAATTACGCCCTTGAGGTTTCCATGTGTCTCTTTTGACACCCCTTAACTATGGTTAAGATTCACCCACCCGTAGGGTTCACCCACTTACCCTTATTTTATTTTTTTTAAAGTAAACCTTAGGGGATGTGGGTGAATCTTAACCACAGTTAAGGAGTGTATAACCGGAATATTATGAAAATTAAGCAAACATTCAATGAAATTTTGTCTTATAACATGATTATGAATTATGATGATAAAGGTAATTTGGGAATTTAGCAGAAATTAGTCTATGTTTTTTAGGGGAGTAATATTATAATACATAGATAGAAATCAAGGGCATTTTTAGAATTAATACAAATATCAATCACCGTTTTAAACAGAAGAATTATCTTTATTTTAGTAAAGATTATTTTATATATAATATTCAAGTCGAACTTGAGCCTCAATCGAGCCGGGCCGAATTAAACATGACTTGTCTCAAGGCTTGAACACAATTCAAGTTCAAAAAAATAGTTCACCTCAGCTTGATTGAGCCAAATATTTGAACTTTAACTTGGTTTGATTGAGCCAAATATTTAAGCTTTAACTCGGCTTGATCGAGCTAAGCCTTTTACAATTGACTCGACTTGGATACACTCCTACTTTTATTTACTTAAATTTTATTTATTTATTTTTAAATTCTCATTGTACCTTTCACGTGATGCCACATGTAAAGTAAAATATTTATTAACTAATTAATCTCTTATTTTAAGTTAATTAAATTTAAACTTTGTAATTGATAGTATTAATTTTACAAATTTAACACCTGGCTACTTGTGTCAATGGCAGTTGTGTATCTCTTTTAGGATTTATTTCCATGAGTTGAGGTGAAACAGTTGATAGGCCCACCGTGTAACCCTAGTTAAATTAACTTTTTATTTTTTTATTTTAGGGTGTAGTCATTTCAACAGAAAGTAAAAGAAATTTATATTTTTTTTCACCTTTTGAGCGTTCATCTTAAAAGAATAATTCACTTTATCTAGAAAGAAAATTTTAAATAGTGTTAAATTTGATTCACTTCCTCTCGAAATTTACTCTACAAAAGAACGTTGTTTGTAGAGAAAACTAAGACACGAATGTTGAAAAACAGTATCTTTCCAAAATGGGAAATGAGAAACGGACCACACAGTCAACTTCCAAGTTGATCGCACAATCTCATTGGTCCACCCGTCCTTTTTAACACCCACTAACTATAGTTATGATTCCCTTATCCCTAGGATTCATCCATCCAACCTAATTTTTTTAGAAAAATAAGAAAATAATTATAATTATAATTTAATTAAGCTTAACCATAGTTAAAAAGGGATTAAGAGGGACACGGAGACACTGCGATCGGCTAATAAGTAGAGGTGGTTATCAAATAAAGGTGCTTGCGAACAGCTCGAGCTCGACTTGTTAAAAGCTCGAGCTTGTTCGTTTATTTAGTAAACAAGCCAAGGTCAATCTTGATTTTCAAGCTCGTTTAGTTAACAAGCCAAGCCTGAACAACACCCTACTCGTCTCGTTAAAAGCTTGGCTTGATTATATATAATTAACCTACTAAAATATCTTAATATACTTACTGTATTTAAATTCTAAAATTAAGTATATTTATTATATACTAATAAAGATTAATAATATATGATGTATTTTATATGATAAAAATATCATTTATATAATTATAAACTATTCCTAAAATTTTAGGTAACACTGTAATTTTTTTACTATAAAGTAAAATTTAAACATAATAAATAGCTATATCTAATTAATCAAGCTGCTTGCAAAGTACCCGAGCTCGTGTGTTAAAGCTCGAGCTTGTTTATTTAATAAACAAGCAAAGCTCAAGCTTGATTTTCAAGCTCGTTTACTTAATAAACAAGCTTGAACATCTCACTACTCAGATCGATAACACCCTTATTAGTAAGGGGAACTGACAACCTACTTTCTTACGATTACGAGGTTCATTCGAATATGAAATCCAATCTTGGAAATACAGCATCCCACTTTTTCTTACTACCCAAGGCTGGGATACATTTCGAAATTTTACTTAATAAAAACAAGCTTGATCATCTCACTACTCAGCTCGATAACACCCCTACTAGTAAGGGGACCTTGCGGTCCCCTTACTTTTCTTTTCTTTTCTTTTCTTTTATCCTCTTTCTTGTTAAACGAGCATACCCTTAAAAGTGAAGGATATGTGAGGTCATGCAATGGGCTAGGTGAGGCCCCAATGTGGTTTGGGTGAGGCCCATCCTATGTTAGGCTAGATGCGGGGACCTACCAAGATATTGCTTGGGTCTAGTTCATTATTGATTGTTTGGGACTAATTTTCATCTAGAAGGTAAGCTGGGTTAAGCAGACCTTTGATTATCTATTAACTTGAAAATAGATAATTAAAAGAAAGTTGATGAGAACGACGACAAATATCACTATCATAATCACCAAGGCAATCATATTCTAATATTGACTGTTAAAAAAAAAATCACAAAGGCAATCCGGAAATATGCTATGGTTTTAGTTTCTCTCTGGTAATGATAGATCCCAGAGGTAGCAAAAGTGGCCTTGAGGCTTAGCTGTTTCTGATTGCTTCTAGCATTAGCGGGCTTGAGCCCATGAAAAGTTTGGGCCAGGGGTAGGCCCCAAAAGCAAAGAGTTGTCATGTTTTGGCTGGCCCACATTGGTCTTGCCGACAAACGCCATTGATTTTCACTCATAAGGGTTAGAAATAGTTGGTATGTATAAAAATCTATGACCTAATAATCAAAGTGGGTATGACCTAGACTAGGTCACGCTCTCGCCGATCGGGACACTTTGACATGTTTGACACTACTGTTCCTTTTGTTTCAATGTAAAATAAGGAAAAACAAATGAATTGTATAGAAAAAAGTTCATATTCCTGGGGATAATTGACATTTTCTGTGAAATTCATTTATATTCTCCTCCTACCTTTCAAAAAGGTTGCAGCCTCTTGGAGCCCATAGGTGAACATGTTGAAAAAACAAAAGCGTTTGGATGGATGAAGATGAAGATGAAGATGAGGATGAATGGGCCTTGTGGGCTCGGCTCAGCTCCCCTCTGGTCCCTTTGTGTCTTCTTAAGTGAATCCATCCTCTCTTGTCCCCTCTCCCATATTTAAGTGTAGTTTAATTAGATGCCCATATCCACCATTCCGAATCGATGGGTCCTAACTTTAAATTTTCTGTGGGCCAATATCAAACCAATTAGATGATCCTAATCCTTTGATATAGTTGTCATGTGTATGGTTAATATAGGTAGGTAGAGTCGATGTTCTACCATATCAAAACTTATGTCAATTCAGCAAGAGTTTCATTCTTCACTAGGAATTGAACACAAAACCAACCTCCTAATGAGCGCATATTAGCCATCCTAACAAGAAGGATGAGTTGGGGTTGTTATGACCATCAAATTGATAGAAAATGGAGTAGGATAATAAAGTGTGATGACTGATACACCATATCTCATTATAAGGTGATTTAAATTTAAACTAGTAAGAGCTCGTGTCATGCACCGAAATGTCAAAAGAAAAAGAGAGTATGACAAAAACAGTAGAAGATATTTGGTAAAAATAAAGTCATTCTCCCCCTAGTTATCTTTGAAACTTTATTTTCTTTATCTTCCTTAGCTAATTTAGCCAAGACAAGCTCTAAGCAAATACAACCCGTTGACTCTCCTACTCATGTGCAAAGTGGATGGGACTTCTTACATGCACAATGAAATATCTTTTTTATTTCCATATATTAAATGTTTAGGGTTGATGAGAAGTCGGATGTTGCCTTTATTGAGATATTGAAGTCACATCTCATCTCCTTAACTGTTTTCATAGTTTTAACATAGTTTTAACATCAATAAATCTCATATTGTATCCTATCCAATTAGTAGAGGTTATCCCACTAAAACATATGAATATGGGCTTAATGTCATATCAACTGAGGAGATTGTAATGGTAATCTCAACAACTCGGATGTGCAAGATAAATCTAAAATCCATCCCAAATAAAATCAATCAATCAAACTAATCGATTTAAATTACTTAAAGCAGTGAGTAACTAATGTATAATCAACAATACTCACTTGCAATCTGTTTAGCACTCTCTCTCGTTCATACTATTTCGGCTTTTCAACAGCCTACAAAATAGTAAAACTGTTTCATAACTCAAACCCATAAATACTCTCTCGCTATCTAATAAATGAACACTACAAGTAATTATCTCTAATACTACAAATGAATGACGAAAAAAAATGCTTAAGAAAACCACTTTCAAAATCTACCAAAAATGTGCTATAGATTGTAATAACTACCAAACCCACTACCACTACAAGTATACATTCAAACAAAACCGGGTTCAATCATTCTCATTCTGTATTTAATTTAAATTTTCAAAAGCTCTGAATCGCTATAGTAAACCCAGGTTCCGGCTAAGCTATCTCCTTTTTTCGCATCTCCATAATTTTGCAGTGATTGTTGCAGTGAATATCGCTAGAGAAAGTCAAACTTGAAGCAGGGTGATACTCTGGCAATAGCCGGCCACATTTGTAGTGAACCTCACAAGTGTTACAAAGGGTTTTAGCACCCCAAAGGACTAGTTCTCCACTAAGGGATATTTGAATATGGCAATATTGGATTCACCGTCGTCTCGCTGTGGCCGGGACTTGCGTGAGAGAGAGAGAGATGTGGTATGGTGGAGAGCTAAGAGAGAAAAATGGAGAGGTCGAGGTCCTAAAGAGAGCGTGCGGTGTGGGTTTTACAGATGGGAGAGGAAATGAGAAAAGAATAGGAAAGAGAAAAAATGTACTTTCCAAACACGTTATGTTTAGAAGGGTACCTCTTCTAAAACTAAACACATTATTTTTTGAGATTAATTTTCAGCCGAAGCTCTGCTTCACGGTGATGAAGCGGAGCTCCTCTTTTTACACTAAGCCCATGGCACATTTTTAATTATTGAAAGTGACAGGGGTAATTTTGCAACACATGTAATTACAAAATTTTCATTGTGATAGTGTAAAAAGGGGAGCTCCGCTCAACACTGTGAAGTAGAGCTCCTCTTTGTATTTAAACTGTTATTATTTTTCTTAACTCAAAAGAAAAGGACACACTTAGAGAGGTTTTAGAGAGAGAAATAGAGGAATTAGAGATTAAGAAAATACCCTCTACAATCATGTGTCCACAAATATTCTATGAAGTTGCCACAAGTCAACCCATCTGCTTGGGTTTCATAGTAAGTAATTGATTAGATTAGGTTAGGGGGTTTATTCGAGCCAACGTGGCCCAACTCGGCTCGGCTTGAAATGGTGTTCGAAAAATTGGCTCGAATTCAAATAGCTTGACTCGAGCTCAAATTGATTCAAGCAAGAGCCGGGCTCGAGCTCGGCTTATTTATTTTAAAATATTTTTAATAAAAATAAAAATATTTATATTTAAAATAAAGATATATAAATAATATTTTTATTATATTATTATTTTATATAATATTCAAGCAGAGTCGAGCTTGATCTGAATTGAGCTTCAATTGAACTGAGCTTTGAGCCGAGTCAAATCAAACAGGCCTCGGCTTGAGTTCAACTTGAACACATTTCAAGCTTAAAAACTCAGCTCGACTCAGCTCGATCGAGACAAATTTTTGAGCTTGAGCTCGGCTTGATTGAGCCGAACCAAGCCGAGACATCAAGCTAGCTCGGTTTGTGTGCACCCCTAGATTAGGTAAAATTAGATTATATTTTATTGCGGTTTCATTCTCTATCTTAATATAAAAGGAAACTTTAATCAAGTATACCTAATCTACTCAATTCAAATTTAAATCACCTTGTGATGAGATGTGGTGTATCTCATCGCACTTTATTATCCTACTTCATTTTCTATCCCAAATGATCTTTGTTAGAAGATCCTCACACCTACTTGCTATTAGGGTTTTATAGCCCAACCCAGCAACATAAAACCCTAGTTTAGTAGGTAGTAACTAGTATAACTGTATAGGTCTGACATTGGTTTAGCAAAAGATGACATTAAGGCTAGTTTGGTGCCAGAGAAGGGGATATGAAAGAGTGTCTGCAACTGTAAATGAAGAAACACTTACTGGTTGTGGGTAAAATGTTAATGGTAATAGGTTAAATTGATAAATAAATAAAGGAATGCTGTGAGAGACAAAAGTCAAGAAAGAGCATCCAAAGAGACACTACAAGAAAACTACCGAGCAGCGATGAAATATTAGTGACAGGAAAATTTTTCATCAGTTATAGTGACGGAAACACATGCCATTACTAATGGTCCGTCTCTAATAGGGAATTTCATACTTACGAAGTTTTTTTTTTTAAATAGTCTATAGCAATGAAATTTTTTCCGTCACTAATAGGGATTATTAAATAATAGTGACAGAAATATTCTGTCACTACTGCTATGAATAACGGAAGTGCTTTATAGTGATGAAATATGTCCGTCACTATTGATATTGAGATTAGTAGTGACGGAAATTGTTCTGCCACTATTGGATTAGATATTAACAGTGACGGAAATATTTATGTCACTAATAATCTTTATATTAAATAGGAAAAATCAAAACCCATGCAAACCTATCTTCTCCAAATTTTCTACTGGTTCCCACTCTCCTCACCTCCGACAACCTTCCAGCCACTATGGTAAGCCCCTTTTAGACCTCTCTCTCTCTCTCTCTCTCTCTCTCTATGGTTAGGGTTTCCTCCTTTTTTTTATTTTACATAAATCATTTTTAGTTCTTTTTTTTTTTTTTAGATTCATTTACCAGTTCGCGTTCTCCATTTCATTTACTTAAATTCCTATTTCTTAAAATTAAAAAAAAAAAACTAAATTTCCATCCTTTCTAGGCAGGTTGTGACTTGCAACGAATATCAGAGAGAAGTTGACGTATCACAGAGCATCGCTGCGAAGCAGATCGATAAGGTTTTCACATTCGACAAGGTATTTCACCATTTTTCTTCTGTTAATTCCTATATGTTTCATATTGGAAATCCCAATCGCCATTGAATCCAGGCAACTTCGTTTGCATTTTGCTTATGTCAGTGCTTGAATTTTTGTAATTTTGTTCTAAAAAACCCTAGCACATTTGTATGGAATTGTGATTGATTTTAAGTAACATTTGGAAGTTGTGCATATAATATTATTTTTATTTTCGTATTTATTTCTTCATTTGTTACTTAGATTGGAATAACCATTGTAGTGATTGAAATATTTCTGTCACTAATAACCTTAATAGTGACGGAAATGGTTCCGTTGCTAATATTATTAGGCACATAAATATTTCCGTCCCTACAATGGTTATTAGTGACAGAAATATTTCTATCACTAATAGTACCATCACTAAATTCGAAGTTCAAATTGTCAACATTAGTGACGGAAAGATATTTTCGTCGCAAATAACCTTTAGCCACGGATGCAATAGTAACAGATTAATGACGGATGTTTTTCCGTCAGTAATAGTAATAGTGAAGGAAAATCGAGTATTAGTGATAGAAAATTTCCGTCGGGCTGCTCGGTAGTTTTCTTGAAGTAAGACAAAAGGATAAATAAAGCAAAGAAGAGTGCTAGCCTGATATTCACATTTCAAAAAATTTACAAACCCTTCACATATCAAGAAAGCAAGTTTTTCCAAGAGAAGTTATGGCCCACTTAGAAAAATAGCAACACATGTCACAACCTCAATAAGAGTTTGAAAGGCTACATCCAGGACTAGCATTTTCTCTTAAAGCAAATGTTGTGAAGAGAAAGACAAGAAAGAGCATTCAAAGAGACAGAAGCCTAATAATGCATGTTCTTTGAGTGTAAGCTTTTTAATTAATTAGTCTATCCATCCACTTGGTAGGCAACTGTATCATCTATCTATCTCTATCTATGTCAGGGGCAAGGGTCGAGCCAGGAATTTTTCATTGGGGGAGAGTGGGTGGGGGGCCAAGAAAAAAAAATTTGGGGTAGTTTTTTTATTTTGAGAATTTTTTTGCCGTGGTAATGCCTTTGAGCTCACCACGTGTCCCTATTAATTCTCCTTAATTGTGGTTAAGATTCACCCACCTATCCTTGGTTTAAAAAAAATATATCAAATTTCTTTTTGAACCCTAGTTTAAAATTCACTAACTCCTAAGGTTAAAATTATTTAAATATTTTTTTTCTAAAAACCAAGGATAAGTAGGTGAACCTTGAGATTGGGTGAATTTTAACCATAGTTAAGGGGTGCCAATAGGGACATGTGGCAACCTCAAGAGCATAAGGGGACTCCATTGAGGGCCCACTATATATATGACCAAAAAAATTGGGGGGGCCACTATATTATATAGGACAAAAAAAATTGGAGGGGCCAAGTATACTTTTTTTAAAAAAAATTAATTAATTGAGAGGCCCACTATTCATACTACAACTATAAGGATTTACAAAAAATTTGGGGGGGGGGAAAGGGTGGGCGCTCAACGGCCACACCGGGACTCGAACACGAGTCACTCCTCCCCAAAGGGAGATACACTACTACTGGTACAATCTCACAAACCCCAGGCGTGTATCCATTCACTCTCAACGGAGAATTAATTAATCACTCTTCATCAAAAATAAAAATTAATAATAATCAATCACAAACTTGAAGCAATTTGAATTTCTTGGATATATATAAATATTCTATTTTGAGTACAATTTTCTTACGTGCATCCAATTTCTTTTCTAATTCTGGTTATGCCGGAGTGGGAGCAGCTTTATCCCCAGACCGATAAACTTGAATACCAGTAAAGTAATGGAAATGATCTCTGATATAAATCTTTTGTGTTATATTTGTAACCAAGAAAGAGACGGTACTTCGGATTTATTCCCGTGAATAAAAACAAAACATGCACAACCAAGCATATGAAGGCAGAGATATGCATTACTATGGTCAAGGGACCCATTTCGGACCATAAAAGTCTCTTGTAAACGGCTCAGGCTTGAAGAAAAAAAAAAGGGCTCAGGCTCGGGCCAAGTCTATTTTTTTTTTTTTGGTTCAAGATATACGTTTAGGCCGCAACACCGGTTAGGTGTTAGTATATGTTCAGTTAGTGGGTGGGTGGAGAGTATATACAAACTCCCACCCTCTCAAGAATGAAACCGGTACCTCCCCCCAAAGCAAGGGATACACTACCACTGGGACAAAGCCCTGGTGGCCAAGTCTATTTAAAAATTACAAAAATGCAAGCTCAAACCCAGCCGGTTGACACCCTTATGCTTGAGATCTAATCTATACTAATACTATATGCGGTTGACGCCAGGTGGCATATCTCAAATCTCTCAATTCTCTCTTCAGGTTGATGACATGTGTCATCTTATATGGCAAACATTCCTTTGATCGATCCAATGAAAATATGCCACATCTTGTATTTAGTAAGGACTACTCTAATTTAATGGGTCATATAATGACCTTATTAATTGTCTTTCTCCTCCCGTTTATCTTTCATTCCTCTCATAAATTTTATTCTCTCCAAGAAATCCTCTCTCCTAACCATTCCTCTTCCCATGTGGCTATGCAACTCCTCTCATTCTCTCCCTTCTGAATCATCTTTCATTATCAATTGAGCATAGATAAACGAGGAGTGCTAGCCCCAATCGCAAATACCCCTTGAGACCTTTTTGTGTTCCTCTATTTCCTTTCATGAAATCTCATAAGCTTCTCTCATAATTTAAACCGTTTGAAATTGTAACAGACCTTTGGAAAGATAACCCACCTCTTCAAAGCATTGCAAGCTCTTTGAAAATATAACCCCCCTCTTTAAATCTCTCTAAATTAAAAACGATTGAATTTGTAACGGCACTTCCAAAGCATTGCAATTTTTGCAATGCTATCTTCCCCTTAAAACCTTATAAAGGGGTGAATCCATTAAAAAGAGTGTGGGTGGTGGTAAGATCGGATGTGGCTGGGTGAGGATGTCTAAGGAAACAAATGGGGTTCTCTGTAGGTGGTCATAATCCTATGCAGGTGGAGACGGCTCCTTCGAGACGTGTCTATGATGCTGTGTCAAATCTGGTTTCTTAGAGGAAAGCGGTAGGGGCATTGAGGATGTGTATGTGAGAGGCCCATGGGTTTCTAAGTTGCAAGTTGCCTTTTTACATAAATTTCTCCTTAAAATATCGACGGCGTTTGGCTCGGCACAGTTGGACTACTAGCACTGCACGGCTGAAGTTTGGGGTGACTGGCTAATGACAATGGTATCCTCGGATGTTACTGTTATGGCTGTCGTTCCTTGGTCTTGCTTGTCGTTGCTTAAAGATCTGAAAAGAAAAAGAAAATGATAGAATGCAAAACGGAAAGACGCTACTATGAATATTTTTTGTGTTCTTCGTGTGAAAGCTTTGAGGGCTAGACCAAATCCAATTTATTAAGGAAACACTCTTTTTTCCTGTGTTTGTGGTTAGTAATCCCTTTGAAGAAGATAACTTCTTTTGAACGATATTGAGTACTGATTTGGTACTCCTTAGCATGATGTAGTAACATATATCTTCTTTTAGGATTGTCCTTCTTGGATCTTATGTAATCAATGGTATAATATGGATTATGTTACCATTTCAAGCATTAAATACATATAGTGCAACTATTTGCTACTCCTACTGTAAGTTTCAATCACTTACTTCGTATTATTATACACGGAATTTCCTGTATAATAATTCCCTGTGTAATAACACTACTCCTGCTTCGTGAGGGGTCACATCCTCACTTGTCGACTCTTCTTCCCTAACTTGACCTTATCTCTCTCCCCAGCTCTTCACCTCTCATATTGAGACCATTTTAAATGATTCCTTTGCAGTAGCCACACCTGATGTTATTGATCGAGATATGCTGACGATTTCTAATTAATAATTTTTTTAGATGGAAAGGCAGACCAGTTATGGGAATCCTAAGTGTGCCATTGATCAAGTGAATTTCTTTCTTTTACTTTCTTACTAATGTTTATGATTCTTTATATTTTTCTTAGTGGCTGTAGTTCTCCATGATGAGTAAGTATATTATGATTTTTTTAGGTAACACATTAATATTGTTGATGCGATGTCTTTCATTTCTGTTTTTGGGGATGCTCTTTAGAATAAGTTTCCACTTCCAAATGCTTATCAAGGAGAAGGATTTTTACCCATTTTCTGATAATTAAAAAATTAGCAAGCTACTAGAATTCCCCTCACCTCTCGATCAACAACATCAGGTGAGGCTAATGACACCTATTTAGTAAAATGGTCTAATTTATTGAGGAATCATTTACCAAGAGGTGACGGTTTTGAATCCTAACTTTGATAGTCCATGCATTGCAATAACTCTATTATGTGATAGGATACAACATAAATGTTTGTTTTTTGGGATGTACTTCACCATGTTTAAGATAGTATACATATATATATGTATACTATCTTAAACATGGTGAAGTACATCCCAAAAAAAAAAACATTTATGTTGTATATATATAGGGAAATGCTAACGACACTCAATGTGTGAAATTGTTAATGACCGCCAAGACATTTTTTCATAGGAGACATATTCCATACTTTTTGTAGCATAATGCCTGTAGCATAATGCCAAACAATGGTTAATATGGTTTTTACTTGAACACTTATAGATGTGTACTTGAATCATTTGGAACAGTTATATACATTTTATATGACCCTACTTGTGAATTTTCTAGACACGAGGAACCTAACAAGAAAACTCACCTTATGACCATAATTGTTTTTTTTTTTTTAAAGCCCCATTTTCTTCTCCAATAATTAGATTCTAAATGTGCTCCATTAAAAATAATTTGACCATAATCCAATTCTCTTGATCATTTATATTTTCCTATCAATTTTTTTTTGTATTAATACTTGTGCATTTATATAAGGCATTACTTTTATTTGTGAAATATTTTGTTTCTATAAATACATTTTCTCTCTTTTATCATATTCATTTTTTGGAGTCTATCTTATCCCGTGCATCGCACGGGGTGTTTGCTAGTCTTGTACATATGGTAAATCAACTGCCAATGGGCCGGATCGGCCGGTTCAACGTGATCGCTTTTATGGAATTTTCATTGAAAATGTTGGTATTCTTGGAGCTCATTGTAAGTATGATCTGTGAATTGTTATGTAGGGGTGTAGTTGAGCTAAGCTAGCTGAGTTTAGCCAAGTTTTAGCTTGGTTACAACACGCTCAAGTTTGGCATGAGCTTGATTCAAGCTCAAATGTTTAGGCTTGAACAAGCTTGGTTAAGTTCGAGCTCTCAAATGTTTAGGCTTTAACAAGCTTTATCTAGGCCAAGCCAATCCTGGGTTTGCTCAAGCTTGATTCACAGAATTATTTTTAATTTAACATGATTTTAAAAAAAATATATTAATCTCTACTAATATAAAGAGGATGCCATGTTCAAGACGTGGATTGAATCTTTGGATGATTCCAAAACTACACTTTGCCCTTATCTAATATTCTTTTCTTTTCTTACCTTATATGTTTGCTTAATTCTCATACTATCCCATACTCATTTATAGTAGACTTGAAATTCTCTACGGTTATACACTCTTTAACTATGGTTAAGATTCACCCACCTATCGGGTTCACTCACTTATCGTTAGTTTTTAGCAAAATAAAAATTAACTCTAGAAGTTGGTAAATTTTAACAAATGTTTTAAAAAAATTATATTTTTTTTTCTAAAAACCAATGATAGGTGGGTGAACTTTAGGGTAGGTGAATCTTAACCATAGTTAAGGGGTGTCAAAAGAGACACATGGCAACCTCAAGGGCATAACCGGACTTCAATTGTGGTTAAGATTCATCCACCCCTATGATTCACCCACTTATCCTTGGTTTTTAGAAAACAATACTGGTTTTTTAATTTTTAAACTCAAGTTATGATTCACATACTCCTTGGTTTTTAAACACTCACTTATCCTTGGTTTTTAGACAAAAAAATATGAATCAAAAATTTAACTCTAGGAGTTAGTAAATTTTAACCAATGTTTTTAAAAGATTAATATTTAAAAAAAAAAACCAAAAAATTGGTGGGTGAACCCTAGGGGTAGGTGAATCTTAACCACGGCTAAGGGGTGTCAAAAGAGACACATGGCAACCTCAAGGGTGTAACCAGACTCTAATTGTGGTTAAGATTCACCCACCCCTAGGATTCACTCACTTATTTTTGGTTTTTAGAAGAAAATATTATTTTATTAAACCCTGATTAAAATTTGCTAACTCATAGGGTCACATTTGTTCATATTTTTTCTAAAAATCAAGGATAAGTTGGTAAACCTTAAGGGTGGGTGAATCATAAGCACATTTAAAGAGTGTTAAAAGGGGCACATGGGGACCTCAGTGGCGTAACTGGACTCCTCACTTTATTAGAAAACGCTTCGAAAGAAGAATGTCTTGCCAAGGGCCCACCCACTCCCTTTCTTTGTTATACCCAAAATGCTCCTAAAACGTTTTGAGTCGCAAAATGTCCCTATGTCATATTTCTATAACTAACGTGTTCCTCACAATTTTTTTTCATAGGGACATCTATCCGGATAGAAGATATCCAAAATGTCCCTCAAGTTTTTAGACCCAAAATATTCCTTTTTTTTTTTTTTTCTAAATGCCCTCACTAGGATCCATATTTCCGGTCTCTCTCCCCTTCCCCCCTCTCTCTCTCACACGTGTATCGCACGTGCCACCCGCTAGTAAGTTATAATACAAGAAACTATAGAAAATTATTACATTCATATAAGAATATAAGATTTGGGGGTGATCCTTCAATTCAACGGATAGAGAGTTAGACCTTTTAAGTTTTAACTTAACTTTTTTTTTTTTTTTTTTGGGTATTATTACTCTTAAAACTTATTTATTATAAAATAATCTATAATAAAGAATGTCAAAATTATTATTATTATAAATAACATAATCAAAAAATAATGTGCATATAATAATAATAATTCGAGCTGAGCTAAGCTCAAGCCAAATCGAGCCCTAAAACAGTCGAGCTTCGAGCGAGTCGAATCAAACAGGGTATGGTTGTGCTTGACTTGTTTAAACATTCAAGCTTAAATAAAAGTTTAGTTGATTCATTCTAACATGAAAATGTGAGCTTGAGCTTGGCTCAAACGAGAGTCAAGGAGTCGAATCAACAAACTAGCTTGACTTGAATGCAGCAGCCCTATCTTTATTTCTATTTTTTTATTTTTTTTAACTTTTATGTTGTCTCACTTTTTTAACTAACTTTAATAAAGCTCTTGCACTAGCCGTTTCACTTTTTTTTTCTACTTTGGTTATCCATCTCTACCCCATTTTTATGACTCCATTCTTCGATCTAGTGGACCTCTATCATTGTAGGGTCTCATTTCATTTGAGTGAATCCATGCTTATTTTATATTTATTGGATGGCAATCCTCTCTCTCTCTCTACCAAAATGTATCACAACGTACAGGAAAGTTGCTCGACTGTCATTCCTTTGTCCAATGTTTGGTTGCTCAGAAAATAAGTGAAAACATAGAAAATAAAAAAAACAACTAAAAATGGTATTAGAAATCCAAGATTTCTTTTTCTTTTCCATGTTTTCACTTATTTTAATAACCAAACATGGGTGCATTCATTTGGAGAGAAACTGAGGAAAGTTAAAAGAAAAGTGAGTTTTCTTGTGTTTGGTGTACAAGAAATACACTTTCATTTTTTTGCTCAAAAGTGACAAACTTTCTCCCAAAAACTTGTTCAATCTTTTGATGGTTATTTTGAAATAAAATTTAAATTTCTTTTCTTTTCCTTTCTTTTCTTTCGCCCACTTTCTTGCCAAACAAACACACCCTTTTAACATTTCATTTGGAACACTAGTTTGTCAGAATGTCAAGTACTAAAAAAAAAAAAGCATATCCCTCGCCTTTTAGGAAGTGTATTAAATTTTGTTTAGAGTGTACATCTCTTAATATATTGTATTCTTTTAAGAATAAAGTTAGAAAAACATTTTTTTAAATATAAAAACGAAATATAATATCAATTAGATGAAAAATAAAAACTATAGAACTAATAGAAATGGGAGAATCTCTTCCACACACAAGAAATTTTTGTGAACAACATGTAATAATACATGAAACAAGTGAATATGGAATAATACATAAAACTGTTGTACCTTATACTTACCAAAATAAAATAACTGAAAGAAAAAGCAAAAAGTAAAATAAATTGATGAATAGGTCAAATTACCACTGAATTAATTGTGAGGGGAAAGCTGTGAACTAAAAAATGTCGCTCTATGAAGAGACTGGATAGATGATATACTTGAATTGGGTTGATGGGGAAAGCTGTGAACCAAAAAATGTCGCTCTATGAAGAGACTGGATAGATGATATACTTGAATTGGGTTGATGGGTGGTCAGGTCATTGGATGGATTGTTACACGCGGATGTTACTAATAATAATTGAAAGGGAAAAAATCTCGTGCACGCCACGCGTCTGTAGCTGCTTAGCTGGTAGAGGAATGATAGCAAAACTCCACCTGTAAATGAGCCTGAGGGGGCGGGTGTGCACCCTGAAATAAGCTCCGATGATAAAGTCAGTATAAGGCACATAGCACAGTATAAGGTACAAGCACAGCATAAGACACAAGCACTGCATAAGGCACAAGGCACAAGCACAGCATAAGGCACAAGGCACAAGCACAATGTATGGCACAAGATACAAGCACAGCATAAGGCACAAGGCACAAGCACAGTGTATGGCACAAGGCACAAGCACAGCATAAGGCACAAGGCACAAGCACAGTGTATGGCACAAGACACAAGCACAGCATAAGGCACAAGCACAGTGTATGGCACAAGGCACGAGCACAGCATAAGGCACAAGGCACAAGCACAACATAAGGCACAAGCACAGTGTATGGCACAAGGCACGAGCACAGCATAAGGCACAAGCACAACATAAGGCACAAGCACAGTGTATGGCACAAGGCACAAGCACAGCATAAGGCACAATATGGTATAGAGATACTTATCGTGAGGGCACTGGGCATATGCACTTGAGGACGAGCTCTGGTGTTATGCTCTGGGGATTGTAGCTCAGGAGGCACAAAGGATATAGCTCAGAAGGCACAAAGAACTCAGCTCGGATGGTCCAAGAGACTCAGCTCGGATGGCCTAAAGGACTCAGCTCGGATAAGGCTCAGACAATGTAGCTCGGGCTCAGACAACGTAGCTCGAGATCAGACAACGTACTCGGGCTCAGACAACGTAGCTCGGGCTCAGACAACGTAGCTCGGGATCAGACAACGTACTCGGGCTCAGACAACGTAGCTTGGGCTCAGACAACGTAGCTCGGGCTCAGACAACGTACTTGGGCTCAGACAACGTAGCTCGGGGCTCAGACAACGTACAACGTACTCGGGCTCAGACAACGTACTCGGGCTCAGACAACGTAGCTTGGGCTCAAACAACGTACTCAGGCTCAGACAACGTACTCGGGCTCAGACAACGTACTCGGGCTCAGACAACGTAGCTCGGGCTCAGACAATGGGTACGTTATGCATCAGACAACGGACAACGAGCTCGGCACTATTCACATCAGACAACGTGACAACGGATTTGGCACTATTCACAGCACAACGGCACAACGAATTTGGCACTATTCACAGCACAATGACACAACGAATTTGGTACTATTCACATCATCAGACACAAGTTCAAGTGTGATGGCACTCAATAGATGATCAATTGCAAGGCCCTGCAAGTGGCAGTGTGACCATTCATGGAGAGCATCAGGCAGACAAGACCTATTTGAGAGAATCTGACGGCCATAGACGCTTGTGAGGCCACAAAGAGCATCAAGTGGCCGGATAACACCAAAGGAAGATGAGAGAATCGGGTGAGTGGCCATCTACACAGCACTTTGGGGGAGGGGTGTGAATGACTCAAGCTTCTCAGATCTCCCTCTTCCTCTTCCTCTTGCTCTTGCTCTTCCTTTTGCTCTTCTTCTCTTTCTTTCCTCTTTTGCCTTTCGCACCATCCTCCTTGCTTTTCGCACCATCCTCTTTCTCTTCTTCTTCTGTCCTTTTTCTCCTCTCTTGCCTTTCGCACCATCCATCTCTTGCGCATCCTCCATCTCTTCTCCCTGGTGATTCTTGCTTGTTTACAGGCATTTTTTAGTCATCATGACTTGTGCAGTCATGATAAGATCACCTGTCAGATAACACTCAAGTGATCCAGCACATGGCCTAAGTGGGCTTATGTTGGCTAAATTGTCAGAAATTGTGAGCGTGAGAAATCACTTTTTTACCCCTTCTTTTTGCTCTATTTTACGAATTTTATCCGTTACAATAATTTTATCTATTCAATATGCAGTGCCTGATGAATATATATTAGTTTCGAATAATATTTCTTAACTCATTTGAGTGTTTTTTTTCCTCTTATTTTACAAATGGTATGTGTAATTTTTGACAAGTGTTTGCCAACAAAGTTTAAATCTCCATCGTAGGAATCCATGTGTGTTTGTGTCAATTGTAACCTTATTTTGAATAAATTATATTTCATGTACAAATCCCTTTATGTTTGGTTATATATAAAATCAACAAAGTATTTTTCCTTGTCAAAATATAAAATAAAAAAACTAAACAACAAATTATCTATTACAGACCTTATTGGACCATTGCATCAGTATGATTTTCTTAATTTTATTTTTCTTTAGTAGATTACACTATTTGTTTGCTTAAACTTATAAAATCTGATACTTTGTAAGTTTTGTCATTTGACAATATGCATTTTCTTTTGAGAACCAGATGTATCGTGTTTTCATCTCTTAAATTGTAATTCTTATAAAACTTCAAATGTCAATGATGATTTCAAATCTGATAAAAACTTATAGGAGAAAATATATTTACACCCCACTCCCTCAGGTTTGACGAAAATACACATAGACCCCCTCAGGTTTTAGAAAATACATTAGGTACCCCTATTTTCAAAATATTAACACTTACACCCCTTCCATGAATGGACCATTATGATGTCATGTGATAAAATGGTATGATTTATCAAAAAGGCCTCTCTAAAGTTGTCATTTTCCACTTTTCTCATATATGAAATTGTTCCCTCATTTTTAAATAAAATCAAATCCTCTAGGGGTGGCCATGTGTCCTTTTTTACACCCCTTGAGGTGGTCACGTGTTCTTTTTGACACCTCTTAAATGAGGTTAGATTCACCCACTCCTTGTGTTCACCCGCCCATCCTTATTTTTTTTTTCTAAATATTAATTCTTTTTTTTTTAATTTAAAAATTATTTTTTAGACTTTTTTAATATTAAAATATTAAAAAATATAATATTATTTTTTTAAAAAAAAACAAGGATGGGCGGGTGAACCCTAGGGGTGGCCACATGTCCTTTTTGACACCCCTTGAAGTAGTCACGTGTCCCTTTTGACACCCCTTAACTGTGGTTAAGATTCACTACCCCTAGGGTTCACTCGCCCATCCTTGTTATTTTTTATTAATTCTTTTTTAAAATATTAATTCTTTTTTTAAAATTTAAAAACTATTTTTAAGGCTTTTTTAATATTAAAATAAAAAAAAAAGAATTAATATTTAAAAAAAAAACTAAGGATGGGCAGGTGAACCCTTGAGGTGGCCACGTGTCGTGTTTGACACCCTTTGAGGTAGCCACGTGTCCTTTTGGACACCCTCTGAGGTAGCCACGTGTTCTTTTTTATACGCCTTAAAATAGGGTTATATTCACCCACCCCTAGGGTTCACCCACTCATCCTTGGTTTTTTAAAATATATTATTTCTTTTTAAAAATATTTTAATATTAAAAAAGCCTTAAAAACAGTTTTTAAATTTTTTAAAAATAACTAATATTTAGAAAGAAAAAAAAAATCAAGGATGGATGGGTGAACCCTAGGGGTGGGTGAATCTAACCCCATTTAAGAGATGTCAAAAAGGACATGTGGCCACCTCGAGGGATGTCAAAAAGGACATGTAGCCATCCCTAGAGGATTTGGCTTCATTTAAAAATGAAGGGGTAATTTCGTATATGAGAAAAGTGAAAAATGACAACTTTAGTAGATGACACTTTTTATAGTTCATACCACTTTATCACATGACATCACTAATCTATCGGTCAACTGATGGAAGGGTGTAAGTGTCAATATTTTAAAAAGTAGGGGTACCTAATGTGTTTTCTGAAACCCGAGGGGGTATATGTGTATTTTCATCAAACCTCAGGGGTGTAAATGTATGTTCTCCAAAATTATAAGACTCTAAATTTCATGATGGTAAAAATTAATTATATTAGAAACTTGACAAAGTCATTCAAATTTCTTAACACCTTTCTGGATAAAGTGCAAATGCCAAGTTTTATAAGTTTTAGCAAAAGAACGGACCCAATTAAGTCTTAGCAAAAGAACGGACGCAATAGAGTTTAGGTCGAAAAGAGTGCAAATGTGCACTTTCTAGTGACAACCCTAGTAAAAAAAATGTATGTATTGTGTATAAAGTGTGTGTGTCTAAATGTATATTATCAAAAAAAAAAAAAAAATTTGTGACAACCCCTAGATATGGTAAATGGGTTAGTCTGGCTTGATGGATTACAAACCCTAACATGTATCCAGGGATGTCTGCTTCGAAAATTAAAATTAGTTTAACCACCAGGAGTTGGTGCAGTTGGCTAGCTTCCTGAGTTTGTTCCCTGTGGTCGTGTGTCCAACTCCCACTCCTCGACTTACCCTAGTATCCTTAGGGAAAAATTCTGAGTGAGTCCCTGCGGATACCCGAAGGGACTAGTCCTTCGTTCGAAGGCTTTGGGACACCCTCCGTTGCCAAAAAAAAATTAAAACTAGTGTCTTGAGAGGTCAGAAAAAGACTAATTATATTTTGAAAATGAAAGAGTTTTTGTAAATATGTTATTTTATAAATATAGCATTAAAATGTAAATCAAAATTTCAAAAAATCTAAAGGGCACCCTATAGCTGTTTGTGTTTGTCAATAGGTGTGTGTGTGAGAGAGTTTGCATGTGGTGTGTGTGTGTTTGCTTGGGTGGTGTGAGTATTCCCTTGTATTTACCTTCAGTCATTGCCTTGTGGTATGATTGAGTTTACCAAAAAAAAAAAAAAAAACGTAACCAAACCATCAAAGAAAAATTTCCTTGGAATTTGATCGAAGGACTGTTCTCCCTCAGATCTGAGCTACAGGGCAGTGAGAGCACAACCTTGTGCCTCCTAAGATGAGGATGGGGCATTGGGGCGTCTTGGTAACCTTGCTCTAAAAAGAACTTTCGCAATGCATATTGAAGTGTTAACTGTTAAGCCCCAAACCCATGAACGAAGGATGGCTGAAGTGACCACTATACCCTTATCATTTTTGTTTAGTGGATAGAGCTGTGTAGTTAAAGTGACATAGATATAATTTTTAAATATACCTTAGTGGATCTGACAGAGTCACATTGTATTTTATATGGATCATGCATACTATAATACCAACTTATCCTCTTCCCAGGGATCCCAGATTTATTAGATAATTGAAAACAGAGGATCTTGAATACTATTCGAAATTCCGAAGAATTACGTGGAGGGTCATTGAACAACTAGAAAAAGCTCGGACCCACTTAAGTATTTTCCTTTGATTTCATATGTTTCAGCCTGCTGTGCTTTATAAATGGCTTCGGCACAAAATAAGAAACGGTCTCTCAAACGCATAAATGGTTCAGTAATCAAACCATTCACTCTATAGTTTGATAGATCTTTTGAAGAATTGATTAAACGGACGAGAATAAAGATAGAGTCTCATTCTACACGTTAATACCGACAACAATGAAATTTATAGTAAGAGAAAAATCCATCAACTTTCAAAATCGTGAGGGTTCAAGTCCCTCTATCCAAAATGATTTCTCTCCAGATCCAAGAGAAAACCTGGAGCAGCAACAAACAATTCAACCAAAAATCCTAACCCTACTTGAGGAAATTAGAGAGGAAATGATTGAACCCGAAAGGGTAAGATCTATAATCATATAGACCCTATATATGGTGCATCCACTATTAGGGAAATATGATTTTAGGAAAATTTTAATGTAATATTATATAGATATTACATGTATTATTTTCATAATATCCACCACACCATAGTGTGACTCTAAATTTAGCATCTCCTAATTATCAGATTTTTTTGGTTGGTACGAGAAAACATAATTACATAATCCCTTTCTAAGGTGATCAAAGTCCCAACTATCCCATGACCCCCATTTCATAATGGATCACATCAATAAATCTTCACGGGTCATCTCATCTGCCAATTATCTAATAAATTATACTTATCAAATGATCTTACAAATCCTAACAAGTCTAACTCTCATTTTGTGTGTTCTTTTATCTGGTACTAATGAAAAGAGATACTTAGGTGGCGTTTGGTAACACTAATCTATATAGGTAGAGCTTAATTGAAAATTGAGGTCGTTTAGACTTTAGATTGTTAAGTTAAATGTTAATTGGATGTCTAAAAGTAGAGGTTTTACCTCTAAAGAAAAAAAGTAGTCAATGTCTTCTTATTACTTTGAGGTAAAACCTCTTTAAAAGTGGAGGTTTTTATCCCTAAAATCTCTAAAATGTAGATATGTAATTAACCTTCAACTTAACAATCTAAAACCAACTAATCATAATTTTCAAATAAGCACTTCTTTTTATACTAGTGTTAACAAACGCCACCCTAAACACCCAATTAACTTTCAACTTAACAAACTAAAGTCCAACTAAGCTCAATTTTTAAATAAGCTCTACCTATTTAGATTAGTGTTACCAAACGCCACCTTAGTCCAACACGAATGGTAGTGAAATCCCTTGCATAAATTATTCTCAAGTCATTGATGAATGTATATACATTCAGCAGTAGCTCTTCCATCTTAATACCCTCTTTACAACTCTCTCGTCCTGCTAAATCGAACTATTAAAATTAAGTTTTGTCCATGAATGTTCTGCAAGTTCCCATCCATTCCCAATCCCCCACTCCTCCCTCCCTTGATTATTTGAGCAACATGCATCATGAAAACTTAAATTAGCTGATTTGAAGTGGCAAGAGGGCACCTACTAGAGCTGACAACGGAATGAATTCGAAGCGGATAGTGGTTATTCGAATTTGTATTCTATTATATATCTGATTATCTAAATTCGAATATATATATATATATATATGTGAAATATCGTATTTATTCCAACTCCGATTAAAATATCCGAATTTAGATAATGTCTAAATTATTTGATTATTTATTAAAAAAGCTTAAAAGTAAAAATACTTGAAAATCTAAACTTTATTTAAAAATAGAAAATTAATATTTAGTCTTAATGTATTAAAAATAACAATTTAATGTCTTAATTTATGTAAAAAATACATATTTTAAAGGTTATTTTAATTTTATAAACTTATAATATATTATATATATAATGATATATTTCATAATTGATTGAATTTTTATTGAATATCGATATCCGATTATAAACGAATAAGAAAGTTATTATTTGAATTCATTATGTTTGATGCCTATTTAGATAATTATCTGAGTAAATGGATTCAGATACAGATATCCGTTGACACCCCTAAATGCCGCCTACTCACACCACTAGTACTAACAACTAATCTTACCTAAACAAAATTAACAGCCCCATAGCGGGCCACCAAAAAAATGTTTATATTCTAATGCTATTAAAATGGCTAAGGGGAAAAAATGTAAAAGACAACCCTTTTTTGTTGCAGAGATTAGGTCTTGAGGTCGGAGAAGGAAAGTTGAGACAGTTCAATTATATAGGTTAGTAAGTTCGATTGGAAATATTACCCAAAAATAAAGATTCGATAATTAGGAGTGTATTCAAGCCGAGCTTGGCCAAGTTTGAGCTTAGCTTGAACATGCGCAAGCTTGAATATTTAGGCTTGAGCTTGGCTTTAACAAAACTTGATCGAGCTCGAGCTCCGTTCGTGCATAAACTGTATTCAAGCCGAGTTAAGTTTGGGTTGGCTCAAGCTCAATCCACAAAATTACTTTTTTTTTTAAAAAAAAAAATTTACATGATTTGAATAAAGTATTTATTAATAAATTACAAAAGAAAAAATTATTAAATATTAATAAATTCATATACGAAAATAAGATTTGGAGGTGGTCATTCGGTCCAAAAAGTAGAGAGTTGGATAAGTGCTTTTACTTTTAGCTTCTTAACTTTATTTGTTATTATTATCTTTTAAATTTATTTATTAAAAATTATTACAATTCATAATAATAAAGTTTAAAATATTATTTTGTATTAACATAAATAATATTACTAAAAAATACACTATATATATATATATAAATATGGGAAATGCTAACGACCACTCAATGTGTGAAATTGTTAACGACCTCCAAGACATATTTTTATAGGGGACAAATCATTAAATAGGAAAGAGAAAAGTGAAGACCTATATATATATATATATATTGAATCGAGACCAATCAAACAGGGTCTAGCTTGAGAGTTTGGCTTATTTAAATATTTGAACTCAAATAAAAGCTTGACTTGATTCGTTCGAGCCTGAATTGTCAGCTTGAGCTTGGTTCGAACAAGCTGAGTTGAGTTGAGTTGAGCAGATGAACTAGCTTAACTTGAATGAAGGCGCACTTATTTTGATTGGAAAATATAAATTTCATGTATATTGTCTATCCTCTAAAGAAAGATAATAGAGAATGAGAGTTAAAAAAAATAATAAAATGGTGCTGCTATGAGCACACCAACATTTTCTTATTATACATCAAAGTAACAATTTACTAACTATACACCATTAAATAGATTATATTCTACAAGCACACCAAATAGTGAAAAAATCCTATAAAATTTAGGGTGCGTTTGTTTGGTGAGAAAGTGAGGGAAAAAAAAAGAAAAGTGTGTTTTCTTACACTTTTCTTGCGTTTGGTTTGCAAGAAACACACTTTCATTTTCTTACACTTTCTCAAAAGTGACAAATTTTCTTCCAAAGCCGTCATCCATCTTTTGATGGTTGTTTTGTAAGAAAATTTAAGTTTATTTTATTTTCTTTTCTTTCACCCACTTTCTCGTCAACCGAACACACCCTCATAGAATACACCATTCAAACAAGAAAACTTCTCTGTTACAATGATGGCCTTCATCTAATATTGGTCAACATTGGCTACATTCTCCTCAACACCTCAAATTTACAAAACCCAACCGCTCGATGATTTAGTCTCTAGCCAAAGACCCGACGAAAAACACTTCTCTAGCGAAAGAAGAAGTATGTGCGGCTGTTGCCGCTGCAAGTTGAGGTGGGATTATTGCTAACGAAAAACAAGAGTAAGAGCCTCTAGCCAAATCGACTTGGGAGGAGTGCAAATCCTCTGGTCGGCACCTAATACCATAATTGGTATTAGGTACCATATACCCAACTAAAATTTGACACCTCAACCAGCTCCCACAGTCCCAATACTCATTTAAGGCACTCCATTCCATCCCAACAAAGTGTAAATAACTAATTCTTGCATTTTTTTTCCTCAGAGGTATTGGATGATTTCAAAAAACCAGTTTTCATCCTTCAAAATCGTCGGGACTTTCATCTGAATCGCACATGTGTCTCCCAAAAGTGCCAATATTTCCTTCTATTTGCAGACCCAAATGGCCGGAAACAATGGAATTCATTGGAAAAGATTGTATTGTAGCAAAAGTTTTTTTTTTTGGATGGTCAGCGAAGAGGAAGTTAGGAGAAAATTATCTGTGCCGATATTCTTCTTTGTGGTTAAGGGATGATGAAGTCTTACTTTGTCGAGCCAACTCCACAAAGTTAGCGCAACCAGTTGGGATATCACTATGTCTATAGGTCTGAGATGAAGGATGAATTTTTTTTTCTAACAGACCATAACGGAAGTACAGAGGTTCTTCATTTTGTGAAAGCAGGAATGCATCTTTATCACCCCCTTCCTTTCTTTAGAAAGAAAGCACGGTCTACGTCCGACTGAATATGTTGATACCCAAAGGCTAAACTAAGTTCCTCCCTATGAAAATCCTTCTTGTAATCATATACCTTCTCTGGATGAAAATCTGATCCATTTCTATCAACAGAACCAAACCAGGATCATAAAGGTTGTTTGTCCCCATGTTGCTTGGGGGATTTGATTGAACCCCATGATCACGAATAAAATTAAATGTCCGCTCATCCTCTGATGAAATTCTTGAGGAGTTCAAACAGTAATCTTCACAAAGTATGTATAACAATGAAGATAAAATACCAAATTATAATTACTTATTTACCCTTTGTTTGGGCTGGAACAGAGACATTATAGAAATTTAGTGTATTAAATGAGATGTTGTGAGGTGTAAAATTTTATTTAGGTTTGTGGGCTCCTAATACCAATTATGGTATTAGGTGCCGACTAGAGGATTTGCACTCATTTGGTAGGGTTCTTTCACTATGTCGCAGCTTGGGAAGAGCCCCTTTTTCCAGCTCTCCAAGAAGAAGAAGCAATCGGCAGGTGGGGTTCATAGAAAGTATGTTGAAGGTTTGAGGACTTTGCCAAAGGTATTGAAGTACTTAACATGTGATAAGCACAAGATGCTCAGTTCTATATAATATATACTGAGTTTGTAGTTTTGGTTTGGTGGATTGCCAAAAAATTTGCAGAATTTTTAAAAATGATTTCTCGGTCTTATGTTCCGATGCTGAAAGAGACTAGGATTGGTATTCGGCTGCATAATGAATTTAAGGAGTGCTTGAAATGGCATGGGACTAGAAGGGATGCAAATGAGAAGGTGAAGGACCCAAATGCTCCTGTAATTGGGTTGATTTTGCAGAGAAGCATGCTGCTTTCCTTTGATTTCATGGCTACCTACTTAATCTTTGGAAGCTATTTGATCACTAGCATCAATGCAAAGGAGCGTCAAACTATGGAGGTTGGAGAAGCAGGGGCAGAGCCATGAATTTTTCCTTGGGGGAGCCGAACACATGTATCGAAAAAAGTAATAGGTTTGGGGGTTCAGGGGCGTAGTCCTCAAGATTTTTTTCTTGAATAATGGGTTCATCATTTAATCACACCCACAGGTCAACACGTGTCCCTTTTAACTCCTATTAACTGTGGTTAAGATTCACTAACCTTTAGTGTTCAACAATTCAACCTCATTTTTTAAGGAAACAAATATTAACTCTAAGGGTTAAATTTCTTAACCAAAGTTTTTTAAAAAATTAAATTTTTTTTTCTGAAAACTATGGTTAGATTATTGAACCCTTAGGGTTAGTAAATCTTAACTACAATTACGGATTAACTTGTGGATGCAATTGAACTCGAAGTGATTTCAATCACAATTGACTGTGTTCAAGCTTCCTGTCTCTCAATGCAATTGAGTTCGGTAGATATTGACGTATTAGGGTATTTTGAGTGATCATTATCTTTTTGGGCAATGCCAACTACATTTTCTTTAGCGAGACATGTTTTATTGTCTTCCAATAATAATAAGACATGTGTTTTCCACTAACACTCTCTCCAGATAAATATGAAGAATATCAAAAGGAATTAATGCTAGCATTATCTTTTTTTTTCCCTTTTTAAACTAGTGAGGGGCCACTCTATACAAATAAAGGCTATTTTAAATTTTTTGTTACACAGTAACACTATATAAAGAAAGGATTTCAAAAAATTTAAGAGGGAGGGGCATGCCTCCCTGGCTTCCTGGCTCCGCCCCTGTGGAGAAGAATGTCTATGGTGGATAATCTATTCACGCTGAGGTTGGAGAAAAAGATTTTGGGTGTGCATAGAGTATGAACTCTTAAAATAAAATTGATGTTTTTTAATTAATGGTGTCTAATAAGAAAATGGTGGTGTCACAGCCACCCCCATTATTTGATGATTGCACCCCCAAAGCTTAAAAAGTAGAAATCTTAATATTTTAACTAAACACAAAAATAGCAAAAAGACAGAAATGTCCCCTATCTTCATCTTCTTCCTTGAAACCCTATTTCTCCGGCAAAGACACACTCTTGCTCTTCCTTATTTTCCTTCCCAATTAAAGATTCTTGTATAAACATTGCAAGCTGGGATTTTACGGTAGTTGACTAGTGGAATGTCTATTGTAGTAATAGGAGGGTTAGCAGATTTTTTAGTCTTCTTCTATCTGTAAGTAAAATAAATCTTCTTTCACTGTTCCTAACTCAAGGATGTGGGGTAAAATCAAAAGCCTAACCTCATTCACAAGCGGGAGCAACAACAAATCCAAGGGAAGTGGTTAGCAAATTCCTTAATCTTCTTTCGGGTTATTTTTAATACAATTCCCACCAATTTTCAATCTAAAATGAAAAGAAAGAGATGCTAGTAGGACTCTTAAGGCAAAGTAAAAAAACACAGATTTTGGAATACGAGAAGGAAAAAGAGGACTATGGAGTCATTTTTGTCATTATATTTAGTGTTTCATTAAAAAAATGTTTTATTATTTAACTCTACGTTTTAGGGGTGTACTAAGAGCATTCCTAGCAATCTCACCAAAATAACTTTTTGGTTATTTTGGTGAGCCAAAAGACTAAAAATGTGTTAAAATGACTCCCAGCAGCCTCAACAGAATGAAGAAATCCATTTGGTGAGTCTACAGTACTCACCAAAGTTAAATCTTCTCACCCTTGGGCCCACACAAATAATAAAATAAGATTTCTCTCTCTCCCTTTTTTTTTTGTGGTCCCACACAAACAATAAAATAATATTTTTCTCTCTCTTCCTTTTTCATTTTCCCACACAAATGATAAAATATTGTTTCTCTCTCTTCTTTTTTTTTGGTTAAAATGGTGAGGCTGTTGAGAGTGTTTTAAAAAGTGGCTCACCAAAACCACTTTTGGTGGGTTTTGACTATTTTGGTGAGTGAAATTTGCTGAGGCTGAGGCTGCTAAGAATGCTCTAATCAAATAGTGGGGTGGAGCCGTGAAAGGATCCCCAGCCTAAGAAACTGTTAGTGTGCTGGTAGCAGCACCATAATAAAATAAGATTTGAAGGAGCCGTTAGACCATTTAAAGGGAAAGCTAGGGGCAGTTTGGTCATACACTCTTATTTCAATAAATAATACAGGCGTTCTTCTGGCAGTTTGCATTTGAAGAAGCAATTTGCTGATTTCATGGTAGCGCCACTTTTCTTTCTTTCTACATAGGATTTTGTGGTGAGTCTCACCGAAAGGGGAGAGAATGGGAATGTGATAGAGAGAGAGCGAAGCTAGAACTCCTTCTCATACTCGAGAAAGGAGGGATTTTCTTTTGTTTAATGCTTTTTTTTTTGTTTTTTAAGGAAGGAACCCTGAAATCTCTCACACCCCACGAAAATCGTTCTTATCGACTGTAGCAGATTCCTCTGTCTTTTACATTTCGCTTTTTCTCTCTTTTTAATCATTTCGTTTGATCTTCATCTCTGCAAAATCTCCGTTTCAAACCTCAAAAGGAAACTGAGTTGCAGATACCCTCGCACTTTGTTTTTTTTTTTTTAATGACTTCTTCAGGTTTTCATTTATGAGAAAGATTCACGACTAACGTCCTCTCTTCGGCAACGCAAACACGAGGGTTCGGAAAGCCACGAGAGATATTTTTCATCTGGGTCTCATTGGGATTCTGAAAACGAATGTTTCTCGTAGTGGGTTTTGTTTATTTCGTGGAAAATCTATCTCTGGTTTCATGTGGAGAAGAGTTTGTCTCTGTTTCTTCGAAAACGTTAGGGTTTGATTAAAAAAAAAACCCCCCAGTAATTTGTTCTTCTGAATTGAGTTTCTTGGTGATTTCATTGCCGAAGGTTGGTTACTTAATGCTTACTAACCAAGTTCTGAAAATGGAGTTAGTTTCTTGAAGTGGGTTGTTCGATTTTTAGCGGCAAATGGGTTGTTCAAGCTCTAGAATTGAAAAGAACGAAGCTTTGCGTCTTTGTAAGGAACGGAGGAGATTCATCAAGCAAGCAATCGATTCGAGGTACGCTCTTGCAGCCGCTCATCTTTCTTACGTTCAATCTCTCAGAAACATTGGCATTGCTCTTCGGAGATTTGCAGAGGCTGGAGTATTGATAGAATCTTCATTGTCAACTTCTGCAACTGAACTTGATAAAACCCCTTCTCACTCCTCTTACCTTTCCCCGTCTCCTTCCCACAATGCTGAAATCATGGATTCGCCTCTCCACTATGAAAGCCCTCTCTCACCTCCTATATCCACCTTGAGTTACATGAGATTGGGAGGAAGTTCTGCTGTAACTGTTAGGATGAATCCGTCTTCGAATAGTTTCATGGACGACGAATCTCTGACCTTCCCGCCACCGCCTCCGCCACCTCCTCCGGAAATAGATTCTTCATGGGACTTCTTTGACCCTACTGATCAAACAGAGAGCTTTAGGTTTATAGGAGATAATGGGTTTGACATGAATTTTGATAATGCCGTCGCGTTGAGACAATTTAGGGGAGAGGAAGTTGTTTCTTTTATGGAAGATGCAGGGGAGAATGTTGGTTTAAAGGGGAAAGGTGAAGTAGTTGCAGGATCTGTAAGGCCTGAATGGGAACAAAGGGCTTGTGAAATATCCAGTTTTTCGGCAATTCAAAACAGAGATGGTGGTGATTCCATCAATGGTATAACCTTGGAAAGATATAGAGATGCAAAGCGAGCATCGGATAAGGAAGTAAACCTGCTCAAATCTGATGAGATTTCCAGCGGTTCTGCTGAAACTTTGGCTGGCAATGCTGCTCTGGGGCAGTGTAGTTCGAAGAGGGAGAAGACAGCACCAGGGAAAGATTTATGTGCAGAAAGGGAAGATCCTTCTGAGTTCATTACTCACAGGGCTAAAGATTTTCTGTCGAGCATAAAGGATATTGAGCATCGATTCTTTAGAGCCTCTGAATCAGGCCAGGAGGTCTCCAGAATGCTTGAGGCAAACAAAATCCGGCTCAGCTGTTCTGAGTCAAAAGGTAATTCTTGTGATTGATATATAAATTTTGTTTTACAATTTAAAATATTGAATTGGATTTGGGTCATTTTCTCAATTGACAGGCGAGCATCACTTTTACTTGTTTGGATTCACTATGTATTTGCCTCGGATTATGAATCTTGTGGTGCACACTCTTTATTATAACTCCCATTCTTGCAGGGAGGTCACCTGTCTCAGTATTTCTGGCGGCTTTCCATCTAGTGTGTTGTCAGGGGGAAACCGTACTTATTCCTCATGGTAAGTTTATGCTTATAAATGGACTGATCTCCGATTAACAGAAACTTCTAAGTACTGACTCATGTCGGGGAAGCTTATTAAGCATAGACATTTTCTTCATTAACAGTTGCATAAGTGATATTTGTTTGTCCGCTACTCATGTGATGGTCCTAATCTGTTCAATAAGTGGGCTACCTGAATGGGTCATTGGCACAATTCTAATCTATTGGCTATCCCCATCCCTTCAAGAACAAAAACAAGAAAAAAAAAACTTGTATGGCAAAAAAAAAAAAAGTTTCAACTTTCAACTGTTTAAGCCTTGAGGAGTTAAAGACAGAGGTCAATAAATTGGCCATCTTGGAGTCTCAGGGTATTTGAATGACTTTTGGTTGCCACCTGCCCAACAGACAGCCTACTGATTGAACAGTCTGGATTGTTTCACAGGCAGCTATTCGTATTGTATATTGTGAAGGACAAATGTTTTCAGTGCTGCATGGACCCAACATATCTGCTATGGCTTTTTCTGCGACCACATCTAATCTCTCAATATCTGTGTAGAACCACCACAACGTGTAACAAAGGTAATTACTTGGAATCGTTCAACATCTTCGCAATCATCTTCATCTAAGAATCCTCTTGCAACGGCATCAAAAGATGATGTCGACGACAGTGGAAGCGATTTTGTCGAAGAGTTTTGCATGATTGCAGGAAGCCATTCCTCCACCTTGGACAGACTGTATGCATGGGAGAGGAAACTCTATGATGAAGTGAAGGTACTTGATTCAGGATGCTCTAACAATATAAAGCATCTTCCTGATCCTATTTATTGTTTCATGTTGTAGTCATTGAAGATGGGCTTTCCTTTGTACTTAATTGTTTCCCAGTCTATTTTCTTATTTTTCTTGTGACTTGAACCTCTGACCACTAGGTTGTATATTGGCCTTTTCTAGATTTGAAATTTGATGGTTGTTTCAAATTTGAACTCTGTCCGGAAATTTAATGTTAATTTGTTTACAACATGTTATTCTCACATATCCCATGCAATTATGTGATAGTGGTGCTTATAGTTTTATTTTCACTATTGTATTTTGGAGATTTCTTGTATCCAAAAGAGCGTCATTACCTAACTTTCTCAGCATTGATTTTTCTTTGTGATTCATAACCTTGCTTTATTGATATTGGAATAGAAATAGGAGAACAAGGCCAAGAAATTTTGGAGGATAGCATAGGTCTTGAGTCCCTAGAATTCTGGAGTGTCAAAGGCTGTTTTGCTGGATCTAACCAAACTAAGAATTGTGGTTGTTTTGTCGCTAATATATAAGCCTTGAGGTTGTTTTAGTGATTTTCGTACTCTTTTTACTAGCCTTGCCTATTTTTGTTTGGATCTCCATTATTTTAAGGATTTAGAAGCATCCATTCTTCCACTAAATGAAAATGCACTGCACTACTTAAATCAATGATGCAACCCCATCATGTTGAAATAAACATATGCAATATTAATAGAAAATGGCTGATCTGTTTGAGGGGATCCACCTCCTTTTTCATGGGTGATTAACCTCATCAACAGACAACAATAACTTCAAGGATAATTAGTCTCCTTTAGGAACACTCTTGATTATCTCCATTGTAAAACGAAGTAGCTTATTTAGACTGTCACTCCTTATCCTAGACTTCACTCAATAGAGGAACTATATCTTACATTAACACTTTCCAAATAATCGATCATTCCATTGTTATAAGAAACCAAATAGCACATAAAACCCTATGATAAACAACTGCTGAACATACTAACATAATGAGCCAAAAGAAGGAAACTAGATCTAGGTACATATCACTCCGGCCAATGGAATCGATTTCTTTCTCTAGGTTGAAGGCTTGAAGCTAATGTTTCTAAATCCATAAGCCAATGTTTCTAAACTCATTGCACCTTATAGGGCCCTTTTTAATACTAAACACACATTTTAAGTCATTTTTAGTAAAAATAACCTATTTTAGCTTCTTTTTTTAAAATAGAAAAATGACTTATTTTAAGTCCTTTTTAGAATTTTTTATACCTATTTTAAGCCTTACAAACGTTACATAATGGCGTAACGGACAAGTCTTAAAAACAAGGGTATTTTTTGGTTATAGTGAATGTAATGGTTTTGTCAAGAGGGTGACGGCTTGTGTTTTTGGAGCCAGATTTGCTATAATGGTGAATGGGAAACGAGAGAGTTTCTTCGCTAGTGGTCAAGGACTTCATCAGGGGTTGGAGGTTCAAGCCAAAGTGGGCTATATTACCTCTCACTCCTCTTGCAAGGACCTTTTGATCACTCATCCGTGTTTTGAAGATGATTTACCCTTTGATCACTCATCCGTGTTTTGAAGATGATTTAATTATTTTTGCTAAAGCGAAGATTGGGTCCGTGAGATGCATTGATAATACTTTTGAACAATTCAATGTCTCGGGGCTGAATATCAATCAAGCAAAGTCTCAAATTTTCTTTGGGAATGTTGATGCTGGGTCCGAGAATCTCTTTGTAGAGATTCTCAGTCTCAAAAGAGGTATGTTACCTGTCAAATACCTTAGGCTTCCTCTCTAGTCCTCTCGGCTCACCATGTCGGACTGTCTTCCTCTTGTGGAGAGATTCCAAAAGAGGATGGCTTCTTGAAAAAATAAGCTCTGTCCTATCCTATGCGAGGAGGGTGGAGCTTATGAAGTCTATGTTAAGCAGTTTCCCGCTCTATTGGTGTAATCTTTTTTACCTTCCTAAAGCGATCATCCTCTTGATCGAAAGGCTGCTCGCTCGTTTTCTTTGGGTGGGGCTGATTTGGAAAAGAAATGCCACAAGGTGGCGTGGAGAGTCTGCATACCGAAAAGAAAGATGAGCCGGGCTTAAAAACGATGAAAGATTTGAATCGATGTGCTTTAATGCGAAGGGTTTGGGAGATAGCATGCCACCATGACTCCATTTGGATTAGCTGGTTCTCAAAAAATACTTTAACAAGGAGTCTGTTTGGACAATGTCGATGTCGTCCTGTCCATCTTGGAGCACTAGGAGCCTTCTAAGGGTTCGATCTTTGGCATAACCAGTTGTTTTTCATCTAATCGGAAATGGTCAGGCCACGAAGTTTTGGCTGGACCCTTGGCACCGTAGAGTTATTTTGATTTATCAGAATTGGAGTATTCACTTCCCCAATAATGGTATCGAGAGAAATGCAACTATTGATCAAATCCAAGAAAGGGATCATTGGAATTTGTCTTTGCCATCCAATCATGAAGATTGGGACAAGATTAATCAGATTCAAACGAGTCCAATGATCGCGTTGTTTGGAAACCTACTGTGCATGGCACTTTCTCGCTTGCTCCGGCTTGGGAGGCAATCCGTGCTACTCACCCTCCTATCGTTTGGCATTTGTTTATTTGGTTTGATGGTCACATCCCTAGGCATGCTTTTATCCAGTGGATGGTATTCCAGGTCCTCCTGGAGGCCCTTTTAACTAAGGACAAGCTTGTCCAATGGGGAACTACAGTTTTTGATAAATATGTGCTTTGTTACCCGACCACCGAATCTTATGTGCTTTGTTACCCGGCCACCGAATCTTATGATCATCTTTTTTTTCATTGCATATATCTGGTATTTTATGGAGCTGTCTTGCTACTCTTTGCCAGATTTGGGTGAGGCATTTTGCTACCTGGATTTGCATGGTTCGGTGGTATAGGAGTAAGTGGAAATTTAAGAGTTTTGCTAACAAGATTCGGAGGGTTGTATTTGGCTCTTTCGTTTATCATATTTGGGTTGAGCGTAATAGGCGATACTTCAACTCCACTCAAATGAGCCCTCGTGTGCTTCACAATGTCTCACAATGTCATTAGAGAGGAGGTCAAACTCAAGTTTGATGGCAGCTTGTGTTGAATAAGGCTTTATGGGCTTTATTCCTATGAGCTTTGTTTTTATGTTATCTCTTATATACTGTATTGTGGGTCTACTATTAGTAGCTCTTATATACTAATAGTAGACCATTAGTGGAATATAAATAATAAAGTGTGTGAGAAAGATCATTAATCTCTCTCACTATTTTTCCCTAAACCTAATCTCTTTCTCTTTCTCCTTCTTCTTTCTCTCTCTCTTAAACCCTAACTTTTAATACTAATAACCTCACAAACTAAATTAACTTGGTATCAAAGCCAAAGGGAAGACTCAGGGATTACAACTTAGTAGGACGAACTCAGAGGAATGCTGACATCAGCATGATGTCATGTTGACGTCAACCGTACAGACCGTCAGAACCGTATGAAATGCCAAAATTGTGTCAGAATTTTTTATTATTTCATGTGATAGATCATGATTTTACAGGAATTGTTGATTAATTTTTGAGAATTTTCTGAGATCCGGAGATGTATTTTTTATGAGTTTTTGTCAAAAAATTGAAAAAAAATTCAGATCTGGTTTTTTGGATTGTGCGATTGATTTTAGAGTTTTTTGGGGAATCAAACCTATTGTGTTTGATTCATATGATAAATATTGACGGATTAAAACAAGTTTCATGAAGATTGAAGAAATATTGAATGTCAGGGGAAGGTTTTTCACTCCCATAATTGCCTTTTTCACTGATGCGGCTCCTGTTTTTGTTACTTGAAAATTGTTATATGGTTGGTGGAGGCTATTCCATGGATTTCTATTATCCCGAACACTGTTAGGTGGTTGTTGGGTTGCTATTTTGGTGCTTTTTTTTTTTACTATTCTACCTATTGTGGATGTACTTTTGGGTTGTGGAACCCTACCTTGTTTTTTTGAAGATTAGTACTCTCTTCAGGTTGATTTGTGTAAAACAGCTCTGTGACATTCGTGATGAATGGATTTGAGGTTAGCCAATCCTCTAGCACTCTCTGGCTTTTGGGATGTGATACCCATTCTGATGAGGAACATACCCAAGAAAGAGACATCGAAGAGCCTTATGATCAAGCTTTGTGCGAGTAGAATGAGCAATATGTACAAAACAAATACATCCAAAATTCTGTGGGGCCACTGGAAACATAGGAGTGGAAGAGTCGAAGAAGTGAACAAGGAAATAGGAAACAAAAAGCCAGAAAGTGCCAAAAATGACTGCCTTGATTGTTAATGTGGAGGACATTGTTGTAATAGGTGATGATCTAGATGAGATAGTCTCATTGCAAAGGAATTTGAGATCAAAGATCTGAGTCTTCTAAAGTATTTCCTCGGAATTGAAGTTGCCAAATCTAAGAAGGGCATATTTGTCTTTCAACGCAAGTATGCACCGGACTTACTGGAGGAGATGGACATGATAGGTTGTAAGCCATGTGATACATTTATAGACTCGAATCATAAACTCAGTGAAGCTAGTGGGGAACGTCTACCAGATGTTGGAAGGTAGCAAAGACTTATTGACAAGTTTATTTATCTGTCCCTTATCAAGCCAGACATTGCTTATGCTGTCAGTGTAGTAAGCCAATTTATGCATTAAACAACTACTGACCACTTGGATGCAGTGCATTGGATCCTCTATTACTTAAAGTCATCTCCTGGGAAGGGTTTGTTGTATACTTGTAATAAGAATTTAAGGGTTGAAGCCTATACTGACCAGATTGGGCTAGCTCAGTTTCTGATAGACGCTCCACTTCCGGGTATTGCACCATGATTGGAGGTAATCTTGTCATATGGAGAAGTAAGAAACATAATGTAATTGCTAGATCCAGTGCAGAGGCTGAGTTTAGAGCATGACACACGGTGTGTGGGAACTGCTTTGGTTCCGATTACTCCTGAGTGAGATTGAGCTTCCTACTGAAGGCCCCATGAACTTATATTCTGATAATAAAACCGTTATTAGTATTGCTTGTAATCTGGTGCAACATTACAGAATAAGCATATTGAGGTAGATCGCCATTTCATCAAATGAGAATTTTAAGACGGGGTATATTTTGCACCCCGTTTGTGAAGTCAGAAGATCAACTGACTGATGTGTTGACTAAGGGTCTTGGTGGGACTCAGTTCTGAAATATTGTTGGCAAGTTGGGCATGAGTGATATCTGTGCACCAACTTGAGGGGGATTGTTGAATAAGGCTTTAAGGGCTTTATTCCTATGGGCCTTGTCTTTATGTTATCTCTTATATACTGTATTGTGGGTCTACTATTAGTAGTTCTTATACACTAATAGTAGACCATTAATGAAATATAAATAATAAAGTGTGTGAGAGAGATCATTAATCTCTTTCTCTATTTTTCCCTAAGCCTAATCTCCATTTCCTTCTTCTTCTTACTCTCTCTTTCAAACCCTAATTTCTAACCCTAATAATCTCACAAACTAAACCAACTGCTTGTTAGCATTTCAGGATTGTCCTCGTAATCGGATTCTTAGCAATAATTGGTACTTAAATTTGATGTGGGACATGGCCAAAATCAAATGGGTCTCTTGGGTTTTCCCTGATCATGTTGTTCTTAAGCTTAAGTCGTGTCTATGTCCCATGTTGGCTACAGAGGCATCTTCAGAAATTTGGAGGGTCTCGCACTTTCTACGATCGCTGGTTCTAAAAATGGAGGATCTGTGTTGGAGATGAGGCTGTTTGTAATTAAGCAGGATTTGGAAGAAGCGGCTAGGGTGTTGGAGATGGAGTTGTTTGCAATTAAATGGGGTCTGGAAGAAGTGGCTAGGATGGGTTTACGGCAGATCCCAATTGAACCGGATTCCATGCGGGGAGTTAAATGTGTACATAAGGACTGTGAGTGTCCCTAGCGGTTTTGGTGCATATTGGCTAATATTGATAGATTGAGGCAAATGTTTAACTATGCTGATATCAAGCATGTCTCGTGTGAAGCCAACAACATGGTGGACTTCCTATCTAAGTTTATTACCTCTAGTAATTAACATGTTCTTCAAGTTGATGATTTCCCTATGAGATTATCTAAAATTTTAAGTGATCATGTGAGATGTTGTAAATTTATAAGAGTGTAATTTTCTTGTTTTTATCTATATTTCTGGTTGGGGCCTGTCTAACCCCAGCTTCCCCCCTCCCCCGAAACCATATATAATGATTGTTATGATGAAATTTAAAACCATGATGTAATATATATATATATATATTTATATATATCCACATTCACTAATATTTTTTTTGATCGGTAATCGAGCCAAAAGTCTTATTAAAAAACAAGGAAACAGGACAAAGACAAAGGGGAATACAAGAGTTTACAAGCAACTAAACTCAGCACCCCCCAAAGCAAACAACCTCCTAACTCCTAGTCAAGAACCCCCTCCCAAACAGCAGACTACCCAAATACAAATCAATCCAACACTGCCCGAAGCTCCTCCCCATCGGACTTTAGACTCGCCCACTCCAAAGCAACCAACCGAATCCGCGCACATAAACGTGATTGAGAAAACAAGGAATCTTCAAATACTCTATGATTTCTCTCCTTCCATATCATCCATGATATGGCTCCCGGCAACACCTCCCACAGTGCCTCCCAAGCCCCATCCTTATTGCGCCTTTGCCAACTAGCTAAGAGAGCTTGAAAAGAAGAAGGGAAGCAATTCATTCCCAACCGAGATAGGAAGAAACCCCAAATACCAACCACAAATGAACAAGTTCAAGTTCAATCATGCTTTAAAAGATCATGACATAAAGAAACATAAGTTTAATTGTTCAAGCTCAAGTTCAAATTACAAACACGAGTTTAAACACCAAACACATAGTTTACCAACATAACTTAAAATAACTTAACCAAATCATAGACCATGAATTTTTAATTCATGACATCACACCTGCATGAAATTTCAATCATGCTATGTCTATGACTCTTTAAGGTTGATGGAGGAGCCAAGACTCCTCACTCTCATATTCTCCATCCTCATCTTCATTCTCATGTTCCTGGCCCCTTTAATGTACATCATCAAAAAGTCCCCGATCCATACCAATACAAAAATTGAAAGAAAAGAATAACTATAAAAAAAGTCCCCAATTCGTCTCTTCCTCCTCATCACCATCTATAATTCTATATACATCCCAATTCATATGCAAGTATGACATAAGTATTTTCTAATTTTTCTTAAATCTGATTTTAGGGCTTTTAAACACTCCAAATAAGCTTATAAAAATTCTGCGAAAAATACTATAGGACAAGGGGAAAAATACCTCTAAAATAGTACCCAAGCCAAGGTGTAGCCAAGAGGGGTAGCTTTACAACTCACGTCAGCCGTACAGATAAATGACGTCAGCCCGTGGGTTCTTCCATTTTTTTCCCCCCTTTAATCCTTCCCTTTTCATCTTCACACTACTTGATACTAAGTTGAAAGTAGAAATTATTCTCGTGTAAGAACGAAGAAAAGAAGAGAAAGTGGGGAATGTGAATAATGTCTCATGCCCCCTATAGATTTTTTATTATTAAAACTTGTTTAATATGGACACAAATGCCCCCTATATATCATATGTTATGCCCTATAGATTTTTTATTATTAAAACTTGTTTAATATGGACACAAATGCCCTTACAAATATATCATATGTTATGGGCTAATAATAATAAAATAAGACAGATATGCCTTAGAAAATACTTTTCCCCATTAGACTGTTTGGAACCTAGGGGTACGTTCAAAGGTTTCTTTTTTCCTTTGGATGGAACCACTAAATTGTATCCCAACTTGTGACAACTTCAAGAGTCGAGACTGGAGAGTGGCAAACTATTGTTTGATGTGCCAAGCAAAGGAGATGGTGGACCATCTTCTCTTGCATTCCCTCTGGCAGATTACATCTGGGGCTCTTTCATGGGACAACGTGGATTCGCTATTGTCTTTGCCCAAGATAACAGTAACCCATCCATAAGATGTTGGGGATGCTTGATAGCTTAGCTTTGTAATGTCATGTATGTTATGCTTTGTAGTTCTTTTGTTTTCTGCTTTTTAGGGTTCACTTTTTGTGAACTTTTCTCACATGTATATTTCTTTCATATATATTATTTGTTGTTTATTGGGCAAAAAAAACTTATACATTAGCAAAAACTCGTGCATGCCTAGGATGAAAAGGTTTTGAAAATATTGCTTTAATATTATATTGTTTTCATTTTATATATGTTATGTTGTATGGATTCTTTAAAGCAACAGGTGTGTCCTGCGTCAAAACGTGTGGACACGGACACAAACATGTCTTTGACATGACTTTTGTGACTCGTAATAAAAGAATCTATGCATTTTGGACACAGACATACCAATACCAGATACCCATAAGCTTTTTGTGTTTAGTACACAAAAAAGCATACAATCGCATATCATCAACATAAATTTCAGCAATTTTTCTTACTCATCATTAGAAAAAGAAGTCGATAGGAAAAGAGGAACCACGATTGATTTATTTTTTCAGCAATTTTTTCTTACTCATCATTAGAAAAAGAAGCTGATAGGAAAAGAGGAAACACGATTCATTTATTTTTAATAAAAAGGAGAAAGAATTGTTATCCAAAATCTGTTTTCAAGTAATTCTGAAATTATACTTTAACGAAATGAAGCTTGCAGTAATCCGTTGATGACGACGATGTATTATAACCTGTAGAATAATCACAACAGCAGAATTTTATCCGTGTTAAAAGAGCGAGGTGCGTGTTATACATGCTGTCCTTGAGGTGAAAATCGCCTCCTATAGGTTCTTCTCGACCCGTAATGCTCTTAGGATTAGTGGCGGACTAGGAAGCACGGATACTTTGAAAATGAAAACGTATCGTATCGCCGTACCTGTATCGCCGTATCGGGTACGGCATTTCTAAGGTAAAACTTAGCTGTTTTCATAATTTCTGCCGTATCGCCGTATCTAAGTATCGCCGTATCGGTGCTTCCTAGGTGGCGGACATCCCCAGGATACAACGATCTATTCCGGTGATAAGGGAGCAATTCCTTACACTGGTCTCAACGAACTCGACTGTGTAAAAAGGTTGAAAACCGAATCTCTCAAAACCGGAACAGTAATGTAAAAAACAGTATTTGTTTTTTCTGTATTTTTCTATAGAGTAGCAGACTCTTTAAATAGAAGAAAAACCCAGAAGGGAAACTCTCCAATACCAAAACGGAAATTAGTATTAAAGAGTACTAAATACTAATTAAGTAATACGGATTTAATAAAAATAAAACGGTAATAAAACGATAATATTATATTAACTCAATGAAGTCCAAGAGACAAAAGGAAAGAGAGTAAAAGGAATTTTAGTAAAAAAAAATATCCAAGGACCCGCGCGCGCGACCCGACCCGGCTCAGCTCGGCTCGGCCGGCCGGTCGGTTGCGTGTGTGTGTCTTGATATATTGCGCACAGGACGCGACCCGCAACGTGTCGCACATGAAGGGTTTTCGGCCCGGCTCGCCAAATTCCCATTGAAACTCATTTGGTCTCCCCTTGGGCCTCACACATGCGCAAGGGCCTAGCCCACTCCCTTGCTATTACACATAAAAGAAAGAGTTGGATATTATAAAGATCATACCAACTTTCTAACTACCCGATGTGGGACTAAAACTAAAGCAAAAAATTTTGTTTTACACCAACACACTCCACCCCATAAAGCTACATACTTTTTAACCAACAATCCCCCCACATAAAACTTAATTTTTTGAAATAAATATAGAAAACTGAGTTATTGTGAATAGGTTAAGGTGTCTTTTGGACTTGAGCCTTAACTTAGTATTGATATGTCAAATCTATGAAAGGACCAGTGAATTGAGTCTTGAACCATGCCCTTTTTGGTTCATAAATTAAAACAATATAACACACACAATAACAACAAAAGAAAATACACTACAATCGAGTTCTAACGGTTGTGCACGTTTTCGGCCATGTGCAAAATCCTAGTTTCATGAGAGCTCTAGAGAATTAGCCCAATTCTCATAGGAAGCGGCCCCACTTCCACACTCATATAGGTGCCTCTATCAAGAATGTCTTGTAACTATACATCCCACTGAAAATCAGCTATAGATGGCATTAAGAGTCAATGACTCAACCTCTTCTCGTTACAAGTAGCACTATTACACCATAGGGATGAGAGAGGAGAATTCTCCAAATTAGTGCTCTCACATAACCACTCAACAACTTGTTTTCCTATTGAACCTAGTTCATGGGATCTCTAATCAAGTTGGTTGGGTTACTGTTTTAGGTGATTATTTATCAATAGGCGTTAGCCCCATCCCCCTTGATGTACTATATACTAGCTCTCTAGCTAGTCCTTTGGTTAATGGATCCGCCAAATTTTCTTTTGATCTCACAAAATCAAGTGCAATAATTCCGTTATTTAGTAGTTCCTTAATTGAATAATGCCTTCGACGTATATGTCGGGATTTCCCATTGTATGATACATTCTTAGCCCTGGCTATTGCAGCTTGGTTATCACAATGTATCAAAATTGCAGGCATTGGTTTATTCCAAAGTGGTATATCTACCAACAAGGTCCTCAACCATTCTGCTTCCTCTCCAGCTTTATCTAAAGCTATAAATTCCGATTCCATAGTGGATCGGGCTATGCAAGTCTGCTTAGTAGACTTCCATGACACTGCACCTCCTCAAGAGTGAACACATATCCACTCGTGGACTTAGATTCATTTGAATCTGAAATCCAATTGGCGTCACTGTATCCTTCTAATATAGCGGGATGTTTTTTATAATTTAGACCAGAATCTAAAGTATATTTCAGATATCTCAATACTCTAATCAAAGCATCCCAATGCGCTTGACTTGGGTTACATGTATATCTACTGAGTCTCCCTATAGCATAAGCTATATCTGGCCTTGTACAGTTCATAATGTACATGAGACTACCTATTACCCTTGAGTATTCTAGTTGAGATATACCATCTCCTATATTTTTTTCCAACATACAATTATGATCGAAAGGTATTTTAACTGGTTTGCAATCATATTGCTCAAATTTGTTTAACACCTTTTCAATATAATGAGATTGAGATAAGGTTATCCCTTTAGAGTTTCTTAGAATTTTAATTCCAAGAATTAAATCAGCTACTCCTAAATCTTTCGTGTCAAAATTCTTATTTAAGAACTTTTTAGTGCTAATTATGATTTCTTTACTTGTTCCTATAATTAGCATATCATCTACATATAAACAGATGATTACACAATCTCTACCATAAGGTTTAGAGTACAAACACTTGTCTGCTTCATTTATTTTGAAACCATTTGTTATTAACACATTATCAAATTTTTGGTACCACTGTTTAGGTGCTTGTTTTAGACCATACAAGGATTTTCTCAATCTACAAACTTTATGTTCTAGACCTTCGACAACAAATCCCTCAGGTTGGTCCATATAAATTTCTTCTTCAAGATCTTCATTCAAAAATGCAGTCTTAACGTCCATCTGCTGTAGGCAAAGCAACCTTTGCTAAACACCCCCATACTTTAAGATAATTAAACGTTGGACGTCTATTATGCCATAATTCATAAGGAGTTTTATCATAATTTTTATGAGGAATTTTATTTAAGATATAACAAGCAGAAAGGATAGCTTCCCCCCAAAAATTATATGGCAAACCTGAACTAATAAGCATGACATTCATCATCTCTTTTAAAGTCCTATTTTTTCTTTCAGCTATACCATTAGACTGAGGAGAATATGGAGCTGTAGTTTGATGTATTATTCCATTATTTTCACAAAATTCAAAAAACAAATGAGAATCATATTCTCCTTCTCTATCTGATCTTAAAATTTTAACAGATTTTCCTTTCTGGTTTTCTATTTCAATTTTCCATGTTTTAAATTTTTCTAGAGCTTCATCTTTGCTCTTTAATAAATAAACATACCAGAACTTACTGTAGTCATCTATAAAAGTAATGAAATATTTCTTACCACATAAGTCACTATGAACTAAACCTAGAGGTTCAGAAATCCTTTTTACAGATTTAAAGGGTTTCTTAGCAAATTTGGATTCTACACAAATTTCACATTTTTGTTTAATATCAATAGATGTTTTGGGAATTAATCCTAATTGCATCATTTTGTTTATAGATTTAATATTTACATGTCCTAATCTACCATGCCACATATCAAGAGAGTCAATCAAATAAGCAGAAGAAGTAGATGTCTTATTCATTTTTTCAACGATTACATTCAACTTAAAAAGACTTTCACTAGCATATCCCTTCCTAACAAAAATTTCATTCTTTGTGAGTACAAATTTGTCTGCTTCAAACACCAATTTAAATCATTTATTACTCAAAAGTGAACCAAAGGCTAAGTTTTTCCTTATATCTGGAACATGAAGGACATCCTTCAGATTAAGGATTTTTCTAGAAGTGAATTTCAAATTCATTGATCCTTTTCCTGCAATTGCTGAAGTTGAAGGATTATCCATAAAGAGTTTTTCTTCCTTTCCTACTATCTCATAGGAGGAGAATGCATTTCTGTCACCACAGATATGCTTGGTGGCCCCTGTGTCCACCCACCAGTCCTTCATGTTGTCCACAAAATTAACTTTAGATATGACTGCAGAAAAACTCTCTGTCTCTGCTACATGGGCTTGAGCAGATCCTTGATTTTTCTTGTCAGGAGGACCAAATTTTCGGAATCTACAGTTCCTTGCTTGATGTCCTAGCTTTCCACAGACATAACAATCACCTGTGGTTTTCTTGAAAGTCGGCTTTTGGAATTTGGTCTTCTCATTTCGCTTCTTGCGAAAATCAGATTTTTCCTTGGTGTTATTCTTAGACCATTTCCTTGACATCCCTTCAATTTTGAATTTAATTCTGCAGTCTTTTCTTTATTCTCTAAAATTCTATTGTTCTCCTCTATTCAGAGCCGAACAATAAGATCTTCAAATGTCATTTCCTTTCTTTTATGTTTTAACAAATTCTTGAATTCCTTCCATGAAGGAGGTAATTTTTCTATTACTGCAGCTACTTGAAAACCATCACTGATGGTCATGCCTTCTTCCAAAATCTCATGTACTATGATTTGTAAATCATGTACTTAAAAAATTATAGATTTTTGATCCACCATTTTGTAGTCAAAATACCTACCAACTACAAATTTTTTAGTTCCGCCATCTTCTGTCATGTATTTCTTCTCTAACATTTCCTATAATTCTTTAGCAGTTTTCACCTTACAATAAACATCATAAATCAAAGGAACCAAACCGTTCAGTATATAGTTTCTGCACATGTAATAAGCATGATCCCATTTTTCCTTAACAAGTGATCTAACAGGTTCTAAAGCATTTTCATATGACTTTGGATCAGTAATCACGTAAGCAACATGCAGTGTGTTAAGATAGAACATCATCTTCTGTTGCAATCTTTTAAAATTTGTTACCATCAAAAGGGGTTGGTTTTTCAGAATTGTTCATCATACTTGTGTACAGATAAATATAGATGCGAGAATAATAACGAAGAACTTCACCTTAAGATTGTTATCCAAAATCTGTTTTCAAGTAATTCCGAAATTATAGTTTACCGAAATGAGGCTTGCAGTAATTCGTTGATGATGACGATGTATTATAACCTGTAGAATAATCACAGCAGCAGAATTTTATCCGTGTTAGAAGAGCGAGGCGCTTGTTATACACGCTGTCCTTAAGGTGAAAATCACCTCCTATAGGTTCTTCTCAACCCGTAATGCTCTTAGGATTAGTGGTGGACACCCCCAGGATACAACGATCTATTCCGGTGATAAGGGAGCAATTTCTTACACTGGTCTCAGCGAACTTGACTGTGTAAAAAGGTTGAAAACCGAATCTCTCAAAACCGGAACAACAATGTGAAAAACAGTATTTGTTTTTTCTGTATTTTTCTATAGAGTAGTCGACTCTTTAAATAAAAGAAAAACCCAGAAGAGAAACTCTCCAATACCAACATGGAAATTAGTATTAAAGAGTACTAAATACTAATTAAGTAATACGGATTTAATAAAAATAAAACGGTAATAAAACGATAATATTATATTAACTCAATGAAGTCCAAGAGACAAAAGGAAAGAGAGTAAAAGGAATTTTAGTAAAAAAAATATCCAAGGACCTGCGCGCGACCCGACCCGGCCCGGCCCGGCTCGGCCGGCCAGTTGGTTGCGCGTGTGTGTGTCTTGATATATTGCGCACTGGACGCGACCCGCAACGTGTTGCGCATGAAGGGTTTTCGGCCTGGCTCACCAAATTCTCATTGAAACTCATTTGGTCTCCCCTTGGGCCTCACACATGCGCGAGGGCGTAGCCCACTCCCTTGCTATTACACATAAAAGAAAGAGTTGAATATTATAAAGATCATACCAACTTTCTAACTATCCGATGTGGGACTAAAACTAAAGCAAAAAATTTTGTTTTACACCAACACACTCCACCCCATAAAGCTAAAGCTGACATACTTTTTAAAAACAAGAATTACCAAGTCCTATATAGATTAACTCTCTTCCAAAGTGTCCTATACTTTTTCCCTTTTTTTCATTGATGTGTCGATGGCGAAAACACTTAGTGCCTCCAAAAAAACTCTTTGGAACGAGAAAGTGGACAATCACAAACACTATCTTGTTGATTGGAGCACAATCTGCCTCCCCATAGAAATGGGAGGATTAGATATTCTCCTCAATCCCTGGCTAACAAGGCTCTTCTAGGAAAGTGGCTCTGGAGGTTCGGAACCGAAAGAGAGCCTATGGAGGATAACTTAAAATATAGGGGAAAATGTAAATTAAAAATCTAAAAACTTAAAAAAAAAAAAAAAAAACAACCGACATATACAAATATTTTAGTAAAATATTGAAAATATTTTCGGCAAAGTCATGGGTTATGATTTATAATATAAATATTTAACGGCAATGCCTATTGAGGATAACTTAAAATAATTCTTTTGGCAAAATATGAGAAAAAATGGGGAAATTTTAGATCAAGATATAAAAACTGAAAAACTAGATTACTATTATAAACCTTTTTAACAAATATGTTTCATATATTAGATATCTATTCACAAATTTTTCAAAAAGTTGTGAACAATTTGTGTTTAATCCGTAATTTTTCATATAATTTGTGTTTCATATATTAGATATCTATTCACTAATTATAAGGCGTGCATTATTTGAGACTTTTTGAAAAAATGGAGGACTTTGTTACTATGCGTCCAGTGAATATAATATAGTTTTTGAATTGAATTTCTTCATTTAAAGAACAACATTGCTTAAAATTTTAAGAGAGTGAGAAATTGACACTAATATATGAAATTCAATATGCTATCCCAAATAATAATTATAATGATGCTAAGATGGGTTTTATGCCATTAAAACCTTAATAATCTGGAGATACCAAAAAAAAAAAAAAAGGCTCGTTCAAATGAAATTTAATGTAATGGTTGAGATGAATTCCCTCCCTAAAATCTTGAAAACCAACTTTAGGCTTCTTTTCAACTTGAAAATCAATTCATAAAAAATATGATAAATTGGGCTTCAATAATATAAGTAATATTTTATTATTAAGCAATAGTCCTCTCCTTGGGCCAAGAAGGGGACTATTCCTCTTCCCCTGTGGTTCTTTCTAAAAAACAAGGTTAGATGCTTTAACCCTAAATCTTAATTGCACATCTTTCCTGATACTTACCACATGATAGACAACTTGATTAAAAATTCTATTCGTAGACTCTCTAGAATACTTGGACTACAAGTCATGCATGGGAGAAGAGGCTTCTATAATGCAATAAAGTTGGTTGTTAAACAAATAGGAGATGAATGAATGATCCCAGTCCAATCAGGTCCCATTCTCAATAAAGCTAACACGAAAATCTAGTTGTACACAAATTTGGTCATATGGGCTGCTCATGCTGATCAACAGATAGAAGGTGTTCATTTGATCAAAAGACAGATAGAAGGTGTTCACCAACAACATTTTCCCAGCAGGCATGTATTTATGGATAACTTGTTGCCAGTATTCAACTTCATGCAAAAATCATTCACTACACCCACATTGTTGCTATTGTTTCCTTATGTAATTTTAAAGGCTCATTCCTCTAGCCAATTTAGTTATGGTGTTCAGAATTCCTGAATTTTATATAGATAGGCTGCTCTCAAATTTTTTTGCCTTCTGTAGGCTAGTGAATTTATCAGGAAAGAGTATGATCGGAAGTGTGACCAGCTTAGGCACCAATTTGCGAAGGATCTTAGCCCCCAAGTGATTGACAAAACTCGGGCAGTTATAAAGGATCTTCACTCACGAATAAGAGTGGCGATTCAAGCAGTTGATACCATAGCAAAGCGAATCGAGAAATTAAGGGATGAAGAGTTGCAGCCGCAACTTGTAGAGATGATACAGGGGTAAGTTTTTCTCTTTCATTTATTTTTTTAAGGCAAATGCGAGTTAGAAGTATGATTCTCTTGCTGGCTCAATTGATTTCTTTGTTTTTTTATAACCTTTTCCAATCGGACTAGATATCTATGATAATATAATATTAGTAAACAATAAATTCATCACCAGTGGGCCTCCACAGATTGATCCGAATGTGGAAGGCAATGCTTGAATGCCATCATGCACAGTACATCACCATCTCATTAGCGTACCATGCGAAGAGCTCAACAGGGACTTCCCTTGGAAATTCCCACAGGCAGGTTATGGTTCACCTCCAGCATGAGATTGAATGCTTTGGCTTAAGCTTTGGAGATTGGATCAATGCTCACAGATTATACGTGGAAGCTGTCAATGGTTGGCTCCAAAACTGCATTTTGCTACCCCGAGAGCGCTCCAAGGGAAGAAGGGCCTTCTCTCCTCGTAGAGCTCTGGCTCCACCTATATTTGTTCTCTGTCGTGATTGGACAGCTGGGATAAATGCTCTGCCATATGAGGAACTCACTGATGCCATCAAAGCCTTCTTATCTGATATTCACAGTTCGATAGAGCAACAAGTAGAGGAACAGAAGAAACAAGGACCCTCAGATTTGGACAACAATGGAGAATCAGAGAGTAAAGAGGACGAAAAGTCTTCGAACTTGAGCTGCATACATACTAGTTTCACAAAGGCACTTGACCGCCTGACCAAGTTTTCCGAAGCTTCACTGAAAATGTATGAAGATATCCGACAAGGAAGCGAGGCAGCTCGAATTGCATATATGAATTGCAGGACTGCTAGATTGTGAGGGTGGTGGTGTAATCTAATTATACAGGCGTCTTAATGGGAGGTAGGGGAATAGATATATGTAGAGTTCAAGCTGATGGAAAGCTCTTATGAGAAGGAATTTTGGGTTTCACAAGGCATCTACACTTATTAGGGAGCTGTAAAAATTTTCATTTATAAAGCTCTCCATTTTATGGATTTTCTTTTCCGCCTCAGATCGCAGAATCCCAGTTTATCCCTTAATTGAATATGTAAATGTAACAGAAGACATGGTATATGCATACAGCAAAATGTCCACCATTTGATGGATTCCACCTAGGAGCTCGCCTTAGCCAGCACCGAGTGGAGTAGTGTAACTCACTCCCCTCCGGAAATGGTCTTCACCTTCCCAGCAATCAGTTACTGGATTTGGCTGAGGCAGATATGTACCCCATAGACTCTTTCGAGTAGTTCCATACATAGTCATTAAGCCAGAGTTTGGAAATAGTTTGTCTATGAAATTTTTTGAAAAAATTTGGCAAAATTTAGAATATTTGGAAATAAATTGAAAAAATGATATAAAATAAGATTGTTAATTATGAAATTATAAACTAATATATTTCATATATTAGATATTTATTTGAGATTTTTAAAAAAAATCAGGAATAATTTGTGTCTAGTTCGCTACTTTATAATAAAAATAATGATCTTCTCAAAAAAAAAAAAAACCAGAGAACTTATTACTAATTACTATAGTTCCATGTGACTGCTAATGTCACAACTTGAAATTTCTCATTGTATTGCTTCAAAGAGGTCAGCTGCAACCTGGATGAGAAGTGGAAGGTTCACATTTATGCAACAGAGGAAACCTGGCTTACCTATATTATATTGGTACAGTCTTCATGGTCTATCTGATAGGATCCATTAGATTTTGGGGTTCGTTCAAAACATGCTGCAGAAGCACGGTGCTATCTCCCTCCAATAAAACTATAACATCCACTGCCTCCACCACCTCCACGGGTCGCCGCCGCCTCCACCTCCTTAACCTGAATAAGGCATTTATAAACGGATTTAAGAAAGACAAATTTGAACCCAACCCAATTAGTAGTCCCTTCCTAATCACTTTAAAATAAATAAATTATTATGTTTTAAATTGTGAAAATTATAACCAGTAGTTAATGTGCACATGAAGAATTAAAACATATATATTTTATAGAATACAGACATATTTCAATTTTTTTTCAAAATCTCACTCCGGATGCAACGCTTGGCGTTGTTAACTGTTGAAAATGTTAAGAAAACAATTTTTTCAAAGAAGAAAGGTATAGACTTATAGTTTATTCAGGTTTTCAAAGTAACAGGTAATTTACCAAAAACAAAAAGGTATCAAGGAAAAGTAGTGACACTGATCATTGTTCAGCCTTTGGGGGTTGCATTTATCATGTTATAAAGGATAATGTTAGGTCCATTTTCTTTCTTATCTACTCTCTTTCTTTTAACAAGCAAAAATAAGTAGTACTCAACCTTAAAAAAATTAAGGTGCTGCTACGAGCACCCCAACAATTTCTTACCATACAGCAATACTAAAAAAATCTTTCTTTTATTTTAAAAATCTCTTTTTCTATTTGCACCCAAACCCAAAAACTCTCTTCTTCTCCTAATTTTCGTGGAAAGGAGACACCAGACTTAATGTGCTCAAACTTAACAAAAATTTGTTGCCACCATTTGATTAAATAGAATGTAAATTTTATCTCCTGTTCAGTCCTCCAAACCGTGCATTGTTATGTATGTTACCATGCCTATTCTTGGTGCTGCAAAGATATTGCTAGAACTCTGAAACATGTTATAGGCAACATGGAGTAAATTAATTCATAACAGATTATTCCAATCTTCTTCATCGCAGTTTAAATTATTCTCCTTACAGCTCTAGCATCTCCTTGATAATGTTGGGAACTATTGTTCTTATATTTCAACCCGAACGAGGACAAGGGGGCAAAGGTTATGATCATGGAAGGGGCACTAGAAAAAGTAGAGGTCATCTATGCTATGCACAGTGTATCAGTATCTACTACGGGTGTTATTGCTTCCCGGCTCAGGGAATTTCAGATCAGTCCGGAGTCTTCCAAGCAAAGATCAGCGCGCAAGGAGCTGGCAGCAGCTATTTAACGGTGACAGATTTGGTGTACAGTAAGAAAATATTGGTGTGCTCGTATCAACACCCAAAAATTATCACATTTTTTTTTATTATTCTTTTGAAAAAAAAAAGGCAGAAGAGAAGGAAAGTGAATTTAACGTTGCCCTTTTACAGAACACTCTATTCTCTATGTTGAAATTTAACAAGCATTAACCCCCGTGTTAATGCTAACAACTGTTATTCGTTTATTTACCGTTTCTCTAAAAAACATAACGGTATGACATAATGTCTATTACTTAAAGCCAATGGGACACGTGTCAACTTAAGCAAACAACGAAATTTAACTGGACAAAACCTTATTGATTACTCTTTGGGCCTACACAAATATTTGAGTTCGATCCAATTAATATTAATATCTCCAAAAATAATATATTAACTAAAATTTTTAAAAAACTCTGTGAGTAAACTTTTTGTGATACACTTTTGTGGGTAGTAGAATAATATATTTATAAAGTTATATAAATTTTATTATATATAATCAAATTAGATTTGGGTCACTATAGATCTGAATTCATTATAATTGTATCCAAGATGTTAGATCCGGATTGGCCGATGGAGGATCTGGTATAACTTGGATCGGATTTGAATTAGATCTAGATTTGATCATTTTATTTATCTGTAAATATAAAATATATTAATGTATCAAGGGAAGTCACAACAAATAGAGGGGTAAACTGAAGGGATCTAACATGAAAAAATACATAAAATAAACATACAAAATGAACAATAATAGGAATGCAAAATATTCCTTACCTCTCCTCCTAACTGACTAATGGAACTCCATTCCACAATCAAGCATCAAATACAAGCTAAATGGCAACCCTACTTCTAGGTGAGAAGAATTTGGTTAGGAATGACAATAAGACCAAGTTCGAGCTTCAAAGCCTATGTAAGCTTTAGGCTGGGCCCATTAAAAGATTACTAAAATTCAAGCCCGGCCCGGCCCGGCCCGGCCCGGCCCATTGCCACCATTATTTGGAGGATACTATGGTCATTTGCTTCCTCTAGCCCATCTTAACCGGAAGCAGCCCACGAGAAGGATAGGATAGGATATCAAAGAATCTTGATAGTTGATACCCAGTCTCACTCCATATGGAACGTTTTTTATAATATCGCTACAATGACGATACTACCCCTAATATATTGATTGTAGACGAGGACACTTTGGTAAATAAATTTGTTATAAGTATGGACCGATATCTAGGGTTTTTGCTTCACCTCTCAAACTCCTCTCTTTAGCAGCAGCTGGTTTTCTTCATCGATTAAGATCTCGATCCATCTTCGGTAAGGTTTTGCTCTAAACCCTAAAAATGATTTCTTTGATTTGATCGAAAATTCTGTGGATTCTTAGAACTAGTGTTTATCTGAGTGATCAAGATCTGTTTTTTCATTTCATTTTGCTAACTATTATTGTTTTTCTCTCCGATTTCCGATGATAGAGGGAGACGATTTAGAATCTGTTTCTGTTTTTGATATTTACTTTCCATCCTGGATCTGCTTTAATTCGCAGTGGAAATCTGATTTTCTCTGTTTTTTATTTTTATTTTCTATTTCTGTTGATTCAAGTCCTGCAATCTGTTATCTAATTCCTTTTTTTTGGGGACTATTGTAGTTTTTGCTGATACTTCTGTTGAAATCTTATTGATTTATTCAGTGTCTCTGCAGATATCTTCTTATACTATGCAGTTTCAGAGAAGCACGAACACTGGCACTGGCACTGGCTATATGTTTTGTCTTAGAAAGATGCCCCTTCTTTTAAAATGATTTTTATGTTTTGTGGTTCGCGTCTGCTTTGGCGTTTTTATATTATCTAGTATTGTCTTATGCAGTCTGTGTTAAGAAGCCTTTGAAATTAAAAGGATCTGATCTTTAGATCTGAGACCCTGCTCTTTATTCTTATTACTGCGTGTTTCTGATAATATAACACTTGGAATGTTGTGGTGCAAGCTTGCAATTAGAGATATAGTAATTCTATCTAGGGTTAGTAAATGGGTATTAAACCCAAAGTTGTTGTTGCAGTGTGTTTAGCATTAAATTTGGAGCAAGTATGTAGGCCACGTGAAGTAAAATTGTCTCCATCTTGTCTCATAGTTCTGCGCTTCTTTTGTTTATTGAATATTTGAATCTGTTTCTGGATGTTGGGTAGGTTAAAGATCTAAATTGAGCATTAACATGTTGCCACAATTCTAGTATCTGGTGATTAACATACAGCTGGAATCCAAGCTGATAACCAGAGTTTTAGATTTCCTCCATTTCATGTTAATTGTTGACTTTGTGACATCAATGTAAGGTTTTTTATTTCTATAAACATAAAGGTCTGCAAACTCTGATGAGTTATTTGCCTTTTTGGAACCGGTGCATATATTCCAGTTGGCTGTCCAACTTTGGACTCAATCTCAAGGACATGCCTTTATAATTTAATTATCCACCATTAGAACTTGTTATGATCCTCTATCAAGATTTAGAGGCTCACGAAATCCTGTCTTGTAAATAACACGAAGTTAAACTAAATAATACATAGCATGCAGTCCTTCTCTTATATGGTTTCTATCTTTTATGAGTTTACTGTTTAGGATGTTCATCTTCAATTCCAGACTTCCAGTACACCAGTAAATCTTGTCCATTGTGGACTCTTTGGATTTTTAATTCCTTGGAGATCCCATTGATTTTTGTTGATTGATAAGTAGCTACACATAATCTTGGTTCTCCTGAAATTCCAAAGCAATGCCTACATTCATATGCGATTATTATTTTTCTTGTTTTCAATCCCTTTTGCAAATCGCTATAAAGTATTGGGATTGTAGTTCAATTGGTCAGAGCACCGCCTGTCAAGGTGGAAGCTGCGGGTTCGAACCCCGTCAATCCCAATTCATCTATTTATTACATTATATTTTTATGCCTCTTGTTTAATGATTATTGTGTATAATTATCATAATTTCTTTTCTTTTTTGATTCACTGTTGTTGAGTCGGATTCATGCTCCTTCATCTCCTGCAGCTCTTAACTTCACGGAAAAACAGTAATGGGTAAGGAGAAGATTCACATCAGCATTGTGGTTATTGGCCATGTTGACTCTGGGAAGTCAACTACCACCGGGCATCTCATCTACAAGCTTGGTGGGATTGACAAGCGTGTGATTGAGAGATTCGAGAAGGAAGCTGCTGAGATGAACAAAAGGTCATTCAAGTATGCTTGGGTGCTTGACAAGCTGAAGGCTGAGCGTGAGCGTGGCATCACCATTGATATTGCTCTGTGGAAGTTTGAGACCACTAAATATTATTGCACTGTTATTGATGCCCCTGGTCATCGTGATTTTATCAAGAACATGATCACGGGAACATCTCAGGCTGATTGTGCTGTCTTGATTATTGACTCTACCACTGGTGGGTTTGAAGCTGGAATATCAAAGGACGGACAGACTCGTGAGCATGCTTTGCTTGCTTTCACCTTGGGAGTTAAACAGATGATCTGCTGCTGTAACAAGGTTTGAATTTTTTCTTTTGATATTTTGTTTTGTAGGACATTTATCATATTATTTTTACTGGTATATAACCATATTGACTTGTTAAATATGTTATTAGATGGATGCAACCACCCCCAAGTATTCGAAGTCAAGGTATGAAGAAATTGTGAAGGAAGTTTCTTCCTATCTGAAGAAAGTTGGATACAATCCAGATAAAATCCCCTTCGTCCCAATCTCTGGCTTCGAGGGTGACAACATGATCGAGAGATCCACCAACCTTGAGTGGTACAAGGGACCAACTCTCCTAGATGCCCTAGACCAGATTTCGGAGCCCAAGCGCCCCTCAGACAAGCCACTCCGCCTTCCTCTACAAGATGTTTACAAGATTGGTGGCATTGGAACTGTCCCAGTTGGCCGTGTTGAAACTGGAGTGATCAAACCTGGTATGGTTGTCACCTTTGGGCCTACTGGCCTCACCACTGAAGTTAAGTCCGTGGAGATGCACCATGAGGCTCTTCTGGAGGCCCTCCCTGGTGACAATGTTGGTTTCAATGTCAAGAATGTTGCTGTTAAGGATCTCAAACGTGGGTTTGTAGCATCGAATTCAAAGGATGACCCTGCTAAGGAGGCTGCCAACTTCACCTCACAAGTCATTATCATGAATCACCCGGGACAGATAGGAAATGGATATGCACCGGTTCTCGACTGCCACACTTGTCACATTGCCGTCAAGTTTTCAGAAATTTTGACCAAGATCGATAGGCGTTCGGGTAAGGAACTGGAGAAGGAGCCCAAGTTCTTAAAGAATGGGGATGCAGGCTTTGTTAAGATGATTCCTACAAAGCCAATGGTGGTGGAGACATTCTCGGCGTATCCTCCTCTGGGAAGATTTGCTGTCAGGGACATGAGGCAGACGGTCGCCGTGGGTGTCATCAAGAGCGTGGAGAAGAAAGATCCCAGTGGAGCTAAGGTCACTAAATCTGCGGCAAAGAAGAAGTGAACTAGGAGCTGTGTGGCAGTGGAGTCTGTTGTTGGTAGCAGTCATATTATCTCATTTTGTCATGGTATTGAGTCAGTGCAGTGTTGAGCGTCTGGATGCTGATTTGGGTGCTTGACCTGCGTTGGCTGAGGTAAGAGTCTTCTTTCTTTTGTTGAGACTATTAAAGGACTAATTTTCTTTCTATTACCTTGCATGGTTTTGTTAATTTTGATGATTATCGACATTAGCCTCCCTGTTTTATCTTTAAATTTGAACGCGATGTTAATAAATCGCGTCTACTTTTAGGACGTGGTCTTTATTTCCTTTAGGTTGTGTTCTTTCTCTATTATCTAGATCATGGTTGAATCTACTATATTTCTGTACGGAGAGTTGAGTTGGTGGGGAACAGATAAGATCTGTTTCAGCATGTATCGAAATCCGAAAGTTCCATTTGATCTCATGTGCTCTGATCAGCTGGAAATCAGCTGATAGTTGATGAAAGTTTTGTATACGAACTGATGGTGAATGGAGCTATTCTATGTTTGGTGGGGTGATACTATCAAGGGCCATTTTGGGTTATAGATTTCTATGGGGGCATAGTATCCATCCTTTGGTGTGTGACCCTGTTGTTGGTTCTTTATTGGGAAGTAGCCTAGAAAGATAATACAGATTATGCAACCGGAAATATCTGATGTGTTATTATGTTGCTAGGTTATTGACTTATTTCCTTTGGATATATGCTTGGTAGGAGGAATCTAAAGCTTCCATTGGGTTATCACTTACCCATAGCCAATAGGTGAGTATTGTGCACTCCAGAGCTATCACACTTCCTAAAATTTAGGTTTATGCTCGACTTAGGAGTTTTTAGGCTTAGTCAGAACTGACATAACAAGTGCAGGTGCAAAAAGCTAATCCAACTTTTTTTTTTTGGATGCAATCAGCTTGGTTCATTTACGCCCTTATATTGGTGATTACAAACAAATGCCTAGCAGTTGAGGTACGGGCCAGAGCAAATCTAATCAGTGCAGATGATGACCACCTCAAGTTTGAACATTTGTTAAGGGGCCGTTTGGATACACTGCTGTTTTTCTGTTTTAAAATTCTGGAAATGATTTTCTGTTTTCAAAATTTTTAGACTGGAAACACGTTTGGCATTGCTAATTACTAATTTAAAAAGAAAAAAAAAATGCTTTTGGCAAATATGATGAACATAATAATGAGGAAATGATTTTAATCTATTATAGTGGTAGTGGTGGTGGGTGGAGGTTGGTGATGTTGTGTGATGGTTGTTGGTGTTGTGGTGGGTGGTGGTGGTATTGTGGTGGTGGGTGATGGTAGTGTTGTGGTGGTGGTGTTGGATGGTGGTGCGGCACTCCATAATTTTTCTATGTTTGTTTTTATATTTCCAAAAAGGGACTAAACATAAATTTTTTAAACATTACTATCAAACATATTTTGTGTAAGAAATTTCAAATTTTTGTTTTTAAAACTGGAAAACAGAAGTGTAACCAATTGGGGTCTTAGTTTTTCCATTTCTCCAAAACTATATGTGAACAAGTTGTGATTAGGGGTGTTACTAAGCCAGGCCAAGTAGGTGTGTTCAAGCTTGTTTACTAATTAAAGAAGTTTGAAAACCAAGTTCGAGCTTAGTTTGTTTATTAAATAAATGAGCTCGAGCTTTAGTAAACAAGCTCGAGCAGCTTGGTTCATTGGATATACTATTTATATTAGGTGAATTTTTTTTTATCTTAGGTATAGAAATGACTTTGACTAAAATTTTAGTATAAGTTTATAATTATATAATGGGTATTCTTATCATGTAAAATAGATTATATATCATAAATCTTTACTAGTATATAATAAATATACTTAATTATAATATTTAAATAAAATAAGTATATTTTAAATATTTTAATATGTAAGTATATATAATCAAACCGAGCTTTTAAGGAGCAGAATGAGCTGAGTACATTCATGCACAAGCTTGGCTTGTTAATTCATTGAGCTTGAGAAACTAGTTTGTGCTTAGCTTGTTTATTAAATAAATAAGCTCGAGTGAGCTTTTAATAAACAAGCTTGAGTGAGTTTTTAACGAGCCGAGCTCAAATTGTAAATTGTTCACGATCAACATGGTTCGTTGACCACCCTTACTTAGGGCCCGGCTCCTTAGATTTATACTTTTGGATGTCCTTGGAATTTCGCCCCATTGGTGCTGGCATGTTTTTAGGTTTTTTGCAATTGGTGTAAAAAAAAGGTTTGCAAAATCCTATGAACAAGAATCTTGAACTGTTTTTCAAATGGTGCAAGGGAATGACAAATTAAAGAGTTGGGCCAAGGCATTGACCACGATGATTATCCAGAAGGTGGGGACTACTCAAGCAGATACCCACATATCCATTCATGAATCTGTTGGATACCATTATTCTAAAACCCTCTCCTCTTAGATGTTTCAACATATATATACACGCACCCAAAAAAACGAAGAAGAAAATCACAGCCGTAAAGCCACCTTCCATTTGGGGCTGTCTCGAGGCAGGGGTCAGCTCTAACCCTGCCCTTACTTATAAAGACTTATAAAGGCAATAACCTAATTCTGCCTTAGCCATTCAAAGGCGGATTGACTAGACGTAGCCATGCCCACAAGGGTTAGGGTAGGGTAGGGTAGGGTCAGCTCTAACTCTGCCCACTTATATGGGCAAGGACTTAACCCTGTCTTAGCCCTTAAAGGGCCTGGATTGACTAGACTCTATTGCCCTCAAGGGCTAGAGCAGGGCTACAGGGTGGGAAAGAAAAGTGAGATTTTTTTCCATTCGAGTTGACAATTTTTTTTTTTCTAAACGAAATATCAACCCAACAAATAATTCAATTGAAATTATTTAAAACAAAAGAAAATAAATTTAAAAGTAATGTAAAACAACTAGATAAAATAAAATATATCTTGACAATAAACTAAGGCTATCAGTAAAGTGTTAGAGATAATCATAGTATTAAGATTAAAGAAAGTGAATCAAGAGCTTAGGGTTAAGGTTACAAGGCATTAGGATTAGGATTTTTAAGGGGTTGAAGTTACGGTTGGGCTGTCAAGGGGTAGGACCGGTGCACAGCAGGGGTCGACCCTAACCCTACCCTTGTTTATAAGGGAAATACCTGAACCCTACACTAACCCTTTAAGGGCCTTGTAGAAACTCAAATATTTTATTCATTTTTAGTTATTTTTATGATCTGAATGCATGCAATTGAAGCTAATAAAAAAGTAGCAAACAAAATTGTAAAAAAAAAAATGGGCGAAGCACTGCTCAAGCAGTAGCATCCAGAACCCAACCCATGGTTCAGAGCAAAAAAAGGCTCGAAAGGCCACTCACTTTGTCCGAGCAATGGTCGCGCACAGAAACGCTAAAAGGTGCGATTTTTCATTTTTTAAAAAAAGAGTTAGAGTTCCAAACCCTATATATTCATTATTTCGTGGGTATAAGGTTAGAGAAACATCCTAAGAGTTTTAGAGATCAAAAAAGAAGAAAACCTAGAGTTTGCAAAAGGCTCTCACTTGGAGGAGAAGAAAAAGGTTTGGAGATCAAGGTCATTTGCAAGCATGAGATTGTATGAAAACGATCAAGAGAGGTAGATATATATTATCCTATGTTGATAATATTATGATCATAATGTAAAATAAGAACAAGAATGATTATCAAGTTACAATGATGAATTGAAAGTGGATATAGATTCCTCTTTTTCACTAGCATGATCATCAATGTTAATAAAAGAAAGAAAATGTTAAGTTTGCAAGTAACAACATGAACGCATGAATGTCTATGTAAAATATCTTCTCCAATATGGTTATTATCATGATTATTAATGTAGGATGAGAGTAGGATTGTGATTGAATGTAGGTATGATTGAATAAGAGTAGGATTGTGATTGAATGTAGGTATGATTAAATATGGAGGAAATGATGTATTTCGAGGTTTTGATTGAATGATTTAGAGTTGATTTGAATTTATGAAATTTTCGTGCAAATGGGGATCTAGGTTAATTATCTCTGTGTATATTATGTGAAATTGATATATGATGAAGAATCTATAATGTTATGATTTATTTTAAGAACCATGATTAGGTATTTTCACCATATGAATTATGAGAATGATATACCATAATGTATGATTTACATGTTGTGATCTATTTTTGGGTAAACGAGCCTTGAATTATGGTCTTCTTCGTTTAGATCTTTTATCATAGTGGTATTGGACGCTATGATGAAGTTTCGATGACCCTTGACTAATAATTTAAGGTACAATTTAACCAAGAGTTATCACTTTTAATTTACGCATATAATATACGCACAAGCATGATAAGATCATGATAACAAGTAAGTCAAAAGTAAATAAGTATGAATGTAAGATTACATGTTTGAGTTTCACAATGCCCGAGTACCATCGGTCTAAGATCATGGGGATGAGATTTGATCTGGCTCTCGCCGGATCAAAATCATCTGGCCTAAGGCCTTTGTTCGACACGTGGCGATAAAAAGGGGGAGAAGTCATTTCATTTCCCCCCTATTTTTTGACTTCTCTCCATTTTATATCTTCTCCCTTTTTTATCACCACATGTCACTCACAAATGGGAGGCCAGATGATTTTGATCTGATGAGAGCCAGATCAAATCTCATCCCAAGATCATAAAGGTAGATGTACCTAAGAAAGTGAATCATAAGAAAGTACGTGCGCACTGCCGAGTGCTAAGGTTGGTACCTCGATAAATAATGTATAGGTAAATTTTTCACATATATGGTGAAGAGTTATTATACAAATACATGTAAGTTGATGACATTTACGATGAAAGTAAGAGAATAATGACCTAAGTAAGATAAGAATGGTACGAAATAAGATAAGATGCTCACATGTTCCACACTCTGATTTATGTAACTATGCATGTTAAATTAAGTCATGATAAATATATTTATGTTAATATTTGTTAGGATTTTATGTCTATCGAGCCGAATGTGCTCAGTCGATATGTTTTGTGTCGGCAAGTTTATATTTCGAGGTTGCAGCTGAACCTTGGTCAGATGGAGAATATATCGAAGAATAAGAAGGTGATTAGATTGAAGAAGAGAATGATTTGGATAGATATCCATATTGTTGAACTCCTAGTTTTATTAGTTTTGATTTTTGATGAGAATTGTAATTCAGATTTCATTATGGATGACATTTAGACTTATTTTAGATAAATATGAATTTAAGCTTAGGTTATTAATTTGACATTTCGATTGATGATTCAGATTCAGTTGAATTTATAATGTGATATGGAATTGATGATATGTTAATTAAATAATTTTTTTAGTTCTCGTTTAGTTTGCCTTATATGTTTTAAGATGAGTTCAAGATAAGCAGTGTCATGCACCAAAATTCCATTTCAGCCTAGATGAGATTTTGGTGGCGCGATAAGCCTGGATTGACTAGGCCTTAAACCCTACCTTAAAGAGCAGGTCGGGTAGGGTACTCTTGTTAAAGGTTTTTTTGACACACCTATTTCCAACCGAAGGTCTTCCATCTCTAACAATGCCACCAACATATGATCACCTTTCAGTGCTTAGCTTTTGCCAATAAAATATGTGTCGCCGCTTTCAAAATACCACACCAGTTCTTATGGGGCAAGGCAAAATTCATGTCTTAGTATAATAAACCACTTAAGTTCAGATTGTAACAAGGTTATGACGTAATTAATCCAGGCCCTTGAAGGACTAGGAGAGCGTTAGGGTCTTGCCCTTATAAAAGGGCAGGATTAGGACTGATCAGCCCTGCCCTTTGACAGCCTCACAAATGGGTAGGCAGACGGGTACAAAGTTCTAACTACAAACTACATGTTGTGGGCATGGGACTGTCTCTGGCAAATGCCAGAAAAATCCTCTTGGGCTCCACAAGTCATCCGACATGTGATGATAAAAGGGGAGAGATATCAAGTGGGGAGAAGTAAAAAACATGGGAGAAAATGAAGTGACTTCTCCCCTTTTATCACCAACTGTCGAATGATGTGTGGAAGCTCCGAGAGGATTTTTCCAAGACAATCAGATGTCCAGGTTGTGGTGTCCTGTTTGATTTGGATTTGTAGTTTCTAGTCCATTAGTAAACTGCTTGGGTTTTTTGGTTTTGGTAACCATCAAATTAATTATATTACTGAAGCATATAATATAGAGTTTAGCACATGATGACCGGATTTGGCCGAAGCCTTAGCTATACAATGGGCTTTTGTAGTAAGAGTTGGAGGTACATAAGTGACGACCAGAGAGTAGTGAGGACCCTAGGATTGAAAAGCAGAGATATATCCCACAAAAATTGTTTATCACATGGACATTGGAATGCCTGTTGGTGACCGCATCGACAACCACTTTTGCATCAGACAAAATTTCCACCATACGGAGCTTCCAACGAAAGGTCATGAGAATGCCCGCACCTGGATAGCCTAATCCTCAGCAACAAAAGCTTGAAAACATAAGTCTATTATATTCCAGGATAAAGCTTCTGAGACCCTCTGAGGGTCGAGACCACCGAGACCGTGCTCTAAGAGCACGGGATTTCAGGTGGGGCCTACCCTGTGAAATGGCCCCACCTGAAATCCCTCCAAAGGTGGGGACGTTGGAAACAGTGGGAGCCTTGTCTGGGTCGTGGATTATGATCCTATAAATTGCTTGGGTTATGTGATGTTATGTTCACCCAACCAGAATACGACTGAACCCAAACTACCCATTTCAACATCTAGACTAGACCACATCTTTTGCGGTGCTGGTCTCGTATAGACGCTTACTATCATAGTCTCCACAATTATAGCCTATTATCGAAAAAAAATATAAAAAATTGGTACATAAATTAGAGCCTATTGAGTTGGTCTCTTGAGGACTTTTAGTTATCCCCTTGTTCTAAGGCCTATAGTTGGTTGATGAATGTTTGGGAATTCCATTAACCATAATCAAGTAAGTAGAGTAATTTTGAATCAAAAACATAAGAGGAAGAAAAAGTGAGTGGGACTGTGGGAGTGGTTATACTTCCATAATCCTTTTTTTACACATGGCCAGGTGAAAAAGCAAAACTACCATGTACTAGGTAAAAGACAGAATTACCATGTACAACCAAAAAAAAAAAAAGTTGTACCATAACATAGTCCCAAGCAGCCAGTATTTACAATCTTGTGACCTGAAAAGTAGTCAATCTGAGCAAATTTAAAAGTTGAAAACAAACGAGGAAAAAGAAGGTGAAAGAAGAAAGAGCCACCCATGTTGAGACAACCAGAAGATAACTATCACCCTATGTCTCATTTATTTAAAATATTTTGACGTGAAAGGTACTTTTCCCTCGCAGTCTGAACAAACCTGAATAAAAGATAGTGCAATTGAAAGTGAAATTACAGTCACCAACCCACGTCGAAACCCCCCCCCCCCCCCCGGAAGATGAGACCCAGATCCCAAGGCAGAGGAACCAAAATATGAAAGGAGTTTGTACGAGAGGATATTGCTAGCATCACTCTCCTTTTTAGTCAACTGTCTTGTTTTAAAATAAGAATAACACATTTCTTTTAAAAAAGTGAGTTTAAAAGAAAGTGTGTGAATATCCCTATGTTATATATTATTTAAATATGTTATTTTCTTTTATAACTCACGGGTGCCCCACCCATTTGGATCCGTACAAGTCCCAACGCGCACAATATTCTGCAAATCATATATAATATCCATATGTTATTGACATGTATAAATATCCACTTGTATTAGAAATTTGTTCTTTTTTTTAATTATTATTATTATTATTATTATTATTATTATTATCTATCTATCTATCTATCTATAGTAATCATACGTTAGTAATGAAAAATAGAACTTTCGCAAGACATCACCCTTTGATGTTAGATTTCATGACCTTCCTTATCAACATACCACCATACCATTGGAGCAAGGGGTATTTTTTAGTTCCTTTGGTTTCTTGACACTTTAATAATACATTACTAATTTATTAGAAGTTGTTATTACAATTAAGAGTGCAAGCATCAATCACATCAATTATTTATTACTAAAAAAGTAACACTTTTTTGGTGAGTCCAAAGGGTGTTTTTTTCTTTTTTCTTTTGAGAGCGAACTAATAATTGGCGCTACTGAATGTAGCATTTCCCTTATGAATATTACATCAAGTATATATGATATACTAAAGAGGTTGTGTTTGATTTTCTTAGGAGCATCATGATTGCTGATCCTTGTGCATCTTCCTTGACATTAACATTTTAATTTTAGATTAATGTAGGTTCAATTTGTAGAAAAATCTATTTGATCCTATTTTCTAAGTCATAATAAAGAATTTAGCAAGAAAATATATAATGGTAATTAATCAATTGATGAAACCAACTGGTCACCCATTTAGCAATGGAGTGGGTACATATCTCATCCCATATAAATAATAGAATTAATATTTTAAGGCACTTTCACTTAATTTTTATTATTTTCAAAAAATATAATAAAAAGGAAAGATCAATAAATTGAGTAACTATGGTGGTTTGTATGTTAAAAAAAGTAACATTGATATTGTTCTAAACTACTTTTTTAAGAAGACTTTTTTTTTTTTTTATGCTTGAGATATCATTTAGATACATACCCCCGCGCGGGGGGGGGGGGGCTGTTTACACCCCACCACTACCGCAAGAGGTGTTTTGTGAGAAGAGGTTTGATATAAGATATAAGATGACAATACAGTCATTGCAAAAAATAGGGATTAATTATTAAAGTAGTGTAAGAGGGGTGTCTTTAAGTATTAAAATAAAAGAGATATGCCTAATGTCATATAATAGTGGAAAATTTCGGGAAAAAAAAAACATGACAAATTTTAAAAATATTAACTCATGAATGCACAATAGTACGAGAAAAGCTACTAAAATCGTACTCTTATATAGATGACCCAGTCCATCTTATGGAAATCTTGGACATGTACGGGCAAGCATCTGGACAAGGAGTAAACTCAAACAAATCTTGTGTCACTTTTTGTGCCAACACCCCCCCCAAGCGATTCCGGAAAATTATCACTTGCATTACCAATATCAAAAATCTTGAAGCTCCTCACAAATATCTTGGGTTGCCAGCCGCGTTCATTAGGTCCAAAGCAAATATTTTTGAATCCCTCAAACTTCAAATCTTGAGACGTATGCATGGTTGGAAAGAAAAACTACTCTCCCAGGTATGTAGGGGCACCTTGATCAAATCAATCATTCATAGCATTACCCATGTTTGTGATGTGCTATTTTAAATTGCCAAAGCGTTGGATTTTTGAGGTAAACATGGCCACAACAAAGTTCTGGTGGTGGAGTCAGGATTAAGGGATGAAGATAAATTAGTTACGGTGGGACAAACTTTGCATCGCAAAAGACAATGGTGGTTTGTGGTTCCGCGACCTAGAAGCTTTCATTTTGGGTCTGTTTGCAAAACAAGGTTGGCGTTTGATGACTAACCCTTCCTTTTGGGCCCAAGTAATGAAATCTATTTATTATCCCACGCATCATTTACGGAAGCCAAACTTGGTGCTCGCCCTTCATGGGTTTGGAGAAGCATCTTAGGGGGTCGAGAAGTGCTACAAAATTCCTACAATTCCTCAATTCAAGGTGATTCCAATTCAAGTGATCTCACTAAAGCATTTCTTTGTTTCACATCTCATCGACAACGACACCAACAGCTGAGATTTGGCTTATCTAACTCGCCTTCTGAGGAGTTCTTCCATTACAGAAATTTGTAAGATTCCGATCAGTGGTCACAATGCTCCTGACAAACTTATTTGGCATTACTCAACCTCAGGTCAATTCAAGGTTAGCTCGGCAACCCACCTGGCAAAGAACATGCTTCTCCTCTGCAAGCCTTCTGGTAGCCATGGTTTCGGTTCTTCTACAGATGTTGAGTGAAAGAAAACCTGGAAAATGTTAGTCCCCCCAAAAATTCCGAATTTTATATGGCAAGCATGTCACAATGGAATTGCAACAACCTCTAATCTCTTACATTGGAACATCCCAGTTAACGACTTGTGTAGGCTATGCAATGAGAAAGTAGAAACTATTACTCATATGTTTATGGAGTGTCCTAGTGCTAGGGTATATGGTTCGACATTCAACTCTCTCTCAATCTAACTCCTATCACGAATGCTCCCTTCATTTCTTGGTGGAAACAATGGTCGGCCAGATTTCAGCAAGACAGATGGTTCCCTATCCACCCGTATCTGCTGCACCATATGGTTTATCTGGAAGCATGGCAATGAGGTGGTTTTCCAATTTACGCCGACTCATCTGATCACCACCACTCACATATTAGAATGCTTCATCAGGGAACTATCTGAAACCAAAAGCCATATTCTTGACATTTTGAAGAATCCATTAGTTTTGAGAGGTGGGAACCACCAAATCAAGATTGGATCAAAGTAAATGTTAACGGTGCAGCTCTTCCATCTCAGTTAGCAGCAGTAGTAGGAATCATTGCTAGAGACCACGCAAGCGGAACCCTCCTATTCTTTCAAAAGACGCTTGAAGGTGGAAGTAGCAGGATAGCTGAGGCTGAAGCTGTCTGATTGGGCCTGCAACTTGCTATTTCGAATAGATGGTGCAAGGTAATTATCGAATCAGATTCAAAGGAGATTATTGAATCTATTTTGGATACATCTATCCAAACGCATTGGGAGATCCATGCAATTATGTCTGATATACAGAGGCTTCGTCAACAAAGTGGATCTACTGTTTTCCGATTCATCAAGCATCATGCAAACTATGCTGCTCACAACATAGCCCAGGAGGCTTTAAATGTGAGCATTCGTTGGCTTCCTTCAAGTGTTCATACCTACAACTGGGGCCCTCACCCCCTAATGTAATGCTTTCCCAAAGTTAATGAAATTGGTCTATCTTCTAACAAAAAAAAAAGGGTAACCCAAGACCCTTTATAAGCAAACCGTTAAAACGTTGTAGTAAAAAGTGGGATTTTCTAAAAAAAAAAATATAAAAAATAGGTGAAATAGAAATAATAGTAACTTTATAATGGCCACCATAATGGTTAGGACGGAAAAATTAGTGAAGACACTGAACCATTACAACCATTATTTACTATGTTTGTAAACATTGCCCTCAAGTTAAAAGAACAAATTCTTCGATCAAGAAGGATGACAGTGTCACAGTCGGGATGTTGGTCTCATTAGCAAAAAGTGGGAGGCTCTGGCTAGCGCCTAGCGGGTGGATCAAGATTAATGTGGATGGTGCCACTTTAGTGTCGGGACTGGTGGCAGGAGTAGTAATTGTAGCTCGAGATTCAAGGGGGGAGACTTTGATTAGATCCAACAAACCATTAAAACATTGTAGTAGTAGACTGGCGGAGGTGGAAGCTATTCGGAAGGGGATGCAGATAACTATTAGTCGAGGTTGGTCCCAGGTAATCCCCAAATCGGACTCTAAAGAGGCTATTGATTTTCTGTTAGGTCATTCTCAGTTACCACATTGGAAGATAGGAATGCCGATGGAAGATATTAAAAAGATGGTAGAATTTATTAGGAATATGCTCTTCCAGTATGTTCCTAGAGAGGGTAATTCAGAGGCTCATGCGGCAGCCCAAGTTGGCCTCCATTGGAGTATTAGATCTTTAAATGTGGCAATGGTTCATCCCTCTGTAACTTGGAACGGTAGGGAGCAGATACCAGTAGTTGATTGTACATCAATGAGGAATGTTTTTCTTGTGGTGGAATGATTGTTTCGTCTCTTAACCAAAAAAAAAAAAGACCCTTTATAAGGAGACATGATATCAATGCGGTGTTAAAATTATGTAATACCCTAAAATAATATATACTTATACTTATTATATGATGAAAGTTTATTTACTTTTACAATTTTACAATCATATGATTTTAATGATTCAAGTAAGAAGAATATCGACGTCTCCTGGATTGCTCCTGGATTGCTCTAATGGTTCGATACATGTTCCCTTTGGGGGAGGACTTGGGTTTGATTCCAAGTGTGGCAATTGGCAATTGAGAGGCCCATGCCACAATTTATATTAACCTAACTAAATAATAACAACTACCAAGAGAAAAATTGAGCGGATTTTCCCCCTATTTAAAAAATAAAATCGGTGGGCTAAAGGAAACTTTCAATTTCATTATTTTATTTAATTAAATAATACTATTTGAATATAATTTATTTTAAATCGAAAGAGGGGAGAGTAGATGAGAAGTACTATTTTAGCCCATTTCAATAAAAAAAATTTTAAATTTTTTACATCAAATAATCTTTTACCAAAAAAAAAAGACATCGAAAATCTTTTATCATATTTATTCAAAAATATTTTAAAGTTTTTATGAGAGTGGAGTAATAGCCTATCTCCTTTAGCTAGGGTAGTCAATGGGTGGAGTCAGAGTCAATCCAGACCAAGCCCTCACTCATAAGGGTTCGGTTGAGGCCCTACTAGGCCCGAACTAACTAGGCCCAAGCCCTACCCTTAGGATCATGGTTGGGCCTAAGACGAACTTGGGCTTAAAAACAAAATAAATAAAACCTGGAATTATGATATTTTTCAAAAAAAAATAATTTATAAACCACCACCAACTGATAAATAACGATAAAGACGAGAGAGTAACAAAGATAATGAAAAGGGAATAAATTAGATAATTAAAATTAAATATTTTTCGATGGTGGGTGATCTTTAAGCATATAGACATAGTAGTAAAAATACTATCAAACCTTATAAATATTTTGTTAAAGAATATTCGCAATCCACAGCAAAGCCTGGTAACAACTTCCTTCTTTATATGACATCCAATGCCCAACCTTTAGCATCCATTGAACAAGTCTTTCACAATCCGGATACTGCTATTGCTCCTGTCAAAGTTTCAACTTCCGATCGGGGCACTACCAAGTGCGGATAGCCAAGGGCGATGAGGGCAAGAGTTGGAGATCGAGTTCGAGCAGATTTAGTTGATCCAGTCTCCAAATCAGAAGTGTCTTTAGTCTCACCAACGGCTTACCCTCCAGCATATCGCCCAACATTAGTGGAGGGTCGAACAAATTTACGAACATGGCCTTCACGAAGCAAGATAGGATAGCTAATCAGAAGAGGAGAACAAAAGAGGAAATACTGCATTTTTTACTCCCACGACTTGATTCATTCCCTTATCAACGATGAGAGATTGAGTCAAGCATCCTCATCACATGAAGGCTCTATATTCTTTTGGAGCACAAAATATAGGTGATAAAAACTTTTAAAAAAAAATTATATATATATATATATATTAGGGCTTAAATCTAGAACTTGTACCCTAAAGGGTATTGTCAAAACCTGACCCTATGTCAATTGACCTAATTTTTTAGGCTCATTTGGACGTTCAGACATAAGAAAAAAAAAAAGGGAAATGCTTAACATTCTGCCGCATTAGACTATATAGTCTAATGACAGTCCTCATTGGTCAATGATCCCCTTTTTACCACACATCAATTGTGAGTTCTAAGGTTAAGCAATTTAACCTTGGTTTTTAAAAAGAAAAAAAAATAATATTAACTTTAATTTTCTTAAGTTTAACCATAGATAAAAGAGCGTTAAAAGGGACATATGGCCATGACATTAGACTACATAGTCTAATGCGTGGTGTACTAATTACTATCAATGTATTAAATTTCGGTTTCTATATAAATTTTGGTCGGTAAGGAAGTTGACACATTTTGAAAAAATTTAAGAAAGTCTAAGAAAGCTATACAAAATTAAATAAGTGGCTATCTCATCTAGTCTACCTTTACTGGATAGGAAAATAATCACCTACTTGGTCAGTGACGTGAGGAGGTGCGTCTCGAGTCCCCTTTTAATGCCATGTATTCCTCTTTTAACTCCATTTAATTGTGGTTACAATTCAATCAATAGAAAAATAATAAAAACAAAAATTTAACCATAGAAGTTAAAAAAAAATAATTAGAGTTCATGGAATTTGAGTTGGCTTTGTGTGAGCGTGGAGCAATAGTTTGCTCCTCGCCAGTGGAGCAAACTATTGCTGTGATCATATGGTACCGTACACAAAACAAAAATTTAACCATTAGAAGTTTTTAAAAAATAATTAGAGTTCATGGAATTTGAGTTGGCTTTGTGTGAGCGTGGAGCAATAGTTTGCTCCTCACCAATGGAGCTGTTGAAGTGATCGTACGGTACCGTACACAACATGATTCATACTATTAGAGTAGTCCTTACTCTTATCAATGTCCTTATGCAGATAGCAATTTCGCACGATGTCTTAAACGCCAAAATAATAAAAACAAAAATTTAACCATAGAAGTATAAAAAATTATAATTAGAGTTCATGGAATTTGAGTTGGCTTTGTGTGAGCGTGGAGCAATAGTTTGCTCCTTGTCAATGGAGCAAACTATTACTGTGATCCTATGGTACCGCACACAACATGACTCATAGTAATCGAGTAGTCCTTACGCGTGTCAATGTCCTTGTGCAGATAGTAATTTTTCACAATAATTAAAACGCCAAAATAATAAAAACAAAAATTTAACCATAGAAGTAAAAAAAAAAAAAGAATTAATTAGAATTCATGCAATTTGAGTTGGCTTTGAGTGAGCGTGGAGCAATAGTTTGCTCCTCGCCGGTGGAACAAACCATTGCTGTGATTGCATGGTACCGTACACAACATGACTCACAGTCACAGTAATCGAGTAGTCCTTACGCGTGTCAATGTCCTTATACAGATAGCAATTTCTCACGATATTTTAAACGCCAAAACGATATGATAAATAGAGGTACCCTAAAAGCTAAAAAGAAGACCCAAATTGATTTTAACAGTCCTTTTGTTGTTCTGAAAACATCTCTCCCTCTGGAAATCTCCAAGTAGTGATGGGCGACCGTTACTCTCTTCAGAGTCACAGTAATAACAGTGGCAGTAGTAATGGTAATGGAGGAACCACTAAGAAGACGAAAGCTAAGAAAAAGAAGAGTAGAAGTAAGAAGATGACTATGGAGCAAATTCTCGCTTCGAAATCTGTGATGGAATGGGTGTTTCTAGATTCTTCTTCTGGTTCTACTGTTTCTTCTGTTGAGGAATTTGGGGTGCCAAAGAGTCAAACTAAATTTGCAGAGAAGGTGGTCCTCGAGTTACATTCTCATTCGATTTGTAGTGATGGGTTCTTGTCCCCTTCGGCGCTCGTTGAGAGAGCTCACAGAAATGGGGTGAGTTTTTTTTTTATCCTTCTCTTTTTGGTTTTTGATATGAGAGTTTTTGCATGAATATCTGAGGTGGTTTTGTTGTTGTGGGTTGGGTGTTTATTACTATTGTTACTGAATGAAAATCTGAGATGGGTTCTGTTTTCTGATGATTAATGTGTTGTATTTTGGTTTTGTTGTTCGGTTTCTTAGATGGGTTCTTTTCATTTCTTCTGTTGCTGGTGGTTAGTTACATTTGTTTTGCTTTTATCTTTAGAAATTGTGCTCTGTTGTTATGGTTGCAGTCATTGGTTTCACTCTTGCTTTTTGTAAGGGGAAATTTTCGAGCTCTCTAGATGTTACAGCTTTACTGGTTGATGGTTGATGAATGAAGATTTAATCCGGAGTTGCTTGGGAGAGGCCTTCCGCCCTATCAAAGACACTCCAAAGTTTAAGTCCGTACACTAAAAAAGGGAGTAAGGGCAAGAAAGAGAGAAAGCTGCGTGAGTTCCTTGAGTAGGGCATGTGCTCTTAGGAGGGATGAGGAAGATGGAGTAGGGTGTGATCTTCGGGAGAATTGTCAACCCCTTACCATTGGGCTTTTGGGCTTATTTATAGGCAGATTTACCATGATCGTTCATGCAAGTGGATGACTATACATCTATCCTAATCATTACCATGATCATTCATGCAAGTGGATGATCATACATCTAACCTAATCATCACACTTATGTCAGATAAAGATCTCCACATAAATGCACATCTTTTTCTTGCAGGTCGGTGCCGATCTTTGAAGTGATTCGAGGTGACTAACATTTAATGCTAGGTCAGAGATAATATCTAACTCATGAGTGCATCATTAATGTTTTGCTAGTGAACCTTATCTCAAGGTTCAATGCATGAGCACATCCAGACATCTGCTCGTACTCGTCTAAGACTTTGTACGAGCGTGTCCAGACCTCTACTCGAATTTGCATGAGCACATCCATAGGTCTGTACGAGTTCGTCCATGGGTCTGCATGAGTTCATCCATGGGTCACTTGTCATCTATCATACCAATTACCCCCTACAATTTGTCCCCTCTAGGTGCTTTGAGCTTAGTTCAAAGTAGCGAGAATACGACAAAAATTGAGACTACAACCTCGATTGCGTGAAGACAATACGTCGTACCAGCTTGGTGAAGATGAATCGTTGGGCGAGCTGCTATGGGATGAGATGTCTTGCACGCGTGATAGTCTATCTTGTCGCCATAAATGTTGCTGACTTCATCATTACTTTTGTGAGATTTGAGATCGGTGGGACGGTTATAACTTTTTAAGTTCGTCCGGAAGACCAGCCTACCCTCGAGGTAATACACGTGTAGGGCAGATTTGAAGGGTAACTCCATCCTGCTGTCATTTGCTATGTCTATAAAAGGCGAGGGAGTGGATCTCATTTCGACATCTTCTCCCTCATCTTTTTGCTTTGCTGCTCTGTGATTCCCGTGGGCTTCGCTCACTTCTGCTCAAGTGTCTATGGAGTCTGAGTAAGAACTTGGTAAGTTCTCCCCTCTTTTTCATATTGTTCTTCTTCTTCGACTTTCATAGTTTGTAAACATTAGTGAGTGTAGTAGTTCGGGTAGTGCTCTAGTGGGGGCTCTAGTCCCCGCTTCTCCCTCGGCTAAGAAGAAACTGAAAGAGTCCATTGATTGGCTTAGGGCTCGGAATAGGTTTCTCCCAAGTGTCAAGATGCATTACCTAGCCAATAATGGTTGGGTGAACCCATGAACTAGGGTCACCGTCGTCCATAAATCCTAACTAAAGGCATGTCTCTGATTTTCCCTCAAACCTTTGGTCGAGGAAGTGCTCACCGCACTTCACCTTGCCCTAGGGCAGATGCATCCGACCTTCTATAGGTTCATGTCTATGGTCACTAAGTACTAGAGAGATGGATAGATACCCCATGGGCCTCCGAAAAATCTTCTATTTTCGCTATACGAAGAAGTGTCCTGAAGACGAGGGAAACTATTATTACTATCTAGTCGTAAGTTCACCCCGGAAATCGTCGAAGGCTTAGTTGATCGAGATTGCAAATAGAGGAATACTTCCTTCATTATCTTTGGCGAGTGGAGGATGGAAAGTGCTCGGCCAAATCCTAGTGCGTTCCAGCCAGATCGGTATTCTGGCCGGGTACCTTGAGCTATTAATTTTTCGTTTTACCATTACTATACTTATCATTTTCTTTCTTCATCGTGTAGAGAAGTCGAAGGTTCATTTTTTGCGCTTGGAAGACTTTGAAGTTCGTCTTCTCACGAGGGGTATTCTCAAAGAGAAAATGATGAACTACATCACGTGAAGACCAAGATACGAGTGCGATTCAAAGGACGAGGCGAGAGTTTGTCCAAACTGCCCCTCAGGCCGACACTTCATCTCAACGTCAGGAAAAAATGAAGCTCGATGATGACATTATCATCCCTGATCTCATCGTGGTTCCTCGTGAACTTGAACCTGCTCCAACCTCGGTGTCTAAGAGGTTCGGAAGATAGCCAGGGAAGACCACTCTTCTCGACCAAGTGCCAGTAGTGCAACAGGCCGTCCCTACTGAAGCTCCTCAGCCGAAGAGAAGGCTGATAACACAGGCCGAACAAGAGGCCAACAAGAAGAAGAAGTTGGACGAGCAAGAACAGGCTCGTCAAAACAAGGGAAAGGCTTCCGAGCAGAACGCACTTGCTCGGCCTCAGATTGCCTTTGTTGCTACTCTACCTTAGCTCCAGGCTCTTTTGGACCAACAACTATTGGGGACCAAGCTCTTGTTTTCCGGCCGACACTCTGGGTCGGCACGCACTTTTTTGACTGTTAAGGATTCTACTTTACAGAGTAACTCTGCAGCCTTGACTTGGATCCACGGGGGGAGGTTTCTGGAGGACGTTGACACGACCCGAAACTAGACGGATAGGCATCTCAAATCCTTTGGCTGCCAGTTTGCTTCCGGTGTAAGTATCTACCCTTACTGTCTTACTTTCCGCCCTGGTCTACGAATTTTCCTTCCTTGTTATTGCTAATATTTTGTTGTGTTTAGGTTGTGAATGTTTTGTTGTGTCTTGGTCTATGAATTTTCCTGAGCTGAATGCACCTGCTCGGCCTTAGATTGCCCCTGTTGCTGCTACATCATTTTTCGCATTCGTATTTTGGCCTCCACGTAATGTAGTCCAGCCCTTTCTCTTTGAGAATACCCCTCGTGAGAAGATGAACTTCAAAGTCTTCCAAGCGCGAAAAATGAACCTTCGACTTCTCTGCACGATGAAGAAAGAAAATGATAAGTACAATAAGAGTAAAACGAAAAATCAAGAACCTCAAGGTACCCGGCCAGGATACCGACTTGGCTGGAACGCACTAGGATCTGGCCGAACACTTTCCGTCCTCCACTCGCCAGAGATAATGATGGAAGTATTCCTCCATTTACAGTCTTGATCAACTAAGCCTTTGACGATTTCTAGGGTGAACTTACAGTTGGAGAAAAGGTTTGGAGGATTTAAGGCTTAAAGAAGATAAAAGAGATAAGAGAGGAAAAAAATAGATTATAGTAAATTGCTTAGTTAAGGATTAGAGACCCCTACTAGCATATTATATAAAGAACGAACATTACATATATGTCATTTTACAAGTATACCCCTGATATTACATATATCAACACTCCCTCTCAACCTGGAGCATAAACATTAAGCATGCCCAACTTAATAGTAATATCCTGAAGAATAGTAGGGCCAACCAACTTAGTGAAGATATCAGCAAGTTGTTAAGAAGACGAAACATGTTGAAGAGATAAAGAATAATCCCGGACTTTCTCACGGAGAAAGTGAATATCAACCTCAATGTGCTTTGTCCGCTCATGAAGCACATAATTTGAGATAATTTTTGCAGTAACCTTCGTTATCACAATACAAGGACATAGGACCTTTAATAGGAAACTCTAACTCAAAGATGAGAGAACGAAGCCATAAGAGTTCATAAGTGTCATGAGCAACTGCATGATATTCTGCTTCAGCATTAGACCGAGAAACCACAGGTTACTTTTTGCTCTTCCACACAACCAAGTTGCCTCTAAGGAAAATACAATGCCCCGAAGTGGAATGACGGTCAGTAGCAGATCCGGTCCAATCAGCATCTGTATAGTCGGAGATATCAAGGTGACCATGTGAGCGATATACAAGTCCACAACTGGGTCTAGTCTTGATATATCGGAGAATACGATGAACAACAGCAAGTTGTGAAGCACGGTGAGCATGCATGAACTGGCTAACCATGCTGACAACAAATGTAATATCAGGTCGTGTGAGGGTGTGATATATAAAGCGACCCACAAGACGCTGATAGACATGAGGATCAAAAAGAAGATCACCATCACTATCATGCAAAGAGAGCTTCAGATCTATAAGAGAAGTAACGGGTTTACATCCACTCATACTAGTATCGCTGAGTAGGTCAAGAGCATACTTTCTTTGTGATAGAAAAATTCCCTTCTTAGATCGAGCAATCTCCAGACCAAGAAAGTACTTCAGATGGCCTAGATCTTTGACATCAAAGCTACGCCCCAACTCATGCTTAACATGAGAGATGAATGAAGAGTCATCGCCAGTCAAGATGATATCATCAACATATACCAGGAGAGTAGTGCGGCCTGAGGTGCCAGAATGGATGAAAATATTATGATCAGAGTAACATTGCTGGAAGCCCATGCTAAAGACCACTTCACTGAAGCGATCGAACCAAGCACGGGGTGACTGCTTCAAACCATATATAGACTTCCGAAGTCTACAAACTTTTCTAGACTCCTCCTGAAGCAGAAACCAAGAGGGGGATCCATATACACCTCCTCAGTGAGATGCCTATTAAGAAACATTCTTGATGTCTCACTGATAGAGAAGCCAACTCAAATTTGCCGCAAGAGAGGAGAACATGAATAGAAGTCAGTTTTGCCACAGGCGCAAAACTAACATCATAGTCAAACCCATAAGTCTGAGTAAAGCCGTGGGTGACAAGACGAGCCTTATACCAAGCAACACTGCCATCAGAGTTATATTTGATGGTGAAGACCCAACACGAGCCCACAGGTTTCTTCCTACCTGGATGGGGAACCATATCTCAAGTCTGATTAAAAACATTCATTTCATCAACCATAGCACTCTTCCACTCAGGATGAAGAAGAGCATCACGAATGGACCGAGGAATAGTCACAGGGTCAATTGCCGAGAGGAAAGCTTGATATGAGGGAGATACAGCCTGATAACAATCATACTTGACAAGGGGGTAAAATGTAACACAGGAGCGAACACCCTTGCAATGAGCAATAGGTATCTCAAGATCAGAAGCAGCAGGAGTTACAATTGCAGGAGAATGAACATGAATAACAGAGGATAAAGAAGTACCTCGAGGAGTGGCCTATGGGGAAGATTGTGGTAGAGGCGTATCGGAGGAGGAACCAGGTGGTTGTCGGCGAGAGTACGTGAGAAACTCCTTCTGCGGTGGGAGGTCTCTTGCAATAGGTAAAGACATAGAGACGGGAGAAACAGTAGGTGAAGGCACAAAGACAGGTGGCACCGTAGGTGCAGGAGAAAAATAAGGGACTATCTCAAAAAATGTAACATCTGGAAAGACAAAGAACGACAAGACTAAGGGTCACAACACTGATAACTTTTAGAGGTGCTAGAATAACCAACAAAGACACATCAAATGACCTTATCATCCTATTTCCGAGGACTGGGGCGAATATCTTGGATAAAGCAAGTACAACCAAACACCTGTAGCTCAATGGAAATTTAGGAGCCTGAGGGCTAAGAAGCTGATATGGTGAGAGACCATCAAGAATGCAAGAAGGAGCTCGATTGATGAGAAAACATGTAGTGAGAAGAGCCATGGACCAATAAGGCTTAGGCACTTGCATGCCTCACAAAAAAGAACGAGTGACACCAACTAAATGATGATTTTGCGCTTAGCAATGCCATTTTGTTGAGACATATAAGGATAGGTAAGCTGATGGGCAATCCCATGAATTTGAAGAAATTGGACAAAAGGCGCAAAGAGATACTCAAGGCCATTATCGGAATGAAGGGCCTTAATAAGACCATGAAACTAGGTAACATTCATTGCATGGAATTCCTGAAATTTAGAGAACACTTCATCCTTAGACTTAATAAGGTACACCCAATTAGCTCGAGTGTAATCATCAATAAAAGTACCATAATAACGAAATCCATCACTTGAAGGAATAGGAGATGGTCCCCAAACATCCAAGTGAACTAACTGAAAAATAGAACGATATCTATGCATCTGAAAAGGATAAACTATACAAACATGTTTAGTAAGCTCATAAGTATCACATTGAAAAGTAGATAAAAAACAAAGTTTACTAAAAATATGAATCTAAGAACATAAAGTCTTAGATCCAATATGCCTAAGCTTGACATGCCATAAACGATAAGTATCAAGAGTAGCATCAACAGAAAAGGAAAAACAGAAACAATAGCAGCAGTGGTGGAGACTCGATCAGGAGCATAATCAGTGTCAAGGTAGTAAAGTCCGCCTTTTTCCACTCTTCTACCAACAATCTTCCTCACAGTCAAGTCCTGAAAGAGACAATGAGAATGATAAAACATAGCACAACAGTTAAGTTTGGTAGTAAGACTACTCACTGAAAGAAGGTTAGACGATAAATGAGGAACATGTAACACATGAGATAAAGAGAGAGATGGAGACACAAGAATGTGTCCTACTCCTAGGACCGAAGTAAAAGAACCATCAGAAAAAAGCGAACCTTGACAGGAGGCAATGAAGGTGAATAAATGAAATAACCATGTGACTCACCAGTCATATGATCAGTAGCTTTGGTATCAATAACCCAGCTAGGAGAAAAAGACGATGTAGTGGCAACATTGGCCTAGGGAGCATAGATATCTGTGGCAGATAAAGTAGCAATATCAGGAGAATCACTCTGCAGACGGAACTCAACTCAGATCATTTCAACAACTTAGGCTCTCATAGACTCTAGAGGATCACTGGCAACAACTGAGGACTGAGGATCAACAACAGGAGTGGTAGTAAAGTGAGCAGAAGGACGAGGCCAGAACCCTCGGGATAGCCATGCAAACGGTAACAATGATCACGATCATGTCCTACTATACCACTTTGACTAAAAGGAGTAGTAGGTTTGCCATGACCACGACGACTCCTATCAGTCCCCCTACCACGGCCAACAGCAGGACGAAAAGGCGGTACAATTCGAAAGAGGCATAGGAGTGGTGCTCGAAGACGTAACAGCCCGGCGGCGTTCCTCACCAAACACAGTGGAGTACATAGATCGAAGAGATGGCAAAGGAGATGTGGCAAGAATCTGAGAGTTTGGAGGACTTAGGGTTTGGAAAAGAGAAAAGAGAGAAGAGAGGAAAAAGAGAGATTAGGGTAAATTGCTTAGTTAAGGATTAGAGAACCCTACTAGTATATTATATAAAGAGAGAACATTACATATGCCATTTTACAAGTATACCCTAGATATTACATATATCAACACTACGACTAGACCAGTTTTAATAATGTCCCTCATCTTCTGGACACTTCTTCGCATAGCGAAAATGGAAGATTTTACGAAGGGCCATGGGGTATCCGTCTCTCTGGTACTTAATGACCATAGACATGAACCTATAGAAGTCCAGATGCATTTGCCTTGGAGCAAGGTGAAGTGTGGTGAACACTTTCTCGACCAAAGGTTTGAGAGAAAATCAGAGACCTGCCTCTAGTTGGGATTTATGGATGATGGTGACCCCAGTTTGTGGGTTCACCCAACCATCGTCGGCCAGGTAATGCATCTTAATACTTGGGGGAAACCTATATCGGTCCTTGAGCCAATCAATGGACTCTTTCAGTTTCTTCTTAGCCGAGGGAGAAGCAAGGACCAGGGCCCCCACTGGAGCATTACCTGAACTACTACACACTAATATTTACAAACTATGAAAGTCGAAGAAGAAGAAGAACAATATAAAAAAGAGGGGAGAACTTACCAAGTTCTTACTCACTCCAGAGACACTTGAGCAAAAGTGCGTGAAGCCCACGAGAACCACAGAGCAGCAAAGCAAAATGATGAGGGAGAAGATGTGGAAATGAGATCCACTCCCTCGCCTTTTATAGACAGAGAAAATGGCAACAGGATGAAATTACCTTTCAGATCTGTCGTACACATGTATTACCTCGAGGGTAGGATGGTCTTTCGGACGAACTTGAACCGTCGTAACCGTCTCGCCAATCTCGAATCTCGCAAAAGTAATGATGAAATTGTAAGCATTTATGGCGACAAGACAGATTGTCACGCGTGTGAGACATCTCATCTCAGAATAGCTGGCCCAACGATTCATCTTCACCTAGCTAGTACAACGTATCGTCTTTGCGCAATCGAGGTTGTAGTACCAATTTTTGTCGTATTCTCACTACTTTGAACTAAGCTTAAAGCATTGAGAGATGACAAATTATAAGGAGGAAAATTGGTATGACATATGACAAGTGACCCATGGATGAACTCCTGCAGACCCATGAATGTGCTTGTGCAAATATGAGCAGAGGTCTGGACGTACTCGTGCAAAGTCTTGTACGAATACGAGTAGAGGTTTGGATGCGCTCGTGCAAAGTCTTGGACGGATACGAGCAGAAGTCTGGATGTGCTCGTGCATCGAACCTAGAGATACGGTCCACCGACAAAACTTTAATGATGCACTCATGAGTTAGATATTATCTCTTACCTAGCATTGAATGCTAGTTACCTCAGATCACTTCAGAGATCGGCACCGACCTGCAAGGAAGGGATATGCATTTATTTGGATATCTTTGTCTGACATAAGTGTGATGATTAGGTTAGATGTATGGCCATCTACTTGCGTGGAAGATCATGGTAAATCTCTTCCTATATATAAGCCCAATGGTAAGGGGTTTACAATTCTCCTGAAGTTCACACCCTATTCCATCTTCCTCATCCCTCCTAAGAGCACATGCCTTACTCAAGGAACTCACACAACTTTCTCTCTGTCTTGTCCTTACTCTACATTTAGTAATGACTTAAGCTTTGGAGTGTCTTTGATAAGGCGCAAGGCCCGCCCTCAGTAACTCCAGATCAAATCTTCATCTTTCAACCTGTAAAGCTGTGACATCTGGAGAGCTAGAATTTCCCCTTACACTTTTCATGTTTGAAAGCCTTCTTTAGGTTTGTGATGGGTTGATTGTTGTACTTAAAAGATTTAGCAGTGTCTATGCTGGTTTTTGTTATTTTGGGGTAATGGTTTCTGCACTACATGTTTTGGTTTCTCTGTTTGATTCTCTCTTTTAGGTAGTTGAATTGTGGATAAATATTGTTCATTCGTGGTTGTAAAAATCTTCTGCATCTTGTTTGGTTTATTTTGTTTTATTTTATTTTTGATCGGATTGATTTTCCATTACATGCAGTTCTTCGAAAAGTGTGGAAAAATAGATAGCATTTATCTGCAGTTGATTTTAAGAAGTGATGGAGGAAAAATTTGTGACTTGATGCTTGTCAGTCAAATGTTGATTTGTAAGACATGAATTTTTATTGGGTGACTGCAGAGCTATTGGGAGAAGGACTCCATAGAGTAGGACATTTAAGGAACATTGATCTTGTTTTTCATTGCTTAAAGAAAATTTTGATTCCTTCCTGTTGATGGTGCATTTTGAACACCACGTGGTAAAAACTAGCCGTAGGTGAGAAGTGAGGATGGACACCACTTGAGTGCTGAGTTGACTCAGCTAGGGTGTTGCGCCCTTGTAGCATTGGGTGGACAACGATGAAGGGCGATGCAATTTTAATGCCACCATCGACTTCTTGAAAATCAGCCATCAGTTCCTTCAAGGTGGCTGACCTTAATGCCACCATCGACTTCTTGAAAATCAGCCATCAGTTCCTTCAAGGTGGCTGACCCTTGCTATGATGCCGAGTCTGAGATGGGGCATTCCCCAGGGGCCCAAATGGCGAACTCAGTCAGAGTGACAATAAATGCGTGTCTCGATGTTTCTAGACTTGTTTGGAGGGGAATAACGGGGTTTCATGGTTTGGTCGGTGTGAAGAGAGGATCACCGAATCGAGTTGACATCACGGCCTTACGTCTCGACCCCAAGACTTGACATAATAACAATGCTAGGATCTTAAGAGACCACTACAACACTCGCATCGGGGTGGCTCGATGTCTAACTTCGGTCGACCCATTTTGGGACACAAGAAAGGACCATGAGGGTGAATCACCATTTAATCCGTTGCTCCCAGCCAACAAATAGCCACAAGAGGGGCTCATAGGTAGAAGTTGTTAAGAGGACGGGAGTTGAACACTTGACTGCATTATAACTTATAAGTTATAACTGCTCACCATGTATCACCCCTTTCAATGTGGAAGGCAGTTCATTTAATGAAGCCTGGCCCTCATTTAATGAATAAGGACGAATATGTTGTGAGTTGTGACCCCTTTTGGTAGCCAGGTGTACAATCTTGAACATTCCTTCCTCGTGCTTGCCTTCAGAGAATCCTATATCTTGGGGGCATCCCCCAAATTGAATGTTGCTCAACTACCTCCACTTACTTAGGACTCTGAACCTTCTGGAACCTCCTTCCCAGGTACTCACCCTCACCCTCACCCTCACCCTCACAAGCTCGGCTAGCTCGATGTCCTGCCACCTTAGTGTGCTCTCTCCCCACCCATTCCTTCTTATCTTACCCTCCAGGGTTATTACTAACCTCAAAGACAATGACACAATATGGCTGACATCATCGGTTTAGGCTGCTCCCAAGGTCTCTCTCCTTATTCTCTCTTACTTCCACTTCATCATCCATCCACAACATACATTGACAAAATCACCCTAAACACTTCCTTTGTAAATGTTTGGGGGATTTTCCTTTAGTCATTAAGAGACTGGTCTTAAGAAATGGGGAAGTTCTATCAAAGGACTGAGTTGGAGACTAGACAGTTTAGGAGGCGTCCTGAGGGTGTAGGTCTCACAATTTTTTCCCTCGTCTAATTTAGTCTCGTAAATGATGGTGTGCTTTAATTTGGTCAAAATGTATCTCTTGCTTGCTTGTCATTTTTTTCCTCATGTATTTTGAGCTTACCATCTTAATAAATTTCTTTGTTTTTTCCTTTGTACTAAATGTTGCTCACTTGCTCTAATTCCAATGTTTTTTCATTGTGAACTAAGTTACGTTTTTATTATAGCAATAACATTGCATTTTTTTGGATTGCAAAATAGTGCTTTAAGTAAATCAACCTTGTCCCCAGATTGATGTAATGGAATACTGAGAGGCATACACATAGGGTTGTCAAAGGACGGGTAGGGGCAGGGCCGGGTCAGCCCTAGCCCTACCCTTCCCTATAAGAGTAGGGCCCTAGCCCTTCAAGGGCTGAGATTGATTAGGCCTAGCCTTGCTCTCAAGGGCTGGGGTTGGGCCAAAGGGCCGGAAGAAAGAGCGGGAATTTTTTTTGTCATTTGAGATGACGAGATTTTTTTTCTACACCGACTGTCAACTTGACATGGAAATTGATACCTTCTTTTATCTAGGCTTGGGACCGGCATTGCAACAAAAAGAGCAATGGCAAGATTAAAAAAAAAATTTCCTTGTCTGGCAGCATAGAGATGCTTGAGACTTGAGAGTTGAGATCTGAGAGAGAAGAGAGCAGAAGGCGGGCCGCATGAGCATTCACAAATCCGAATCGCATACGAGAGAAGAGAGGTTTTTTGAAATTAGGTTTAGGGTTAGCAAGAGCATACGAGGCTTTTATAGAGTTGAGTTTGTGAAATTACACATAACCCAATTATTAAACCATTTGAGAGAGTTATATGAGTAATTGCTTAAATATAATATAAATATATATATATATATATATGTGTGTGTGTGTGTGTGTGTGTGCGTGTGTAGGATTATAAACATTAGCTACAGACTACGGTGTAGCAACTTAAGAGAAGGGTTGGGCTTCAAAGGGCCGGGCAGAGTAACAAGGGCTTTGAATTTTTGGGCCTTGCCCGGCCCAAGGGCTGGGGAAGGGTTGGGCTTTGGCGGGCCGGGTACCCTTCGACAAGGGCTGATTTGACACCCCTTCATACACAAACCAAAGTTCTCCTCTTTAGATATGATTCTCTACCAAAACCAGTGGATACTGCTAACCAAGCTGATGGCAATGAAGAAATCTCCTTCCATCATCAGTAACCAACAAATTGTATGTGACAAAAATGTGAAAGAACACAAGAGGCTCTCACCATCGCTATTTTTGGATTCCTTGCACCAATGATCCAAATCAAAATGTCAAATCTACATTTACTTCATTAAAGTTGTAAATAAACTAATATTATCAACACTCTCCCTCACATTGGAGCATATATCATATATGTTCAGCTTAGACCAATTGTTCTGAATCTTCTCCAATGGATTGTGACTGAGAGCCTTGTTGAACTTATCTTCTAGCGGACACGTGGATCTAACAAATGGTATAGAAATAACTTTGGTGGCTACTTCCTTCCTAATGAAATGACAGTCAATCTCTATGTGCTTGGTCCTCTCGTGAAAGACTAGATTGTTGGCTATGTGTATTGTGGCCTGATTATCACAATAAAGTTTCATAGGGCCACTGATAGGAAATCCAAGCTCTGTCATCAATGATTTGAGCCATAATAGCTCACTAGTAGTAAGGAACATTGCTCTATACTTTGCTTCAATACTAGACTTGGCTATACTACTTTACTTCTTACTTTTCCAAGTTACCTCCAACAAATGTTCAATACCCAGTAGTAGATCTTCTATCAGATAGAGATTTTACCCAATCAATATCTGAATATGCCTCAACATATAGATGACCATTAGTCCTATATAAAATAACTTTACCAGGAGCACTCTTGAGATAACGCAGGATACAGATGACTGCCTCCATGTGAAGAGAACGAGGAGTCTACATAAATTGTCTAACAGTGCTAGAATGAATGTAATATCAGGCCTAATATTTGTCAAGTAGATAAGCTTGCCCACAAGCCTTCTAGACCTCTCTAGATTATCAATAAGCTCCCCTTGTTATGGCACAAGTTTACTATTAGGATCAATAGGAGATGTAACTGTTTATCTCCCAATAATCCAATCTTAGATAAAAAAATCTAGAACATACTTTCTCTGAGATAAATTTATTCCAACCTTTGATCGTGTAACTTCAATCCCAAAAAAGAACGGTAACTGCCCTTGTTCTTTTAATATGCAAGTGTTGCCTTAGATATTTCTTCAAATCATCAATATCAACCCTGTCTTTCCCTATGATCACTGTATCATTAACGTACATAATAAAAACTATGTGACATGCTCCAATACGGTTGACAACAAAGAGTGATCTGCCTCACTTTGATGAAGACCATATGCAGTAATCACCTGACTAAATTTATCGAATCAAGCCCTGGGTGATTGCTTCAAGCCATAGATAGCCTTAAGGAGTTTACATACCCTCTCCCCCACAACAAATTGAGGTGGTTGCTCCATATACACTTCCTCTATTAAATTACCATGAAGAAACACATTCTTTACATCAAGCTGAAATAGGGGCCACCCCTGGTTAGCGGCAATGGAGATCACTACTGGAACAAAATTGAGCTTGTCAATATGAAGAATGCCTTTGAAATAGTCAATGCCATAGAACTTGGCGTACTCTTTTGCAACAAGGCGAGCCTTCAGTCACTCAACTGTACCATCTGGATTATATTTGATGGTATATACCCCTCCCATCTACAACTGATTGCCTTGTTTTAGGAGGAAGAGTCACCCTATGGTAAATACCCACCCATCTACAACCGATTGCCTTGTTTTAGGAGGAAGAATCACCTTATGGTATATACCCACCCATCTACAACCTTTTGCCTTATTATTCATGTGAAGAAAAAAGATCTCATCCTCCATAGTTGCCTTCCAACCAAGATGAGAAAGAGCCTCCTGTTCATGGTTCAAAATTTCGGTATCAGGTGTCGTATCGGTAAGTCTAAAATAGGTTATGTATCGTTATATTAGACCGTGTCATATGGATACAACATAAAAAATTAGGATACACTAATAAACATTCAAATACGCAAGGAAAAACTTGGACACCTCGCATAAAACTTCTTTTAATGCAAATATAAACTAAAAGTAAACTAAATAAAGACCTCAAACTATGTTTATAACTATACATATGGGAGTTAAAAAATTTATAAGTTAAAAAAGGCGTGCGTGCTGATAAACAGGTATGAAAATTTAAACCATAGTCACTTAGCTAAATATAAGAAATACAATCTAGATATTAAAACCCTATATTAAATGAGTTACATAAGAATACATTGAATTATAAGCATAAATTATAAACTTGAATGTAAGTCTTTTTATGTTGAATTGTTACACTGATAATTGACTTTTTGACCATGTAGATGAAAATATTTCTGAAGACTAAAATTTGAAACTTTTTTTGCCAAATTTTTGGGTTTTGATACAGTAGAATTTATGAAATTTTAATATCTGAGAAATGTCTTACTATTTGAAAGTTGAAATTTTGACCTAATCCCTAAAATGCGGTAAAAAGATGATTTTGTTCTTAAGCTGGAAAGTTGACTTTTTAATTCTTCAGGATTTTGGATCCAAGATAATTTTTATTGAATTCATATGATGATATAACCTTATTTACATATAAATATCTTAAGTAAATGACAGTAAAATCATTTACTTAAATAATACTTTATGTAAATAAGTTGTGTGTATCGGGTCTATGTTGTGGATCCTAGTGTAAATAGAAGGAGAACAAAAATTAATTGAAAAATCTCTCGTATCAGCCCGATACAGGGAAGTTATTTTTCTCTAGCGTACCAGACTACCAGTGTACCGGGGTAGCTCCAAACAAGATATGTATCGGGCTATCAGCCCGTATCAACTGATACATAGTGGAATTGTAAACCATGCTCCTATTAGGACTTAGGAATAGAACATGAAGAGATAGGCAAGGTAAATGTACGAAAATGAGGAGAAAGACCATCGTAAGAAACAAACTTAGAAATGGGATGGTCAGTACAACTGTACAAGTACGCTTACCTTTACTAAGGTTATAGGAATATCCTCTGGAGTAGGCTCTAGATGTGGATCTTCCATTTAGAGAGTCATTAGAGGAGCATGTTCAATTGGTGGAAGCCGATTTACACTTCGCTCTTCGTATTTACACTCTTTCTGTGGGCCTGGTGGCAATAATCTCAATGGGAACATGTATGGGAATTAGAAATAACATGACTATTAGCCTAATATGAATGTGTTACTTTTTCGACCTAACTTTGTGAGAAAGGAGCGGACTTAAAGAAGGTGACATCGGCACATACAAATGTTTTTAAAGTGATCTACTATAACATCAATCCCTTTTTGTGTTAGAGAATAATTGAGGAAAATACACTTTGTAGCACGAGGCTTAAATTTGTCTGCCAATTTCCAAATTATGCATGAAACATACACAACCAATACTTTAGGAAAAATGGAAAACATGGATGCTTTTGGGAACAAGCTAAAGAAAGGAATTTCACTTTCTAAAACTAAAGAAAACATACAGTTAATTAGGAATCAGGCTGTGAGGACATCCCCCAAAAGTATTTAGGGACATGCATATTTTACAATAATGCATGGGCTACTTCAACCAGTTGTCTGTTGTTTCGTCGACAAAAATAATTCTGTTGAGGAGTATATGACTATGACATTTGATGCAGTTTAACATTTTCAGACAAATATTTTTCAAAGGCATTGGACAAATATCCTTTACCATTATTAGATCTAAATATACACACACATTCATACCAAATTACTTCTGAATCTGACTTCTAAATCTCGACATGAAATTGAACAAACACTGAATAAAGCTCAACGATCTTTCAACATAAATAACATGTCATACGAGTACAATCATCGATGAAAATAACAACCCCAAATATCAGATTGAATCAAAGAAAAGAGAGTATCACATCGTTGATTTACCCTAGAGGGGGGTAGGCTGCACAATTATGTTTACTCAATTGAGAAGTCTCACATTCTAAGGAAGACACAGTAGACAAATATGGGACTAAATGACGTAAGTCCGCCAAGGAAGGATGTCCAAGACGACAATGCGACTAAAGTGGTGTAGTAGATGTGTTGTAAGCAGCTTTCTTCTGGTCGGTTTGAAGATAGTACAAGCCACCTTCCTCATGTCCTTCACCAACTGTCTCTCTCGTGGTTCAATCCTGAAATACACAATGAGAGGGATAGAAAGTGAAAGAATAGTTTAAAGATTTAGCAAGTTTACTAACAAAAAGAAGGCTAACTGAAAATTTGGGAACAAATATAACAGAAACTGAATGGACTCACAAAGATGTACTGATGCGTACATTTGCGATTACCTTGGCCTTTGCCACGATCTCCTGTATCGTGACCCACGGGACATACGGTCTCCACGTCTATCACGGCTCATATCTCCTCTACCCGAGGATGATACCAAAGCTGATGTAGTACCTGTATCCGTCATGATACTACTCCATATAGTTGCTCTCTGCAAGTGCAAGCAAGCGTAGACTTCTGCAACAAATGGGATATAATTGCCTCCCAATATCCGATCCCTGACTGTCTCATATTCAGGACCAAGTCTTGACAACAATCTAGTAACATGAAACTGTGCACTTTGTTCTTTTAGCCTCCATATCAAGGATAAGTGGTTGATAACACTTTAAGTTCTTCCCACATACCCTTTAATGTAGGATAATATTCTCCCAATTTCTTGTCCCCTTTCTGAACACTGAACAATTGTTTATATAACTAGTTAGCACGATTCAATGTTTTTATCTGATGAGTACCTCTCCTTTAAGGCTTTAACGTGTCCCATATTTCTTTGGAAGTGTTCAAAATCCTCACAATAGCGCTATTGGAGGGCTCCATACTGTTCCATAATCATGTCGTAATTTGGGAATCATCACGCACCTATGCCATGTATGCAATGGAGTATTCTTTCAGCTTTCCCATGGTGACACGGGCTGTTAATAAAACTTTGACTGATTTGGCCCATTGGAGATAGTTCACACCATTAACTTAATGTTGGTAATTTGAACATTACCGAATCATTATGGGGCACACTTCCAATCTTAGTTTCCATTATAAGGGGGGTAACTTTCATAAATACAGAGAATAAATTTGAAAAAGTCTGAAATATAAGATAAAAATAGTCACTTGCACCAAACAATCCAAATTTTCACTTTTTAGAAGCTTTCCCAACATCACACGGTCTGAAAAATTCTGAAATATAAGATAAAAATAGTCACTTACACCAAACAATCCAAATTTTCACTTTTTTTGAGGCTTTCCCAACATCACACGGTCTGTCGTCCTTTTTTTTTCCAGCCCATACTCAATCAGCTACTATGAGAAAACATTCTCTCAACACACTTTTTGATGTCCGATACATATATGATCAACATACCTTGAAGAAACACATGAGCGAGCACCTTTATGATGTCTTTGACATCACATGACCTAACTTTATATGATTTCCAGCAACTACACCATTTAAACTCCAAGAGAACATATCATACTCTCTTGGTTTTCTCTACATGAAGAGGGATATCACGTCACTTTGCCACCACAAAATACAACATGGGATTGAAATCCCATAAAATAAAATAAAAACGCCAAACCCTAAGGGACGGGTGGTTATTGACGTGAGAAGAAAAAGAGAGAAAAACCCTAAAATAAATCAAATCTTATTTCTAATTAGGTTTTTAATGAACAGTGAGTGAAGAAGACCAAAGAAGAAGAAATCAGGAAGAAGGGGTCATTTTTTTAGTGGTCGTCCCTTCACTCTAAATCACTTATGTATTAAAAATTTAAAAATTACAGTGTTCTCAAACCAAAATGTCAAATCTGTCCTTAGTAAAATTAATGAATTAACTGTTACTATAAAGTATAAACATATATAAAACTACTAATATGTATAATAAGGGGTGGATGGCCAGGTCTGGCTGGGCTCTACATGGTATTTACCATGCCCCTAATTCTTTTATGTAACACGAGTCGGAATGGTTTGGCTTCTTCTAAAACCGTTACTTAATAGTTTCGGCTTTTTTTAGGCCATGGCTTAAATAGTAAGGAAAAATAATATTATATAGAAAGTACAAATTCTACTATTTTAGTCATAATATTAAAAAAAAATATAACATTTAGTCTTGTAAATGCAAATACAAATCTGATATATGAAGCAACATATCAATCTAAGAATTGTAGAACTAACTTATGATTATTTAATGAGGAAATGGAGCATGTCGTCTTTGAAGTTTAAACAGTCTTCTAAGTGCAATCTTTGTCACGCCCCGAAACTCAAACATCCGAGTCTCAGGGTGTGAGTTCTCATTCAATCTCTTGGCTCATATGATAAAACATTTAATCATTCTTCACAACACATAATAAAGATTTGAATTCCCAAACTCACCTATATAATATGATTCACCGGAGCAACTATTTACACTTATACATCAAAATTTTCATCACTTTCTACTAAAGTTTGTATTACAATATTAACCTCAAACCCAAAATATACCTTTGATGATATCTTTTTTTTTTTACTCTTTATATATATATACAAACTCCATACCTCAAAAAGAGACAGCAACTTCTATCTCCCTTCACCCACTCTTACTCTATAAGAGTATAAATTTGGGTGAGCTGGAAAGCTCAATAAGTAATTCTCATACGTGTAGGATTCAACAAACTTATAAAAATGCGACAGAAATATGTGCAATTTTCAATAAACTACTAGACTAATTATCATGCTTATTTCCAATCAGTATATAACAATTTTCCAAATCTATACATGAAACCATATAAATAATTCTGTTGAAAACCATGAATTTAAATCATTCATAAATACAATACCTCCTGTTGAATCATAATTCGAAGTATCAACAAGTCTTGAAACAAAATCCTAGAAACTCAAGATATCAATATCTCACAAAATAACTGGATATATCACATATAACTATCTAGATTACTATATAACTACATCAACACCAAATAGCAGAGTGCTATCCTACATTGACTCACGTATTTTTCATCGATCTTGTCAGTACAGTTGCCTATAAGAGATCGCGGCAAAATGATCCTCTTAAAGGCTCTCTCGAAATGGGACAAAACTGAATTGGTATATTGGATTCACCCAAGCGTTCCAATGTAGCCGCCTGGGACCACCCTAAATACGTCGGGGTCTACCAAACGTCCCGTATTAGGGTTAGATCCTTCGGTTCTCTCGGAATACAATATGGGAATGTAACATCCACTAGGGTTACTCACCAGCTGGTTATACAATCATGAACTAACTACCAAATCCATAGATCGTCATAGTGGTATTCTTCTCTAGATATCAACTGACTACCAAGTCCATGGATCATTAGTGATATATATCAAAATCATATCTTTAATACCCAAATTAGATTCAAATCCCATAATCACTTCGCCCGAAGGTATTTCTTTTGAAATTTGATACAAATCAATGATATATATTTCATATATCAAATTTCACCTATTTTTACATTAACTCATTTTTTTATCGATAATCAAGCAAATATATATATATAAAAGAGGACTAGGATACAAAAGCACTTCAAAACAAAAAACAAGAGTTTACAAGCAAATAAACTCAAAGCTATCTGAAGAGGAACCAGTCTTGACTCCTAGCCTAGAATCTCCACCCGAGGGGAAGTTCATCTCAACACCACTCGAAGCTCCTCCCCATCATGCTTTAGACTCGCCCATTCCAACGCAACCATTCAAATACGATCACAAATACGAGATTGGGATACCGAAGTATCTTCAAAAAATCTGAGATTTCTCTTTCCATATCATCCATGATATTGCACTCGGAAGCACCGACCATAGTGCCTCTCTAGCACCATCCTCACTAACCCTAGGCCAACAAGATAAGAAGTTAAGAAAGGAAAGGGGAAAGACCCAGTCCACACCCATGCGGGAAAGGAAGTATCCCCAAATATCTGTCACAGTAGGGCAGTGCAAGAACATATGGTCCACTTCATATATCAAATTTCACTTATTTTCACATGAACTAGTCGTTTAATTTAAAATAGGTAAGTCCTGTATACTTATTCAAAATTACTACAATCTGAAATTTTCCACTTATTCAAATTTACTACAATCTGAATTTTTTTCTAAAATCCTTGCATATTCATATAACAAGATTGTTATAACTAACCATGTCAAAATTTAATAACAAATTCCCTTAATAGAATTAAAAGAACTATCAATTGAATCTAAAACACATGGGTTTACTTACCCAACTACGAAAATCCTGGTGAACTAAATATTTTCCCTTCTTTCCCTTTACTTCTTTCCTTTCCTTTCCTTTTCTTCCTTTCCCTTTTCCTTTTCCTTTCTTTCTTCTCTTTTCTCTCTCCTTTCTTCTCTTCCTCCCCACGTTAACAGTGCTACTGTTGCTGCTTTGAGAGGAGAACAAAGTTTTTAAACTCTATAAAGTACAGCTGTGGGTGGTTTCACCACCCAACACATTACATCATTCTCCATATTTATAATTTAACTCCTTTACTCTCTATTTATTCTACTTAAGCCCCTAATCTCAAAACTACTCATAGTTAACCTCCTTAATCTCAAATTAGTTAATTAATTACTTATTAATTGTAATTAATAATAAAAAATAACATTTATTATACTTCTTTAACTTACCTTATTTTCAAATTACCCTCTTAACCTTTATTATACTTAAGCCCATAATCTCAAAATAGATTATAATTAACACCTTAATCACTGATTGATCAACTAAATACTCACTAATTACAATTAATAATAATAAAATAATATATATTTTATCTCTCCAAACCTTCTCTACATTAGACTAGTCATTTCTGTTACTCGGATTTTAGAGATTCTGCTCCGATCGATCGATATTGTGAAATGAAGTCTAAATTCTTAGGGTCTCTTAGGGTCACACCTTCTACTATGTATATATAGTCTTAACTCATACATTTATTATATTTAAGTACTAATAACACATTATCTAGTAATAAGAAGTTGGGTCATTACGTTAGATACTAATAACACATTATCTCGGGGACTAATAACACATTATTTGGAAATCAGAAGTTGGGTCATTACAATCTCACCCTCTATTTGTTCTCCATTTCCTATTCATCTTGATATAACTAGGATGTGGAGACCTGTTCTTCTCTGATCAACTAGTTTGGATACTTGTTCGAGACTACTAGTCTATGGAACTATGATACCACAACTCAATTTGGAAAGGGGGCAAAATGCTCGGAGTTCGTCCTTATCTTGTATGTTAGTGAGTTAGATCTCACTGAAAATGAACCTAGACCTTCGTTAGTGCTTCCTGATCCAAACCATCTAGACCAAGTTGGAACATTGGGGAAGGGTCAAACCGCCATAAACATCTCCGATCCTATTTTAGTAGCAGATTGGGTCCTCAATTACATTGGTGGTGTTAGCAGTTTCCTCGGTATTTCTGTTGAGGGGCACGAGAAGGAACTTACTTGTTTATTTAAAACATTGGAAGCTTCGGGGAGTGGGGAGTGGGGATGGTGTTAGGACCACATTAAGGTCCTCTTTAGACTAGGCGAGCAAATCAGTTAGGGAGCTGAGGAGATTGGAGAGCAATGTCAATTATGCTAGTAGAGGTTCGCCTAGAAGACCAAGACCTGGAAAGGGGTCGTCGAGTTATAAATGTCAAACCTAAACCTTCTATCATGGAACATTAGAGGATTGGGTTGCCTGGATAAACAAATAACAATAAAACAAATGGTTCTCGCCAAGAAGCCATCGATTCTTTGCATCCAGGATACAAAGTTGGTAAGCACTCGACCTCAGATGATTAAGGATATTTGGAGCCCTGTATCTTTTGAGTGGCTAGTTGTGCCATCCATAGGGTCGTTAGGGGGAATCCTTTTAACTTGGGATACAAACAAAGTTGAGGTCATGGAATCAGAGCTGGGAGCATATTCAATATCCATTCTCTACAGAGTGCCACATAGGGGAAGCATTTGGGTCTTTTCGGGGATTTATGGTCCATCTGGGATATTGAACGATCATGATTTTTGGCAAAAACTGGATGATATCAGCTATCGATGGGTGCCCTATGGTGCTTAGTTGGAGATTTTACCTGTATCCGATCTCCTTGTGAAACGAGAGCTGGTCACATTCGTTCTCACAAAAAATGCTGAAATCCGAGCGATTTATCACCCACCATAGATTAATCGACTATCCATTGAAAGGAACCCATTTCACTTGATTTCAATCTTCCAGTGGATCGAGGGCTAGCAGACTGGATAGATTCTTAGTCTCTGCTAAGTGGGAGGAGTTGTTCTCTAACATAATCCAATGATCCTTTCCCAGACCAACCTCAAATCATGTCCCTATTCTGTTAGCCTCAGGATGCTTTAAAAGGGGTCCCATCCCCCTTTCGTTTTGAAAATGTGTTGTTACAGTTTGAAAATTTTCGGGATATTATATCTAAGGTGTGGCAATCACAGGTAGCTTGGGCCCCCTGGTAAAAGATTTGGGTTGAAATTGAAAGCCTTGAAGGCAAGACTTAAACTGTGGAACAAGGAAGTCCTTGGAAACATATCTAGGAAAAAAACCAAAAGTTCCCCATAACATTGAGGCACTTAACCTCCTTGAAAGCTCACGGCCGTTATCACCCAAGGAGAGCCGACTTAGGGTAACCACGAAGCTAGACAATTTGAAGGTGGTGAGGATGGAGGAGATTAGTTGGAAACAAAAAATCCAGAGTTAGATGGCTTAAGGAGGGTGATAAAAATACCAAATTCTTTCATCGTCCGGCAAACTTCCATAGAAAAAACAATTTGATCTCAAGCCTTTAAGTTGATGGAGTCAGAAAAGAGGATCAAAAAGAGATAAGAGGAGAACGTGGTCGATTTCTACAAGGACTTGTACTTGGAGAAATCATCGTGGCGACCCAAATTAGATGGCCTACCATTTGATACCCTAACACTAGACCAACGAGAGGAATTAGAAAAACCTTTCTAGGAGGAAGAAGCATTGAGTGCTATTAAAGCAATGGCAAAAGATTAATCTCCTGGTCCAGATGGCTTTTCCATAGAGTTTTACCGCTTCCGTTGGGATATTGTGGGTCCAGACCTTCTTGCAGTTTTGCAGGAACTCCACGAATCGAACTAATTTGATAGATTGATTAATAATACATTTGTTATTGATTCTGAAGAAATCTAGAGCCCAGGATATCAGAGATGCTAGGTTAATCAGTATGTTAAGCAATTTGTATAAAATCCTTGCCAAAATCTTATCAGCTCGTCTCCGGCTAGTTTTGGGTTCCATCATCTCACCCCAGCAAAGTGTTTGTGTTAGTAGTAGACAAATCTTAGATGACATCCTCATCGCCAATGAATGTGTGGATGAGCGCTTGAGGTCAAAGATTTCGGGATTGATTTATGAAATTGACATGGAAAAAGCTTATGATAATGTGAATTGGGAGTTCCTATATGTGATGCAGAGGATGTGTTTTGGACCAAAGTGGATAAAATGGATCCTTGCTTGTGTATCCTTCACCTCCTTCTCTATTATCCTAAATGGTAGCTCCAAAGGCTTTTTCAGGAGCTCTAAGAGTTTAAGACGGGGACCCTCTCTACCCTACTCTTTTTATCATCGTTTTGTAGGCATTGAGTTGGATGCTTTCCCGAGCGAACGGGGTGGTGAGGGATTCTCCATAGGCCGAAACCACCTAAACATCTCACATCTCCAATTTGCTGATGACACTCTAGTTATTTTGTGGAGATTTGGCCTCTCAACTTCTTTATCTCAAATGTGTGTTGCGGTTTTGGGTCTTAGGGTTAACTTGGAAAAAATGAAATTGTGAAGGTGAGATACCCAATCTTGAAGTGTTAGCTTGCTGCTTAGGTTGTAAGATAGGTTCTCTTCCATCTAGCTACCTTGGCCTTTCATTAGGAGCTTAGTTCAAAGCCAAAGCAGTATGGGACCAGTCATCGAAAGATTCTACTCTCAATTAGCTGGCTAGAAAATGCCCTATCTCTCTAAAGGAGGTAAGCTAACTCTCATCAAAAGCACACTTATGAGCCTCCCAACCTATTTCTTGTATGTGTTTAAACTCTGTAATTATGAAAATCTGTGATGAGTTGTTTATTTTGCAGATGGACCCTACACAGTCGCTAGGGGGGGAGGGGGGGCAAACCTCCGCCCCCAGCACATCTGGTGCTGCATTGCCCCCTCCCCCTCTAGGACCTATTAGGAGGGGTCGAGGCAAGAACAGGAGCCTCAGCCTGCACAGACTACCTCTCGGGGTGAAACAGAGGGTAGTCACTGGCGATCGAGCGCAGCCTGTAGAGAAGACTGCGAAGATGTTGGCTGATTACCTAGTTGTCCATTCCAAAACCCGTCTCCTTGACCTTAAATCGCCTTCAAAGAAACTTCCTCTGGGAAGTGAGTGGCAATAAAAAGAAATATCACCTAGTAGACTGGAAGCAAATTTGTAACTTGTTAGCCATTAAGTGAGGGGGGGTATCAATCTTGTCCCAGTTTCACTAGTCAACAAGGGCCCTTTTGGGAAAATGGGCTTGGAGGTTTGGCGTCGAGCCTGAGAGTCTATGGATGAAAGTGATTGTTGCCAAATATGGAGAACTCTCGTGTTGGAAGTCGAAGGGGGTGTGTCGTTCGCATCGAGTTGGTCTTTGGAAAGGAATCATGGTGGTGGCTAAACTTCTTGATCCCTACACTAGGTTTTCGGTAGGAAATGGATGTGAAATCCTTTTTTGGAAAGACATTTGGTGTGGTCACTTGAGGCCTAAGGATGATTTTGGGAACATTTTACTCCTTGCCCTAAACAAAGATGCAACAATAGCTGACTGTGTCGATAGGGTGGGGAGTCAGTCAATTTGGTTCCCCCGATTGCGGCAAAACTCGGACGATTGGGAAGTTGAAGATCTTCAACTTCTCCTAAAGAGATTTGAGTTCCTATTCCCCTGATCCCTAACTTGGCGATTGTAGGTTGTGGTCAAGAAGCAACAATTGTCGATTCTCGGTGAGATCCTTCTTACAGTCTTTTTGTCAAGTACCTGAGCAATCCTTTCCTTATAAGGCTGTTTGGTCCTCAGGCATTCCATCAAAGGTATCTTTCTTCCTTTAGTCTGCAACTTTGAATAAAATTTTCACTACTGATCACTTAAAGAGCAGAGAGTGGAGTATGGCAAAGTCAAACCAATGTTATTTGTGCCGGTCTAAGGAATAGATAGTTGATCATTTGACCTACACTTTCTGATTGTCTTTGGGTTTTGAGCCTTTTTCCTATCTCGTTTAGGCGTGGAATGACTATTCCCCTTCTCCTTCCTGAGCTTCTTATCGGGTTGGCAACTGTCGCCACTGGTGGGGGTTAAGGAAAAAAATTGAACTATGCTACCTGGCGCTATTTCTTGGGGTGTGTGGAAGGAACAGACTTGTTGCATGTTTGATAATTCCTCTTTGCCCACGATTCATATCATAGCCCACATTCGGCGCATTCTTGTGGATTTGTCTTCCATTACTATTTTTGGAGGGGAAGTAGGGAGATCTACCCCTACTAGTCTCATCTCGCGATGTTCTACTTTATGCATTTTCTGCTTTCCCCTTCAGTTTATCTCCTTGTAAACTATTGTTGATTTTTCCTCCACTTTATGAATATACTTTTTTTTTACCGATTAAAAAAAAAAAAAACTACATTGCCACCAATACCATGCAGTTCTATATTTGTCTACTGTGCTTGTAGTAGTTAACATGACCACAAGGCTTTAAACCCATAAAAATAGTGTTTTCCAATGGATGCCTTGTAAATGCATGCATTGAGTGGTTTAATCAAGAAATTGAATTCCTTTAGAATTTCAATCTTCTTAAAGTGTCGAGTTTGCTGAATCTTGTTTGTGTTTGCATGTACTTCAACTGCTCATGATCTGTATGTATCAGTTTCTTTCCCTGAGAGTAGTGCCTTCCATTTTTTGAACCATCAAGTGTGAAACTGTTGCATTAAATGTTTTCTCTTTCAGAAAATCTGAAAGGAGATAAGATCTTTGAGGGATGCTGATATTTTTCATGAGTTGTTGGGTTTCTCTGGAGGATTTTGGTATTGTCTGGTGTCATACACAAAGAGAGCCTACAAACTAGCCAACTACATTGTCTACAGAGTGTTATGAACTTGTGTTTGTGCATTGGGAGGTCTCTTTCCCTCATTTAGATTTGTATATGTTTGCTTATGTTCCTAACTTTTCTTTCACACTGGTATATCAGTTAATTATCTAAAAGAAGTAAAAAAGGTTAATTAGTACTGCCCTCCTACCATTCGTAATTGGATATGTAAATTATTGTCATTGTTTTGTGAAGGATTGTTTTTTTTTGTTGTTCCCAAGTTGCAAGCTAAGTTTTTTCCCCCAATCTACTCATCTATCAGATATTTATTGACATTAATTATGCATTCATCTGAATCCTAATAGCCCATTTGTCCTATAATATAAAGCGCCATGGTTAAATAATCTGCTATTCTTGCCTTTGATGTTTAGTTAGACAAAAGATGGAGTGTGATTAATTAGTACATTGTGTTCAGAACAGGTGAAAGCACTTGCTCTAACCGATCATGATACCATGTCTGGCATTCCTGAGGCCCTAGAAGCAGCTCGCAAATTTGGCATCAGGATAATCCCGGGCGTTGAGATTAGTACAATGTTCTCCCCAAGGTTTTATTTTCTGAATAAGCATTGGCTTTGCTTTATTTTCCCCTCTTATCTAAAACTATATAAACACAAACTATTAGATGGTTCTTTCATAACACTGCTATTTGAAAATTGGATAACTAACAGAGGAGAGTCTGGAGCCGAGGAACCAGTTCACATTCTTGCATATTACAGCAGCTGCGGTCCCACAAGATTTGAGAAACTGGAGAATTGCTTGGCTAACATAAGGGATGGCCGTTACCTCCGTGCAAAGAACATCCTCTCTAAGCTGAACAACCTTAAGATGCCTCTCAAGTGGGAGCATGTCACCAAGATTGCAGGGAATGGAGTGGCTCCAGGGAGACTGCATGTGGCCCGTGCTATGGTTGAAGCAGGCCATGTTGAGAATCTGAGACAAGCTTTCAATCGATATCTATATGATGGTGGACCTGCTTACTCTACGTAATAATTCTGAGCCTCACTATATCTTTCTTCAAGACAGTTAATGTCCATTGCTTATTTAGAAAGATTAATGATTCAACTAGACATAACTTATGGACATTCCATGTCTGTATGATTCCTTTTGATGTGTAAAATTGCTGTTTGTTCTTCACCCAGGGGTAGTGAGCCTCTTGCAGAGGAAGCAGTGCAATTGATATGCCAAACAGGGGGCGTGGCAGCTTTGGCTCATCCATGGGCATTGAAGAACCCTGCTGCAGTTATAAGGAGGTTGAAAGATGCGGGCCTTCACGGAATGGAGGTTTACAGAAGTGATGGAAAAATGGAAGGTACAATGCATGGTCCAAGATGCTTTCTTTTCTTTTGCCCTCCCCCCCGCCCACACACACACATGAAGCCTAATGGCTAGTGACCTGTGATGCAAATGAATTTACCTGTGGTAAATGATGCTAATATCTTCATTTTTGAAATCTTAGGTAAATAAAAGATAAAACGGTATAATTTGGGAAATGTTAAGTTCTTCGCAATACAAGTATTCGGAAAATCAATGAATAAATGAAGTTTTATGTAATTTGGCTTAGTACTTAATGACGTTTATAAATCATAGTGAATGAGAATTCGGCGATAGCATCACTTAATTAAAGAGATTGATGGGTTCCTTTCAAAAGTTTTAGTAATTTTAATTGTTATGCATCCTGTTTAAAGAGAACAGGATCCAGATATAAATTCCGAGGGAACATGACCCAGTTATTCTAAACTCTTATGATTTAGAAAGTTAAGTCTCTGGAATGACCAATATATGGAGAGCCCTTGGTCCAAACATCTTGGTCATTTGTTCTTAACTCTCATCTTTGTAAGTTTGGTTCATAGTTACCAAGTACAGGTACAGGTATATTATGACAATGATCCGATCAGGAAGTTATGGGTACTCTACGGCAAAAACACGGCAAAAGAACAAGAAAATTAAAAAATAATTAATAATTATAAATAAATAAAAACCAAATAACAATCATGTAATACATAATATGCATTTAACACGGTAAAATTACGGCAAAAAGATGCATATTGTACGTGTTTAATACGTAATTCATGTATTAAACCGGTATTATACGTCGGTACGGGTACAATATGTAACACGGCAAAAGTACGGAGTTTTAAACGGTGACCCCCCTTAAAAGTATTATACGGGTATAATACGGGTGTTTGGTAACTTTGGTTTTGTTATCCTTCACTGAGTACTCGTTCACTTGTTTGATCAACAGCCTTCAGTGCCTTGGCAGATACCTACGGTCTTCTGAAGCTTGGTGGGTCAGACTATCATGGTAGAGGGGGCCACGATGAGTCTGATTTGGGATGCGTGAATCTTCCAGTGCTGGCCATACATGAGTTTCTTAAGGTAGCCCGACCTATTTGGTGCAGTGCCATTAGAGACGTACTACAGAGTTATGTGGAGGAGCCATCTGAATCAAATTTAGAGAGGATCGCAATGTATGGGAAGATCAGGAATTTAAAGGGGGGTGCGTCTGTGAGCTGTGGCAAGGATGTGGTTGATCTGTGTTTGTCTTCTTGGTTGACGAAGGAGGAAAGGCTGAGCGTTGAGTTTGAGGCCCTCAAGTTGAAGCTTTCTCACACTGTTATTAATCAGGGAAGCATCATCCAGGTCTCTGTAATGACTTGATAGTTCTCTTCTGGATTTTGATTTCTTCTCCTTATTTTTCTTGGCAATTTTATCAAAATCCTATTCTCTTCCAGTATAGGTGGGATATTTATTGACTACCAATACAGGTTTGATTTTCTCTCTCTATTTTCTTTTTATTGCAATTTTGTTGGAAACAGATATGCTTAGAAACAATATGTTAGCCATGGAGGAAACTCAGGAAGATGCAGAAAAACTCTCTTTTGTTCATCCATAAACTTGTAGTATGCAGTTAGACATCTCTTTGCCACTCTTACATAAAAGTTATCCGTCATTTATCCATTGTTAGTGGGTAGGTTAGTAATTGTTGAGTGAGCCTCCTGCTTGCCACATCACTTATGGAAGATTTGATCACAGGATCTCTCTCAAATGAGGGACACCTCACCATCTAAACTAGAGGGGCAGGTGGCTGTGAAGTTCTTGGTTGGGTGGTATTAGGTGTGGCACACTTGGTTCACACGCATTGTAACCGATATCTGGACTACAGCTGATGTAGCTCTAACTACTTAGGTAAACGATTGGCTACACTTGTTTTAGACTGTCACTCCAGTGACCTTTAGTTGGATGTGCTGGTTCTGAGGCATACTATATGAACAAGGATTCGTTGCAAGGGGGTGTCTGTAAAAGTCGATATTTTTTAAAACTTTTCAAGGATGAGAGCATAGAGCTTAGGGGGTTAATATTGATGTGTTAAAACAGAGAATGATTTAAGATTTGGGTTAACTCTTGTCAATTGAATCTTGGAGGTGAATTCAATTTTCTTCTATAACATAAGTATTCCTTAGTTGTTTTAGGGTTATTATGCCGAGGCACTGCTGAAATATATGGATATTTATATTGTGATATTGCTGATTATAAGCTTAGGATTTTTAGGAATTGACTGGTTTGAGTAATTTAGGATCTCATCACGCTGATTTTGGACTTACCCAGATTCTCATCTGATTCAGATCAGTTATACAGATTTGATTCAGGGTTTATACTACTTGGGTGCACTCTTTAATTCAGGTTTCCTGAAAATTATAGGTACATTTGTTTTGAATTTCATATAATTTTCTGAAATATTTGGTTAAATTATTGTTAAATAATAATTATAAAAACAAGTTAGCATGCAGAGTAATGCCCACTCCCACTGTGGTTAAAAAATAAGTCTGTTAGCTCAATTGAATTTTAGCCATATGTTACGCATGACCCCACAACAACATTGATATTTACCCAGCAACATGTTAGGCAAAAAAATATGGTGATGGAAGCAGGACTTCAGCTGTTAATGGCTAGGGTAGGGGCAGGTATTACCTTTTCCTTACAAAATTACAATTTTTAACTTGTTTTATCGTTATAGGATAAATATTCCTTTAGTTATTCCATGTGGCCATGAGTATTTGAAGGCCATGATCAAATTAACTTTGCGGATTTAACAATTGTACAAGAGATGGTGGCCATCAAACACATGGGCCATAGGGAAGAACCCAAGGAAGAGCACAGACGATTTGGTTCTCTCTAAAATAAGGTATAAAAATTCAATTACTTTTTTGGTAATTAGATAATTGGGTAAAATACTCACTTCAAATTTGTATTTGTTTAAAAGTAATTTACTTATTGAGGGTAAATAGTAAGCAATCACATGCATTCGTCACTAATTATTTTTGCCATAAATGTTTATAATATAATCATTGAACATACAATTGTTGAAAAAATAATTGATTAAATTATAAACATGTCTCAGCTATCTAAAATAGCACTGGTTAAAATAGTGGTTATTTTATAAAATCAATTAAATCACTTGTTACCCAAACAAGTTTACTGAAAGGTTAAATATTTTAATCACTTTTCAACGATGAAACCAGAATAACATCAAACCCAAATGCACTAAATTTATTTACAATAAAATAAAATTTTATATAATAGACTACAAACTATTTTTATTCATAACTAAGCATATGCTAGCCTATACTCTCAAGCATTCCTACTCTCAGTCAAAAACTAGCTGTTTAAAATATGGATTGGTGTTTGTTTCTAGCTAAAAAATTGATTGGTTTTTGCTTGAAAATAATGACAAGTGTTGATTTTTGACTGATAATAGGGCTAGCATCGCTCTCATCACTAAATTAGGGTTTAAGGATATTTGTGAGAACTCAAAATTGGGAAAAGCTAGTAAAAGGGTATAACTATATTTGTATTTTTGATTTAAAAAAAGGTATAACTGAATTAGAATTTAAAGACATGTAAAATTATATAATTATCCTTGAATAATAGGATGGTTTTGGCCGATTACCTTATTTATGAGGAGTGCTAGCCCTAGAATGAGACATTTCTTACTCAGTTTCATCTAATTATTTGTCCATTCTTACTATTAAAACACACTTTTTAACTGGTTGCAATAACCTTGGATTCTCTCTGGCAGATGTTAGAAAGGTGGTCTCGGGCTACCACACATTAAGCCCCATGTGGCATAAAAAAGGGGAGAAGTAATTTCATTTTCTCCCCTGATTTTGACTTCTCCCCACTTGATATCTCTCCCCCTTTATCTCACCACTTTATTGTCATGTGTCAAATAATGTGCGGAGAATTCAAAATCTGGGGCTCATGAAATGACTTCTTCAACCAGAGAGATTCTGAGGCCGGTTGCAATGCTTTAACCGTGAGAATGGACAGGTGGTTGGTTGAGCCAAAGAGTAGAAGACCTGAGAAAAGGGCTAGCAGCCATTTTTATATTTATAAATATATAAAAAAATTTAGTGTAAATTACACTTACCTACGTTGAGGTTTGACAAAATTACAGAAACCTCTCCTCTTGTTTATGAAATTACACTATACTCCCTTTTACTTATATTGTCAATAACAGATTCTCTGTTCTTAATATATTGTTACTAACATGGATGAATATTGATGATCTCATAGTTTAAACATTTTAAAATGCCTTGAATTTCCATTCTTGAAGTCAATCGACTTAGTTAAATAAATTGGGATAAATTTTGTAAAAGACCATCATCAATTAATAGTGTCAACTTGACAAGCATGATAGGAAAGGCAGTGTAATTCAAAAACAAAAGGTAAGGCAAAAACAAAAGGTAAGGTTTCTACAATTTCGCCTAACCTCATGGGTTACTCTTTCTTATCTATTTATCAACTTAGATATTCTTAGCGTTGCCCACTTATGTTGGCTCAACATTCCTTGGAAAGAAATTCCATAAACTCATCACCAAGGCTATACATATCTGCTTGCTCAATTCTTTGGACCGATATCTTCTCATCCAGAGCAATCTAAATGCCAGACTTTCAGCTATTTAAAGCAATTGTTCCCCAATAAATTGTAAGTTTGGAAAGGATCTCTAGTCTCTTCCCACCCAAGTGGGAAGGCGTGTTCTTATTAAAGCTATAGCTCAAGCTCATCCTACATACGCTTGCTTCAAACTTGCAAAGTCCTAGAACAAATCCATCAACTCAGCCATAGCGAAATTTTGGTGGGGCCAACGCCACAATTGAGCACAAGATCCATTGGCACAATCGAGAGAGTTTTTACAAGCCGAAAAGCACATGGTGGGATGGGATTTAGAAATTTTCATATGTTGTAATCAAACTTTACTTGAAAAGAAAGCGTGGAGATTGGTGACACATCCTTAGGAGCTCTGGGCGTAGGTTTTAAAGAGAGAATATTATTTTTGCATGCTCCTCTCAGCCGCAAACCGTTTTGGGGTTGGCGGAGTATTCTCCAAAGCCTCAACAAAGGCCTCAAGTGGAATTTTGGATAAGGATCCGACATCAAAGTTTGGGTAGGTGAATGGATTCCAACTCTTCCTTCCCCCATTTTAAACTAATATCCAAGCGTCCAAATCTTTGCACAATAAGTACTTGGGTCTCTCAATTGATTAATTTACCTTCATGTAACTAGAATAATGATCTCCATCGGCCTAAACCAGATGTTCTTCCCAATTTGAAGTAAGGCTATTCTCCAGATGGATCCAAGTAGCTAGAACAAGACTGCTCGCTAGACCAACTTGTTTAGCACTTTACAAACAATGGAAAATTCCAAGTTCGACTTACCATGCACCTTGCAGGGGCAGCCATCCCATATAGGGGTGGGCATCCTCATCTAAATCGACGGATGCATGATATATGGTCCCTGCCTATCCCCCAAAGATCCAACTGTTCTTAAGGAGAATCATCAAAGGATCTTTGCCTAAAACAGTTGGTACCCGTTTTGGGGAGCTCCTGGGTGAAGCTTATAAGGTTGCGTGTGTTGTCTGCATGTGTGTTGTGTGTGTGAGTAGTTTTGGGGAGCTCCTGGGTGAAGCTTATAAGGTTACGTGTGTCATCTGCATGTGTGTTGTGTGTGTGTGTGTGAGTATGTGTCTGCATGTGGGGTGTGAGTGTGTGTGTTTCGTTTCTTTGCCTTCAGTAACCACCTTGTGGTGTTATCTGAGTATACCCAAAAAAAAAAAAAACCAGAAAGCTGAAACAATTCTCCTTTTATTCTTTCAATGCCCCTTTACGATGTCTTTGGTTTCGATAATATAAATATAAATAAAGCTACTGAGACCGCAAAAGGGCCTAGACCATTGAGACTGTCCATCCATGCATGAGATTTCAGGTGGGGTCCACAATCACATGATAGACACCACCTGAAATCCCGTGCATGAATGCACGGTCTCGATAGTCTCGGCCCTTGCGGTCTCAAAAGTATTTCCCTATGTATATATCTATCCTCACATGAATCATGGTTCTTTTCGCTTTTGGTGGTCAAGCCTTAATTCCAGAATTTTCAGTTGCAGTTGGTGATTATGAGACTACTATACACATTTTGTCGTTGTTATCTATTCTCGTATATATCATCTTAGTCATTTCCTATCTCTTTGATAATATAATATATATTTGCTAATTAACCATTGTGAGCCTTATCCAAAGCATGTATTCTAAGTTTAGTTAGTAAAGATTAGATGAGAGCGTTGGGATTAGTTTAGATGACGTCTTGATGAGGTGAGGGAGAGCTCCATCTAGACCCCTGCAGTCTTCTTTCAATCACTGTCTTATCCCTCTGATGTTTGATTAATACACCTTCATTATCTCCAATTAGGAACCCTAGCATCGCATTAGTGGGTCCAGGTCCATCACATGGTTAGGGTCGTTTTAACGTATTCATTAATCTCATCGGATGGCTTAGTTTTTGTTCTAAGTTATATTATAATATGATCGAAGTACCAAATTAAAGTGAGGACACAAATCGTCAAACAAAAGCTTTAATAGAGAAGTTTGTAAATGACACGTATTAAATTGATCAATGAGGCTCCGTTCTTTTGGTGGAACTTTTAAAAGTTCGGAACATTAATGCTTTGGAACAAGAGGCAAGAGTCGAGAAGGAGAAAAAAGAGGGTTTTCAGCTCTTTTATATAATGATATCTTAGATTTATTGGGATAGAAGTTTTATATTTATGGAACTTAAAAAATCAAAAAAATTTGGTGGAACTTGAAAGTTTCATATTTGTAGAACTTTTGCATTCTATGAAATAATATAGTTTTAGATATGAAGTAAAATTAAACGTAAAACTATGAAAGTTCTAGACTTTAAAAGTTCCACCAAAAGAATGGACCTTGAGGGATCGGATTTAATTTGGCTTTCAAATTTCCGTTCTTGAAGTCTTGAAAAAAAATTCTTGTCCACAAATGAGTGGACATGTGATCCTAAAAAAGGAAGAAGTCATTTCATTTTCTCCGTTGGTTTGGACTTCTCCCTACTTGATATTTCTCCCCCTTTTTAGCACCACATGTCCAGTAATTTGTAAAACCAAAAATCTTTTCAGGAGCCTATCAATAAAAGATGGTAGTTAGCAAGACAAAGGATCGTCTCTAGAGATGCCAGAAACATGGTTTCGGGCTTCCACAGATTAGACAACATATGGTGATAAAAATGAGATTAGTTATTTCATTTTCTCTTCATGATTTTGACATCTTCACACTTAATAGCTCTCACTTTTTCTTACTATTTTTTTTACCACATGTTGCATAATGCGTGAAAAAATAAAAAACATAAGAGACAATGAAATACTTCTCCACTAGATGTGGCCTCATGTGTGAAAACCCAAGACCATGTTTTCTGCATCACTAGAGACAATCCCTTGCTTGCCATTTTGCTGATGGGATTTGATCTCGTGATAGTCAACCAAAATCATCCCGTGATGGTTTAGATGCAGGACATGTGACAATAAAAAGGAAGGAAGATATCAAAAAAACAAAAAAATAAAAGAGAAAATGAAATGACTTCTCGCCTTTTTATCATCACATGTCGGACCAAAACCATCGCGGATGGTATTGGTCTCACCGGATCAAATCCCATCCCACCATTAGATATAACTAAACGTGTCGAAGTTTCATTGGTGAGATGCTTTCATTGGACGAATCTTACGTCAATTTGCATAGGACGTTTACATTATATAAATAGAGAGAGAGGGGAATGGCTGCAGAGGTAAAATTGTGGGGAGATCTTAATAGAAAAAGAGAGCGCTTTGAGAGTTAAGAGATCAGATTCTTCTTCAGCTGTGATTGATATAATCTTCAATTCTCTCCCCCTTCTCTCTAAGATCCCGCTTCTGTAAATCCCTTTCTGTCATCATTTTTCTTTCAAGTTCTGTTTTTTGATTATTTTTTTTTCTGGATTTTAAGATGGTGAAAAAGCAAACTTGAAAGGATTTTTCAGAGTAAAGATCCAGTTTTCTAAAAAAGCAAAATTGGGTATTTATAGTGGGTTTGTCTGATTCTAGAATTCTCAACAAAGAGGGTTTGTTTTTCTATCCCTCAGGTTGGGTTTTCTAGTTCTAGTTGTAGTTCTAGGGGAAAAGAGGGGTTCTTTGTGTAAACCTCTTTAGTTTTTGGTCCTTGTTTCTTGGGGGTTTCTTTTTTCTTGATTTCTCCAGAACTGTTACCTTGGTTAGAAACTTATATCAGATATTTTTCTTGCTTTTTTGTAGAAATTGTTTGTGTTGATATATTTTCTTTTTGCTTCAATTGAGAAGATATGGCAGCAGCTACAGATGTCTTAAGTAGCAGACCTGTTTTCTCAGATCCCTTTACAGGGGAGCTCATGAAAGCACTGGAGCCTTTTATCAAAGGTGCTTCATCAGCCTCCTCTGCAAGCCCTTCTCCTACTTCTTCTTCTTCTTCTGTCTGCTCTTACTCTCCTTCAATCTCTTCACAGCCCAACCTTTACCCGGATTGTTGCCCAACATCGACAACCCATATGTTTTCTCAAGGGTTCTCGAGCCATGACCAACTGGGTCTCGAGCAACCGGGTACAATCGGGCTTAACCACCTTACCCCATCTCAGATTCACCAGATTCAAGCTCAGATCCAGCTCCAGCTCCAGCAACAGAAGAAACAAATGGCTGACATGGCTGCAGCTTCAATTCAGAACCAGAAGCTAAAACAATGGCTGCAACAGCACCAAGCCCTTAATTCCCTCGGCCCGAAAGCCATCCCCATGAAGCATGAAGGGTTTCCTCCAAAACTCACGAAGCTCTACAGAGGGGTGAGACAACGGCATTGGGGGAAATGGGTTGCTGAAATTCGACTGCCCAAGAACCGTACTAGGCTTTGGCTTGGTACCTTTGATACAGCTGAAGAAGCAGCTTTGGCCTACGATAAGGCCGCTTATAAGCTCAGGGGAGACTTTGCGAGGCTGAATTTTCCAAATCTCCGCCATTATATCGAAGTCGAATATGGCGATTACAAGCCTCTCCATTCCTCTGTTGATGCAAAGCTCCAAGCGATTTGTCAAAGCTTGGCTAATTCGCAGAAACAGGGGAATTTGGGGAAGCCTATGGTAGTCTGTGAGACTAAGAAGACCAAAGGAAGATCCCAAGAGAGCCCCTCTGTGCAAATTCCGCCGCAGACGATAATGGTTGTAGATAATTCATCAAAAGGAGAATTGGGGTATCTGGGATCAGAGGATTGTAAGGTGGAGAGCTCATCATCTCCATCGTTGTCGTCGGAGAGCAATGAGTTTGCTGGGTCGTCGCCGGAATCTGATATTACGGTCCTGGATTCAACAGAGCCGCCAAGGGACGATGAGAACTTTATGTTGCGAAAATATCCTTCATGGGAGGTCGATTGGGAAGCTGTTCTGTTTTAAATTACTCTGTAATCTTTTTTTTTTTTCCCTTTTCTTGTCCTTGAATCTAGGTGTTCTTTATGGGTTTAAATTGGTGTATCTAGGAGCTACTGCAATTGGGGATTTTTGTACCTTTGCAGAGCTACTGTTGAAGTCTGGTTAGGGGTCAGTAATTAGAGGGTTTTAGGTTTGTGAATTAGAGGAATCATGGGTAATGTTAATATGATCTTCATGATGACCAGGGAGAATTTGTTTCACCTGTTTTTTTTTTTTTGGTCACTTGTTTCACCTGTTTGTTGTAATGTATCTGTGGAAGTGAGTGTCGTTAAATCTATATTTGATTTGGATAGTAAATGTAGACCTTTGTTTGTTGTGGAGTGTACATGTGAGGGAGCATGTGATGGGTGTTTGGATTGGATGGAAATCCACCCTGAACAGGGATAATGCATTGTATGTGGGACTGGGTTGCGGGGGGTTCATTTAAAGATTGAAAAAGAAAAAAAAAAATTGGTAAGATCCGTGAACTTGTACAGTGAAAAAAGAAAGGATTTCGTTGAGTGAACAGGCTCTTCCTTTCATCTAATCTGTTTGAAAGTGGGAGGACCCCCTCAATTATTGAAAATTACTAACTACACTCCATCAAATTCTTTCATAAAATTACTTGTACACACTAATTTTTTTTTTTTAAAATACCTACTAATTTTTGGGTAGTGCTAAACGCACCCTACAAAGGACGACCGCACCTCATTAGTATTTTTCTCATTATTTTCAGTTTTCACAAGACTTAATAGACGCACCCATCTCTGTGGGAGTTTTCCTTCCCCGTCCTCTTGCTCTTCCTCCATTCTTTGGCAGCTTCTTCTATTCTCTGGCGGCTTCTTTCTCCATTCTCCAGCGGCTTCTTCCTCCATTCTCCAAAAATATCGCTTGATGGACAAGTCAATCATTGTAAATGATATCATTTCAACAAAAAAAAAAAGGTAAATCCCTAACCCTATGTTTGGTTGCCGAGAAAATAAATAAAAACATGGAAAAGAAAAGAAAATTGGACAAAACACAACTCAAAATTATATTAGAAATCTAAAATTTTCTTTTCTTTTTCATATTTTCTCGACAACCAAACATAGCGTAAAGTAACCTAGCTACAACTCCCTTGAATATAGGCAATAAGCATCCCGCATTTTGCATCAGCCCAAGGAAGGATTAGAAGCGTGTGCCCTTTACAAAGAGTAGGTCCTGTGATGGATTCCCGCAATTCCCAAAAAGGAAGTCCCCAGTGATTTGGAGTATGGTTTCTCATGTTGTAGAGATGGTCCATACATTCATTGTCCTTTGATGAAAGTGAAAAGAAGTCTTAAATTGGCGCACTTTTGAATTTCTACACCACTTTTGAATCAGATTCGACGATCACTTGCAACCAACCCAATATGCAAGAATGAGACGGTAAGCCGAAGATGCTCAGAATCTATTGCTCTACTATATGCTGGTTGGTTCCATGTGACACTTCTTATAGCTTACGATTTGAGCCTCAAATTGATGGCATGTGTCACTTTACGTGTCTGACTCCCTCTCCTCTCGTAGGCCTCTCTTAAATTCTTATTTTTAAGTCTTAATCTCTCTTCTTAAACTTCTCTTAATTAATGTATTAATTCACTAATATCTGCATCTCCCATTTTTCTTTACGTTCATGCATTAAGAATTTATCTAATTAAGGCATTAACAAACATTATTAAGAAAATAAATAGAATCTTAATTAACTATTTTTATGATAAGATAATCTATTATGTGTTCTCTCTCCTCTTAAGCCTCTCTTACTTACTTATTTTTAATTCTCCATATCTTAAGCCCCTCTTAATTAATGTATCTATCTATTACTTAATTAATTTAATTTTTCTCATTTCATTTTTTTAGTTTTATCTCAATTCCCGTCCCGATTGCACGGGTGTTGGATAGTGTGGAAATATTAATTTTGGGATCTCCCACTTATTTAAAGAAGGTTCTCTAATTTTGCTTATTTAGAGACGGGACTCAATGATAAGTGGGGGAAGAGCAAAACCATGCAATGTTCCTTAGGCCACTTTACAAGCATATAGCTTTCTCTTAATTCCTATTCTTTCTTTGTTAACATGCAAAGCCAAGTTTCACACGGCCAAACAAAAAAGAGAATGGAAGAGCGAGAATCTGAAAAGCCCAATCTTGGCCCATTAGGAATCCTTTTCCAAAGCTTAACAGCAGTATTTTCTCGTTTCATTTTTGGTTTATCTTTTGTTTTTATAATCTTTAATTACATTTTGGTTTAAGACTTTAAGTCCTTTGTTGTTGCTTAAGTTTCGTACAAAGAACCCAAATGAAAACCCAAAAGAAGTGTGAATGGGAGTGAAAACCCCATCTAAAAGCTCAATTCAAGGTTCCTTATGGGGGAAGAAAGGTAGCTACCCAAGTGGGGCTCTCTCTTGCTTTACAGGTCAGAAAGGGGTATATTCATCTTCATCTGTGTTGATAATGATGTTTGTGGGCGATTTGGGTTCTAAAGGATCTTACCTTACAGTTTAAGGCTAAGCCGTTGATTCTAGTTCTAGGTTTGGGGAGAGAGAGAGAGAGATAGAGCACTTCCCAAATAGTTCACATTTACTTTAAACTATTACCAAAAAAAGAACAATTATGTGGCTAATCTAAGCTACTTGTCATGGTTTATACTTTATAGTGCCTAATTAGGGATGTCTAGAGCCCCGTATCATGATCACAAAATCCTGAAAGTCTCATGATAGATTGGTAGCCCATGCTCTTCAAAAATGCCTCTAAAATTGGATTTGCATATATTTGTCGTTTGCCAAGTCACGTTTACACCATTTTTCTTCCCGATCCAACTTCAATGTTCATCTCATAATCGATCATAAATGATAATCATTTCATTGGTGACTGAATGCCAAACTTTTCTTTGGTTGGTTGTCCCAAAAAATAAGGGAACAAGAAAAAAGAAATATATACTTTTTAAAATAATAATAATGGTGGAGGTGACTGAGGCAGCGGTGGTGGTGAAAGGGGCGGTGCCGTGATGGAGGATGACAGTGGCAGTTGAAGGGGTGAAGGTGGTTGTTGAAATATGGGAGAAGGCATGAAATTAGGGTTTTCTATTTCTTTTCCTTCCAAATCCAAGCTTTTGAAGGGAAAAAGATATGTCGGACTTGATTTTCCTCTAAGGCCATGTTCTTTTGATAGAATTTGTAAATGAGAATTATCAAATTTTATATTGTTGTTTTGCTTCTCATTTCTTGGGATTTCAATTTGCACAAGATTTCAAAAGCTACAAAATGAGAGATTTTAAGTCTCACAAAAAATGGCAGGACTTAATATCAGAATGGTAGGAATTCACTTTCTTTGCAAATTCATTCAAGATTCCCGGGTTCAAAATAACATAGATATTGTCAAACGATGAGACTTGCAAATTGCCGCAAGTTTCAGCAAAAGAAGGGACCCTAAACTTTCTGTCAACCAAATCCACTCCCCATTTTCTAAGGAGCCAAACAGGGATTAGTCTCCTACTTCTATAGACTTATGGATTGCAATACTTATGGGGAGAAGTTTAGGTTTCCATCCCCATCTCCTGCTAGAAATTTTGTGGAAGCTTGTGGTAATTTTCAAACTGGGTTGGACCATTCCTACTATGATTAACATAAACGACAATATTCGCATGGATTTTCAAGATCTCAATCTAATCCCATCCAATCACTGATTGTGATCTGAGCTTTAGGATTCAACTTGGAGCTGGAGATAGAAAATACTGGTCCTCTCATATTCAAGTGGTGGTCTGACAAAGAATGTCCTCTAATTAATATAGTCTACTAATCTAAGTTTAGTGATGCCCAAAAGCATTAAAAGCATAATAAATAATCAGTCTGATCCCTATTATACATACTGCATATATGGCTTGTATTGGCTGTGGTCACAGGCCCAACTAAAAATCATTTACAACAAATTAACGAAAGTGGAAGACAATAAACATTCACTCCAGTGCTCCTCTTGGGTGCTAAAAAAATATGAACAGTCCAAATAAGTATAAACGATTCTGTAACTTAGGAGATCATCAAGTTGTGAGCTTTAGGACCTCTTCCTTACTCGGTTATTCAACTTATCAAATTACCAAGGACAGACATGGTTCCCGGAGAAAGACATGAAGATCCCACTAATTTTCCAACACATATTCTCATTAGCATTTTAATTACAATAACTGGTAAAACTGAGAAAATGAGTGGTCAAATAGCGAGATGAAATTAGAGAAATAGCCTCATTAAATTGATCAAATTTATTTCATTGACATAATCTTCGCAGTGATCCAAAGAGCCCGCGACCCCTCGTGATAAGCCCGTTTCCCTCCCTCCTTCCCGACAATTCTCTACAGAAAACCAGCAAGAATACTGCAGCAGGTACAAGAACAACTGCCAAAACTCAGCTGAATTTGCCAATTTCAATCTTCTTCTTGATCGCCCTTTGACCATGGTAGATGAACGAATCTAATATTCCTGAGACAGTGAAAATACCTGAACACAGTAGCCAAATATACAATTTTAATAGGTTCAATCAAAATTTTCAAAGGCATGGCAGAGAGTAGTTAAATCCTAAAGCATGAATAGTCCAGAAATCTCAACACTCGTAGGTAGTGAATAGTGAAATATGACATTTTTCCTATACAAAAATAATATTTAGAATAATCAAAAAATGAGAAAAGGAACCCTGAATGTTAAGTACCCACTAAACATAGAGGCTGATATACATGTAAAGCAGGATGTTTACCCCCAAAAAAAGACATGCAAACCATTATTTTCTTACTGGACTACATACATGCAAAAGTTCAAGGTTGGTGAAGTCCAGAACCTTGGAGAAACAGATACAGTATAAATGTATCTTGTGCTACTGGAAAGTATTATACAGAATACATGTAGAATATTCATGCCCAAGCTAAATATAATTTTATCCATGCTCCTACAGGCTAAATATTTCTTGGAAGTGATTCTGGTCATTCAGGTGCTGAATTAATCATCTGTCCCAGAGCATCCAAAGCTTTCAGGTGACATCTAAGCGAGGCTTTGCTTAGGCGATTCCTAGGCAGCCTACGTTAATTTTTTTATTTAATTTATTTTTTTGATTGATTTATTTAACTTATTACATTTGTCAGAAAGTGTAAGTAGGCAGCCTACGTTAATATATACACATTATTGAACATAAATTTTAGAAATAACTATACATACAACCCTGCATTGAGAGAGAGAGAGATTACCTCCAACTATAGCACAAACATTTGTCAGGAAGTGTAAGAATGACACGTGTTCCTCTGTGAAGGTCACCTGAGACATGCAATCATATAAGATAAAGCAAAAGATGAGCAAAACAGGCTGCTGATTTTATTGAGTATATCTCTACGGCCTTCGAGTAAATCTTATAATTCTCACTAAAGAGCGGTGAGGATAGCTGTTTTTTACTTGATAAAATTAGTCATTCTGTAGATTTTTTATTTTTTGGGGGAAAGGGGGGTGGTATCCGGCTGAGTTCCGTAGCGATCTTTGCAAGATGGTCAAGGAAGATGCTTGGATGTGCAAATCTTTTTTCTTTTTGAACTTCTATTTGGGGTCTCGCTAGCCCTTAGCTTTCTCCCTTCCCCCCTCTCAGGCCCTTCCACCCAACCAAAAAAAATGTGCAAAATATCTAGGACCCCACAAAGGCCTTGATGATATCTACACTTTCCTCTTCTTCTTTTCACTATTATTCATGCACTACTTATATAGTTGTAATGTATTAGGGAAATAAACACTACTGTGCTGTATATGATATACCCCTATACATTACAATAACGAATCATTTCCCAAAGTGAATGTACATCAACATATTTTGATAAAAGTCTAGTCATTTATACAAATAATGTGTTTGATTATTATCAATTAACTGCACTGACATGTCAGACCATTGGGGTTACCAGGGCAATTAAATATAACGTCATGCATCCATGTCAGACACTACCGCTTGTCCCAAGTTAAATATACTTTCAGTTTGTAGTTTATACAAACCCACGCATTATTGAGAGAGACCCAAAAAGGGTAAAATCGCATCAAACCCGTTGGCCAAGAAACTCAAAATGGAAAACTTCATTAGTCACATGGCTGAAGCACCAGCGTTATCAAGCATTCCTAATCAGGTCTCAAACTTTCTGATGTTAAAGGACTGAAGAACAAACCCACCTTAATTGGAGACAGGTCATAAAAGAAGAAAACTCCAGGAAGGGACTGAGAACGACCAAATTCTGCACTCCTAAAATGCTCCGTCACCGAGAACTACACAATACCAATGTTAAAAGCATTTCAGTCATAAAAAAAAATAAACAAGACCGAACAATCAGAGAAGTGCAAGTTCATTGTTCACCACACCTGATTCGACTGGATAGTGTGCCCACTTACATCAGTGTATACCGTAGGGACCACCTGCAAAAAGATCGCAAATCTGAGTAAACATCCTCAGTTCTGAAACAGTGCTGTTAACTATTGCATCTGCACACAGGCACACATGCAAATTATCAAAGAAGGCCATGTGTCTCTTATTCTTTAATACTAAATGGTCACATAAATCCAATAAAATTATCCAATGTTCTCCCACAGAATGTGCAAAGGCCTTTACACCATGGTTTTTCTGAACACGTGGCATTCCGTTATGTTGGTGTTATTTTGAATTTAATGCTACCATATTGGGAATCACTCTTTAAACAAGACAGTATGACAAAATAACACGAAGTATACATATTAGTTTCCGATATACAGAAACATCAAATTAACCGATAATCGGTAGCCATTTTGATGGCTTTTTAACGGTTCATGGTGGCTGCTGTCATATTTAATGTCTGTTCTAGAAATGACGTTGATATCAACATCAATAGCTTATATGTCAGACATACCAGAAGAACTTAACTAGATCACAGAGATAAGATGTCATAGCTTTCATTCCTGGAGAGCTTGAAGAGGGAAAAAGAGAATTAACAAAAAATTCGGAGGCATCCTCTTAAAATACTAACCTTGATGAAATACTGATACATCCCATTTGGTGTTTCTTGCATCCATTGAACCCTGAAAATTTTATCAATCAAAAAAGAAAGATATGTATGCCAATATGAACATTTCTTTGACCATATGTCAGTATGAATATGATCTTGTAAGCAACAATGAACAAGAACAATTTATCCATTTTAGTCGATTGAATGGCTCTGGGGGATGGGAAAAATAGAATTACCCATCAAGAGGATTCACAACGCCAGGAAAATAGTCTCCAAAAGCTAATCTATTGATCTTGTGACTTATCTGTATATGTATTATAGATTAATTAGACGGTTGAGACAAAAAGTGATTAGGAACAGAGGAATGTGGAAATTTTCATTTAATAAACATTGAAATATCAATATTAGATCTTTTATTTCTATGCTAAGAATTTCATGGATCAAGATTGTATCTTACATTAAAACTATCCTTTTGAAAAGTCAGCAAGTCGTGTACGTGAACATTTGACTGTTGAAAGTTTTTCCCAGGGGCAAAATGAAAATTTCCAGCCACCTTATTAACTTCCAAGAATCCATAAATATTACATCCTTCACCTTCTTCATCTTTAATCCGTTGGACAAAACCTTCTCTTTTGCACTGAACGTCACAGGAAGAGATCAGAAACATGACAACATTACAATCCAAGTTCAAGATACTCAAATAAACTAGGACAAAAGGCATGATATACCTACTATTGTATTATTAAAGATAGGAAAGGTTTCCAAGCTAGGATAACCAAAAGTTCAGGAGCTATTCAATCATATAGGAAAAAATATGTGGAGCCCAATCTTTCAAGGTGAGCTTAAGATAGATGAACTATGGGGGTTCTTATGCTGTTATGCATGTGCTCAAATTCACAAATTGGACAAGATGATATATTGAGGGTCAGGGATAATGGCCATTTCATTGAGTGCATCACATGGTCTATGGGCTGCGGCAGCATATATGAAGGCAAAGTACCAGATTCCATATATGTGTATATATATTAGCCTAGTAAAACTTTAGTGTTACTTCCGCATATACTTAATGTTTCTCTACAGATAAAGGACCAAAATGCCATATGTCTTTGCGTGTAGTACACGCCAAGATTTACTTACGGTTAATTAGGCCTTCTACCTTCTCACGTGGCACTACACAATGACCATAAACTTATATAAGCCAAGTGTTAGCACTTAGCACCAAATTTCGATTGTAGTGGCTCCTTGATCAGAAGGGTTGTAGAGGACTGACTGATACATGCATATATTTACTCATGATATAACTCTCTTTATAGAGTACAGGTAAAAGTTTGCTGAGAGCCTGAGACTAATCAGGCCTTCCACCTTCCATTCGGCCCCCATCGTCTACCCTTTAGTACATCATACTTTATGGAAGTTGGTAGACGATCAATGAGGCATGTACATATGTAATCCTAAAATTTTCAAAGTATTGATATCAGCATCCTCAAGTATATCCATCTGTCTATGCAATAAGTAGATGATGTAATAATCAATGATTATCTACTTTAGATGACTCTTTATTGTCCATGGTCATTTAGTGATTAGTGTGATTCCCAAGAGACCTCGGTAGTTTTCATAAAGCATAATGCAAGTTGCGAAATTATCAACAAATGAATAATAAGTTACGCTCAATCACTTAAAACCTAGGGTAGTCCATCAACCAAAAAAAGTTACATTCCCCCGGCCATAGACTGTTTAAGATCCTTTCATGAAAGAGAACTGAAAAAAATAAGAGGTGTCCATGATAAAGATCCCAAAAAAAAACTAACTAACCTCGTGTTTCCAGGTTGAGTCTTTACTCACTTATGGACTCACAGGCCATATTTTTCAGAGAAGTTGGAGACCGAGAGACCCTAAGACTTCAAGTCACTCCCCTCTATCCAAGGTCTTCATCATTTATTTTGTTTTATCATATAGATGTTGTAAACATAGTAATCAAGTTCTCCAATTTTTTACAAAAAGTCCCGATTAATATGACTTTTTCATCAAACGATTAATTCACGGTCCGTGAATCACGGAGTAAACGTGATTTTTTCCAACAATAAAAAAGCAGCAAATTTTGCGAATTAATCACCGAATTTCTTAAAAAGTCACAAATAACAATCTAAAATATGAAATAGATTTGTTAATAAATTTTCATATGTAGTAAATTTTTTTTTTTCTATATCCTGCCTGACATTTTCCAATTTTTTCCCAAACTTATCCTAGCTGAATAATTCCCGTAACTCTGACTCTCGATGACTATGGTTGTAAAGTGCATAAGTCTACGAATAGTCTGCATGCAAGTAAGGGTATACTTGTCATATGTGTTAATTTTATGCCATATTGTAGATACTGCCTAACTGGTAGGGATATAATTGTCAAATCCCTACCATATTAGAATAACGAGGCCGGATCCTGTCCAATTGTGATTGAACTCAGGAGAGTTCGATTGCATTCACAGAGCCCTTTAATAATCCTTTTTAACTCTGACTAACGAGTTTTAACCTTTAGGGTTAATAGTTTTATAATATTTTTTCCTAAAAACCAAGGTTAGATTGTTGAACCCTAAGGGTTAGTGAATCTTAACCACAATTAATAGGGGTTAAAAGGACACATGTTGACCTGTGGATGTGATTGAACTCTCTAATCACGATTGACTGTGATCCCAACTATGGAATAACAAAGGAAAAGTTATCGGATTGTTGAATACTAATTCACAAGACCCCAACCTCCTCTCCTCACTTTGTCTCTCTTTTGTTCTCCTGTCTAGAACCCTGGAAATACAACATATATGATCTATTTGATTCTCTATAGATTTACAATGTGGATCAGAGCAGGAGATGCAAGCATAAGAATATAGATAGGAATACTTTTCTGCTGATGTCATCTGGCTGTGCAGCTGACATCATCATTCAGTCATATGGTCAAGGTACCAAGCAGGTAAAATAATTATACAAGCTGGTAGAAGATGGTGCCGTTAATGATGGTATTTTTTTCCTGATTTTTTAACTGCCCTAGATGGTGTTTTGGCTATTCGATCGAACTCTGAGAAAACACATATATAGAGTAATATGATGACTGTTTATTCTACGGCAGTAATTGATTGAAGATGCTCATATCGTCACATACATCCAAATATTTGTTGTTTTGTAGATAGATTAAACAAAAACATACTAGTGATAGCTTGAGAAGTAATGAGATGCCAGAGTTGGGGCAGGGGCAGCATCTTGAGTACAAGCCTCCTACAACTATTTCAACGACTATGTTTGTGATGAATTACTGGGAATCTTTAAACAGATCAATACAGGTATCTGCATCATCATATAATTGGTCAACTTCACACGTCCTTGTGACTACCTCCATTATGTTGAAATGAACGCTATGGAATCTCTTAAAACTTTTACACAGGATTCTAATTAAAACAATTAGAAGCATAACAAAACCAGTCTATTAAACATCTTCTGCAAGAACATAGGATTCAAAATTTTGATTTAGTAACTTCTTACTAAAATAACTCTAATTACAGATTTTCCTGAAATTTCAGGGCAGGATGGTAGGATATCTGAGAAAGAATCCCTTTTTCCAGTCGACATATATGCAGCTTCACTATGAAATAATTACAAATACACTTTCACTTCACTGCATTGCTACATACAGTTAATATTAAAATTTATCACCTTAGTTTTTACATTTCTACTATTTCTCCAAAACTTCAATGTAGAACAAATCTGGTTGCTCCAAGAAAACTCAAAACGAAAACAATGGATTTCATACCGACAGACCTGATCAATTATATCCGGATTTGACATCCCCCAACCTTTCTTTTGATATGCTTCACGAACTTCTTCACATGAATTACAGCAATCATCATCTGACTGCAAAAGGAACAAGAAACTAAAAATCAATAGGAAAAATAGAGAAACTTTTTTTCTGATAAGTTGCACAAAGACCAAACTTGGCTAATATTCATACCGACAGTCCATGAATATTGTTTATTCAGACTCCCCTTGAAAGACAAACAATATTCATGGACTCCTCTTGAGAAACAAACCTAATCAGATCAAGACCAAAACTGGGGATACCAAGAAAATAGTTAAGACATGAAAGAGAAGAAAAATGCTTCCAAATACAGGAGTCTCCACATGGAATCATCCAACAACTAGCATCATAACATGGAGGATGCAAAATAAGAACATGATTACTTTATTACCCCCAAGTAGAGAAAGACGCATTTACAAATTCATACCAGTTGGTAAAAGATGAAACAAAAACACTTCCAAGGGAAAGCAATGGTTACCAAATAATAGTAATTATTTCTCATAATTTCTGTAATAATATTAAAAAAAATTCCAAGGAAACTTGAACTGTATATAAAGCTTAGGATTCTGCGGCCACTGTGCTTGCCTCCTCCTCCTTAGACAATAATCTACTCTAGCTCACTTATTTTCATTGGCTAACACACTCAGCATAATACACTATAGATATGGGCAAATCAACACAAGCACCTTGAGACATAACCCCATAAGCTAGATTTGTGAGATTGATATTAATTATGTAAGACAGACAATTGGCAGATGTGAAGTCAGGGAAATACCAGAGTATTCTTTGAAAATCCACTAGTATTAGTTATTACCATGAGAAATTAAGCATGGATCCTACTAAAGAATAGTTTTGAAAAGCTAAATACCCATATAATCACTCCAGTTGCACAGTTGTTTAAATTTTTGGAATCCTTGTGTCTAACACATGTCAGATTCTGGTACTCCACAGATGCAGATATAATTCGAGAAGTTTTTTAAACTGGTCCAAGTTGTGCATAACTTTGGATAAAAAAGAAGTGCGTAACATTGACTTAGGCCCAAACTTTCTCAATTCAGTCTAAATATATTATTAAGTCTATCTATAGCATTCATGCCCCTAGATATATGATATGGACTATCTATAGCTTTAGAGTCCTTTAGTAACAGAGCCCTTCACTAGAATTGAGGAGTGGTGCTTCAGAATCCAAAGGAGTAAGTACATTTTTTTTGAGTGGTCAGAAAGGAGTTAGTAAATGCACAGAGATGAATCATCATTCATATGGCCAGGAGAATTTTTATAAGACCAACCACGAGTTATGAAGCAGAATTTTGGACGATCAAGAAAATCAATACATCAATGAAGTGTAGTGGAAATGAAATGAGGAGGTTTAGATGGATGAGTGGCAAGACTAAGACAACTATAAATGAGTGCATGAAAGATGACCTTCAAGTATATCCCCAATAGATGATAAAATAAGGGAGTCAACTATGATGGTTTGATCATGTGAAACATAGACCAATGACAACAACAATGGTAAGGAATGCTTTGGTACATGTTGAAGCCTCTAAAATGGCATGGATTGACTTGGTGAAAATTGATTTGAAGTTTCATTATTAACAGATGATATGGCTCTAGATAGAGTGGAATAGAGTACTACAATTAGGAGTGATATCGAGCCGAGTCGAGCAATGGGGTGTGCAGGCTCGACTCGTTAATTAAACGAGCTCGAAATCAAGCTCATACTTGGCTTGTTTATTAAATATAAATAAACAAGCTTGGTCGAGCTTTTAATGAGTCGAGCTCGAGTTGTTCACGACCAGCTTGGTTCGTTAATCAGCCCTATTAAAGGATAGAATGAAGCGTCTTTTCCTATTTTTTTCTATTTCAAAGTTGGAAACGCTCCTTTTTTCAAATGGAGATAAAGGAAATGGTATTCGCTCAAACTTCAAATGGCGTGCATAGGATAACAACAGTATTTAATCGATTATGCGTGCAAGAGTTTAATAGTAGTTTTTTCAATTGAAAATAATATTTTGTACTCAATTTAAATATTTAAAAAATTAAGTATATTTTTAATAAATGAGGAATATTTTAAGCATAGTTACCAGAGCGAGAAGCGAAAACGAGAAGCAAAGCGAACGCGGGAAGCGAGACTCAAAAAAACCTTAGGAAACGGGAAGCGAGAAATGAGATATAGACTCCTTATTCCCATTATGTTATTTATGGGTAGTTATACCTTTGATTTTATCTTACATGAGATTTTTGTAGAAAAGTAGGTGCCTTAGGTTTCAAACCGACAATACTTGCTTAGAGTCTACACCCTAGGAAGAGAGCCTGTTCGAGGAAACGAACTTCCTAGGAAGCGAGTTTGTCCGAGAAAACGAGTTTGAGAAACGAGCTTCCCACCTTGTACATAGCTTCCCGGCAACTATGATTTTAAGTGTGTGTGTATAAGCGAGCCAAGCTTTTATCAAGCTGAGTAGTGGCATGTGCAGGCTTGACTCGTTAATTAAACGAGCTCATTAAGGCCTCGTTTGAATAGCCTTCTGTGAGAAGAAAAAAATCTCTTCGAGAGTTACCTTACAGGAAGCAACTCCCAAAGAAGTCTGACAAAGTCACTCGGGTGAGAAAAAAGCATTTGATTTACACATGCGAAAAGTAACCTTTGAAAACCCATAATTCAAAATTTGTGTTTGGTTTGCACTTTCAAAAAGTAAATATTGTGACTTCCGGGAAATATTGAGCCATACGTCGAAATAGAATTCGTTTGGTCAACTTCCCGCAAAGCAACCTTGACCATGCTTTTTGGGATGTCTTGACTTCCACTGACTTTTGACTTTCTTGGGAAGTTGAAATGGAAGTGGCAAATCAAATGTCCAGTTATCGATTTTTGACTTGCCCAAAGCCAAAAGTAGGAAGAAGTCACTGAGAAAGTCTATCCAAACGCCTCCTAAATAAACAAGCTTGATCGAGCTTTTAATGAGCTGAGCTCAACCTGTTCGCGAGCAGCGCGATTCGTTAATCAGCCCTAAGCCCCTAACTACAATTTGTGCAACCGACCCCCAATAGTAGGGGGTGAGATAAGGTTTGGATGATGCTGATCCAATTAATGACTATAATCACATAACGATCATTCAAAAACCAATTAATGTGTTCTTCAAATCTAGCACCTATTTCTAAGTGTTGGCTGCCCAATTTGACAATTCATATCAGTAATGGACTCTTAACAACTACGTTCCAGTCGACATACATTATTATTACAATCTCCAACATTATCTATATTATAACTAGTGTTTTAAAAAGCATGTGAAGCTTATGTCTCAAGGCTCGCCTCGAGGTGAGGCTCAAGGAAAACACCTTGAGGCTCAACGTTGAAGCTTAAATCTCATTAGGCTAACATCTCAACCTTTGAGACTCGCATGAAGCACATGCCTAATGCCTTGAGAGCCTGAGATGTTTTATGTTTGAGGCGTATGCTTTATACTCTAATAAAAAATAGGGTTCTAGCCATATAAACTAAGGCTTCAACATTATTTTTTAAGGCTTGTGCCTCATACATTAGTGACTATTTTGCAAGTGCCTCATACATTATTGACTACTTTGCAATTGTTTGTTGGAATCCAAAATCTACCACATTATGATTGAACATCATCCGTCTTCAATATATATATGAATAAAAAATAAATCTAAATTTCAGCTTTTCTTGCCTCTTAAATTTATTATTTTTATAATTGAATAATTTAGATGATATTAAACATGCATGTGTGTACACATGCATACATACACACATATATATCCACATATGTATGTATTATAACATGTAATTAGGGACCATGAGGCTTCTTGTGAGTAAGCCTCATGCCTCGAGGCTTAGCCTCGTGCATCTTGAGGTCTCAACACCTCGCCTCACGCCTTCATGTTTTAGAACATTGATTATAACCTACATGCACAAGGGTGACAGACAGGCAAACCTACCATTTCTGCACCATAACATGAGCCACAGTATGTCTCATTGTGTTCAAGCCTGCCACCGTGTCTCTGTAAAGGCTTTTCAATCTGCATAAGGAAACAAAAAGTAACAAGTGAACCAATACTTAGAAGAGGAAATGGAAGTGAGAAGATAATATATTGTTCATCACAGACAATTTTAAATAAAACATTATAGGACATGGCTATGAGGCAGAATCCAAGAAAAGTGAAATCTGACCAGACTGCAGTTCTGGTGAATTAAAAGGTGAAGACTACCCATTGAATGTCAAATAACGAATAAGTTACTCAAAGTTCCACCCATCAACAATATCATAGCAGAAAGGCCACAGAAGTTTCCCATCCATAGAAATCAGACAATTGCATCTGAATATCTCTAGTTTTCTGTCCACATCGACCAATTATATTTTGACAACGCTGCGTACAGACAGGTGGAACTTTGATACCATATGATCAAAACCCATTTTTTTAAAGGTTGAGATGTGGAGTGTAGGGCTCAAACTGATCCACAGATATGTAAACAATTTTAAAAATAAAAAGTTTTACAATTATCTTGCCACTAACCTTAGGTGCACCAATTCCATCCTGCCTAGATTCTATTACACTGCCATGAACATCAATCCTTTTCTTGATTATATCATGTCTCTGCAAGTAAAATAAGATCACAGTATAAAGATCAATCAGCAACAGGAAACAGAGCCACATTGGAGAGAGTTCAAAAGTGATAAGAATGGAATGAAGTAAGCAAAGCAGTCAGGCTTTCAGCAGGACTCCATATATATATATATATATTGAGAACAAATTGGCAAGATGCCACTCCTTTTGGAACATACCACATCAAGATGTTGCTCTCCACTGATATCCATGGCATCAAGACTAAGCAAGGAACACGGAAGGGCAGGAAAAGTGACATCAAACTGCACTTTCAAACACAAAAGGGACATGGATCAATAAAGCATAATAGACCATTACTTTAATTGACAATCAAAGTCCATCACTAAAGTAGACACTTCGTACAAGAGACAATTTTGGAACATGTTAAAAGTTTATTTTTATTTTTTGTGTGTGCGTGTGTGCTGGGGGGGGGGGGGTTGAATGTGATTTATGGGGAATCTAGAAATTTAATATAAATTTCGTATTAAAAGAATGACTGCACAAGTTGAAGTAAATCAAGAAATAAATAAATTAAATTCACAAAATGTTTAGATTCAAACAAAAAAAAAAATTTAATGGCTTTAGTTGAATCTTGATGAACTTATAGAGAGAATTTGTGCAATCCTGAAACAGCACAGAGCAAGCCATAGTAAGTAAATAGTGTTCAGAAAATAAGAAGCTATATGATATTTCTAAAGAAAATATAATATGAAATTACATTGATACGTAGGGTTTCTCCTCGTGAAGTATCTACTACAAGCTTCGTTTCAGTAACAGCGTGGAGATATAATCCTGCATCCGAGTAGAAAAAAATACATTAAATGGAGTAGAAAAAAATAACCACACTCAATGAATTTTGGATAGTACAGGTAACTGCATAAGCATGAAATTTAAATGCAAAAGAAAGGAGAAATTCCAGGATTTAGGTCTATTCATATAAGCAGAGCATGATAGAAGAGTGATCCCATTCATGGACCCGTGAACATGAAGATATTGGTGTTTTTCATCCCTTCATATAATAATGACACTTGATTTTCAAGAAATTTTCCATTTCAACAAGAATTTGGACAGAACCTGAAGTTTATCTCTGTGAGTTATACATCTCTGTGTCTGTGTAACAACTGTCATTGGCGGCACTGTTACAAATCTCCCGAGAAATACCCAATTTCTTCCGAGAAAAACATCTAAAATTTAAAACTCCGTTTTATTGTGATATTTTAAAAATCTCGCAAGAAATATAATTTTCTTTTTTTTATCCCGTAACTATCACGAGATTTAGCCAAGATTTAACCGATATTTTAAAAATATCATGAGAAATACACCATATTGTCGGTTTTAGGAATTTATAACTTAGTAATATTTATTACTATTTTCTATAATTTTAATACATTTTTAATCATTGCCGAGATTTAGGCGAGAAATACCCAAAAAAAATTCAGATTTGAAAATCTCCCGAGAAAAACTTCAGTCGATAAGAACCCGAGAACGAAATTTGTAACCCTGATTGGTGGTATGACAAGAGGGATGTAGGTCAGTTGGCCCCATTCACTAGTTATGATGACCCATTGCAGTAGCAACACACACAGATGGACACTGTTGGGTTCCATTGAGATCCAGCAACCAAAGAGACGGCAATGGTGGTTATGCTCATCATGGAAAGTGTCGACCTTCACTGGTTCAGGATAAGTGAATTTGGTCTTGCTGTGATGGATGCCACAATGCAGAGTTTCAAAGCCCTAGACGTGCGAGAAAAGACGAAATAACTGAGTCAATACAAGTGAACTCGGAGGCAGATTAAACAGAGCACAAGGACATTTCATCTGATTGCCCGCAATAGTTTAATCTCAATTGTAATTGTAACCCCCTGCCACGCTCCTAAAACCAATCCTCTTTTGGTACATTTGCTTCTCCCTACTGAACACCACTAACTCTTATTGTATCAGTGCAGTGATAACGAATAAGTCTTCCAGACATATCTTCCACTTTTTGATCTTTTGATTGATAACAAAAGAATTTATTCAAGGTAAAAGAAGGGGGTAGGGAAAACCATTCCCTATGTATAAGAGAGAAAAAGAAAGAGTGCCCTCAAGTTCGGTTTCATTTCCAAATTAGCAATTCTAAAAACTTTTTTTCAAAACATACTATTATCCCCAAAATGTCTAATGTGGCCAGTAATATCAGGCAACCTTACAAGGACCTGAAACTTTCCAGAAATTCAACACAAATCATCCGCAGAATCTGCTTCCAATAATGTTCACATTCTTTATTAATTGGAACCTTTGACGCCCACTAGAGCGGAGAATATACAAGAGTAGATAATTTATCATCTTCAACCTGGGATCTCAAATGAGCACTATCAAGTATTTCAGTTAACCTGATTCCAGATTCGTCTAACTCTAACATGACAAGTGATGTCTTTTCTCCTCAATTCCAGCGACAACTTTCTTTCCAGTTAAAAACTAAAATTTTAATCCCAAGGAAATCTTTTAGGATGGAAATCATGGTAATAAAACCCACTAAAATCGTTATGTAATGGTTTCGGTAGAATCCGTGACGTTACTAATGGCAATACAATTTTTAAAAAATATGACTCGGCTGTTACCATTACTTAACATAAGACTCGGTCGAGTCTTACGTTACGTAACAATAAGACTCGGCCAACGCTTTCAACTTATGAAAGGATTCTAAAAATCACTTCTCCCCCTCTTGAGCCATATGAGTATTGAGTAGGTGCAAGTGAAAGCCCTGGCTCAGGTAATATTAAATTTATTCTCTTGAATCTTGATGAATTTAGGTATATGTATACTTGTATACTACTTTTTTTGATTGATACTTGAAAACTAATTAAACTTTAATATATTTTATTTCAACCTAATTAAGAATATGTATGACATTTTTGAAAGTGACACAACACTACTGGAGATTAAAAAAAATGATGATTAAACTAGGTATACTTTGTAAACATTCATTATAGTCTATTAATTGTCAAGTACATAAATTGGGAAACTATGAATTAAGAATAACTCATTTATTTGCAGGCAAATGGTGGGGTACATATGAGGAGGATGCTCCAGATCTTTAAAAAATTGCAATGAGGGTTTTGAATCAGATTTACAGTTCTTTTGGATGTGAGAGAAATGAGAACATATTCCTTGATTCACACGAAGGCACAGAAGAGGCCCACTTCTGAGAAATTGAACAATTTATTATTCGTTCACTATAATATGAGACTGCATGTACATAACTTGGCAAGGAGGGAGCAGACCTTAACTTATATGGTCCAATAAATTCGGATTATATCTTCTCCAATGATGATTCACTTGACTCGTAGTTGCGTGAGGTAGAGGGGCCAATTTCGATACACTCCATTCTTTCATGAACATGTAAGCAACGATGAATTGAGGGCCCACGCAATCGACTCAGGCACACAATAACAACCACCCAAATTAGCAACCATTCCCAAGCCCAGGCCCACGCCACCTACTACTACAACACCCTCTAGGCCCATGCCCACTTCAGGGACTGGAAGAGCAAATAGAAAAGCAATAATTGTTGAGGAATGAGATGAGTCATAGAGGCATGAGCTCTCCTCATCAAGTAGTACTAATAGTGAAGTGGAAGATGTTGATGCTACAGTATGGATGTATGATGTAGAGACTTGGTGAGGGACAAGACGTTGATTGTGGTGGCAAAGAAAATGAGAAATTGATGAGGGATCTCTAGATTATTCGACTCCTTTGGACTACATAGAGGGTATACTTAAGGAGAGAGAGGAATCAGAGAGGAATCTGCATATTATTCAACTCCTTTGGACAACATAGAAGATACATTTTTGGGATTGGATATGGGCAACCTACACCGTTACCCTAATATAGAGGTTATGGATATCCATAAGACTGTCAATGGAGCGAATTCGAAGCAGATAGTACTATATCCGTATTCGATTCGTTTAATATTACCGATTATCTTAATCCACTCTGATATCTAACGGATACAATAAGGAAATCGACTTCGAATCCGATTATATAATCGAATGCGGATCATAGTTGTTAAAGGCGTCGCCTCAGGTGATTGCCCAGGCGACTAGGCGCTCTACTGGGCTCAAGCAACTGGCTGCCTCAGGCAATCATTATTATAAATCTGATATATGTAATATTATTATTGTTTAAAGATATAAAAGTTACTTTATTTGAATATAGTAGTTTAGTAAACAAAAAAGTATGTTATTTTATATATTTTTCATGTCTTTTACCATATAATATGTTAGGATTTGTATATCCAACCAAAAAAAAAGTTTGCAGATAGAAAAAGAAAGAAGAGAGGAATGGTGTCAAGTACATTTCCCTCCTGTTAACATTCCTCTCTCTCTCGCTCAATTGGTGGATAATTGGCCTCTCTCTCTCTTCCTTTGTTTGTGGGTGGATCATATGGTCTTCATCTGCTTTTGCACAGTTGTTACAAGCATCGCCTAGGCGACCAAGCATACAATTGGGCTCAGGCAGTCCAATAATAATTTTTAAAAAAGACCTTTAAATGTCTCAAATTTCTTCTAGGACCCCCAAAACTCTCATAAACTCATATTTAAAGAGATTTTTTAGAATTTAAATAAGTGCAAACCCCATAATTATCTATTTCACCGATTATGTGTTTTTTTATTACATTTCTTAAGTATAATCGAGAAAAAAGGAAGAAAGAAGAAATCAGAGTAAGATGTACGGCATCTTCCTCTCTCTTATCTCTCTCATGTTCGATGTCACATTGACTCTCAGACTATTTTATGTTATTTATTCAGTCATACACTCTCTCTCCTCTCACATCTCCTTTATCTCTCATGTTCGACTGTTATTGTAGACTGTTGTTTCTTTCAATTTTTTATCCTTCATAATTCCTCCCCTTTTTGACAATCATTGTAGACTTTGTTTTGTTTGTTCAGCTTTTTTATCCCCCAACACTTGAAATCCCCCTTTATTGTTCTTAGAGCTGTCCCCAAGGATGGTTCTATCAAAGTGTATTTTAACAATAGAGATTTTGTAATTTATATGAATTGCAGGGCCCCTTATTCAAGGAAATGCGTCATACATAGATCTTATATTGGGGGGATGTCTGTAGCCAAAATTTCATCAAACGACGCCTCAGGCATCCATGGGGTCTATTGCCTCAAGTCGCCTTGACAACTATTATGCGGAGTGGGAGGTGATTTTATGGAGGTGATGAGGGAGTTATTTGATCAGGGCCGTTTTGACAAAGTGATCAATAACACTTTCATTGTTTTGATCCCAAAGAAGGACGGTGCAGTGGATCTCAGCGATTTTCGTCCCATTAGTTTGGTCAGCAGTGTGTACAAAATTTTATCCAAGGTTTTGGCCTCTCGTGTTAAGATGGTGATGCCATCCATCATCTCTCCGAACCAGGGTGCGTTTGTAGGAGGCCGCCAAATAACCGATGGAATCTTGATAGCAAATGAATGTATTGATGCTAGGACCAAGTCTAAAATACCGGGACTCCTTTGCAAGGTGGATATGGAAAAAGCGTATGACCATGTCAGTTGGGATTTTCTTGATTATGTGCTAGGGCGGATGGGTTTCGGGTCTAGGTGGAGACAGTGGATGCGGGTGTGTTTGTCATCCGTATCATTCTCCATTTTGCTAAACGGAAGCCCGGTGGGCTATTTTCCAAGCTCTAGGGGCCTAAGGCAGGGAGATCCCCTTTCTCCATTCCTGTTTGTGATAGTCTTGGAGGCTTTGAGCAGGATGCTATCTAGAGCGGAGGGGAGGGTGTTTGAGGGCTTTCCGATTGGTTCCAATGGGCTACGTATTTCCCACCTTCAGTTTGCTGATGATACATTAATTTTCTGTCGAGCACAGAGCGGAGATCTTCTTAATCTCCGATGCATCCTTCGGTGCTTCGAAGCGGTGTCCGGGCTACGAGTAAATTTGGGCAAGTCTGAGATAGTAAACATAGGGGTGGTAACCGATTTAGATAGACTAGCAGTTTGCCTGGGTTGTTCGGTGGGTTCTCTCCCATCTGTGTATTTAGGTACCCCGTTGGGGGCAAAGTACAAAGATACTGAGGTGTGGGGCCCTGTCTTAGATAGAGTTGCCAAACGTTTAGCTAGGTGGAAAGCTTCTTGCCTATCAAAGGGAGGGAAACTGACCCTAATCCGTAGCACCCTAAGTAGTTTGCCTACTTATTTTATGTTGACTCTGACAATCCCGCATTCAGTGGCTGACCAGTTAGAAAGGATCCAGCGGGAATTCCTGTGGAGAGGTCATGTGGACAAATTCAAGTATCATCTAGTGGCATGGAATAAATGTTGCAGAGCCAAAGAGAGCGGGGGCTTGAATCTTAAATCGTTAGTGCAAGTCAACAAGTCATTGTTAGGAAAATGGGTTTGGCGTTTCGGGGAGGAAAGAGAGAGTTTATGGCGTGCAGTGATCATTGCCAAATATGGGGCATCTTCATGCTGGACACCGCGAGAGGTGAAAGGTCCCCATGGTCAGGGCCTGTGGAAGGGAATCATGGTCAATGCCAACTTAGTGGTACCGTACTCGCGGTTCAGAGTGGGACAAGGGTCTGAGGTTAGGTTTTGGTTAGACGTGTGGTGTGGGAACACTCGGTTACAGGACGACTTTGCTAATCTGTTCATGCTAGCGTCCAATAAGAAGGCATTGGTTAGTGAGTCTTTTGAGAGGACAGGGGAGGGAGTCGTGTGGTGTCCGAGTTTGCGTCGGGATTTGAATGATTGGGAAATAGAGGACATGAACCGTCTTTTGGAGAGGGTAGCATCGGGCTCCCCTTGTGCAGATCATAGGGACATCCGGATTTGGTCACGAGGCAACCTTGGTCGGTTTTCAGTTAGAGCCCTTTATCAGTCTTTGTATCTTGTTCCCTCTAGGCGGTTTCCTTATAGGATTGTGTGGAATCCCGGTATTCCCTCAAAGGTATCTTTCTTCTTATGGAATGCAACCCTGGATAAAATTCTAACATGTGACCATTTACAGAGTAGAGGATGGCGAATGGCTAACCGTTGCTTTTTGTGCTTCCAAGCAGAAGAGTCTGTTGATCACCTTTTGTTGCACTGTCCTATTGTGTTCGGGATATGGGGTTTCTTTCTCTCCTGCGTAGGGGTGGCCTGAGTCTTTCCCTCATCCTTTCTTAACGTCTTATCTTGTTGGCCGAAGATAACAGGTAATGGGGCCAGGGGAGTGATTTGGGCAGTGCTCCCGGGGGCGATTTCATGGATGGTTTGGAAGGAGAGGAATAACAGGATCTTCGAGAATTCTTCCTCTTCTGTGACATGTCTCTGTGAGCGGATCCGTATGGTGGTGTTGGAGTGGGTGGGATTATATTTCGATATGGAAGCCTTGAGGGAGTTGTTAGGGTGATGTATATGGGTTGAGAGCTCGGGCTTCTCTTGGCTGAGTTTACGCATGTGTAAACTTTTCTTTGGCGATGCCGCTTTGTTCTTCCTTGTATCTACCTTTCTTTTTTAATAAAATCTGCTTTACCAATCAAAAAAAAAAAAAAAAACTATGATGCGGATATTAATCAAATTCGTCCGATTATGTAATCAAACACAAATATTCAAATTCAGATAATATCCGAATTTGACTAATTAATATCCAAAGAAATTATCCAAATGATTGGGAAACTGAAGAAATTTTTATTGGAGATCATGGGTTATTTGCAACTTGGTATGTCCGGTCCCAATTGGCAGTGAGTGGGAAACTGAAGAAATTTTATGGCGTTTTTTAGTATTTATTTGTTTTTGATCGGTAGGTGTTTTGAGTATTTAATCTTTTAAAGAGTAAGGAACGGTTTAGATTGCGAGGGTTTCATAAGCAATGAAAGGATTTACAGGGAATATAATTATGAAACCGTCAAAATTAAGCAAAAAAAATAAAAATTATCAAATGAATTCATCCTAAACAACAAAGATAAACAAATCAGTCATGACAATATATCAAACCGAAAATAACCCAAAACAGGTTCAAATCAAGAGATAACATCTAAAAAACCTATTTTTTTTAACGGTCAACCCCCAAAAGAACAAGCAAATGAAGATCCAAATTACTAACCAACTCACACATACCAAAAAAAGGTCACTGATTTCTGCACTATAAGATGAAGAAAAAGCAAAATACATAGTAAGAGACTACCTTGGATTTTCTGAGGGGAAACCCCTTTGAATGCTGAATCATATAACCGTTTTAAGTCTTCTCACTTTCTCATCCCTCTTCCAAGTTACAGGATTTTGAAGGGAAGATACTTTCTTTTCTGATTGTTTTTCTCGCTATGGCTTTTGTATTACAACATAAGGCATATGCCAAATTACCAAAACCTAGGAACAGAGTCTTGGACAATGTGTATTTCTTATCCCTCGCCACGACCCGAGCTCAAGTCTCATTTGATTAAGGCTGACAGACAGACGCACATACAGTTTTGAAGAGGGAGAGGAGAGGATAGAGACACACCAAAGGTTTGAATCATTTGATTTAGAACGGAGAGGAGAGCAGACAAAGAGTTCTATCTAAGAAGACTTGGTTAGGGTTAGGGTTTGTTGCAACTTATAGATTTATAATAGGGGTGAATTTATTTTAATATCCTTTTTTTTTATAGGTAAATTATCCATCCCATATATAAAAGAAATACAAAACAGTTCACACAACAACTGAACCCAAAACAAGACAAGAAAAACTAAATAGCCCTGAGGACTAGTTCAAGGGGGGAAAAAAAACATAAAGTAATCTCCAAGAAACAAAGCCATAATCAAAATAAAGATAAGAATGAATGCTCAGCTCCAACTAGACCGAGTACCCCTGTCCTCCTTAGCAGATAGCCAAGATGAGAGAAGACACATGGCCCTATGGAGAGATGAGAGCTCAAAAATTCTACGATTCCTTTCCTTCCAAATGGACCGGAGAATAGCCCCCGGAATAATACTCCGGGCTACCTCCAAATTACCTTCAACCTTAACAAAGCCCAACTGGATAAGAATCCCCATAAGGTACGAGGAAAAACCCAACATACACCCAACCAGGATAGGAATCTCCCCCATATCCCAAAAGCAAAAGGCCAATGAAAAAGTAGGTGATCAATTGATTCTTCATCTTTAAGGCACATAAGACATCCATTGGCCATCTTCCAATCTCTATTTTTCAAGTGATCATATGTAAGTATTTTATCCAATGCTGCCAACAAAAGAAAAAAGGATACTTTGGATGGGATATTCTGATTCCAGACCTGTTTATGCGGGAAGGGAACCCCTTGGACCACTCTAGAGACCTCGTATAGAAATCTCACTGAAAACTGACCCTTGTTGTAACTAGCCCAAATTCTGGCATCTCTAAGATGAGGATGAATTTTAGTAAAATGAAGCCGCTCCAACAAGCTAGATACACTTTCGAGTTCCCAATCTTGAAGATTTCGTCTAAACTTCAGACTCCAAAATATATTATTATCCACTTTCTCAAAGCAATTCCACTGATGCTTTCCTATCTGACACTATTGCCCACAAGTTGTTGAATTCTTTCTTGAGCGTTATTTGGCCGCACCATCTATCCGACCAAAATTTGACCTCTCTGCCTGAAGGAACTCGAAACGAGATGTGTCTTGAGAAATCCTGCCAGCTTTTCATGATACTTTTCCATAGACCGCACCCGTGGGATCCACGGACTGGTTTGGGGCTCCACCTTGAAGACTCTCCGTACTTATGAAATATCGCTTTTCTCCACAAGGACTCCCTTTCTGTCCCAAACCTCCATAGCCATTTGCCAAGGAGAGCTTTGTTACACTCAACTAGAGAGCGCACTCCTAACCCCCCTTCCTCAAAAGGGTAATAGATATATCTCCAAGCCACTAGGTGATAATTTCTAGCACCATCTTTATCATTCCACAGGATATTACGTTGTAATCTTTTCAAAATGTGAGCCACTGAAGTTGGGATGATAAAAAGCGAAAGGAAATATATCGGTAAACTATTAAGACAACTTTTGAGGAGGGTCATTCTACCCCATTTGGATAACTTCATGGAACTCCACCCAGACAACCTCCTCTGAAAACGCTCTATCACCAGATCCCAGATCGCCTTATTTTTGAATCCTGCCCCTAGAGGAGGACCCAAATATGTTGCTAGTAATGCTCCTTGCCGACATCCCAAAAGAGGAGCTAATTCAGACAAATTTGACATCTCACCAGTCTCATACATTGTGCTCTTTTCTAGATTAACTCATAAGCCGGACATTGCCTCGAAATATCTCAAAAGACTTCTGAGAATTGCTATTTGTGACCCCGTAGGTTGGCACAAGATTAAAGTGTCATCTGCAAATTGAAGATGATATAGAGAAGCCAGTCTGTCCTAGCCCGAATCCCTTTAGAGCTACACCTTCCATTCTACTCATCATCTTGCTTAAGATTTCAGTCACTAAGATGAATAGGGGGGATAGAGGGTATCCTTGCCTGAGACCTCTAGAACTCCTAAAATAACCAGCGGGGCTACCATTTATCAATATTGAGAACGAAGCCGAAGAGTAACAAGCCTTCATCCATCCCCTCCACTTACTTCTAAATCCCATTCTTCGCATGATGTATTCCAAAGATTCCCAGTTCACGTGATCGTAAGCTTTTTCCAAATCGATCTTGCATACCACACCTAGATTTCCGAATTTTCGCCTCTCATCAATGCACTCATTTGCAATAGGGATTCCATCCAGGATGGAATTTATCACTTGCGATCATCTGAAAAACAGAGGATGGAGTTTAGCAAATCGTTGCTTTTTGTGTTGCGAATCAGAGGAATTAGTGGACCACTATTTTATGCATTGTCCTTTTGCATCAAAGGTTTGACTGAGTCTTTCCAAAGTCCCTTAAGGGCTTTTTATCCTATTGGCTCTCGGTAAGTTTGGACACCCCCTCTCTTCTATTTGGGATTTTCTCCCAGGAACAGTGGCTTGGTCGATTTGGAAGGAGCGGAATCGTAGAGTCTTCGATGATTTAGCCCTCTCCCCTCGACGGATCTGTGAGGGTGCCCACGGCCTTCTGGTGGACTGGTGTTCAATCAGTAGAGACCTTGAGGGCATGGATCTTTTAGCGGTGTTGTGACGGTGACTTGGTTTCTCTTGGTCTGCTTCAAGGTCGTGACCCCATTTAGTTAGTTCTTGTAGCTTAGCCAACTTTTATGTTCTCTCTTTAGATTATTTTCCTTGTAGTGGCTTATTTACTGTTTTTACATCTTTTGTTCCAACTTCCGAGTTCTCTTTCTTGTGATCTCTTTTGCTGCTTTTGTATTCTTTTTTATTCTTCTTATATATAATCTCTGATTTATCGATCAAAAAAATTGAGATAAAAAAAATTACAGTTGTACCTAAAATTTTAGTAAAGATTTATACTTGTATGAAGGGCATTTGTGTCATGTTTAAGTCATACTAATCAATCAGATAATTAGCAGAGCGGATAGTGCTATATCCGTAGAAACTGATAATAATCTACTTAATAGGATTTGGATAACTATCCGACTCCATTGACTACCCACCCCCACCACCCAAGGATTAAAAATACAGTTTTGGCATGCATAACAAACTCTGCAAAAACCATTACATGACGACATTACGGTCCAAAGCGTAGCAAATAAACTATTCTCATTTTCAATATAAACAACACTACTTTTGGACGTTTATACTAATATAACGATAGTATTTTTATTTAAAGAAATTGTATTTTCAATTGTTTTTAGTATAAACAACCCATTTTAAGTCGTGTTTAGTATAAACAACCTATTTTAAGCCGATATAAGTCATTAATACTAAAAACAACGTTGATTATAAAACAAAAACTATTTTAGGTCATTATTAGTAAAAACGACACATATATAATTTTTAGTTTTAAAAAAAAACCGTTGTACTAAAAACGACATTTTTTGTTGTTACAATATTTTATGGTACCAATCAAGGTTTTAAAAAACGGTTTCGGACACCGTAACGGACACAGCTGAAACCTTTACGTAACGGTTTTGGCCTTTACTTTTTTTCTATTTTTTTTGCTTAAAAAAATCCAATAAATTTCAAGAAATAAAAAATAAAAAAAAAACATATAATAAATTAGTAACAAGATACTTTTAAAGCCAATATGAAGCTCAAATTTTAGAAATAAGGAAATTAGGTGGGTTGAGGGTTGAAACATACCCGAAATAAAGAATATGTCTTGGATTTTTTTAAATCTATGAATTAAACTCCAAATCAAGTTGTTAATTTACAAAAAAAAAAAAAAAGATTTTAGGGAAAAAAAAACTAAGAATAGGTAGAAAAGAAGAGAGGAAGCAAAGATGACGTTTTAGAATCAGTTTAGGGATTTCGGAATCCAGTCCTACGATCGAAACCTTTACGTATCGGGCGAAACGCCCATTACGTAACTGTTTCAGGCGTTACGGTTTTGTTTCGGGATAAACGGGTAAAGGCACGGTATCAGGTATCGGAGGTCACCGAAACCTTAACGTAACAGGCTTTACATAATGGTTTCGGCATTTTTTTAAACCATGGTACCAATGACTATTTTTGTTCGATTTCGGAGATTTCTATTACCATGACCCCAACACCAGCATGGATACGAAACTTATTATAGATACCAACCTCTACACCAGCATGGACACGGTCACAGAACTTATTATGGATGTGGGACAAAAGCGGAGTCATAAAACTCGCAAATGCAACAACTGTAGTCTAACATACATAATGTTTTTGGCAACTTTTCTCATTTGACCAGACCTAACACTATGATTATACCATTATCCTTACACTCGGCCACACAAAGATGGTGATGATGGTGGTGATATGTATGAGCCAGCCCGTAATTCAATGTGGCTTTAGAATTTAAAGGTGATTACAATATTACATTATTCATTACATAATTTTTTTACATTTGTATATTTAATTACCTATTATGTAATTATGCTTTTGTAATTCTAAGTTTGCAACATGAAAAGAACATTTCGTCTATTTGTCATTATCAAGTTACTTATGTGTTCGTGATTTTGCGTTACTTACAGTTGGTCAGTTACAACTTATATCTTAGTCTAAGATTTTTTATTTTTTTTTATCAATATCTCATCTTATTAAAGAAAAACAGCCGACGGGGAAGCTACAAAAGTTGTTGAGCTTCAAGTAAATAAACTCAACGCTAACTGACTACAAAAGAAAACCCCCAACCTACATCAGGAGCGACAAAGACTACACGACACCTTCAATATCCTCCCTTGGGAAATGCACACCTACCCACTCCAAGACTATCATCCTTATACGGTTACAAAGGTGGGGCAGTGGACTTGAAACATCTTCAAAAGTACGTCGATTTCTCTCTTTCCAAAAAGACCAAGAGATAGCCCCAGGAAGAACTCCCCAAATCGTCTCCCACACTGGACTCTAAGATTCTTAGATGGACTAACTAATAGAGTTGGTCACTTAGTTATTATCATATTTATGTTAGATCAGGTACTTTATCATTAATCTTGTGCATTTAACAATTTTATTCATTTTTCCAAGTTTAATGTTTTCCTTTTTCTCTATTTTATTAATTTTTTCAACAACCAAAAAACATGTTTAGGACTCGGCCAATACATAATAGTCGCGGCGTTATGTAACGGTTTTGGTAGGAACCGTTACACTTAGTGAAACTGTTATTTAAATCCTTCATGAAAACCCACTTGATGATCATAAACTTGAGTTCTTCAAATTGAGATACTAGTATTTATCCAGAAATACATGTCAACCCAACCAAACACCAAAAAGAAAACAGAAGAAGCTCCCCACAAAGGCCCCAATTGTCCACCCACAAATAACTCTTCCATTTTTTATTTATTTTTTCTCAGAACACCCCAATTCATACCAACTGCCTTTAAGAAACAACCACACAAAAGCTCAATGAAAGATCAATGGATGAATAGATGATCCATGGTCACTTCATTCTTAAGGCACCTCACATGAAATTCGAAAATCGAAACATATATTTCAGTTCAGAGTGCTGCTATAGTAGTCAAAGTTCTTTACAATCTTGTTCAACAAACTCCCAGGATCAATTCCCCCCCACCCCATTAACTACTTCCTCCAGCAAAAACAATAATTGGTAATGTTGTTCACAAAACATCAATGATGTTTGCACCATTAGCACTAGTAATCCCTTCAACAACATTGAACTACTCTAACAGCAGCCAAATATCTATTTGACAATTCTCCAAAAACTATACAGTTGTTAAGTATCAAAGTGTGAGAAACTCTCAGAGCACTAAGGTAAAGTCAATATAAAACAAAACAAAAAGGAAAACACAAAAATTCCTGGTGTAATTTTTCATAAATTTAATAAAGATTAGATTCATCAAATAAAAAAATATTTAAAAAAATAGAGTAGAGTAAAGAAAGTTCAATATACCACCTATTCAACATTAATATTATGTTTTCCAACACTTGTTAAATTTACGTAAAACTTAATAACCATATGCCACAAAAATTTGGATCAATTGTTAACCGAATAGGGGTGGTATATTCTAGATTATGCCACAAATTATATCAGAACCGGTAAATGATTTGGTGCAAAAACATCAATGAAATAAACCAATTATGTGAGGATTTGACTAAGCAAGGAGCCAACAACATACACTTTTGAGCACAAATAATAGAGAAGTATGTTAAGATCCTAAATAGATACAAGGCTTGATTGGACATGTTCCATCAGTGTGGGGGCTTTTGGCGTATTGGCCAGATCCAATCAAAGTAATTATTGATTATTTTGACAGAATCACGCACTGTAAACGTTTCCATCTATGCTCAAATTAAGAAGAAACAAACCACATAGAGAGAGAGAGATGGATCGAACAAACACGAATAGTAGAACGAATTAGTTCCAGATCCAAGTAGTTCCAAAAATATATTGAATGAAACATCATAACAACAATCATGTAACCCTAAAAACCAAAATCATATATTAATGACAATAACAAACCAGAGAGAGAGAGACGTACTGAGCTCGGAGAAGAAGAGCAATAGCATGAGGATAGAGGAGAAGAGAGTGATGAGACCACCGGAGAGGGTTCGACTATAGAAATCTTCGTTGATCTTCGGGTAGGCGTCCCAGTTCCGAAGCTTGTTGAACATGTCCATGGCGGCGAAACAGAGGAAGAGGAAGCCCTAATATTCTTATTTCTAGGGTTCCACCAGCCTTTCTTTCTTCTTCTTCTTCTTCTTCTTAGATGGAAACCAGAGGGAGGGACGGTCACTGTCAAATCACCTCCGGCACTACAATAGAAGAACACGACAGCCTCGCCGGAGAACCCTATCCCTCGTCTCCTCTGTTTTACTTTTGATTCGACTTAACCAATTGTTACCTGCTTCGTCGGTTGCTTAATTTGGTTCGCTTATTTAAAGCATGTACATGTCAAAAATATATATATTTCTTTTTCTCAACTCCAAAAGCAAAACAAATCTATGGGAGATGAAAGAAAATGAATAAACAAAAAAATTAAAAATAGACAATAACAAAAAATATATATATGAAAATCCCTGGTAGTTTAGTCATCTTATGAGATTTTTTATATGTATCTTATTAAAAATAAATGTAATCATTTAAAAATTCATAATTTTATTATTATATATAAATTTTTATCTCATTATTATATAACTTCAAGAGAGAAAGTTTGCATCATTATAAAAAAAATTATTTCGTTTCATCTAAAAATTTAATATGTCAAAATTATTTAAAAGTTTTAGAAATGATAATATTTCTTGTAAATAAATTAGTTATTTAAATAATTAGTTATTAGAAAAAAAAATTTACAAAGAAGATAAAATGTTAGTCTCTTCATATTCTTCAACCCGAAACAACATCTAATTAAATTTTTTTTCTAATGGGACCCACTCTAACATTACCACCGATTTGTATAATATAACAAAATAAAAATAAAAATCAAATAGAGATACCATGTCAAGAAACTCAATTTTTTATAGAGTATTTACTAATTAAAGAGTTAATATAATTAATTATAACCTAAATAAATCAATATATATATATATCTATAAAAGGAGAGATTAAGGGTGGACCATTATTTTAGGAAAAATATCTTTCCTTATTTTATTATTGTTAAATTTTTTTATTTTTTTTACAATTAATTGAGAGATGAAAGACTTTAGAGGAAACCACTTGACACTTTGACACTAATGAATATCAAGAATAATTTGAATTTTATTTTATTACTCTTAATATCAATGATAGCGTGAATCTCATTAATTTCAGTAAGAATAATCTATGTTGTTTCAAATCATCACTGTAAGAGCAAAATAAAAGACCACAAATAGTGTTTAAGATGCACTAATATTCAGCCGAAGCTCCATGTAGAGACCCATAAATATAGAGGTAAGTAATGCCAGAACTAGAACCTGACAACTTCCAATAGCATCGAATTACCAAAAATTTAGTATCCAGACTCAAGAACTTCCTAATAGCTGTTGTGAAAACAAACCTCTTAAGATTTTCACTCTAGATGTTCCAATCTTTAGGAAAAACGTCCCTGATGAACTATACTAACTAAAATGCACAACATGTCAAATCCTTACATATTTGAGAATGAAAAAGTGTCTTGTGGATTTGTCTACTATTTATAAGGGATTAGAGAAAATGTAAACCAAAAGTTAGAAAATTTGATGAAGGTAAATACTACAATTTAATAAATTACAATTAAAGAATGAGAATGTGGAGAGAAGAAAAAAGAGACTTTTAGACTTCATATTTTTAATAATTTAAATGTTACAACTTAATTAATTGCAATTAAAGAGCAAAATTAGAAAAAAAGAATAAATATTTAATGTGTTATAATTTAATTAATTGTAATTAAAAAAATAGAATGTGAGTGGGTGAAAGTGAGCATTTAACTCATCACTTAATTAGGAAGGAAGAACAATAATTAAATATGTGACGTGACATATTCTTATTGGATCAATTAGAAGATATGTGACATGAATCAGAATAGAGAATAAAGGCTAATGAGATATGTCACGTAGAACCAACCGGCATATAGTATTCGTATAGATAGATAATAATAATAATCTCTACATTTATAATGAGAGAATGGGTGATAGCGTTTGTTGAAAATATATCCCTATGATTACCCTCAAATATCTACTATTTTTTAGCCTATTAAATCTTCAATCTTATCTCTACTCTTATGTTATCAGTAACTATACCCTATTTAACGTCGTAACCGCTGCCTGCATAATTTAAACACTCTCATTTCCACCACGATTCCAGTTTGACCGTTACCTCATCCCACCTCTCGCTCCCCTTTCACTCTCTCTCTCTCTCTCTCTCTCCTCTCCTTTCACCCCTTGCTACTGTTTCTATTGAATCAAGACATGGAATCTGCATGTTTCTCTGATCCTCACTCATTATCGTGACTGCCGAAGAGGTCGATGACCACTTTGTGGAAAAGTCTAAAAAATTTGAATGTTTCCTCTCCTTCTCACTTTCTGTGTATCTTATATCTTAGAATTTAAATCAAAGCTTCATTTTGGAATTCTTAAATTTAATATCAATGGATGATATTATATATACGGGATAATGTTTGGGTTTCGTGATTCAATCAAGCAAAGAAGTGGGTTTGTTTCCCGTCGCATGGCTGTTTTAAGGGGATACATAACATCCATTTGGTCGCTTATGGGTATGTGAAACAGTCCCTTCCTAAAGTTTGATCAGCCCACCCTCTCATCTTTGCTCAGATCAACTTGTTGCCCACGATCTCATTTGCTCATCCAAACATACCTTACCAGTGAGAGAGAAAAACCTCATTCACCATTGATCCTTTTCCCCACTAGGATCCCTCTTCCCAGTCTCTCCCCTTCTCCTCTCTCTCATGTGCATCGCACGTGCCGCCCACTAGTTACTATAGTGAGAAAGCTCCCTTAGTAATGGAAATCCTCAAATTCTCAAACTACCTTTATATTAGAGATATTCTGCCCCCTTAATAAACGTAGCCTCATTTTTTGTAAATTCCCTAACTACACTTATATAAGACAAAACCTTTATTTCCCAAACTACCCTTTTCTCATCTACAATCTATTTACAGTCCCTTACCAAAACTACCCTTATATCATCCACAGGTTAACATGTATCCTTTTTGACACTCCTTAACTGTGGTTAAAATGCACTCACCTCTAGGGTTCACCCTAGTCTCTCTCCCCCACCCCTCTCTCACGTGCATCGCACGTGCAACCTACTAGTACTATTATAATGCGAGAGGCAAGCGTAGCCTGATTTTCCCGAAATTCTCAAACTACCCTTATATAAAACAAAACTTTGATTTAATGTTTTACTTTAATTCCCAAACTACCCCTTGCTCATCTATCTATCTAGAGAATGGAATCACAGTCAATCGTGATTGAACTCGGGAAGAGTTCAATCGCACTTGTGGGTTAACACGTAACCCTTTTAACTCCTATTAACTATGGTTAACTCATTCCCCTCGCTCTCACGTGCATCACACGTGCCACCCACTAGTTTTGGTAAGTTATATATAAAATAAAAGTTACCCACTCCCTAAATTTATTTTAAGTTATATATAAAATAGAATTAAAGGGAAAATTGATTGAATTACGTTAGTTTCATTCCCCTTTTGTGAGATATGTTGGCACGACCACACACACCAAAAAATATATATTTTTCCTTTTACATGCTTGCTTAATTTTGGATGATTATCTTTTAGCATGTTTTATTTGTTAGTATGATTTTATAATGAGTTGGTCTATGGGTACTCAATCCCAAATATACTCCCTCATCATAACCGTTTATAACTAATCGCTAAGGGTCAAGATTCTTATTTTGTCTTTTCTAATGCCCACATCAGCTTTAATCCTAATCATTTAATGATTGAGTTAAACGGTTATGATTAGGAAGTACACATTGGGAGCAATCGTAGACTAATTCATAATAGTATGATTGACTTGTAAATTTGAATCTGGTTTTTAATTATTTAAAATGAATTTAGGGAGTGGGTAACTACCTTTGATGGGAGTCTAAGGTTGTCTAATTCATTCCCTTAACTCAATCGAACCTATTACCCAAATCTCTGTTAAATTTTGCCGTATCCATTATTTGATTAAGGTTCCTATTCTCCATTCTTAGAATAGGTGAATACTCTATAATTAGGTAATTTTCATTAAAAACTAGAATTTTTCATGAGTACCCATGTGGAGTATTACCCATTGTATCTCTTTGAGAATGGAAGGAAGATGTGCATTGTTGTGTTTAAAAAGCAGTCAGACACGTTTCTTCAATTTTTTCTTATTATTATTGGAGGAAAGATTCTTTAATTGTAGAGAGGTGGAAGGACTCTATTAAGAGAGTTCTCAAACAAATACACACGGTTCTTTCTCGTTATCCCATCCTTAATCTCTCAAGACTATAAAAGTTTCAACTCATTCTCTCACACTCATGTCAAGTGGGTTCGAGTGGGTTTTGTAGGAAACGTTATGGCCATAAAGCCAAAATAACGTTCTACTTGAATGCTACTTCTTGTAACTGTCACCACATTGATGGAAGGACGTTTCTCTGGAATAAATAGGGACATCGGACAGTTATGAATGAGTCTATATATAGACCGGATCTATATTGATCTTGGTATGGGTAAGCAATAGCCCAAATACATGGTTGTGGAGAAAACCATCATTCCAGCGATTACCAGCCTCATGGCATTCCCCCTTCATCTTCTTCCTTGTTTTTCAATTTCCAACAGTAGTATCAGAGCTTTGGAAGAGATGAGGAAGACTTGATTTTGGTGGCAGCGAAGTTGGTGATGAAACAAGTCTATCTTCCGATTAGTAGTATCCCGATCATGGCAGGTTTCCATCTGCAGTGAATGATGGCATTGCAGATGCATCAGCCACTGACTGCCTAGTAACGATCATTCATTGCCCCGCAGTTGATTTTGGAAGTGATGACGATTTTATTGACAACAGAAAGTTTCTTCATGTTTGCCACAAATCCACATCACCAATGTCGATTTCTTCTTTGCCTAGTAGAATCGACAGCACACCGACAGATAAGGACTTTAACAATCGATGTCATGGGTCATCTTTGCTTGCGTATTAAGGAGAGCAACAACGACATCTAGACGGGAGCAAAGACCATATCGCCGCCAGAACAATATCTGGTAGGCATGATCTTCAGATAGAGCAAAGATACCGAATCCCAATGCCGGAGATTTTGTTGCCGTCAAATCTTTTGCATATGGAGCAAATGGTGTGGCGAGGACATTTATGGTTGTTTGCTCACTGTTGTAGCCGTTACTTTATGGTCGTGGTCCACAGTGACCCTGATTAGATCTCATAGAGTTCAATTCCCGTTCTCGACGCTCACGACAATGAGAAAGTGAAGGAGATTTATAAAAATGGGTGGATGAGAGAAAAGTGTTTAAAGTTTATCTTTAAGTATTGAGCATATACAATAGACGTTTCCTTTTGTTTTCTGTTGATGACGTACAGATAAGGCTTAAAAGTGTTTTTTGTAAAGTGTTAGCTAATTCACTTATTTTGGTGTGTAAAGCGTACACCCAATTTTTGTGTATTGTGTGCGCATTTTTTGGAAATATTGGATTTGTTATAAATCCAATTTGAGATCCATCTGAACCAACATGCTCTTGGAGACATGGAGAACAAAGTAAATTAAAAATGGGTTGCAATTCAGAAATCTTTGGTGCACATTGGCTATGGTAACACTATGAAGAAATTGTCAAATTTCTGAAACTCGAACTCTTTACATTATCTATTAATAAGTTATGATATATATTGCATGTTATGTTAGTTAGTCATGTAAGATTTTTATGAATAGGTATAGTACACTATAAATAAGGTGTTGGGCACAAGTATAAAAATAGAGTGTACAAATAACATAGTTAATGACATTGGTTAAAAAGGACTAGCAATCTTAGCTTTAAATTCATGTTATTTGATAATTAACAGGTAAGATTAGCTTGAAAGCTAATGAAATCTCAACATAAGCATGTATAGAATAGTGGGAGCATATATTATGCAGAACTCCTTGATTAAAATATTGTGGCTATTGAATTCAAGAATGATAAACTTGATGGAGGAATATATATGATAATAATCTCATGTTGAAATATAGGATGAAATATATAATATAAAATAATAATAGTCATATATTGAAAAGGTAAATGTGATGGTAAATCATATATATTTCATTGAGAAAACTTCATGGCTAATCAAAATTATGAAAGCATGATGCATGCGATGTCTTATTAGCAAGTAGTACAAATAATCCTATGTTGCTATTAATAGTAATTAAACATCTTAAACTATATTTAAAGCTTTTGAACTTAAAGTTCTTGGATATATAGATGCTAATTTTACTGGGGATATTTAAGGATGAAAAAAATCAAATTCCACCTCAGGTTTTGTTTTCCTTTTTAGAGAAGTTGTTATTTCTTGATAAAGTAAGAAACAAATATGTAATGCCTATGTACTCATATAAAACTTGGTTTATTGCTTTAATATTGTCTTATCTTAATACCGTTTGGATAAAACACTTCATAGAAAATATGAAAATTGGTAAAATCGACGGGCTAGTTCACTTGTTTTGTGATAATCATTAAATTGCTATGAGACTGGATTGTAAATGGAGTTAATAGCTCCAGAGGCATATATGTAAATTACAATTAAAATATTGTTGATGTAAATGTAAATTATTTACACTGATATAATTGATAAATTATTTGATAAAGATAAAGTGCGGAATTATTTTAAAGCTTATTGGCTTTATAGTGAATTTCATGGCACTTATCATGAGAGACACAACCCCAAAGGCATGTATAACTTCATAATGATGTATATGTTCATAATGAGAAATTCACTGATAAATGTGTGTAAAACCTTATGACATATGATATATATTTGTATATCTGTATATTTATTTCACACATTATTTTATCATGAGTGAGTAACCCATATAAAGTGTGTAAAATCTCATAAAGGTTTGTATGTTCAAAATGGTAAATCCAATTGATTAGTAAAAGTAAATCTTATGAGATACATAAGTATATTTAGGTATTATTTTTGAACTTGAGATTTTGTCATGACGGGTACATCCGTGTACATTGGGAAAACCTCATGATTATAGCATAAAGGACATATCCGTGTACATTGGGAAAACCTCATGATTGAAGCATGACGGATATATCCTTGTACATTAGGAAAACCTCATGATTGTAGCATGAAGGACATATGCAATGATGTTGTGAGAACTTCATAGCTTAACATATTCATAATGATTAACTTCTTTAGTTGAGAAGAGTTTTATGATATGTAACAACCCACATGGTCAAGTGGGAGTTGTTTGGCTCGTATGACCAAGTATGAGATGTAGGAAATGTTATGGCCATAGAGCCATAATAACGTTCTACTTGAATGCTCCTTCTTGTAATTGTCACCACATTGATGAAAGGGAGTTTCTCCAGAATAAATAGGGACATCCGACCATTATGAATGAGTCTATATATAGACAAGATTTATACTAATCTTAGTATGGGTAAGCAATAGCCCTAATACATGGTCGTGGAGAAAACCATCATTCCGGCGATCACTAGCCTCACGACATTCCCCCTTCATCTTCTTCATTGTTTTTCAATTTCCAACAGGTTTTGTATGCATGCCTATAAAAATTAGGATAGATCAAAGTAGAAGATGCTAAAATGCCCAATGTTGATTATGAAAAATATGCACATAAAATCTTAAAAAGAAATTAATTTTATGAATTAATTATAACCTTAAATAATTGTACTAATTCTTGTTAAAATTTTTATTAATTATCTAAAGTAATTTTTTTTCTAGAAAAGGTTAAACACAAAATAATTAAATCTTACATATATAACTTATTACGTGCAACGGACGTGCACTTTTACTAGTATATATATATATATATAAGCATCTAAATAAATATATAATAAATAATTATTTTAGAAATCATGAATTTTTATGGGTGATTCTTAAATCTAAAAGAAAAATTCGTCAAACTCAAAATATAAACAAATTCACAAAATCCAAAGAAAATACAATCGAACTCGAATAATTGGCAAATCAAAACCGTTTGAAAGAATTGTGTGATTCGCTCCACGAATTGTTAAGATTCGCTCAAGTTCGCGGTTCGATATAGGAGACAACCTTGATAACCTTGCTTGGAACAACCTTAGTTGCTAATACAATGGTCCCCTCCAGGTTAGGGTTGTCAACTGTTGTGCCTGAAAAACTTCTTGTAAACCGGTCGGGCATAGATGGACCTATTCAAAAATCACAAAAATCAGGCCCAAGCCCGGCCCAATGATACCCCTACTCCTAGTCCTGGTTCTCTAAACTCAATGGGCAACTCAATCAGATGGTTGATATTGCCAGTCCATGATTTTGAGCCTTTCTAAGCATGGGCTTTATTACGAGCCAATTGTGCCTTTCTAAACTTGGGCTTTGTAACGAGCCAATAAAGCCCATGAATAGGATTTATGTTTACACCCATAATTTTGAGCCTTTCTAAACGTGGGCTTTATTACGAGCCAACTGAGCCTTTTATTCGTGGGCTTTATAACGAAGATAATAAGAGTCCATGAAAAGGATTAGGCTTACAAGCATGTTAAGAAAATTATGTTAGCAGAGATGAGACTACAGAATATATCACATATGCATGGGAGATTCTTAAGGGGAGGAGAGAGCTAGCGTGGATCCTCAGCAATGGCATTAGAAAAAAATTTGGAGAGAAATCGAATCATGAATGCTTAGAGAGAAGTGAACCAGGCAGCAGTCATAGTGACTTTTTTTTTTGATGAGAGATATTATTTACCTACTTTGTCGGCCGGTAAGAAGTTAGCTTGGGCAGTGGAGATCTTGCAACTCATACCTAGTTGGGATTAGATAGACCTCCTCCAACACTCACGCAAGAGGCGGGGGTGTTCAGTCATAGTGACTTTAATGGACTAAGAAATTGAAAACAGTGGTTGTATGGGTTATAACTACTTTCCCATGTGTCTTATTTGTCACAAAACTATGAGCTGGAGCTAGCAATCCCAACCGCGAAGTCCGAGACAAAGGAACAGAAAAGACTTTCTCTATGCCCTCCTCGTTTTGAGACATTATGGTTTTAGAGTCAATCCAGTAACAAAGAACAAATCCATAAAAACTTGGGGTCATGATTAGCGAAATGTAACTTGGCCCGATTAATAAATGGGCCGAGCAGGGCCAGCTACCTAAACAAAAATGTGCACAATTTTGCCTATGAACTAAATAGACTTAATTGGCCAGTTTAGTCGGACCAAACCCAGTTAGAAACTTACTAAAATAGGCCACGTGTTTTAGAATCCAAGTCTAAGCCCAACCAAACTAATAATTGGGTCAGGCTGGGTGAGCCTAGAGCAGCCTGGCCGGCCCATTGATACCTCTAACCTAGATAAATTATTACCCTGGTGATTGGCCTCGGATTGTCTCTGGCGAAGCCAAAAAAGGGTCTCGGGCAATCATAGAATGTGGACATTAGGCAGAAAAATTGGGAGAAGTCATTTCATTTCCTCCCCATGATTTTGACTTCTCCCCACTTGATATCTCGCCCCCTTTTTCTCACATACTTATCGCCACGTGTTCCATTATGGGTAAAGAAGTCAAAATCATGGGCCCCATGATTTTGACTTCGGCCCCATGATTTTGACTTCCCCACCACTTGTCCCCTATTCTGTGGTTGGGCGAGACAAGCCCTTTCTGGCTTCGCCAGAGACAATCCGAGGCCCCGGTGATTAGACCATGTCACTGAGATTTGATAATAAAAAGGTGCGTTAGCGGTTAAGACATTGTAATTGGACAAGTTCTTAGGAATATGACGTGGCCCGGCTTGGGCAGTAAGAACTCTCAATCATTCTCTTGAAACTCATCTCTTTATGATAAATGATTTGTTTGCCCTGAAATAACCTGGCCCAGATGTGGGCTCACTGTTGTCTTTGTTGGTGAATATAGTCACTCACGAAGAACAACGCAAATCTTGTATTATGATTGTTTTTTCTCCATATTTTTAATGTTGCTATTGATTCAAAGATTAAGAACAACAAATATGACAATAAGTCAACTGATGCTTACCCAATTGGTAAGGTCTAATCAATGTTGCCTAGTTTGTCGATTCGTTTTGTTCAAATTTGGGTTAACAAATCACCACTTTAGAGTGAATCTAGTTCTAATTCGCTTATCAGTTTGTTTAGGTTCTTTAATTTGGTTCATTATCTTGGTTCGCTTATATATATATATATATAAATTATAAATACATATATTGAAAATCATTTAAAAAAATATCTTTTTTATTAGCAATTTGCGAGCCCAAAAGTCACATTCGTCGGACCAAAGAATAAATTTGCTGAACCCAAATAGAAAAATCATTGAACTAACACTATTGGGTTTGGGTTCAGGGTTTGCCCATTTTTACAAACCCAAACAAAATGGTTCGCTTTGAACTGATCCGTGGTTTGGAATAGTAGGTAGTGAACTAGGTAATGATGGGTCTGGTTATGGAATACCAACATATTTGGGTTCCAAACTCTCACCCAACAAGGAATGGGCTAAACCAATGTTACTTGGTTTGTCGGTTCACTCAATTCGAATTCGGATTCGCAATTCGTCACTCTAGAGTGAACCTGGTTCGCTAGGGGTAGGACGAGATAATTCATTTTTCAGTTCGCTTAGGTTCTTTAGTTTGGTTCACTAGCCTAGTTCGCTACTTAAGCATGTAAAACAAAATATACATTTTGTATTATATTATAAAAATATATATATCTTTTAAACATATGAATAATATATTACAAATACATATTTGAAAAATAACAATAAAATGTTTTTTTATGAACGGTTTGTAGCTCAAAATATAAATTTGCCGAACTCAAAAAAAAATCAGTGGATTTAAATAAAAGTTTTTGACAAACTAAGATTGTTTTGAAACCACTATGTGGTTCGCTCAATTTCACGAACCAGTCCAAACTGTACCACAAATCAGTTCGGGTTCACTTGGTTTGCAGTTCGCTATAGCATGTAGCGAACTTGGTAACCCTAGGCTAAACATCGTGTCTAAACAAGAAAATGTTTTAGCTCACTCCAAAAGTCAAAACCTGCTTCATCTATGAATGATTGATCAAAACCTGCTTCATATGTGAATGATTGATCAGTTAAAATTCTTGTTTGGACATTGGGAGATCCCATTTTGATCAGATTTCCTTAACAAGAATATCGGTTGCACACCATATCTTTTGTTTATAGATCTATATATCTTTTGAAACCATCCCACTTAGGGGAATATGGGCAAACCTGAGGAGCATTTTAGGTTAAAAAAAAATTGTGCGAAGCATTTTGGGTATAAAAATTTGACTTAAGGGCATTTTGAGAACTAAAACATTTTCGAGAGATTTTGATTATAGAAAAAAAAATAAAATGGGCATTTTAGATATAGAAACTTAACTTAAGGGTATTTTGAGAATAAAATAACTTTACGGACATTATGAGCAAGAAAATAAAAATTATATTTTAATAATAAAAGGACAATATCCAACGGGACTAGTCGAATTAGGAATCAGTCGCCTGGCTAGTTCGACGGTTGATCCGATTATGAAAACATCGCGTTATCTATTAATAAATGACAATTTTAGAATTAAATTAAATTTCAATTAATTTTTTAGTGAAAAAAGTTTCTTAAAAATAATAAAGGACAATTTTGAAATCAAGCAAATATTCAATTATTATTTTTAAATATTATTCTCTTTATATATTAACAATATGGTAGTTTTAAAATAAATTAAAATTCAATTAACCTTTAAAGTATTGTTGTCTTTATGTATGAGTAAAGAGTAGTTTTGAAATTAAATAAAAAACATTTTGAGCCCATATGTGTAAGAGCCCTGCCCGCTCCGAGTCGTGTAATCCCTTCTAGGAAGCCGGGAGGCAGAATGGAGTCTGGCATTCCAGTTTTAGAATTAACTAAAATTTAACCCATATGTATAAGGGCAATTTTGAAATTAACTAAAATCCAATTAACTTTTGAACCAAGGAAAGAGTAATTTTGAAATGACTAAAACTTCAATCAACGTTTTGAACATGCGTTCATATATGAGTAAATGGTAGTTTTAGAATTGAGTAAAAGTTAGTCAACATTTTGATCCCATATATGCAAGGATAGTTTTAAAATTAACTAAAATTCAACCCATGTATGTAAATGTAGTTTTGAAATTAACTAAAATTTAATTCACCTTTGAAACAAGGAAATGGTAGTTTTGGAATTACCAAAATTTCAATTAGCGTTTTGAACATACTCATCCTTTTATAATAGTAAAGATAGAAAAAATATATAAATTTCAATAAAATTTTATTTATGAAGTTACCCCTATTAAAGGTCTCATATCATTGATTACTTCAACTTGTAGATATGCATAATCAGCATGGGTAGTTTAAGAAAGAAGTTACTTTCTATTTATTTTCTAATCTAAATTTCCTATAAACTGAACACACCTAGGGAAAGAACATAATAATTTCTTTAAAAAATTAGTTTCATAAACTGGACACACAAGAAAATTCAAATTCTTTTATTAATTTTTTCTTTTCTTACATCGTCTTTCTTGGACACACAATAAAATTCCAATTCTTTTATTAATTTTTTCTTTTCTTACATAACCTTTCTTGTGAATAGGGGTGATACTCGAGCCAAACGAGCCGAGTAGTGGGGTGTTCGAGCTCGGCTTGTTAATTTTTACTGTTGTTCGAACTCGGTTCAAACATAAACACTATTGTTCGAACTCAGTTCAAACATAAACACTATTGTTCGAACTCGGCTCGTGATTGGCTCATGAAAACATAAAAGAGCCCGAGCTTTTAACGAGCCTGATGGTAAATAATTATTAAATTAAATGTTTTTAAAAAATCTCTTTTTCTTTTGAAAGTGTTATCAAGCCGAGCCGAGCCACATAGGAGAGTGTAGCCGACTCATTTGACCCTTCTCATCGAGCCAAGCTGAGCAAGTGAGTGGCTAAGTCCAACTCTCTTGGGCCTTCTCTCTTTCTCAATAGTCAATTCCTTTAATAGGTGTAGAGGGGTGATTTTGATTTTGAAATGATAGGATTCACTGTAACCTCAATCTAGTCTAAATCTGTTATCCAGACCGTTCTAAATTGAGTTATTTTGAAAGAGATGATTCAGAGATCAATATTAAGAAAAATGGAAGAAATGAAGAAAATGATTCAAAGGGAGAGAAGAAAGAACAGTGAAGAATACTTGTGACAAAGGACTTTTCTTGAAGAATCTTTTACTTTCTCTCTTTGTAAATTCTTGTTGAAAATCTTATTTCTCCAGGAAATCTTGTTAGAAATGGGAGAAAATCTCATTTTTCAAACAAGAGGGTCACCTCTATTTATAGGTGATCAACAGAAATTATAACTAATTTGTACAACTGTCATAACCGTTTTTGTAACCGACTTTAGAAAGAAAATATTGAATTTTATCAAGATAAAGACGTTTTTCACTATAACTCCTTTAAGCTTTTATGACCAAGGCTTTCGGATATATTCTTCAAAGGTTAAAAGCGGTATTCATAATACTCATCTTTTAACAAATTCTATCTAAGCCCTCCAAACCACAACTCATCATCCTCTCCCAAAGCGGTTGGTAACTACATCGTGAAAGTGGGTCATACGCTTTCATGATGTACTGTTCTTTTGAGGTAATATATAAGTGTTCAGACAACAACACTCCTCTAGGTAATAATCATAATAATAATTATCTCAAGTCCAATAGAGAAAGCGGAGGTGTTGGACGAAGACACCCATCTCGTCAGGCCTTAAGAGAAACTGATAAAAAATTCATCCCCAATGCTTTCTCCCTGACTGTCAGCCCAGGAAGTACTCCATGCTTCATTGGAATAGGTAATGAGGAGAAATAGCCACACTCATTCCCACGGGGAGGTACTAATCCATACCATTCACCCATGACAAAGCAAATCTTTCTTCTGGTATAGGTCATCAGAAAGGTACACAGGGAGGTACTAATCCAAACCATGCCCATCATCATCAGAAAGACGTTGAAAGTCAGAGAGAGGCACTGAAGCCATATTGAGCATCCAAAGGCGTTAAAGCCTGAATCAGCATCCAAAGGCGTTATAGCCTGTAACTAAAATCAATGGAGTAATAACCATAATCAACTATTAATAGCGCAAGAACTATAATCATTTGCAAAAATCATTAAGGAGTAGAATCTTAACATATCAAAACATCTGTTGAGCCACGTGTCATTATTTATTGAATTATGAACAACATTCTTAAATTCAATCCCTATAAGTCAAACTTTCCAATAACATCATCAACAATAGGCAACAACACTTCAACACCACACTTCCTAACTGATGTGAGACTATTTTTGGTCCCACATCACACGTTTTTTTTTGGTAATACACATCACACTTTTTTTTTAATCTTTGTCTTGCCTTCAGCTATTGTCTTGTGGTATAGTTGAGTTAACCAAAAAAACTTGTTACTTTGAAACACACACCCGGTACACACCCACAGCCACACACACACACACACCCATACGGCCACACACACACTCACACAACACACACACGCACACCCATACGGCCACACACACACCCACATGGCCACCCACACCTACACCCACAACACACACATTCACCCACACCATACTTATTTAAATATATTTTCAATATAATGTAATCGAACCAAGCTTTTATCGAGCTGAACATGGGTGTGTTCAAGCTTGGCTCGTTTACTAAATGAGCTAAAAAACAGTGTTCAAGCTTGGCTCGTTTACAAAATAAACAAACGATACTCGAGCTTTTAACGAGCCAAGCCCGAGTAGTTCACGAATATTTTGTTCAATAACCACCCCTACTTGTGAATCAAACAGACCACCCTTAAGTTAGAGAAAAAAGTAGACATAAAGCCTTTTTTTTTGCACATTCTGGTTAGGAGAGGTTAATATCTATTTTAGGTGGAATTAACAAATACACTCACATCTTTCCCATGGGATTGATCGCGGGACCTCCCTCTCAATGAGGGGGATACACAACGGACTATTCCCACGGTCTGCAAGCAAGCTTCTTATTAAAACTCATGTTATTTTGTACTGTTATTAGGACACTTGATATGTGATTGTCGGTGATAGCTCTAACAAATATATATATTTTTTTCTATGCATTAAAGAGGGATCTCTTACTCTCTTTTGTATTCTTTCATTTTATACTAGCGGAAGGGACGTGCATTGCATGTGTGTATAGTCCGATGCACGTGAGAGAGGGGTGGGGGAGAGCGATTGGTGAACCCTGATGTGAGTGAATTTTAACCATAGTTAAGAAGTGTCAAAAGGGACACGTGTTAACCTATGGGTGCAATTGATGAGAAAGGAGTAATTTGAGGTGGGTGAATTTTACCACAGTTAAGGAGTGTCAAAAGGTGTAAATGAGAAAATGATAGTTTGGGAATTAAGTAAAACATTAAATCAAGGTTTTGTCTTAAGGGTAGTTTGAGAATTTATAACTTTAAATAGATCGTAGATGAAAAATGGATAGTTTGAAAATTTATCAAAAATTAGGTTACGGTTTGAGAAAAGTGTAGTTTGATAGATTGTAGATGAGAAATGAGTAGTTTTGAAATTAAGTAAAACATTAGATTTGTAAGGTTTGTATATATGAGTAGTTTGAGAATTCACAAAAATCAGGTTACGGGGGTAGTTTGGGGAATTTCATCATTAAGATGATTTTCTTTATTTTTATATTACTTCTTACTATGCATATTTCTCTACATCTCTATGTAAATTCTTTTTTTTGGGGGGGGGTTCAAAACATACAGTTAGGCCCCTCCCGATTAGTTGGACTATTATCTATATAAAATTCAATTGGGGGTAATGGAATAATTCAATTAGAGATCGAATCTTGTTATCGTGATATCAAAGCCGTAAGTTGTGGATTATTTATTTATTTATTGATTCCATAATTGCATGGATTTGCCTGGATCGTTTGTTGTGCGTCATCTTTCCAAATATAACAAGCATCGAATCTTGCAGTCGTGTTGGTTGGGGTTCACAGCAAAGAGGAAAGGTCCTCTTCGTTGAAGGAAAAGATGTATTTGTCTTCTATAGTTCAAGTGGTACATTGTCCATACCCTAATAAAGACTAAAGCTTTCATCTCGGTTAACACGTCAAATAATAGAGAAATCATCTTCACTAAAGACCACAGAAAAGACAGGCCATTGTTCCTAAATTTTTATTTTACCCCATTGTCAGTATGTAATTTTATTTCTTGAATGGAAAATAATCACCTCCTCTGCCGGTGACACGAGGAGGTGCGTCTTGGGTCTCCTTTCAATGCCACATGTCACCTTTTTTAAACTCTATTTAACTATGGTTAACATTCACTCACTCCTGATGTTCACCCATCTACCCTTGGATTTTAGAAAAATAAAAGATTTTTTTAAATCACTGGAGTCAAAAAAATTAACTAGAGTTCATTGGGTTGGCTTTGTGAGAGCGAGGAGCAAACGTTTGCTCCTTGCCGATGGGGTTGAATATCTGTTTTGTCATTTTCATTCGGACTTTGCATATTTGATCTTGGGATCCCCCACCAAGAGGAAAATATTTACTCAATTGTGATGGTTCTGTTCGACCAAATGTTGCAGGCTATGGAGGCATCATTAGAGACTTCAAGGGGGATCCGATTGTGGCCTTTGCCAATGGGCATCAATCTGGTACAAACATTCTACAGATGGAGATCATGACTATCAATAAGGGTCTTGATATAGCATCAGAACATGGCATCAGAGAATTTCTCATTGCCTCAGATTCGCTAAGAGCCGCAAATTGTCTCTCAAACAAAGAAGCTCCTCCATGGCAACTCCGAAATCTAGTGTCCTCTACAAAGATCAAAATGGAAATCTTACAAGTCCACTCAGTTAATCACATTTGGAGAGAATCAAATCAAGTAGCTGACGTCTTAGCCAAACTGTGCAATCCCAATACTTCCAAAACCTTTTTACTAGAAGATTTGCCTCCACAGCTTGTTTCTCTTATTGAAAAAGATAGATCGGGATGTAAATTTTCAAGAATGTAATTCCCTTTTGGTTTATTTATCTGGTAGGGGTCTGCCTAACCCCAGCTTATCCTCCAAAAAAAAAAAAATAGAAAACTAAGAGTAATTGTACAATTATCACGTGAGTTGGATTCGGTCAACAAGATCGCATTGAATTGGCGGATGCCAAATTAAGGCTATCGCCTATCGGATGCCAAATTAAGGATATGTAAAATTATTTTTAAAATGATTTATAGTCTTGTTTACTTAACAACGATCAACAAGATCGCATTGAATTGGCGGATGCCAAATTAAGGCTATGTAAAATTATTTTTAAAATGATTTATAGTCTTATTTACTAAACAATAATCACAGACGTGACATTGCATATGCAATACAGATAATTGGTCAGTTTGTTTCTGCACTTCATACCATGCACATGACTGTTGTTTTTAAGGATTATTCAATACTTACGAGAAACCCTTATATCGGTCATTGTTAGAAAAACAATTTTCTTTTCATCAAATCGCCACTTGTTAGGCTATGTTGATACTCATTGGGATAGATGTGTACTTACTTATCAATCCACTACAAGATAGGGCATTGCATGTTTCTTGGCACCATGCATATCTCTTGGAAGTATGATAAATAATCCACGGTTTCAAAGTACAACATAAAGGCCGAGTATAGAACTATGTTTGTCGCATGCAATGAGATCGTGTGGTTATGAGAATTCCTCAAAATTAGACATTCATCTTACCATCCTACACCGTTTCATGTGGATAACACCTCTGCAAGATCTATATAAACTCCATTGGCATAAAGGGATCAATTTAGAAAATTCTCCAAAATATCTTTTCTATCAGTATTATCAAAACAGGACATGATAGGCCTCTCAAATTAGAACACGAAAAGATGGCACTCATTGAAGTTTAAGCTGGTTTTTGAACGGAAGCCTATAATATAAGTCACGCCCAACTAATGCGTGATAACGTCATGTTTGGACTGGTGTGTGATGAAGACATGACTTTCCTGGCATTAGGATTTGGGAGTAAATTCGGGAGTATCCCTCTGGACTAATTTTTTTCTTTTTTCCTAAATCAGTGTTTCTGGGAGTGGTGTAGCCGTAGGCATTATTTATCTAATGTTAGTAATGTTAGTAGGTGAAACGTAAGTGGGTTGTGGGCTTTCAACTACCAGACCTCTCACAGACCCCGGTCCGCCCAAGTGGGAGACATATAATCTACCACATTAGAAAAACAAAATAACCCAACTCAAATCATGACCCTTAGTGGTTAATTATAAACGGTAAAGGATTAAAAAGTATATTTATCTGGAAGTATATTTGGGAGTACCCATAGACCAACTCAAAAAAAAAAAAAAATGCAACAAGGCCGAACTTGCACTAAATAGGGCTGCAGGAAGGTCATTCTATGTATTCGACTGCCTTCCTAGACATGCATAGTCCTGAATAATTTAGGGATTCAGCATATGCTTGGTTTTCCTTTTTCGCCCCAGGCATTTCTAATAACACCTAAAAAGGCTGTTCACACCAGGGCTTTGTCCCAATGGTAAGTGTATCCCTTCCGTAAGGAAGTGGTTCCGAGATCCATTCCCGTGAGGGTGAGAGTAGTCGGTTTACTCTCTACCCATCCCACTATCTTGAGCAGATACTAACACTGTAACTGGGGCTGCGGCCTAACCGTATAAACTGTACCCAAATAATAAAAAAAGGCCTCTTTGAGGCTTTTGCCAAATTTATTTGGCACAAATCATCTCCATAGCATTTCTCTTTTGGAGGAGTGCTACCCGACTCGCCCGGTTATACACGACCCGTTTTTAGGAAATCGTCATTATAATATAGACCAGGCTCCAAGGTTTAAGGACTCTACTCCCCCTCCTCTTTATGAGTTTAACTGAATCCGAGCTCCCAAAACTAAGGGTGTATTTGAGCTGAACCTAGCCAAGTTTGAGCTTGGCTTGAACATACTCGAGCCCAATTTGAGCTTGACTTGATCGTGATTCAAGTTCAAATGTTTAGGCTTGAGCTTGTCTTGAACAAGCTTAATCTCAAACTTTATTCAAGACAAGTCGAGGTCAGGTTAGGTTGGCTTAAGCTTGATTCATGAAATTATTTTATTTAATATTACAAGATTTAAAAAAATATATTTATTATTAAATTTAATACAATAAACTATAAAAAAATTAATACATCATATACCAAAATAAGATTTGGAGGTGGCCATTCGGCTCAATGAGTAAGTTAGATAACAATTTCTGTTTTTAACTTCTTAACTTTATTGTTATTATTATCTCTTAAACTTATTTATTATAAATTAAAATTTATTGCAATCTATGATGAAATTTTTTTTATTTTGTAATGTAAATAACATTACCAAGAAATATCATATATATACATATCTATACTATAATATAAAGAAATAAGACTCTCCAATCTCTCTAAATTTCAATCCTTGAAATTCTACAAGTGCTAATGTGATACTAGAGATAAAGTGATAGATAATATAAAGACATATTGGTTTATTGGAGAGATTTTAAGAAATTGTAATAATAGGAATAAAGAGGGAATGTAGAGACATATTAGCTATTGGAGAGATTTTAGGGGATTGTGATAAGAGGGCTAGAGAGAATATGTAAAGACGTATTAACCCGTGAGAGGGAGTTTAGGGGATTGTGAATGTTTAAGGAATGAATTTTACAGGATTGTGAATGTTTGTCTTATGAATTGTTAGTTCTAATATATCCTTATTTTTTTATTCACATCCGTGCATCAGGATGCATGGGGTCTCTGTTAATATAAATATAATATTTCGACTTGAGTCGAGCCGAATTGGGCCATAAACGAGCCGAACTGAGCCAAGCTCAAGCAAACTTAACCATAAACGAGCCGAGCTTCGACCCGAGCCATATACATATATATAATATTTTGAGCCGAGGTGAACTAAGCCAACTTCAAGCCAAACTTAGCCATAAGCAAGCCAAGCTTCGACCCAAGCCAAATCAAACAACGTCTAACTTGAGCTTGACTTGTTAAAACTTTTGAGCTCAAATAAAAGTTTGACTTGAATCCTTCGAGCTTGAAATGCCAACTTGAGCTTGGCTCAAACGAGTTGAGCGACATCGCTTGTCTTGAGTTTAGCCCTACCCAAAATGTTTCTAAAAATTTTGGTAAATATTAAAATAATGTAAGGATATTTCTATCCTTAAAACTTTATATTTATCCGGGGGTCATAGGTAAAACTATCCTTAAAATTTTATATTTACCCGGTTCATAGGTAAAACTTAAAAAAAAAAAAAAAATTAAATTGGGATTATTGCTAATAACATGCTTTAATTAGTAGTAATCTCATTAAAACAAGCCAAAAGCCGCAATCCCCCAAAACGAAGGATAATCCAATGATATGATTTCTATTGGAATCCAGATCCCAGACTTAATCCTTAAAACTAAGTCAAAACTATCACGTCTCTTGACCCCGAAAATAAGTGGATCTGATGTGTAATGGGATTGCCACGTCGGAAGAGTTAAACATGTTGACCCACTTGTTGAATCGCCAATTGGCGGGTGCCTAATGTGGAGGGCACCGATACAGTCCAATAAGGAGTTGTGGGGCCCCATGCGGTCCTCAGGATTTCTGGGCCAGAAAAAGGCAGTGTGGGCCCACTTGGGGGGGTTGGAGTCAATTTTGTGTGTGCAACTGCAAACACAGATCTTGTGCCTCCCCATGTTTAGAGGGCCACGTAAACATTGTTGGCATATTGGTACAAGCATTTAGACGAATTTACCCTTGGTTTCCTCCGTTGGTGTTGGGTAGCAAACAACAAAACGACAAGACGCAACACACACACACACACACACACTCTCTCTCTCTTGTCTCCCTCTTCAAGGCCCAGTCGTGAGCGCGTGCAAGTGCTTTAACCTCAAGTGAGTTAGTTTCTAACCGACACTTGAGTCTTGACACCAGAAGCCACGGAGCATGAACCTACCTCTCTTTTGCTTCTCTATATCTTCTGACCTTGATTTCAATTCTGTCATTCAAAGCTTCTGAGGCCTGAAGTTATTGGTCTATAATGTTAAATCTCTAATATGGGTTTTGGGTTTAGGGATCTTGATTGACTGAGATATTGAAATCCAGTTGAGGTTCTGTGTATTGGGTTTTTGAGTGTGATTTTGGATTGTTAATTTTATAGCGAGTTTGATTGAAGAAACTAGAGAGAGAGATGACAAAGCAGAATGAGACTTCGTGGTTTGAATCAATGAAAGCTTCATCTCCTACCCATATCAAATCTACGTCATCTCTGTCTGCAACTGATTATCATGCCTCTTGGATCGTAAGTACTTAGTTTCTGTTGCAGTGTTTTAGAGATTGGGGACTGTTTTTTTTGCTTAGACAATGACGATTCTTCTTTTGTAGTTTTGTCTTTTTTTGTTTTTTTTCCACTTACTGTTAGAACAGCTTCATCACCCATCTGCGTTGAGCATGTTCGAACAGATTATTAATGCTTCAAAGGGGAAGCAAATAGTAATGTTTCTGGACTACGACGGTACCCTCTCGCCGATCGTTGAAGACCCAGATCAAGCTTTCATGTCAGAATCGGTTAGTTAAGTCTGTTCTGTTCTATAATTCTATTCTATCCCTTAGTTCTCTACTATCTTACATTCTTTTCTGGTTCTGTAAATCAGATGAGGGCAGCAGTAAAGAACGTTGCTAGATATTTTCCCACTGCCATAGTGAGTGGGAGGTGCAGAGACAAGGTACATTATCTCTCTCAAAATCCTTAATTTTCATTTGTGGGTTCTAAATTTAATCATCTTATGCTTATCCACAAGACATTCGTTTTGTTTTTGACTATTTCTAATGATGTTGTTTTGTTTTGAACATGTAGGTGTATAGCTTTGTACAATTAGCAGAACTATACTATGCAGGTAGCCATGGTATGGACATTAAAGGACCAGCCAACGGTCACAAATACAAGAACGTGAGTAGTCCCCTTCTCTTCTTTCTTTCTTTTCTTCAAAAGTTTTTTCTTTTTCATTTTTTTTCTTCTAATTTTTGGATTATTCAGGGTGATCAAGCAGTTCTGTTCCAACCAGCCAGTGAATTCATGCCCATGATTGATGAGGTTAGTTCTCTCTAAAGCTCCAATCCATGGAAATCCAATATATATAAGATTTTTTTAATGAGTTTTAATATCGAATTTTCAGGTCTACAAAGCATTATTAGAGAAAACCAAATCTACTCCAGGAGCTAAGGTGGAGCACAACAAGTTCTGTGTATCTGTCCACTTCCGTTGTGTTGATGAAAATGTAAAAATCAAACTTATTTATTTACTAATTATCTTGGGGGAAAACATGTACAAAAAATTTGACAAGATGCATGAATTTACAGAGATGGAATGCACTGGCAGAAAAGGTTAGATCAGTGCTCAAGGAGTACCCAAAGCTTCGACTGACTCAAGGAAGGAAGGTGCCACGTGGCATTCATTCATTGGTCACCATGTTCTTGTAGAGAACTCCTTTAAAAAAAATGAAAAATCATGTTATCTTTTGTAATAATTATGATAAAGAATGATAGTTTTATTATGTTGGGTATGAGTGAGAGATGTCTCACTCTCTTTGTTGTTGTTGTTTTTCTTCTTCCCTATTACAGGTATTAGAGATCCGCCCCACCATAAAATGGGACAAGGGGAAAGCCCTTGAATTTTTGTTAGAGTCGCTTGGTGAGATTAACTTAAATTATCATAGAAACCAACATTTTTTCAGAGCTGAAGGAAAGTGATCTTGATTTTTTACGTGTTCTTTTATTGATTATCCTTCTTTAGGATTTGCCGATTGCAACGATGTTTTGGCAGTTTACATTGGAGACGATCGAACAGATGAAGATGCATTCAAGGTATCCACTCTTCTCAATTAAACTAATCCCTTTGTAATTCTAATTTTTACATGGTAGTAGTTGTTTTGACTAAATTCTACATTCGATTCAAGCATAATCTAAGTATTTTTAGTACTATAATTAGGTTTTGTGTGATAGAAGACAAGGGTTTGGCATACTTGTGTCTAAAATTCCGAAGGACACAAGTGCCACTTATTCTCTCCAAGAACCCTGTGAGGCAAGTACCTTAACCAACACATGCATTTCTTGTGTTTTCAGATTTTTTTATTTGTAAATATTTTGCATGTTAGATTATTTAATTTTGCTTTTTATTTCATTTGTTTTTGTTATAGGTAATGGACTTTTTGCACCGCTTGGTGGAGTGGAAGAAACTGACTATAAGAGGGCATTCCAGGGATTAAATAATTGAAGAAATTATGCCCATCCCACAAAGAGGTGTCAGGAGTAAGATGAAAATACAAATTTTCCTTGTTCAAAGAAGAAAAAAAAGGGATAAAAGAATAGTGAAAGGCTTTTGTTCTTCGCTTGAAAGCCTTGCACCTCTTGTAACTTCTTCTTGTTGCCAGGGTATTTTTCATCTTAATAGCATGTCTATTACGCGTCTATTACGTGTATTTCCCTATAAGGGTATTTATGTAATTTTGACTTGGGTAATAATATATGAAGGAGAAGAGAGGGATGTGGCCTGCTTTTCTTATTCTTTCCATATCTCTTTCTTCTTTTTCTTTTTTTTTTCTTTCATCATCTTATTTATTTATTTATAATTTCTACTTGGTAGGAGAAATGATTGCGCTAGAAAAAAATGCTACTTGGGAATTAGTTGATATTCCTAAAGGAAAATTACTCGTAGGGTGTAAATAAGTGTTTACTGTAAATTGAAGAGCAAATCGATAGTTAAGATGTATAACACAAGGTTGGTAGCTAAGGGCTATACTCAAACATATAGGGTTGACTATCACGAGACCTTTGCTCCTGTGGCAAAAATGAACTTCATTCGAGTAATTTTATCCTTGGCTGTAAACCAATCATGGCCTCTGTATCAACTAGATGTCAATAACGTATTTATTCACGGTGACGACTCCTCAAGGATTCATCTTGAAAGAGGTGAAAGGAAGTGTACAAATTGAAGAAACTGTTGTATGATCTACAACAGTCTCCCAGAGCGTGGTTTGAAAGGTTCAATGCAATAGTGACTAGTGAAGAAGATGATTTTTTTACAAAGTCAAGTTGATCATACCTTGTTCATCAAATGTATTGGGGACAACATCACAATTCTCATTGTATATGTCGACGATATAGTTGTGACAAGAAGCTAAGGTGGAAATTGAGAAGTTAAAGTATTTAGCCAATGAGTCTAAGATTAAAGATCTTGGTCTCCTAAAGTACTTCTTTGGAATAAAAGTAGCCAGATCTAGTGACGGCATCTTCATATCCTAAAGAAAGTATATCTTAAATCTTCTACAAGAGACAGGAAAACTCGGGCTATACCGGTTGATATACCTATTAAATAGAATCACAATGTAGATGATATAGAAGGCGTTCCTTTACAGGACGTTGGCAGATTCCAATAACTAGTGGGTGGACTAATTTATTTCTCACTCATTAGGCAGAGATTGCTTATACTATCAGTGTAGTGAGTAAATTCATGCATACTCCTAGATCTTCACATTTTGAAATACCATACAAAATTATGGGGTATCTCATGTCATCTCTGAGAAGGGGACCCTTATTCAGAAGACATGGGTATATGAGAATTGAGGCGTATACATATGGAAATTCGACACTTGCCAAAGATGACAGAAAATCTACATCCGACTAATGTACCTTCGTGGGAGGTAACCTTATTATGTAGAGAAGTAAAAAGCAACTTGTTGTTGCTCGGTCAAGCGCAAAATTAGGATTTGGATCGATGACACATAATATATGTGAATTGTTGTGGCTGAAGATCCTTATTCAGGAATTGGAATTCCTTGTTGAGTGACCAATGAACTTATATCGTGACAATGAGCCTACAACCAGTATTGCTCATAACCCGATTCAACGTGATAGAACCAAACATATTGAGATAGAATGTTACTTTATCAGAGAGACAATCATTAGAGGTGAAGTTTGCACTCCCTCTATAAAGACCAGTAACTAAGTGATATCCTTACAAAGGCAGTTAGTAATAACCGGTAACTTGACATGGTGGACAAGATAGGCATTCTTGATATTTATGCTCCATCATGAGGGGTGTTGTCAAGGGCATTCTGGGTATTTTGTGTCTTAATACCATGTCTATTATGTGTTTTTCTCCATAAGAGTATTTATTTAATTCCCACTTAAGTAATAATATATTAAGGAGAAGAGAGTGCTATGAATCATAACACATCCTCTCCATCTCTCTTTCTTGCTATCTTCCTCTTCTTTTCTCCTATTCGTCTAATTCTTTCTACTCTTCTATATACAAGCAAAAAAGAGATGTAATTTTGCAAATTGTATAAATAAAAAAAAAAAGTCTCTCTCTCTCTCTCTCTATATATATATATATATATATATGTGTGTGTGTGAGGCAACTTGATCAAGGGTTGAAGTCAACTGAAAATGCTATCCTAAACCCTTGACCTGAAGATCTCACCATCCTTGAATCCACACCACCATTGTATAAGAATTCACAAGCAACTTGTAGAGGATGATATGGTCCGAATCGCAGCGACCAATTTATATTTATCGTTTTTAGTATAAACAACATTGCTTTTGGTAATTTAAACTAAAAAATGACAATGTTTTATTTTTAAAAAGTCCTATTTTTCAATCGTATTTAGAAAAAACAACACATTTTTAGTGAAAACAACACATTTTAAGTCGGTTTTAGTATAAACGGCCTATTTTAAGCAATTTATAGTCAATATAAAATAAAACAAAAGAAAAACACACAGAGAAATTGCTGGTGTAATTCTCAGTAATTTAGCTAAGATTATATTCATCAAATTACATAAAAAAAAAATAAAATAGTAGACACATGAAAATAATCTTGGAACACCATACCTCGTCTGACCAACTGATTTTTTTGAGTCAATATAAAATAACAAAAAGAAAAACACACAGAGAAATTGTTGGTGTAATTCTCAGTAATTTAGCAAAGATTAGATTCATCAAATTACATTAAAAATAATAATAATAATAAAAAGTTGACACACATGAAAATAATCTTGGAAGTTAGAACACCAAACCTTGTCTGACCAACGGTGTTTTTTTTTTTTCTTTTTTTCTTGAGGATATCATTTACCTATGTTAGTATCATCACATGGGGGAATGGATCCTGAGACCTCTGTATTGAGAGAGGCCACACCCCACCAATCCCCGCAACCAACTGATTTTAACATACTACATATTCAACATTATAATTAACACCCCGCCTCTTGCGCGAGTGGCGGGGGTGTGGCCTCTCTGTTGAGGGAGGTCTGGGATCTAATCTCCCCGGGTGAAGAGTCCAAAGAGCTCCACTCCCGAATGCTAACCACTAACCATTGATCTAACCGTAGGTAAAAATGATACCCCCCTCCCCCCAGCAAAAAAAAGAACATTATTAATAAGCTAAATTCTCGATTAATTGTTTGCCAAATAAGGGTAGTATAGAAGATCCAAGATTATGCCACAAATTATATTAGAACTGGTAAAGGATTTGGTGGAAGAAACCAAATTATGTGAGGATTTGACTAAGCACATAGAGATAGAGAGATGTGGAGAATTAATCATTGATTATTTTGAAAGATTAATCACGCACGATAAACGTTTCCAGCTATGCACAAATCAACCACAAAGAGAGAGAGAGAGAGATGGATTGAACAAACACGAATAATAGAACGAATTAATTTCAGATCCAAGTAGTTCCAAACGTATATTGGATGAAACATCATAACAACAATCATGTCACCCTAAAAATCAACCACATGGAGAGAGTGAGAGAGAGAGAGAGAGAGAGACGTACTGAGCAACAGCTTGACGATAGAGGAGAAGAGAGTGATGAGACCACCAGTTTCATTTCTAGGGTTCCACCAGCCTTTGTTGTTGTTTTTACATGGAAACCAGAGGTAGGGAGGGAGGCTGTCCAAGCAAGCACCACCGTCACTAAAAATAGAAGGACACAGATAGAGTGGCCGGAGAACCGCGTCCTTTCCTTTCCTTTCCTTTCGCTCTACTTTTGCTAATGCTATGGCCTATGGGTACTTTCCTGGTTAAAAGGGGTGTGAGTCCGAGTCCGACTGTCAACGGGCCCAATTCGGGCCTTAGTAACCACCTCTTGTAAACAGGGAACACTCAAAATTCATGAAACTCGAGCCCAAGTCAGGCCCATTGACACTACTCCTCCTGGTTCTCTATAGTCAAATGGCCAGAGATTGCCAAAGGATTAGATGGGCTTTATAACGAGCTAACAAATGCCATGAAAAGGATTAGGTTTACACCCACGATTTTGAGCCTTTCTAAACGTGGGCTTTATAATAAGCCAACAAAAGCCCATGAAAAGGATTAGGTTTTTTTTTGAGAATCCAACCATAATTTCATTCAAGAACAAATCAGAACATGGGAGGCAGGCTATAGCCTATAGCCCCTCGCCAACATCAATGTTATTACAAAGACCAACCTCCTCCAGGTTAGGAGAAAAAACCACGATCCCCAACCAAAACTGACCATTCAAAGCATGAGGAGAAAAGGAGAAAATCACTCTATCAAAAACCACTAATCAGCAAAGGGATGAGCTTCATTCAGACGCTGGTGAATGGCTAGAGAAGAGTTGAACCAGACCGCTCTAGCAAAGTCACATAGAAATAGGCAATGCTCCACTGTTTCATCAAGATCCCCACACATAGGACAAAAAACAGTGGTGGCTATATACTGTCTAGCCAAATTTGCACCAACAGTGAGGGCATTGGAACACCCCCGCCATTAGAAAAACTGAAGTTTTCAAGGAAGCTTTGAATGCCATATAGATTTTCACAGTGCTGGAGAAGGAGGATAGGAGGCAGCTCTCGAACCAGCTCCATCTTGCATGACTACATGATATGTTGACTTAACGGAAAAACGCTCTTTAGGATCACAGTACCACACCCATTTTATCAGCCACACCCCGAGAACTAGGGTGAATGGCCATAATAGCAATACGTTCCTTTGATGTAAAAAGGCAATGGAGAGCATTAACATTCCAACCTTTGGTTATAAGATCAAGTAAGTTAAGACACAAAAAGGAACGGGGCATCAGGAGGGCGACCAAAATAGGGTTTAAAACCTGGCAGAGTAGGGATTCAGGGGGAATCCCAAATTAAAAAACGCTCACTAATTCCCACTTGCCAGCGAAGCCCCTTATGCAAAAGCTTCCTTCCTTCCTTCCTTCCAATAAACTCCTCCAACCCCAAGAAGGGCAATGATGGACAGAGGCCTCAAGAAAGTCGCAATTAGGATAATAAAGGGACTTGATCAATCTAGTCCTTGATGAGTTGGGGGAAGCGAGTAATCTCCAACATTGCTTAGCCAATAAAGCAGAGTTAAAAGGGAAAAAATATGGAACCCGGGACCTCCTGGAGCTTCCTTTGACAAACCCGGTTCCACTTGATCCAACTGATTTTGTGCTCACCTTCTTTTTGGCCCCATCAAAATTGCTCCCCAAAATTCCTAGCGGGATTTTAAAACAAGACATAACATTGGAAGGAATAGCAGTGGCCACCGACTGAATTAGCGTCGAGCATCCAGCTGGGGAAGGGAACCTTGAATTTTAGCAATGACATGATCCCGCAAAGTCTGAAAATCGTAGAGCGGGCTGAACCAAATTGCATAGGAATACCGAGATAACGATCCAATCTGGGTGGAATCTTAAAGTGAAAAGCACGACTGATCATACGTTGAAAATGAGGGGGAGTATTTGGAGAGAAAAAAATGCCAGAATTACGCTTGTTGATCAGCTGCCCAGAAGCTGAACCATATAGACAAAGGATCTCATTGATGACCCCAGCCTATGATAAGAAAATTAAGATTAGGTTTACATACACCTATGATAAGAAAATTAAGATTAAGCACAACAAACATGGCAATAAATCAACTGCTGCCTACCCAATTGGTAAGGTATGGTTATAGAACCAACATATTTGGGTTCGAAACTCTCGAGCAACAAGGCATGGGCTAAACACAAAAAGTCTCCAAAAGTCTAATCCTACTCAATAACCACGTGCTTCATCTGTGAATGATCGATGAGTCAGATTCTTGTTTGGACACAGGGAGATCCCATTTTGATCAGATTTCCCTAACAAGAATGTAGGTTGCGCACCATATCTTTTGATTATAGATCTATATATCATTTAAAACCAACCCACTTAGGGTGAGTAATATATTCCAAAGTGACCTTTAGTGCAAATGCCTGAACCAAAATATGTCATTGCTACGTGAGCCCATGAGGGATGTTCAGTACTGTTTATTATACTATTGTTTGGGGAGTTTATAAACTAATTCTTGTCGTTGTCTATTTGCCAGGCTGCCCACTTAAACCGGACGAAGTTATGGATGCTTATAACAAAACTTCATAAAAAGGTATCTCGGAAAATCTACAAAGATAGAATTGGGTCTCAACCCCGGATGCTTATAACAAAACTTCGTAAAAAAGTATCTCGGAAAATCTACAAAGATAGAATTGGGTCTCAACCCCCCATCCCCCCCAAATTTTTTTTGAAATATCAGCATTTTCTATTTATAATTTTTTTTAATACATAATATCTACATTTAGTATATAGTGCTCCCCCCCCACCCCCAAAAAAAAAAAATTTGTAATTTCTTTTATACGTATAATATAAAGGGATATATTCTTTATGTGTCCCTTTCAACACTTGTTAAGATTTATTATCTTAGGAATTTTTTTTTTAAAAAAATAAAAATCAATGGTAAATGTATAAACCTTAGGGTGAGTGAATCTTAACCACAATTTATGGGTGTTAAAAGAGACATGTGTCAAGTAGGGAAGGCACACAAGTTGAACACGGAACGCGCGCGTGAAAATAATCTCCATAATATAAAAATAAAGTATATAAAAATATAGTAATTTTAGAGTAATGATTAGCCCACCCCGCATTTGATTACATAATCAAATTCTTTCCCATTTCATCCCCTTTAACTGTGGTTAAACTCAACCAACTTAAAGTTATTATTATTTTATTATTTTTTTCTCTAAAAACTAAAGAAGAGCGGCCCATGTTTTTCACATTTTCTTGATTTTTTTTTTATAAACATCCACGTGCTGAATACGGAATACCCCCACCCAATACAACTGATGTTTTTCATTTTTCTTGTTATTTGACCTTTTTTTGGAATGAAACATTAACAAATTTTATGACTACAATGGACACATTACTCAAAAAAAAAAAAGAGGGGCTTTGCCCCCAAACACCCAAAGGCCGGTAACAGAATCCCATTAATTTTCTTGTTACGTAGTTCGCCCCCCAACGAAAAATTCTTGGCTCCACCCTTGTGTCTCAACAAGAAATATGATAAAGAAATAAGAAACAAGAAAATAAAAAATAAAGTGAAATTAAAAGATACACACAAAAGAAAATTGCTAGAATTGAAGAAGCATGTGAGAAATTCTGATTGTAGTGACCATGATGGAATCTCACGCCTTCTTAAAACACTCAAAGATCCAGTAACGAAAAAAACAATCAGGGAAAAAAAAAGAAAAAGGAAATCAAATATGGATTGAAAATAGATTCAAAACTTTAATGGAGGGCTTGGGCGGTTGGTTGATTCTTCTAGTTCTTTACTCTTTCTGGAACTCTTTCTCAGTCACGTTACATGGGGGCCAGGGCTGAAGGCCCCTCCCTTAAGGCTGAAACTTCGGAATTTTTTTTTACTATATTATTAATAGCTTACACCCCGCCTCTTGAGCTGATGGTAGGATGTGGCCTCTCCAGATGGGACGTCTCGGGATCTAATCCCCTGGGCGACATGTTGCAAGAGCTCCAATACCCACGCTAACCACCCACTAACCCTGTAAACTATCGTAGGTAAATGATATCAAGAGCAAAAAATATATATATTATTAATAGCTTTGGAGAGAGGCAGAGCCGAGGGACGGGTGTCTAGCCCCTCTACACCTTTAAGAAAACATATATTTTACACAAACAGACATGATGGCCATGAATTTATTAGAGAAATATTATGTTAAGAAAATAATAATGTAGATAATTTTATATTAGTATCTTAGATTTAGATTTAGATTGATTGTGATTATGATTAAATTATGTAGGATATCATTCATTTTCATATCTATCATTCTCTATATAAATCTTTCTTAGGGTAATGTGTAATTAATCAAAGCTATTCAATAAATTAATTTGTTAACCTCTCTTTTTTAGGTAGTGATTAGCACATCTGCATTTGACTATGTAATCATATGTCATGGCCACGTGACCCTTTTAAAACTCCTTTAATTGTGGTTAAGCTTAAGGAAATTAAAACTAATTTTTTTTAATTTTTAAAAACCAAGGTTAGATTGCTTAGAGCATCTCCAACCGTGCTCTATAACTCTAAATATAGAGTTTTGGTTGGAAAATCCAAGTCCAACCGTGCTCTATATTTAGAGGAGGTCCTCTATATTGCCATAGTGACCCTCTATATTTAGAGGGTGTTGATGGGTGATTTTTCAAGAAAGACACGTGGATCAATAGATCCATGAGAAAATATTCTTTCCCGCCCTCAACACATTCCAAGGCGCCTTTAACCTGTATTGGTAATTGCGCTATCCATATTTTGGCTTTAACGCCTTTGACTTTGAACTTATGTGTTTTTACCATAACGTTCGCATATAGTAAAAGGGTAAAAAAGAGACTTAAGGATTGGAGGGTGAGAGGTTCATTGGTCGAAGAGTGTGCCATCATGTGTAAAGCGGAGCCACCTTCACCAATCTAGTTAGAACTTTTGATGAGTAACAAGTCGTTGTAAGGCACCCGAGGAATAAGTGTGATTGTTTTGGCACAAATAAATGCAAAGAAGTTTTTTTTATAATAAATGCAAATGCGTTATTATATTAAATACCTAAAAGCGTTACAAATATTTAATGTGTCCGTTACAAAAAATGTCAATCATTCTGTCCCAAATCAAAATCTTATCAATAGAAAAGGTTATCAACCAAAAAGGGACATCACGACAACAACACACTACGAGTTATTTACAACAAGGCCAAGGGCGGCCAATCCTCAGTACTCTCAAAATTCTTGGTATACTCCAGACCCCATTTCCTTTGCCATTTTCCCATTTTTGCCATAGGTCAGAATAACCCTCTGTGGTTTAGATTGACCTGTGATCAAGTTAGAAAATTCACTCAGTTATATTTGGTGACTCCACTGGGGGATTGATTTTGCAACATCAATGACATTCAATGAAGGAAATACCAACGATTCCTCTGTCCCCACCCTAGATACCCCCATTCCAACCACTGGCGGTTTGGCTGTCGAGTTATTGTTAGTAATGACTCCTATGCTCCATACATTACAACAGTCCCAAGCTTAAGCCCAAGCCCAGGCTCTCGAAGCTCAAACTCAGATGCTGCTTTTGCTCCAAGAAATTTGAGGTGGCCACCCTTGGACTGATACACATGAACGTGACACTTCAGCACAAAGCTATGTCACTGCGGCGGATGTCGCTGCTATTCTCGAACGACAGAGGCAGACGGCAAGCGAGAATTTCCATTTTGATTCCAACCCGCCGTACTCCACGAATATACTACAAAAGCCATATCCCCAAGGCTATATTGTTCCCACTTTTTCTCAGTACAATGGTAAAGACGGCAATGCCAGAGAACATGTCAAACGTTTTGTCGACGCCTTAGGCATGCACGCCTCTGACCATGAATTACGTCTTTGAGAGTTTTCCAAATCTCTCTCTGACCGTGCATATACATGGTACAGTGATTTAGTGCCCAATTCCATCCACTCTTGGGACGATATGGTCATGACGTTTGCTAAGAAATATTTCTAGTTGAAGACCGCATCTCTTTTATTGATCTTAGCTGGGAACGACAGAAGCTTTCAGAAGGTTTGATCGATTATGTGAAAAGGTTTCGCGAACGTGCTTTTGAGTGCTGCGACCCAGTTACTGAAGATTCTTTAGTTCAAACTTGCATCAGCGGCATGCTCAAGGAGTTTCGCTTTCACTTAGAGAACCTCGGCATAACAAATTTCTCCCGCCTTCAATATGCCACTTGACGCACCAGCGAATCAGTGAAGTCACACGAAAGGACCTAGCATCGGGAACCTCGTCCTCCAAAGGCGCAATCAATGGCGGCAGATGCTAATCCTGAAAAAAAAGGGTCCAGATCTACTGCTGTACTACCAAGGAAATCCAAAGTTGCTCCCTCGGAAGTCAATGAACCTCCACCTTTTCCCGTTGACATCGAATTTATTGAAGATATTTTTAAAAAAATGGTTTCGAGATGGCGTCATTCACCCTTCCACTCCATTACGCCGCCCGACCCCGGAGGACAAAAAGAGTCTCAATTATTGTATCTACCATCGCAACACTAGTCACTCCACTAGTAATTGCTGGACATTGCGACGATTTTTTCACCGAAAGGTCGCTTCCGGTGAAATCCAGTTACCTGATGGCAATTCCTTGGATCATACTGATCCTTTACCCACTCACAAACCTAAAGAGCGGGTAGCCATGGTTGGACATTCTACCGACCCGGATGCGACTATTGCGCCTTTAACTGAAGCTGCCTTCTTACTTCTTCCAGCGGTCCAAAATTTTATGGATCATATGGCTTTTTCGGAGGCCGCCGGCCATGATCTCGCTCATGCTTTTACCAAAATTGTTGATCGACATGGCGAGACATGTTTAAAAACTGATAGCGCTGTCCGCAAAACTTCAACTCCCAACACCACCCCACCTATGCCCGCCATTACATTTACCAACGCTGATATGATGGCCCCTCGATCCGATCATAACTGTCCATTGTATGTCACTGCTACACTGAATGACACTACGGTTCGACGCGTATTTATCGATCCCGGATCCTCCATCAATTTACTTCCCTTCTCTATTGTGAAAGTTATTAACCTTCCTATGAACCGTATTACTCCTCAATCTATTGATGTTTCCGGTTTTACTAATCACAACCAGCGCACAATGGGTTATGTTAACATTGACCTTCAGGTGGGCGCTATCCGGTGTGCTACTCGATTTCATATACTTGATGCATCGGTGAATTATCATTGTCTTTTGGGCCGACCTTGGTTGCATCATCACCAAGTTGTCCCCTCCAGTTATCATCAATGTCTTAAATGGACTCAGGGAGGAAAAGAACACCGAGTTGCCGCCACTGCGGTCCCTTTTGACAGATCTGAAGCTCATATCACTAATGCTGCTTTTTATGATGAGCTAGTATCAGATGGTGAAACGGCACTATCTGTCCCCCAAAGCGTTCCCCTCACCTCTACTGGTAAACGACGATCCGAGGATACTTCGATCACGAAGAATCCTCATGGGGAGGATAGGTACCAACAATCACCATACAAATTAACAAATCGAAGCAGGTGGATCCGTGTAAGGTTGCCCGATGGGAGAATGACGTACCGATTATGAAAGTCACAACCACCAGTAGTAAACACTGAAATTTCTAATGATGCTACTGGTGGACCATGGAAAGAAAAAATAACTGAAGTCTCTAATGCCCCAGAATGCATGCAAGACGGCGTGAAAGTAGTCCAAGAAGATCTAGAAAAAATCAACTTAGGATATGAAGGGGACCAACATCCTGTGTTTTTGAGCTCAAAACTATCTCCTGAAGAAAAAAAATCATTATGTAATCTTCTTGCTGATAATAAAGACGTTTTCGCTTGGTCGTATCATGAGATGCCTAGTTTAAGTGTCAATTTAATAATGTATGAGCTTAATGTCGACCCAAATGCAATACCAGTCAAACAAGCACCACGAAATTTCCGTCTAGAAATAGAGCAACAAATCAAAGTTGAGATTGAGAAATCACTAGAAGCAAGTTTCATTAAACCAATTCAACACCCGACGTGACTCGCAAACATAGTCCATGTAAAGAAGAAAAACGGTCAAATACGGTGTTGTGTAGATTTTAGGGACCTGAATAAAGCATGTTCAAAAGATGACTTCCCTCTTCCAAATATGGATTTGCTCATTGATGCAACCGCAGAACATGAGTTATTCTCCTTTATGGACGGTTATAGTGGATATAACCAAATCAAGATGTCACCAAATGATGTGGAGAAAACGGCTTTCCGAACTCCTTTTGGAAACTTCTATTACACTGTCATGCCGTTTGGATCGAAGAATGCTGGAGCAACATATCAAAGGGCAATGACTGCAATCTTCCACGATATGTTTCATAAAGAGATAGAAGATTATGTCGATGACATGGTGGTGAAATCGAAAAGAAAAAATGACCATGAGGTCATTTTGAAAAAAGTATTTGAAAGGTGCTCAAAGTACCAACTCAAAATGAATCATTTGAAGTGTGCCTTCGGAGTATCAGCAGGAAAATTTCTTGGTTTCATTGTTCAACGTCATGGTATCAATGTTGACCCAGAAAAAACAAAAGCGACTCACGATGGCACCACCACGAAACTTGAAGGAACTCAAAAGTTTTCTTGGAAGAATATCTTATATCTGAAGGTTTATACCCGGATTGCCAGAAATCACAAAACCTTTTTCAAAATTGTTTAAAAAGGAAGCCAAATATGAATGGAGGACTGTGTGCTACGAAGCTTTTGAGAATGTCAAACAACTTCTATCTTCAGCGGTTACAATGATCGCTCCTAATCTAGGAAAAACATTAAAGCTTTATTTAGCAGTAATAGATCATGCAATTGGCGCATTACTAGCTCAAGATGATGACGAAGGGAGGGAACAGCCAATATACTATGTCAGTCGCGCCTTGAGGAACGCAAAGCTAAAGTACCCGCGAATTGAAAAGATGTGTCTATCCCTCATTTACGTCGCACAGAAGTTTCGACATTATCTCCTGTCACACAAGGTAATTGTTTTCACTAAATCAGATCCAATTAGATTCCTATTAACAAAGCCAGTACTGTCAAGGCGAGCAGCCAAATGACTCCTTATGTTATCAGAATTTGATATAAAATGTGAAACGTTACAAGCCATAAAAGGGCAGGCGGTAGCAGATCTTCTAGCTGGTTTTTCCGGGTAAGATAATTTGGAAGTTACAGAAGAGATCCCCGGAATTTTGCCAGAGGTTGCTCTCATTAACAATTTAGAAGAAGAATATACTATGTTCTTCGATGGTTCCAGAACTAGCTAAGGTGGTGGAGCCAGAATAGTTTTGCAAGCACCCGACGGTGCAATTACTTCACTATCTTTCAAACTAGACTTTAATTGTTCAAACAACGCTGCAGAATATGAAGCTTTTCTTATTGGGTTAACAATGACCAAAGAAATGGGGGTGCAAAAATTGAAAGTCAAAGGCGACTCCAATTTAGTCATCAGTCAGATGAATGATGACTTCGCGCTCAAAGATCACAGTCTTGCTTTGTATAGAGCAACTGTGCAACGACTTGAAAAATGTTTCGAAAAAATTACATTTGAACATACAGGACATTCTGGTAATAAACATGCTGATGCTTTAGCCACCCTTGCCTCGAAACTAGTTTTCGAGGAAAAAGTGAAAGATATTAGTGTCATGAAAAGAACAGTCTCAGTTACCTGGAATGAAATATTGTGCCCTCAGCCTATTGAAGATAATGATTGGTGAAAAGAGATAGAAACCCAACTTGCCAAAGGCGGCTCGATTGAATCACTAAAAACATTGAAGAATTTCTTACATCTGGATGGCACGTTGTCTTATCAGTCATCAGATGGAATCCTTATGAGATGTATAGGAGCAGAAGAAGCAAAAACATAACTGAAAGAAGTACACGACAGAGTTTGTGGTCAAGATCTTTTAGTGCCACTCTTCAGACGATTACAGAGCTTTGAACTTTATTAGCCAGATATGATTGTTGATTCTAATAATCTACAAAGAGATTGTCCTAGATGTCAGTCTCGTCCTGATCCTGTTGAATGTCATCTCATAGAAGATAGAGGGGATTGGAGACAACCCTATATTGAATACATAACAAATGGAAAATTGCCACTAAACAAAAAAGATGCATCCCGACTGCAGAGAAAGGTGCAGAGGTTTCTCCTACAACAGGATGATCTTTTTAGAAAAGGGATAGAAGACACTCCGTTAAGATGTTTAAGCCAACAAGAAGCTGAAACAGTGCTTTTCGAAGTTCATGGTGGCGAATGTGGAGGTCATTAAAGGAAAAAGAAGTTGTACATCCAACTCCTTGAACTCGGATACTATTGACCCACCATGGAGGCGGATTCAGCTAGGTTTGTAAAAACTTGCCATCAATGTCAAGTTCAAGGCGATCTTATTCATGTTCCGGCATTAGCACTTCAACAGATCAGCACACCATGGCCTTTCCACACATGGGGGCTTGATCTTATAGGACCCATAAATCCATCTTCAGAGGGAAACATGTGGATTATCGCAGCTACCGAATATTAGACCAAATGGGTAGAAGCCATACCCATGAAGCGGGCCACTAGAGGCGCAATAGCTAATTTCATCAAAGAAAACATTATCTGTCAGTTTGGGATCCCAAACAAGGTGATAACAGATAATGACACGCCCTTCATGAATAGCAATGTTCGAGAGCTGCTGGAAAAATATCATATAAAGCATGTCAGATCCACACCATATTACCCAAAGGGAAATGAGTAAGCAGAAGCTACAAATAAGACTTTGCTCAAAATATTGAAAAAAATGGTGGAAGGCGAACACAAGAAATGGTCACAAAAATTTATGATGACATTATGGGCTTATCGAACATCGCCTCGAATAGCAACAGGAGTATCACCATACTCTTTAGTTTATGGAGTAGAAGCAACCTTACCAGTTGAGATAGCTATCCCTTCGGCAAGAATGATACTCAATGATGAATTAAAAATCGAGAGTAATGAGATAACTAAGACAAATGAAGTAGAAGTCATTGATGAAAGGCACATAAAAGCGGAAGAACAAATGACCAACTACCAAAGGCGAATAGCGAAGACGTATGACAGAATGGTGCGACTTTGGCTATTCAATGAAGGCAACCTTGTTCTTCGCACAACCCTACATGTTAGAAATAGGACGTCCGCTTCTAAGTTCACACCGAATTGGAAAGGACCCTATATTATTCGAGAAACAATGGAGAGCGGGTCTTATAGACTTGAGAAGTCTGATGGTACTATTTTGCATGATCCTATTAATGGGAAATGACTAAAATTGTATCATCCATAAAAAAATAATAATAATAAAAAAAGAGGATCTTTGCATTTTTCAAATTGTTGTCATTTACAAGTAGTTGTTAAAAAAAAAAAAGATACATAATGCTATTTTTTGAACAAGCCGTCTATGAGTCCACTAGCGGGAAAATGCTCAAATGCCTTACCTTCTTCTTGAAGAGGCGCCAATTTTTCTTGCGCCTTTACTATTACTTCTTCTAACTCCTCATGATTCTTAGCCAGAATTTGTTGTTCTTCTTCCAAAGAATGGAGTTTAGCCTGAGCCGCTTTCAACTCTATTTCAGCTTGTTTTATTCTCTCAGCAACATCGTTCTCAATCTCCACCAGCATTCCCAATGTTGTCATATGCTCATTTTCTTCCTGCTCAGCTTCTGTTAACCTTCCTCGAAACTCTTGGGCAATGGAAAGTTCATCAAGGCGCACCAGCAACCACTCAATTTCCACGCCTATAGCGTAAGCATCTTCTAAAATTGTTCTCCAATGCCTTAGATCGACTGGAGAAATGTTAGTCAAAGATTTTTGATGCATGGATAGGAAAACCTTGCAGATGGACTCCAAGAAGATAGAACGGATGTAATGCGCCTTGACAGAATAGCCATCGAGGATGTCGCCATAATTATCAAAAATCAACTGACCAAACGGCGATAACACTGGCTTGACTTTATAATTCCCAATCAGAGCTGTAATAGAAGGGGTAGCCGAGCTCCATTCACTTCCTTGAACAACTGCCGAAGTTGAACCTTGATGTACTGGAAGAGGTCTTGAAGGCGGAAGACATGAAGCTACTAAAGGCGAAAAGGCTACTGGAGGTATCTGGGGCACAACACTTAATGGTACTGAAGGTAAAGGCGCAGGAACACTTGATTGAAAAGACGGTGAAGACATTGTAATCAAAGACGGGTCACTTGTAGAAGGCGTTGCTTCAGTAGATTCTTTGAAATCACCAAATTCACTTCTTAGTATGACCATATCTTCTTCAAGAGCAGTAATATTTTTACCCACGATCCCGGAGAGAGAATCCATGGGAATACACAAGGGCTTGGCCAATCACCTCAGCTCCGCTGTGAAGCTCCGGATCATTTCTTAAAACCCCATTAAGGGAGTGACTGGGAATCCCATCGAAAAAAGTCGAGATACAGGTGATGTCATGAATGGGAGTTCTGGGGGCTTCTTCTCTCGCCTCTGACCCTACGTGAACAGGAGTATTAGAGGCCTTCTTTCAAGGGCGCAAGATAAAAGATCCCTTTGATGCCTTGACTCTTCCCTAGTTGAGGGAGATGAGTCATTATCCCTTTCACTTTCACTTATATATATTGCTTCAGTCTCTTCTTCTTCATCAATATTTTCTTCAACTTCCTTAGAAGATGATGATAAGAAATCTTCTGTTTTTTCTTCCGAAGTACTCACATTTGTCTGAGAAGATAAAAATGAAGTAAGAGGGATTTCGAGTCAAAGGCGTAAAGGAATGGAAGTTAAAGGCGTAGAGTTTTACCTTCTTACTCCTCTTTGCTAGAGGACCCGCCTTCCTAGAAGCTGGTATTAATTTTCTCTTAGGACCTCCAACAGTAGTCTTCTTCGGAGTTCCCTTTCCTGTCTTCTTATGCCCCTTTAGTCGCGGACTAGGCTCCTCAAGCAAAGCCTCGATAGAAGAAGGAGAATTAATAAAGTCTTGGAAAGACGCAATTGATTTGACCCAATACTCCTTCATAGCTGGAGTATTTCTCCTTTCTCGATCAGCATGGGTCACGAGGAAAGACTCTAAGTGAGGACACAAATACTCGCGTCATTGACTTGTCAAATACATTCTACTTGCAGTCGGCGGAGGATAAACACGAACGTTCAACAAAGGGACTCCCTGGTCAAAACCAAACTGTCTCTGAAAGTGGCTTGGATTGTAAGTAACCGATGTGAAAGACGACTCATTTATAACCACCAAGACACTATCAGTAGTCATGGCAAATAAGTTAAGGTCTTGTGGTGTGACATGACCTGAAAATTCAACTTGCTCGAAAGAATCCCCTGGTGTATAGAAATCCAGAGGAATTGCCCCTTCTGTGGTCTGAGTGTATGGGCGGAAAGTAAAAAATCCCTTATCAAGAGAATGAAAAAGCTTGGCATTTTTCTTTACTTTGACATTCAACTACCAGAGACCTTTGGGGAATAATTTTTCTGGGTTCCCTTTGTTTATGGCAAGTTGAACCAAAGATGAAGGCGAAGGCGCATATCCTAAAACTCTTTCCCATAACCACATCTGAAGGCGAAGGCGCATATCCTGAAACCCTTTCTCATAACCACATCTGAAGGAAGGATGCACACGCAAATGTCTCGATGGGGCTTTCTCCCTTGGACTTGACCAAGTCTCAATGAAACAAGTCAAGGTTATGGTAGAGATTACACAATAATAGAGAAGCTTAAGAATACCTTGCGCCATTAACAATTCTGGAGGCACACCTAAAGAGGCGTTCTTGGATCTTCTTGTATGGGTAGGCTGAGAAGATATACCTCGATAACCACATAGCAATAAATGCTTCTCGCCTGAAAGGACTGTGCATCCCTGCCCCAAAGACTCATGGTTGTGAAGTCACAACTCCCTTCTTCTTAGAGGCTTGTTTTCTCCAAAAATAATGAACCCAACCGTTGAAATTAGCTCTCTTCATCGACTTTTTAGTAGACGCCTTTAATGCGGATGTCAATGCTTCTGTACACTCCATCATAATTGGATCATTATAGTTGATGGCGGCTATGACATGTTCTCTGAAAACTTCCAACTGCAGCAATGCTGCTACATCTTCCAATGAAGGCGCAATTTCACCCCAGGGTGTGATGAAAGTATGTGTGGAATTGTTCCACCTATAAATGAGTCGCTTCAAGGCGTCTTGATCTCTCTTTATTTGGAATGAAGAAGTCATTTCAACTGCCTCTTTCACTTCGGCATCCTTGAGGAGCTCGACGAATTCATCATCACTCAACATATTGTGTACCCATCCTTCCCAATCTCCAGAAGGCCCTGAGTGAGATCGAAAAGTAGGTTTCATAGGAAGTCGCTTCTAGACACTCTAAATCGAGGAACAGCTATGGCTAAAGGAGGGCTCGCAGCGCAATCAGAAGGTTCTTCCCGTAATAAGCACCATCCATCAGGAGGGGTGCTTGAGTCTGGGTGTATTTGCTGAGCATCTATATAAAATGAGTCTCCAATATCTCCCAGTCTCCCGTGCGACGCCATCGAAGTGGAATAAAAGAGAAGAGTCCTTAAAAGATGAGAGATTAAGAAGGAGAGAAAAAGTAAATGAGAAGATGTGAATGAAAATGAACCTAAAACCCAAAATAAATAAGCAAAAGGCGGAAGACGAAAAGTCCTTAAAAGATGAGAGATTAAGAATGAGAGAAAAAGTAAATGAGAAGAGGTGAATGAAAATGAACCTAAAACCCAAAATAAATAGGCAAAAGGCAGAAGACGAAAAGTCCTTAAAAGATGAGAGATTAAGAAGGAGAGAAAAAGTAAATGAGAAGAGGTGAATAAAAATGAATCTAAAACTCAAAATAAATAGGCAAAATGCCAGAATACTAAAAGTATTTGGTGACTGATGCGCCGTCAGTCATCATGACTAACAGTCATGTGCATTAAATGAAGGCAGCATATCAAACGTCATAAATTGACACGTGTCAAACTTCGAAAAGCGCATGCATTAAATGCTTCGATTGAAAGACGAAAATTTCATTTTTTGAAAATTTTTCAAGCATGAAAGCGAAGGTGTGTCTTCGAAAACATTATAATGCTACCTCAGACAGGGGGCTAATGTTGATGGGTGATTTTTCAAGAAAGACACGTGGAGCAATAGATCCATGAGAAAATATTCTTTCCCGCCCTCAACACATTCCAAGGCGCCTTTAATCTGTATTGGTAATTGCGCTGTCCATATTTTGGCTTTAATGCATTTGACTTTGAACTTATGTGTTTTTACCATAACGTTCGCATATAGTAAAAGGGTAAAAAAGAGACTTAAGGATTGGAGGGTGAGAGGTTCATTGGTCGAAGAGTGTGTCATCATGTGTAAAGCAGAGCCACCTTCACCAATCTATCTAAAAATTTTGACGAGTAACAAGTCATTGTAAGACACCCGAGGAATAAGTGTGATTGTTTTGGCACAAATAAATGCAAAGACGTTATTATATTAAATACCTAAAAACGTTACAAATATTTAATGTGTCTGTTACAAAGAATGACAATCATTCTGTCCCAAATCAAAATCCTATAAATAAGAAAGGTTATCAACCAAAAATGGACATCAAGACAACAATACACTACGAGTCATTTACGACAAGGCCAAGCGCTGCCAATCCTCGGTACTCTCAGAATTCTTGGTGTGCTCCCGACCCCATTTCCTTTGCCATTTTCTCCTTTTTTTCATAGGTCATAATAGCTCTCAGTGGTTTAGATTGACCTGTGATCAAGTTAGAAAATTCATCCAGTTACAGAGGGTGGAGAGAAAATAGAGATAGCCTCTATAACACTATTCATGCTCTTACGATACCATTTGTGTCCTCTTTTTGTCTTTCAAACTTTGTTAAAATGCCGATTGTGTCCTTTTACCTTTTGACACCCCTTAACCGTGGTTAAGATTCACCCACCTATCATTTTTTTTTTAAAAATATTAATTATTTTTTAAAATAAAAAAAATTGTTTTTAATATTAAAAAACTCTAAAATAGTTTTTTAATTTTTAAAACAGAATTAATATTAAAAAAAAACCAAGGATGGGTGGATGAATCTTAACCACGGTTAAGGAGTGTCAAAAGAGACACGTGGCGACCTCAAAGATATCCACCTCTTGAGTTTTAGAGTAGGAATAGTGATTTAGAGTTTCCTCCCATTGGAGCAAGTAACTTTAAAGTGGGTCCATCTCCTCTAAATATGTCGGGGATGCCAAAATAGAGAAAAGTTTTAGAGTATTCAGTTGGAGATGCTCTTAGCCGTAAGAGTGAATGAATCTTAACACAGTTGATGTTAAGCATTTCCCTCTGTTTTTTTGTACTGTCCCCGTAGTTGGGGTCTTCAATTTTGTCTTGAATATTGTACGATTTGTGGTGCGTCATCTTTTTAAACACAACAACCATCGAATCTTGCATTTGTGTTGGGTTGGGTACCTTGTTGGTTCGTTTTTCTGGTAGACAAACTGTGATGAAGGAAAAGATTTATTGTCCACTCTACTTCAAGCCATCCAATTAAAAAAAAAAAGTGGAACATTGTCCGTACTATAATAAGGTAGAAGAGTAAAGCTTTCATCTTGATTAGCACGTCAAGGAAAGAGAAATTATCTTATCCCTATTCTCTAAACTATAGACTAAAGACATGACATGCTATTCTACCATTTAGGCTCTGCTTGTTTCCACCTAAAATAGGGGAAAACAAATGAATTCTCAGAAAAATATTATTTCCGCCGGTTTGGAAAATGTTTTCCAAGGAAATAAATTTCTGGAAAATGAACACTATTTTAAGAAAATGTCTTCTGTTTTAAAATTCGATAAATTGTTTTCCAGGAAAAGCGTCGGGCAAGAGCCAATACTCTTTTAAACCCCAAACTCTAGAAATCTCGATGATTTTTCTAGATCAACCACAACCACACACAGAACAACTCGATCTGAGATAGATCTCCATCGCCGTCGCCGACTTCATCGCCATCGCTGTCGGTAATCTCTCTTCTCCAACACAGATTCTCCTGGGTTCTTAGCAGTTCTTCTCGGATCTTCTCCATATAAGCCTTGGCTTTGTTAGATTTTTCTTCCTGTCTCTCCTCTTATTCTTCAATTTAATCTGTTTTATCAATCTCTCAAGTAGAAAAGAATCACAAAGAAATCATACAATGATTTATGCTTTTTATTATTTCAGACTTACATGGGAACTGAGATGCTTTTGTTTGTTGATTTTCTAGCTTTTCCATGATAATCAAGAACATTGTAGACAGTTTGCGTATAAAATTTCTATCTTTTCTTAGATAAATATGAACTTTATATATGGAAACATGGATTGTGTATTGGATCCATAGTTTAAGGGGCTTGATTTCAAACGAATTGAATTGATTCACTCGGGTTTGTTTTTTGCAATTATTAGGAAGTATATTTTCATTAATGAATTTGTCTCCCAAACAAATACTGGAAAGTAAAATAAAGTCATTTTTCACCCAATTTTCAATATGACAACCAAACCGCACAAACAAGTTGGAAAATGATTGTTTTCTTTGTAAAACATTTTTTGCATAAATGATTTTATGCCGTAAAATATTTTACATGCAAACAAACGGATCATTAGTTGAGTAAAATTTGATTTTTTATTTCAACATCAGATGGTCTCTCATTGCGGGCTGCTTATCTGGAAGAACAAACAATGAGACCAAGAACTACAGGAACACTCACAACAAACAGAAGCTTTCTTAGCCGGGTGTGCTCTGTTCTACCCACTCTCTCTCTCTCTCTCTCTCTCTCTACTGCTCTCTCTCTTTCGTTCTCTCTCTCTCTCACTAGAGGGAAGAAAGGGAAGACTAATTTTTTTAAAAAAATAATCGATTTTAGAGACAGAAATAATCTGTCTCTAATACTCTAAACCCATTAGTGACGCAAGCATCCGCCAGAGAATAGAGATGAACAATATTTCCGTCTCTAATACTATTAGTGAAGAAAAAGCGATTATTAGAGTCGGATTTTTTCTGTTGCTAGTTGGTAGCTTTCTTGTAGTGGGATTCAACTTCTACGGTTGGTTTTCCTTTTTCGCCCTGGGGCATTTCTAATGACACCTAAAAGACTGTTCATGTTACTTTAGGAAATGTGCCATAAGCTGAGGCTTGGGCCAAATTTATTTGGCTCAACTCATCTCCATATCATATCTCTTTTGGGGAATGCTAACCCGACCCATGCATGCATGTCCCATTTTAAGAAAAGAGACCCTATAGTAAGGTATGAGGACCCAGTATAGAATGGGGACTCAGATTCTTTCTTCCCCACTTTGTTTGAGAGACTAAGGACCCGTTTGGTAGGTCTTGTCTATTTCTAATAGATCTAACTAAAATAGATTTGTGACAAAAAAAACATGAATTTGTGCCCAACAAACGTTTAGTAGCACACATTAATAGACAATTTTTTTTTTTTATATGTAAAACTGTATTTGATAAAATCATCTTATTGCAGGGGCAGTTGATGTCATTTTTAAATAATAATAATAATAGAAATAAAAAAAATTATCATTAAATATGCAAAACAGGCAATGGAAATCTTAGTCTCCTCGTCTATCTGGAATAGCCGTGCACTTCTTCCCAAAAAATTACAAAAAGCTTAAATTTTTATTTTTAGACATTTAATTTCTTACGCAACCAAACGGTCTCAAACGTGAAAAAGCCTACTCACAATAGACATACGGACAAATAGACTTAAACGTTTAGATATTCCAAACCACACCTAACATGTGATCTTTTTGTTCATGACTACTTTTACGGTAGGTTAAAATTGTAACATTTAAACCATCTCAATTTTTTAGTTTTACTGCTGCAGCCAACAAAAGTTAGGACGCTTGTCGAACCGCACAGAATGTGAGGAAGAGAAAAGCTGACGCCCTTATGGTATAGACCAGACTCCAAGGTTTAAGCCGCCCCCTTTTTTATTATTATTATTTAATGAACTAAAGTTCTCAAAAGGTTTTGTCGGTAGGGTCGTGATAAATATTGGAATAATGTAAGGATATTTCTATCCTTAAAATTTTATATTCACCGGTTCATATTTAAACTCTTTTTTATTGAGATTATTGTTAATAACATGCTTTAATTATTATTAATCAACCTACCAAAAACAAAAAGTAATCTCATTTAAGCAAGTCACTGACAACAACCCTAAACAAAAAAAGAAGAAGATAATAATCTTATCTTAACAAGAAAAAAAATAGAAAAAGATAATCCAATGATTTGTATTTGGAGTACAAGACCATAATCCTTGAACCAAAGTCCAAAGTCCAAAGTCCAAAGTATCACGTCTCTGAACCAGAAAATCAGTGGACCTAATAAGTAATGGGATTGCTACGTACTATGAGTTAACATGTTGACCACTTGTTGACCTGCCAATTGGGGGATGCCTAATGTGGAAGGCTGCCCGAACAGTCCAATAAGAAGGTGCGGGTCCCACGTGGTCCTCTGGATTTCGGGGGACAGAGAGATAGTGAGAGGACTGAGGAGAAGTGTGTGTGGCCCAGTTGGGGGTTAGAGTCAATTTTGGGTGTGGAATACGACACACGGATCTTGCGTGCCCTATGATTGAGCGCCACGGACACATAGTGGCTGTAAACGGAGCGGATTCGAAACAAATATTGGTATATCCGATTATATATCCGGATATCCGAATCCGAATAAATATCCGACGGATAGTGAAATATGATACCCGTATCCGACTCCGATTAAAATATCTGGATATGGATATTATCCGATTAATTTTTTTTTAAATAATATATTTTAAAGGTTATATTAGTTTTATAAATTTATATATATATATATATAATCGGACGGATATTTATCGGATCGGATATAACAGTATCTGAATCTGTATCCGATTATAAACGGATAATATTTTATTATCCGAATCCGCTCTGTCGAATACTTATCCAGATAATTATCCGACTAAACGGATTCGGATACGAATCGTATACCGATAATATCCGCATTCATTTACAGCTCTCCTTAGTTGGTATATTGGTAAAAACCATTCAGACGAATTTGTGCTCCACAACTTGTAATTTTACTGACATGCCTTGTCTAAAATAAAACGACAAGACGCTGCACTGTCTCTCCTCTCACAATCCCTCTTCAAGGCCTGTCGTGAGCGCGTGCGTTTTTTTGTTTTTTTTGGTTCAAAGCGCGTGCGTTTCTTTAACCTCCATTGAGTTTGTTTTCTAACCGACTCTTGAGTCTGACACCAGAAGCTACGGAAGCATGAACCCTACTCTCTTTTGCTTCTCTATTTCTTCTGACCCTTGACTTCCATTTTGTTATTGAAAGCTTCTCAAACCTAAAAGTAATGGTTTATAATGTTAAATCTCATAAATGATTTTTTTTTTCGTTCTTTTGTTTTGTGGTCTTGATAAAACTGAGAAATTGAAATCTGGTTGGCTCTGTTTATTGGGTATATGAATGTGTTTTGGATTGTTTTATAGCCAGTTTGATTGAAGAAAGAAAGATGACAAAGCAGAATGAGGCATCGTGGGTTGAATCAATGAAAGCCTTGTCTCCTACATCCAGTACTTCTCTGCCTGCAACTGATTATCAAGCCTCTTGGATCGTAAGTACTTAGTTAGTGATTGGGAGCTGTTTTTTGCTTAGACAATGACGATTCTTCTGTTGTAGTTTTGTCTTTTTCTTTTTTTAAATTATTGCTAGAACAGCTTCATCACCCATCTGCGTTGAGCATGTTCGAACATATCATTAATGCTTCAAAGGGGAAGGAAATAGTAATGTTTCTGGACTATGATGGTACCCTCACACCGATAGTAGAAGACCCAGATCAAGCTTTCATGTCGGATGCGGTTAGTTAGTCTCTACTGTTCTTTCTATCCTCTGTTTTTTCCGTTAGTTCTACTATCTTATCATTGTCACTGCTTTTTTTTTTTTAATTTTCCTTTTCTGGTTCTGTAAATCAGATGAGAGCAGAAGTAAAGAACGTTGCTAGATATTTCCCCACTGCCATAGTGAGTGGGAGGTGCACGAACAAGGTGCATTCTCTCTATCAAAATCCTTAATTTTCATTTTGTGGGTTTTAAATATATTCTACTTCCAATCATCATCATATGCTTATCCAGAAAACATTTCTTTTTCGACTATTTCTAATGGTGTTGTTTTGTTATGGACATGTAGGTGTATAGCTTTGTACAATTAGCAGGGCTGTACTATGCAGGTAGCCATGGCATGGACATTAAAGGACCAGCCAACGGTTACAAATACAAGAATGTGAGAGTAGTCCTGTAACAATACCCCTTCACTTCTTTCTTTCTTCCCTTGAAAAGTCTTTCTTTTTTTATTCTTCTTAGTTTTGGATTATTCAGGGTAATCCAGCAGTTCTAATCCAACCAGCCAGTGAATTCCTGCCCATGATTGAAGAGGTTAGTTTTCTCCAAGATGCAATCCATGGAAAATCAAATTTTATATATCTCAAAGATTATTTTCTTTTATGATTTTTAATATCAATTTTCAGGTTTACAAAGCATTAGTAGAGAAAACCAAATCTACCCCAGGAGCTAAGGTGGAGAACAACAAGTTCTGTGTATCTGTACACTTCCGTTGTGTTGAGGAAAAGGTAAGAGTTAAACCATTTTTTTACTAAAATTTATATTCATTTAATTATTAATTATTTTGAGAAAAACATGTACAAAAAAAATTGACAAGATGAATGAATTTACAGAGATGGAATGCACTGGTAGAAAAGGTTAGATCAGTGCTCAACGAGTACCCAAAGCTTCGACTGACACAAGGAAGGAAGGTGCCACATGGCATTCATTCATTGCTCACCATGTTCTGTAGAGAACCCTTTAAACAAAAAATCATGTTTTCTTCTGTAATAATTTTAATAACGAATGATATTATTAGGGTGCTGTTAGGCGCACACCAAAATATTATGAGTACACCCTATTATTATTATTTTTATATTTTCAGATTTCCCTAAACTTAATACCTGCACCCCACTGTCTTTTTGGACTCGTTCTCCTACTTCCTCTTTGCAAACGTTTGCCTTCTTTCTCTCTGCTCATGTTCCTCCGCTGTCCATTAATCTTCCTCTGCTCCTTCCTTCATCCAACTTCACTGAGGTAGAGAGTTGCAGGTGTACAAGAACCTTTGGGTGCTTTTTGAACCACAAGAGATCACCCTTCTGCAATCCAAAATAGAGAGTTGCAGGTATGATCTTGATCCTTTTTATACAGGCTTCAATAATGGAGAAAGAGTCTTATTTTCTTCTTCAAATAAGTCAAACCCTCATTTCAGTTGGAATCGAAATCATCTATTACACCTTTGTTTTCTTCTTTTACTTCCCGATTTGTAGTGCTTGAATACAAGCAACCCTGCTACAGCTACTTCAACTATCTTCAGGTCTCAACCCCATTCTTTCTACCAGGACTTTGGTGTTGGATGAAGCAAACTCACCCAAATACACTAGGATGGGTGATATCAGTGTGTTTGGATTGACGCCTTTAGTTTGGGATGAAGCAAACACACCCAACTTCTTTCTATTAAATAAACAAGAAAAAACTTTAACTAATAGAACTGTTGGTACATAAGCTTACCTAAAAGTGAGGCTCAAGTAAACCTTTAGCATTAGGTGCCATTGGTTTGTTTGGATTGCTTGGTTTTTTTATGAAAGGAAAACACACACACCCAACTAAGTATACTAATTATAACTTAGTGTGTAGTTATAAATTTTATAATTAAAATTTTATTTTAAATTTGGGGTGTACAAGTAATTTTTACTAATGAGGTGCAGTCATCAAAAAGTGGGGTGCGCCTAACAGCACCCTAATATTATTTTGGATATGAGCAAGAGATGTCTCACTCTCCTTGTTATTCTTCTTCTTCCCTAATGCAGGTATTGGAGATTCGTCCCACCATAAAGTGGGACAAGGGGAAAGCCCTCGAATTTTTGTTAGAGTCGCTTGGTGAGTTTAACTTAAATTATCATAGAAACCAACATTTTTTTAGAGCTAAAGGAAAGTGATCTTGCTTTTTCACATGTTATTTTATTGATCATCCTTCTTTAGGATTAGCCGATTGCAACGATGTTTTGGCACTTTACATTGGAGACGATCTAACCGATGAGGATGCATTCAAGGTATCCCCTCTTAATTAAACCAATCCTATTGTAAATCTAATTTTTATATGGTAGCAGTTGTTTTGACTAAATTCTATACTCGATTCGGTCAAAATCTAAGTATTTTTTATACTGTAATTAGGTTTTGCGTGACAGAGGACAAGGGTTTGGCATTCTTGTGTCTAAAATTCCAAAGGACACAAGTGCCTCTTATTCTCTCCAAGAACCCTGTGAGGCAAGTACCTTAACTACACATGCATTTTTTGTGTTTTCCTTTTTGTATATGTTTTGCATGTTAGATTATTTAATTCTTCTTTTTATTTCATTTGTTTTTGTTATAGGTAATGGACTTTTTGCACCGGTTGGTGGAGTGGAAGAAACTGACTATAAGAGGGCATTCCAGGGATTAAATAATAGAAGAAATTATCCCCACCCCTCAAAGAGGCGTCAGGTGTGGGATGAAAATATAAGTTTTCCTTATTTAGAGGAGAGGGGGGAAGGCCAAAAAAGAGAAAAGAATAGTCTTTTGTTCTTCACTTGAAAGCCTTGCACCTCTTGTAACTTCTTGTTGTCAGGGTATTTTGCATCTTAATAGCGTGTATAATACGCGTCAATTACATGTATTTCCCTATAAAGATATGGAAAATAGTTAACGGACCTGGTACACGCCCCACTTTTAAACAAACACCAACTGTGGTTAAGATTCACTCACCCCTAGGGTTAAGCAATCCAACCTTGGTTTTCAGAAAAAAAAAAAAAACCCTTAAATCTTAACTTTAATTTTCTTCAGCTTAACCAGGGTTAAAGGGGTGCTAAAAGGGACACGGGGGTAAGATAAGTAGCGGACCCATGGATCCGCTAATCACTGCTCTAAAGATATTTATGTAATTTCCACTAAAGTAATAATATAAAAAGGAGGAGAGGGATGTGGCATGTTTTTCTTATTCTTCCCATCTCTCTTTCTTTCTTTCTTCCATATTTTTCTTATTCTTTCTACTTGGTATCAAAGCAAGATCACTAATTTTTTTCTAGTCAAAGAAGACAAAAGAAGGGAAAAGGTGGGAAACCGGGGGGGGATATGACATCACTACCACTCATGGAAATAAAAATCGCCGAAACCGATACAAAACAGCCAATACGTATAGGTATTGGTAGTCTACTATACAAAATTTATATTTATACGAAATGGGTGATACTTATCGTGTATTAATCTTTTAAGTTTTAATTTATTGTGTAATTGTAATTGTTACTTTGTTTTTGAGTCGCTTCCCATGACTTTATATTTGGTTCCTATAACTCATTTGATTTATTATGTTTTTTCTTAAAAAAGAAAAAATTGTCTGTATTGCCCAAAACCGATACTGAGGTAGGTTTCGGTTGGGACCGATACAGCCCCGAAACCATGTTTTTAATCTTTGCTACCACCTTAGGGCTGACATCAACAACTGTACGACATCCCTTCAGTGAGGTTGGATTGTGGATCTGGTAAGGGCTAATCTTGGTTGATTTGGGACCTATTTTCTAGGATTTTTGAGTGATATAAGTTGATGTTTTCTTTACTCGAATGTTATTTCGGAAAACAAATTAGTTTTGAATCATTCGAGTGAAAGACTTTTAGAGGAGAGGGCAGAGGGCGAATCAGAAGAGGTGGAAAAGACAAGATAAGGGAGATGTGGAGGGGAAAACGAGAGTGTAAAAGGATATACGAGTCCGGCCAGGCCGAGTCTCTGGGTTGGACCAAAGTTGGCCCTAACTCAGCTCGAACTCAACTTCGGGCCCAAACTTTTAACCTGAACCTAGCCCAGCCAGTTAGAATTTCAGCCCAACCTTCGCTTAACTGGGGTCGGGCCGGCCCGACCGGACCCAATGTGCATCCCTACACATCGGTTATATTTCTTTTCAGGTACATAAAAGATTATGTTTCTAAACTTGTTTTCTTCTTCATCTACTTCTGAAATTCAATGAGAAATTTGCAAGCTTGCAAAGCATCATCGACATATTCTCCTCGTATTAATAAATGTTCTGCCTTATTTGACATTATTCATACTAATATCTGGGGACCATCACCTGCTACCTCTATCTTTCGTTATCGTTATTTTGTGAGTTTTGTTAATGACCATTCAAAATATACTTGGATCTATCTCATGAAATCAAAAGATGAAGTACATACAGTTTTCAAAACATTTCATATGAGGGTTCAGACTCAATTTGAAAAAAAAATTGAAGTCCTCAGACCTAACCAAGGGGCAGAATAATTGTATAGGGGGTTGAAAGAATATTAGAACATCAATGGGATAGAACATCAGCATTCTTGTCCTTATACTCCTCAACATAATAGTGTAGATGAGAGGAAAAATCATCTTTTGGAGGTAACTCGTGCCTAGTGCTGCCAATGGGCTTGTCCCAAGCTCTCATGGGCCTCAACTAGCTAGACCCAAGCCCACCCTTCAGGGTCAGGGATAGGCGGCTTGAAAAGAAGATAAAGAAAACAAAATTGTCATGATATTTATCGATTTTTCTTCTAAACCACCACCAGCTGCAATTCTTTTCTTAGTACATTTGTTCGTATGACCTTTTAGTCTTTGAATAAGTTTGGACATTTTAAGGAAAAAGAGAAAATGAATTCCATTATAAGGGATTATAACCTTAAAGGTTCTTGAGATGGAGGATACACATTCATATATATGAACTTCAAATGTATAATTATACATGTATTGTTTGGGTCTCTTGGAGCCCATTTGGGCATGTTTGAATGTGGAGTAAGGGGCGTTCTCATCTGGAATATGATGTTGGATCTATTATGCATATTTGGGGCAATGTGGTAGCACAGCATGTTGTACAATCTCTCAAAGATATTATTATACAATTTATCAGTGTGCTATTTTCATTTTGTTTGTGTGTTTAAGTTATGTTTCATGTAAGGAAGATTTTCCTACAAGCAATGGTACTAAAAATAATGAGGTCAGGCTTTTGGGGGTGCTTCCTAATCCCAGCCCTCGTGCCAACGGGCCTAGTTTTTTAGGCCCATCTAATCCTGTCGGCTTTATGGATGGAAAAAAGCTCTCGATTTTGCGGGCTTCTGAGAGTCGGGCCGGGTATCCTCACATGAGGGCCGAATTGACAGCCAACTTGTGCCCTTCTTTTACAATCTAATTGTTCCAAAATTTTAATGGGCTTGAGCTGTCTCGATTGTAGTTTTTCTTATTAATTGTTCACCTTCAAGTGTATTGCAATTCCAATCTCCATCTCAACTCCTAAAACTTGACTGTTCTCTTTCTTTTACCACCCAAGGTTTTTGGTTGTGTATGTTAAATGCATATCTTGGGTCCCGACATAACCAAGTTGGATCCTAAGGCTCTTACATGTATTTTTATGGAGTCTTCTTCTAATCATAAATGATTCGATGCTATCACATTCTTTCCATAAAAAAATATATCTACATGTATGTTACGTTCTTTAAGTCTGCTCATCTTTATTCCCCTTCCAATTCTTCTTCTCTTCAAGGGGAGAGTGAGTTTTAAGAGATAAGATTCCTTTGTTTGTTCTTATTCCTCCTCCATCTCCATCATTAGTTCTTTCATTGACTCTTGATAACTCTGTTACTAACACTCAGGAGGAGAATGTCGAGATACAGGGGGAGCTTCATGTCTACCAAAGATGGGCTACAACGAACAAGGATTCAAGACGAGTCACCTCCTTGGATCCAAGTAATTCCTTTTCCTGTAAGTACTTCACTTCCTTCTTCCTCGCATAATGATGAATGTCCTTCTCTTGATGAATCTAACCTTCACATTTCTCTCAAGAAGGGAAAAAGGTATTGTACTCATCATCCTATTAGTCATTTTGTATCGCAATGTCTCCTTCTTACAGATCACTTGTCTCTTCATTATCTTCTGTCTCCATTCCTTCCTCTGTCACAAAAGCTCTAAAACTACTAAAGTGAAGGGAAGCACTGGTAGAATAGATGACTACGCTAGAAAATAATGCTACTTGGGAATTAGTTGATCTTCCTAAAGGGAAAGTACATGTGGGGTGTAAATAACTATTTACTATAAAGTGCAAAGCAAATTGATCAATTGAGAGGTATACAACAAGGTTGGTAGCTAAGTGCTATACTCTAACAGATGGGGTCGACTATCAAGAGACCTTTGCTCTTGTGGCAAAGATGACTGACGACTCCATTCGAATCATTTTATCCTTGGCTGCAAGCCAATCGTGGCCTCTAGATCAACTAGATTTCATGTTTTTCTTCACGGAAATTTGAAGGAATAACTATACATGGCTCTTCCAAGATTCATCTTGAAGGAGGTGATAGGAAGTGTGCAAGTTGAAGAAATTGTTGTATGGTCTAGAGCAGTCTCCCATAGCGTGGTTTGAAAAGTTTAATGCAATAGTGAAGAAGATAGATTTTTCAAGCCGAGCTCAAGCCAAGGCCTGTTTGATTCAGTTCGGCTTGAATATTATATACAAAAATAAATAATAAATAATATATTATATATTATACATGTAAATAATAATTATAAAAAAATATTGTTATTTTTATTATAAAATAATTTTTTAATAAATCAAGACGAGCTCGAGCCAACCTGAGCTCAGCTCAAGCTTCAATCAATTTGAGCTCGAGCCAAGCTTCTCGAGTAACAGATCGAGCCGAGCTCGAGCCTAGATAAAAGCATTTCAAACTGAGCCGAGTTGGGCCAAGCTCAGCTCAAATACACCCCTAATACCTTGTTCATCAGGCGTCGTGGGGACATCACAATTCTCATTCTATATATCGACGATATAGTTGTGAGTTTTGTGACAAGAAGTAACAAGGTAGAAATTGAGCAATTAAAGAAGTATTTAGCCAATGAGTTTAAGATTAAAGATCTCGGTCTCCTAAAGTACTTCTTGGGAATAAAAGTAGCCAGATCTAGTGATGGCATTTCATATCCCAAAGAAAGTACATCCTAAATGAGAATTGTGATGTTGGCAGTTTCCAACAACTAGTCGGTAAACTGGTTTATTTCTCACTCACTAAGCCGAAAATTAATGAGTAGATTCATGCATACTCCTAGATCTCCACACTTAGAAATAGCAAATAGAATTCTAAGGTATCTCATGTCATCTCTAGGTAAAGGACCCTTATCCAAAAGACATGGGCATATGATAATTAAGGCGTACATAGATACAGATTGGACAACATACATAGATGCAGATTGGACAGTTACACAAGATGATTGAAAATCTACATCCAACTAATGTACCTTTGTGGGAGGTAACCTTGTTATGTAGAGAAGTAAAAGGCAAGCTCTTGTTGCTCGGTCAAGTGCAGAAGTAGAGTAGATCGATGACACATAGTAGATGTGAATTGTTGTGACTGAAGATCTTATTCAGGAACTGGAATTCCATGTTGAGGGATGAATGAGCTTCTATTGTGGCAATATGCCTGCAAATAGTATTACTCATAACCCAATTCAACATGATAGACCAAACATATCGAGATAGATCATCACTTTATCAGAGAAAGAATCATTAGAGGTGATGTTTGCAATCCCCATACGAAGACCAATGACCAACTAGCTGATATCCTTGCAAAGGCAGTTAGTAGTAACCATAGTTACCAAGTTCTCTGATTTTTCCAAAAAATCCCAAATAATAGCCGACTTTGTTGCTGATCGATTAATTCGCGAGTTTTGGAAAAATAACGACTTTTTCAAAAAGTCGCAAATTAAACACAAATTATTTACGATTTTTTGAAAAATTCCCAAATAAATATCTAATTTATGAAATATATTTGTTTATACCTTTCATAATACGTTTTTTTTTTTTTTCATTTCTTACCCAACATTTTCCGAACTTTGACGATTTTTTCCGAACTTTTTCTAGACGAATTATTCCCGTACCCCGACTTGGTAACTAGGTAATAACTAGTCATTTGACATGCTAAGCAAGATGGGCATGCTTGATATTTATGCTCCATTTTGAGGGGGAGTTTTGTCAGGGGTATTTTGTATCTTAATAGCGTGTTTATTACACTTTTATTATGTGTTTTTTCCCCAAGTAACAAAAAACGCCTTTTTTTTTCAAAAATTCGTGTTTTATTCGCTAATTTTTGGGTTGTCGAAGTATTCGGCGTTTAAATCGCGTTTTTTTAAATAAATAAAAAATGTCATTTTTTACGAATTATTCGCGTTTTTTACAAATTATTCCCAAATAATTCTCGAATTATTCAAAAAAATTACTTATTTTGTATATATTTTAATTAAATTGTTCCGTATATTTTTATAATTATTAATTTACTTTTTATATTTTTCCTGAATTTTTTCGAATTTTCCAAACTTGATCCCTACTGAATTATTCCCGAACCCCGATTTTGTCACTATGTTTTTTCCTATAAGGGCGTTTATGTAATTCCTATTTAGTAATAATAGAGGACTATGAATTATAACACATCCTCTCCATCTCACATTTTTTCATTCTTCCTCTTCTTTTCTCATATTCTTCTTATTCTTTCTACTCTTCTATATATAAGTAGAAAAGAGAAGAAATTGTAATTTTGCAAATTGTATAAATTAATTTTTTTATTATTAAATGTTGTGCATTACACAATTTTATTCATGTTTCCAAAGTTTTTTTTTTTTTCTCCTTCTTTTTATGAACTTTTAAATAAACGCATGTAGGACTCAATCGTTATGTAACAATTGCAGCATTATATAACGGTTTCGGTAGGAACCGTTACACTCACTGAAACCATTATTTAAGTCCTTAGTGAACACCCACTTGATGAATTCGAGTGGGAAAGGACCTCCTACAAGTCTTCCATGAATTGTGCCTCTCTAACTCCTTTGACTCAGTGATAAAAAGCACATTCATGGTCCTCATCCCAAAAGTGACTAGAGCACAACAGATCACACTGACTTCAGACCAATAATTTTGGTGGGGAGTATATAAAAAATCTTAACCAAATTTCTAGAACTTCGCTTGAAAGTGGTCATGAATTCGATCAATTCCCCATTTCAGTGCGCATTCGTGGGTGGGAGGCAAATACTATGGTCCTTTTATAGCAAATGAATGTCTCAAGGACCGACTGAGAAAGGGGGAGCCCAGTATCCTTTGCAAGATAGATATAGAAAAAGCCTATGACCACATCAATTGAGATTTCCTAAAATATATGCTTGGTAAGATGGGCTTTGGTATCAAATGGAGGGCTTGGATGACAGTGTGCTTTGGGTCCACTAGAATTTTTGTGCTTATCAATGGGTGCCCATGGTTATTTTAGGAGTTTTCGAGGACTTCGTCAAGGGGGTCCCTTTGTCCCCACTGCTCTTTATCATTGTCTCGGAGGAATTGAGTAGAATGGTCTTGAAAGCCTTGCCCTCGCATTAGGAAGGTTTCAGGATAGGCCGCGAACACCTCCACATATCCTATCTGCAATTTGTGGACGACACTATCTTATTCTGCGAAGCGTCGAACATGAAATTCGCTTTGGTTAGATGCATTTTTCGTTGTTTAAAAGTAGCGTAAGGGCTGAGAATTAATCTTGCCAAGAGTGTCATGTTCAGAATGGGTGAGGTTCCTAACTAGGGGAATCAGCAGCTATGCTATGGTGTAGAATGAGGAGTTTTCCAACTTTGTACCTTGGGCTACCCTTGGGGGCCCTTTTTAAAAGCAAAGTCGGTTTGGAACCCAGTCATTGAGAGGTTTTCCAAGCATCTTCAATGGTGAAAATCTCATTTTCTGTCTAAAGGCAGGAAGCTTACTTTACTCAAAAGGAACTTGTGCAATCTCTATCCGACGACTTACTTTCTCTCTATGTTTAAGATTCTCACCTTTATTGCATCTACTCTTGAAAGAATCCAAAGGAAATTCTTATAGAATAAGAAGGTAGATTCTAGGAAGTACCACTTGGTAGATTGGAAGACCATTTCTCTGCCTAAGGGTAAGGGCAGCCTTAATATTCATCCCCTTATCAGGGTGAATAAGGCCCTTCTAGGGAAGTGGCTCTGACATCTTGGTGAGGAGGAGGACAGTTTGTGGAGAACAATGATAGTAGCTCAGAATGGGTTGGAGTCTTGGAGAATAAGTGGTGTCCTAAGGGTGGTTGCGGCCCGATGGGTGTGGGGGTGTGGAAAGCAGTGTTGCAAGGTTAGGGTAAATTGTCCAAATTCACCCATCTTAAGGTAGGGAATGGAGAGCATATCAGTTTTTGACACAATCTTTGGTGTGGTAATTCCGATCTTAGGCACTTATGGCAATCTATTTCTCCTTGCATCAAACAAGGAAGCCTCGGTTGTCCAGTACTTAGAATGGCAAGCTGGTGCTTCAATTTGGACACCCATTCTGAGGGGAGATTTATTTGATTGGGAGGTTCAAGACTTGGTGAGGTTATTATCCCAAATTCAACAAGTTACTCCTAATCCACTCATTAGGGATAGTCAGGCTTGGTCCCCAGACAACATGGGGCGGTTCTCGATGAGATCTTTTTTGCAAACATCGCATATTGGGCCTAGTCTACCTTTTCCCTATCAAGCTATATGATACTCGTCGGTTCCATCTCAAGTATCATTTTTTTTATGGATCACGGTTTTAGATAAATCCTAACTAGCGATCATCTCATGCACAAAGGTTAGTGTTTGGCTAACAAATGCTCCATGTGCCTTTTAGTAAAAGAGTGTAGATCACTTATTATTACATTGCCCGATAGCAAGAGAGGTGTGGTCCTATTTCCAATCTCATCTTGATATCCATTGGGTATTTCCTAGATCCTTTCAGAGCTTCTTATCTTGCTGGCTTGTAGTGTCATTTTCGGGTTCAGCGGGAGGTTGTTTAGTCTTTCCTCCCAGGGGTGATAGCATGGTCCCAATGGAAGGAGAGGAATACGAGGGTGTTTGAGGACACGTCCTTATCCATTCTCCATATCCAAATTCAGATTTGTCACCTTATCTCAGCTTAGTGCTCTTTAGGGGGTGGAGATGGCGACCCTTGGGGGGCACTTTTGCCTAGTTGTGTATTGTCGTAGTAGTTTGACTTGCATTTGTTTTCTTTTCCCCTCTTGGTTTACTATTGGTGAACCTAGCAGTGTTTATCTTTATTTTCTATATTAGTATATATCTGCTTTTACCGATAAAAAAATTCTTCAAATTCGACATACCAGTACTTATCTCGGGATTCGTGTCAATTTCCAAACACCAAAAACAAACAGAAGAGGGCGCCAAAGTGACCTCCGTCTCTCCCACAAAGGCCCCAATTGTCAACCCACAAATAATTCTTCCAATATTTTTTTTCTAAGAACACCCCAATTCATACAGAATGCCTTTAAGAAACAAATACATAAAAGCCTTATGAAAGATCAATGTTTGAATAGATGATTTATGGTCACCTCATTATTGAGGCACGTGAAAGTTGGAACATATATTTCAGTTCAGATTGCTGCTATAATAGTTAAAGTTTTTTAAAATCTTGTTCAACAAACTCCCAGGATCATTTCCCCTCTTAACTACTTTCTCCAGCAATAACAATATTTGGTAATGTTGTTCACAAAAAATCAATGATATTTGCACCATTACTAATAATAATCCCTTCTGCAATAAGCTCTACCAACATTGAAGAGCATCAAAATAGATGAATTTGATAATTCTCCCAAAAATTAAAAAGTGGATGGGCATCAAACCATGAAAAACTCTCAGATCACTAAGGTAGAGTCAATATAGAATAAAACAACAAGAAAAACACACAGATAAATTGCTGGTGTAATTCTCAGAAATTTAGCAACGATTAGATTAATCAAATTACAAAAATAAAATAAAATAAATATTGGAACACCAAATACCGTCTTACCAACTGGTTTCAATATACTACATATTCAACATTATCATTCAGCTTTCCAATACTTTGTTAAATTTACATAGAACTTATTATTAACTGTATGCCTAAAGTCTTGATTAATTGTTAACCGAATAAGGGTGGTATAGAAAATTCTAGATTATGCCACAAATTATATCAGAATTGGTGCAGGATTTGGTGCAAGAACATCAATGAAAAAAACACCAATTATGTGAAGATTTGACTAACCAAGGAGCCAACAACAGACCCTTTTTAACGCATAAAATACAAAGTGAGATGTGCAGAACTGATCATTGATTTTTTGACAACAATCACACACGATTAACGTTTCCACCTATGCTCAAATTAAGAACAAATCAATCACATAGAAAGAGAGAGAGAGAGAGAGATGGATCAACAAACACGAATATTAGAACTAATTGATCTCAGATCCAAGTAGTTCCAAACGTATATTAGATGAAACATCATAACAACAATCATGTAACCCTAAAAAACAAAATCATATACTAATCACAATAACAAACCCTAGAGAGAGAGAGAGAGAGAGAGACGTACTGAAATCCTCGTTGATCACCACCAGAGAGGGTTCGACTATAGAAATCCTCGTTGATCTTCGGATACGCGTCTCAGTTCCGAAGCTTGTTGAACATGTCCATGGCTGCAAAACAGAGGAGGAGGAGAAGGAGACCAGCAAGGAAGGCCCAAATTCCTAATTTCTAGGGTTCCACCAGCCTTTCTTTCTTCTTCTTCTTAGATGGAAACCAGAGGTAGAGGTAGGGTGTATTTATACGGTGTACCGTCTCTCTTCCTTTCGCTGTATATATACGGTGCATTTACGGATGTACTTACCATCTGTATACCTGGTCTGCGAGATCGGATCACAGTCAATTCCAATTCATCTCTATTAACCGTGGTTAAGATTCATTAAGATACAATCTTATTTTTTTAAAAAAATTATTAAAAAAAAAAATTTAACCAAGGTTAGAGATTTAAAAAAAAATTAAGGTTAAATTTGTTAAAATCAAAATTTATGAATTTTAACAACAGTCAATAAAAATTAAAAGAAAGAAGAGTTGGCGATTAAACTCTCAAAGCGTCAATTGCAATCTCCTGGTCGTTTTGGTTGGACTTGGAACAAACCTTAGTTAGTCAATGGTTCGGTCTCCTCGTGGTTTTCTAAAGTCAAATGGTCAATCGAAAATCACATGGTCGATATTCCTAGACCATGATTTTGAGCCTTTCTAAACGTGGGCTTCGTGATGGGCCTACAAAGCCCAAACACCCATGATTTTGAGCCTTTCTAAACATTGGCTTCATAACGAGCCATCAAGAGCCCATGAAAAGGATTAGGTTTAAATATATGGCGCGATAAATGGACTCCACGCCCCCTATCCAGCAGTCCAGGTGCTGACTACCCATTAAGGGTTGGAGAGCTAGTCCACCAAGGGAGAAAATGGTGGGATGCACCCCTTATTGACAGAATTTTTAACACTTAAGATGCAGTTATGATTAAGATGATTTCGCTAAGCGATTTAAAGGATTCAGATAAGATCATTTAGCATCCTGGCAAATTCGGTGGGTTTTCAGTTCGGTCAGCCTATCACTTTGCCACTCGAAGAGAAGACTCAAAAAGTCAAGAACAGGTTGCGGAGGGCTCTAATGCGGTTGTTATGAGAAAGTTGTGGAAGCGAATTTGGGGTCTTGGAATACCGAGTAAGTGCAAACATTTTATGTGGAGAGCGTGCACTAATTCATTACCAACAATGGCAAATCTGTTCAAGCGAGGAGTTCGTTTAGAAAATTCCTGCCGAATTTGCCTTTTTCATTCGGAAACGGTGACTCATGCATTGTGGGCTTGCCCATTGGCTCGAAATACATGGGCACTCATGAAAGGCAAACCTCAGAAAATGCCTACTACCGAATATCTAGATTTCCTCCAAATTATGCTAGATTTTGAAGCTCAAGCCTCAAAAAAGGAACTTGAAATGTGGACTATGCTGGCCTGGGCCATTTGGGATTCCCGCAATAGGAAAATTTTTGACAATTTCCAACTCTATCCAAGTCAGATTGTTCAAAAAGCAAAAGATCTTCTCCAAGACTTTCAAAGCTTTGCAATGGTTCGACACCTCTACTCAAGCGATCTTAAAACAGCCCCTTCGGAGATGGAGACTGTTGGAATTGTTTTGAGCTAACTTGTTTTGCTATTTATCTGGTCTTGGTCTTGGCAGGGTCCAATCTCAGATTTATCTAGTATCTTTGTATACCTATGTTTACTCTTCAGCAATAAAATTTCTACCTTTTATCGAAAAAAAAAGGATTAGGTTTACACTCATGAATCATGATAAGAAAATTATGGTGACAGAGAAGAGAGACTACAAAACATATTATGGATAAGAGATTCTTAAAGGGAGAGAATCGCCACCATGAAGAGTGTGGACCCTAAACAATGGTATTAATTTATTTATTTATTGAGAAAAATCGAATCAAGAACGCCTACAGAAAATGAACCAGGCCGACATAGTTGCTTTAATGGACTAAGAAATTGAAAACAGAGGTAGAATGGGTGATAGATTTCCCAAGGACGTTTTTAAGAATCACAGAGCAGGATATAATGAGGCATCAATGAGATCTTGACACTGAAGATTGAGAAGGGCATGTATTAGTTAGACCTAATTCATATCCAGTCTAAGCCCACATCTAAACATCAACTGATAAGGGCCCATGCATTGTAATCTAATCCACTGGCCCATCCTTGGTATGATCCCAGGCCTCGCATGGGCTGACCATGGCCAGACCTATTGATAGGCGCACGTAGAACCATGTTCTCTATCTACTTAACATGAATTCAAAAACCATATTCTCTATTTGGTGGCCATGAAATTATTATGGTGTTATCTTTGGGGATTAAAATTTTAAGAAATTCCTAGTTGGTCCGGGTTTCATGAAAGGAAAATAATCACTTCTCAACCTAAGCCTAAGGAGACTTGGTCTTTGTGTGTGAGTTGTGTGTGTGTCTTAACCTATAACCAAAAAAAGCCAAAGTGCTCCGATGTGTGTGTAGACCTTAGTCCCACATTGCTTAACGATGGTAGGGTATGTCTCCTTAAGTACTCCCACCATGCTTCTCTTTTTCAAGAGGTGTGTGTGGTTGTAGCTTCGGTTGAGACTTGGTCTGTGTGTGTGTTAACCTATCACAAAAAAAAAAAACTAATCCTAAGGAGGTGATTTACTTCTCACCCCTCTTTTATGTGCCATGTTTTCCCTTTTTGCTCCGTGAATTTGACTACGATTAAGATTCACTAACCTTTAGGGTTAAAGCATCTAGTCTTGGTATTTAGAAGAAAAAAAATTAATCAAGTGGGGTAAAACTTGATAGCACCATAGTTCAATGGAGCTTTGTGAGAGCGAAGAAGAACAGTCTCATACTCGGCCACCACTATTGCTCTTTAGGAAAAGTGTGATTAGCTCCAAAGAGATGGGATAAGCTCCTTTGAAAGAAAATGGGTGTAACAAGTGCCTGAATGACCGTTTGGCTTCAATTTTAGTGATTCTCCTGTTTAAAATAGAAGAATTGTTCTTCTTGAAGATGTGTTTTGAAGAAGATCAATTATGTGCTGAAAACCGTTTGATATTAATAAGTCAGGATATTTTAAAGAACAAAATTAACATAACCGTGTAAGATGTAACCAAAAAATAACAAGATAAACTAATAATAATAGATAAATTAAATAATTTCTGAGAGAGAGCCCGTGTTTTTATTCTTCCTGAGAAATAATTCTGAAAGGTGAATAAAATTTTACTCCTCAATTCTTAATCCAAAATGAAAACATTTCTCATGATTGCTTCGGATTCTAAAACAGCTAAACATCATTCTTGGGTTTCTATTCTCAGGTGTTTAAGTATATTTTAGATTGTCTACAATTACCAGAGATCAAGGAATGAGATCTACAATTCGGATCAACCTAAATCAACAAATCTGACTGTTTTGATCAGAATCTCAATGAAAGAAGAAGAAATTCAGATTAAAGAATAGAACAATAAAGGATAAACTGAGCCATGGATCGAAGGGAGAGGGAAGAACAAAACTTATTCTAGAGAGTTGATGTTGCAGCAAAACTGAAAGCTGAGAAATTTCTTCTTTCCTTCAGGTATCTCTATCTCTTTTAGGCTTCTGGAGACCCCTATTTATAGAATTCTTAAGTAAGGTCCATTAATCTGTTAGTCACAGCTCACGTCCAATTGTCAAAACAATCTGATACACTTCTACCAGCTCAGCAAATTAGTTTCAGCTGCCTTAGGGTGTAATGACCAAATACCCCTTGTAACAGATAAAATTCGTAAAAATGAGCAAAAAGAAGGGGTAAAATAGGAATTTCTCACTCTGGCAAATTCTAACAATTTAGCCGACATCAGCCCACTTGGGCTATGTGCTGACTCTCTTGAGTGTTGTCTAACAGGTGACCTCATCATGACTACACAAGTCATGATGACTCAAAATGCCTATAAATAAGCAAGAATCACCAGAGAGAAGAGGAGGCTGGTGCGAAAGGCAAAGATGGATGGTGCGAAAGGCAAGAGAGGAAAGAAAGGGAAGAAGAAGAAGAGGAAGAGGAAGAGGAAGATCTGAGAAGCTTGAGTCATTCACACCCCTACCCTGAAGGGCTATGCAGCGGCCATTCACCTGATTCTCTCATCTTCCTTTGGTGTTCTCCGGCTACTTGATGCTCTTTATAGCCTCACAATCGTTTATGGCTACCGGATTCCCTCAAATGTCATGTCCGCCTGATGCTCTCCATGAACGGTCACACTGCCACTTGCACGGCCTTGCAATCGATCATCTGATGAGTGCAATCATACTTGAACTTGTGCCTGACGCTGTGAATAGTGCCGAATCCGTTGTCGCGTTGCCTGCTGTGAATAGTGTTGAATACGTTGTGCTGTGAATGGTGTCAAACCCGTTGTCACGTTGTACTGTGAATAGTGCCGAATCCGTTGTCTCGTTGTGTTGTGCATAGTGCCGAGCTCGTTGTCCGTTGTCTGATGTACAACGTACCCGTCATGAGCTGTACAACGTACACGTTGTCTGCTGTACAACGTACCCGTTGTCTGATGCACAACGGATGCACAACGTATACGTTACCAGTGCCTTATCCGAGCTAGAGCTACGTTGCCAGTGCCTTATCCGAGCTACGTTGCCAGAGCACGTTGTCTATGCCTTATCCGAGCTGCGTTGTCTGTGCCTTATCCGAGCTAGAGCTACGTTATCAGAGCACGTTGTCTATGCCTTGTCCAAGCTGCGTTGTCTGTGCCTTATCCGAGCTAGAGCTACGTTATCAGAGCACGTTGTCTATGCCTTGTCTAAGCTGCGTTGTCTATGCCTTATCAGAGCACGTTGTCAGAGCTACGTTGTCTGTGCCTTATCTGAGCTATGATGTCTGTGCCTTGTCAGAGCTACGTTGTCTAAGCCATATTCTTTGTGCCTCCTGAGCTACAATCTCCAGAGCATAACACCAGAGCTCGTCCTCAAGTGCATACACCCAGTGACCTCACGATAAGTATCTCTATACTATTATGTGCCTTATGTTCATGTGCTTGTGCCTTATACTGTTGTGCTTGTGCCTTATACTGACTTTATCATCAGAGCTTATTTCAGGGTGCACACCCGCCCCCTCAGACTCATTCACAGGTAGAGTTTTGCTATCATTCCTCTACCAGCTGAGCAGCTACAGACGTGTGGCATGTACGGGATTTTTTCCCTTTCACCCCCTAAACATCATTCCTCTTAGAACAAGTTATTTAGTTAAGGAAAAAAGCTCACGAGCATAATTTATTCATATGATTCATCTATCACGGCGCCTTAATCTTTAAAATGTTCTTCAGCAAACCACGAGTCCCAACACATCCCCATGAAAAGAGCTAATATTCGGGTGGTTGGTTATGCACCCCCTTTGCATATATACCCTAAAGTGATAAGAAGAAAGTAGCATCCTGGTGGAAGAGTTTTCTGTCGGCGGATTATTCTGTTGGCGGTATCTTCTATTGACAATATTCATTTTGTCAGCAGTATTACCATCAGAGATTCTATTGGAGATATGACCTATTGGCGGTTCTATTGGAGATATGTTCCATCAACGATATGTTCAATTGGCGATTCAATTGGAGATGTGTTTATAGCCAGGAATTCACCTTCCGCCTTCTAGCCCATGGTACCCGTGCCACAAGGATGAGTTATGATGCACGTGCCATAACTCATAGGAGAAATGGGGATTTTGATGACGTCCCGTTATCACCCTCCAGACCATCAACTCAGCGTATTCGTACTACCGAGATAGGAAATGGGGTTATGTCGTCATCCCTACAAGGTGAATGGTGGCCAAGATCCACACAAACCCCCTCTAATGAAACGCCTAGGTTCAACTCGGGGCAATAGTGTACCGCTGAGATAGTTCATGGGGTATCGTACCGCATGTCTACGGGCATATGATGGCCATTCATAATCTCTCTTGAGAGTCTATGTAGGAGCAAAATTGGTGAATCATGTGTTTCTTTAAAACGCCAAAGATCATGGCGAGTTATGATGATATCACGTGGCCTCAATTCATAATATTTTGACTAGGGCTGCATAAAGCCCGATCGGCCCGTTGGTGCGGCTCGACTCGGCCCGAGATTGACCCGAATTTCAGGCTCGAACAGGCAAAGCCAAGCCTAAAAAAAAGTCCAAAAACTCAATCAAGCAGAGCTCGGGCCAACCCCTGTGTGGCTCAGCCAGGCTCGATTGAGGTTCGGTTCGGCCCAAACTCGGCTCGGCTCGAATATTATTAAATATATATATATATATATATATATATATATATATATATATATATATATATATATCATTATTATATATATAAATGATATAAAATATTATTATTTAAAAAAATATTAAAAAAATTCAAGTTGAGCTCGAGCTAAGCCAAGCCCAGTTCGAGCTTGAATCAATTCGAGCCGCACCAAGCTTCGAGCCACGATTTTGAATTTGGGCCGAGATTTGGGCCGCACTTTGAAGCTCCATTTTGGGCTGAGCTGGGCTTCAGGCCTCGATTAAATCCATTCAAGCCGAGCCGAGCCGGGCTTGGTCAAGCCCGGCCCGAATACAACCCTAATTTTGACACGTAACAAACTCTTTTGATTTCATCATCAACATGGAGAAATATGGAATTCTTCCCCAGGAGTGATGCCAAACGGCCCTCTAATGACTCTTGTAGAGAGTGAGTTTTCTATTGTCTTTACCTTTGGATGTAGTCCGTAAGTCACAACGTTAATTTTATAGAGAGTGGGCTTTCTATAACAACACAAATCTTATATTATGGTTTTTATTTATTCCATTTTTTAAAAAATGTTGCTATCAATTTTAAGATTACGCACAACAAACAAACATGGCAATATATCAACTGGTTATGGAATACCCACAGATTTGAGATAGAATACCTCTGGTTAGCAAATGGTGTCCAACAAAAATCGTTTTAGCTCACTCCAGAAGTCCAAACCTGCCTAATAAATAACCACGTGCTTCATGTGAATGATCCATCAGTCAGTTTCCTGTTTGGACACACACAGGCAGATCCCATTTTGATCATATCATTTCCCTATCAAGAATGTCGGTGCGCACCATATCTTTCTATTCCAAATTCCATTTATCTTTGCAACCATCGCACTTAAGGGGGTTAATATAGCCCAAAAGTAAACAATAATATGATAAAGAAACAAGAAAGAATTCTTTATTAAAAAAAAATAATTCTTTCTTCTTTTTTTCGGTTCATTGGAGGCCACATGAACCTATGGGCTACACAACCACGGGTAACCCTCCTCTTTCACAAATCTTCCAACCCTGATGTAGGTGATATCGTATCGCAGGTCTATGATAAGATGCCAAGAGACTTTACCAACTAAACTAGCTGGCAACATTAATGCCTCTCTCTCTCTGGCCATACCAACTTTGGGCTCTCCTTCCTTTTGGCACGCTTAATAGACATGGGCTCAACCACAACATTAAGGAACCGTGAGCATGCCTTTTTTTTAAAAAAAACTATCTCCATCGTAGCAAATGGTGATGTGTTTCTATAACTTTTTCTATCATATTGTATTTTTAAAGGGCCATGTGATAGTTAGGGATCTATCATCTCATCTTCAACCCCAACTCAACCCACTTATCTAAGATTTGGATCTTGATTCAGTGATATACAGAATGAGCTACCTGCACTAAAAAGTTTTCAAGTGGGCCGAGTTCGGCTAGGCCGGTTGGGACCCTATGGTCCCAACGTTTAAATAACATTGGGTTTGACTTGAACAAGGCCAAGGCAAGTGTGTTGTGGGAGAGGAGAGAATATCATACCAACTTGTAGGAACCACACTTGCATCGAGTTGGGGCTGATATAGGTTCTTTGATGTGAACTTATTCCCAAAAAGAAGGATAAAATGTGAAGTCGTATAGGAATTAATGCTTTGTAGATGATGGGTTGGGTGGGGATTCTTTGTAGAGTCTATGCTTATTACCTTCTTATTTGAGTGTTCTTAACAAGGTTCTAATCTCATCAACAATTATTAATAGTACTTTGCGGTCTCACTAGCATTTTTCTTATTAATATTAATGATAATGATAATAAAGAATAACTATGAATAGGAGCTCTCGTTGAACAGTCAACTAGAGCAACCAAAAAACTGTCTTGGGAAGTGGCAGTTTGGTAATTATGAATGCACAAAAGTTTATTTTTAACACTAAATTTTTCCCGATACCCCTTCCCAAAGCATTTTTTGGGTTGTCAACCGGAGCACATGCCATAGTAAATCTCCTAATAATAATAATAATCTCATCAACCAGTGGGTGCAAATGTCCTTAAATTCAAAAAGCTCCTTTTTGAAATTAATGGAACAGTCATTGCTAAAACCTTAACAACTTTAATTGTGGAAAATGTACTTGTACTTAGAACTCTTAACTACAATCTTTTTGTAATTATATGATGTATGCACATTTGTATAACTATAAGTGCAAGTGCAAATGCGCGTGCCCTCCTATTGTCAAATTACCGTAAGCTTATGAGTGGAATCGAGGAACTTTTCTAGATGTCAAATAAAAATCAGTATATTTCAATGGTGCTTCTCTTCTTTTACTTGGAGGGTGGTAAGATTATTCGAAAAAATGATGTTTGGCAACTTGGTTCTCATATTTTTAATGGCCATCTTTTCTTTTTATCACCGCGTGCAACTCCATCATGCCTACTTGGACTCTTGCAGGAAATTCCCAAAACCTCACGTCAAAAACTAGTGTTTCTGTTGGAAAGTTTGGTTCCATCCCATATCAAGCTTCATCTCACCTTTTTCTCTACATGATGGCCAACTTTCAAACCCAAATGAATGTAAAAAGGAAAACACATGCGAGATTAGAGATTGATTTGACTGCAAGAACGATAAAATACACTCTAACCGAAGATATATATGACTATAGAAAGATTGGAATTACGGAATGGAATATAAAATGGGTGTTTTGTTGCCAAACCCAAATAATTGGAATAAGGTGTTGATGATGATGAGTGAAGATAGAATTGGATTAAAGATAGGGTTTAACCCTGTACTGAGGGGCTACTGACCCTTCATGCTTCAAAGGGTTTCAATTATATTATTTTAGGTGCAACCAAGGGGAAGAAGAGAACTCCAAATCATATGGAGCTTTGAATATTCCTTCTAAAAAATACTGAAATATGGAATTGGTGGGGTTATTACTTTTATGATATGTAGAATCAGGTCACCCAATGAATCATTTAGGGTGCGTTCATTTGGGCGAGAAATTTGCTACTATCAAGAAAGTGCAAGAAAATGAAAGTGTGTTTCTTGTTAAACCAAGCACAAGAAAAGTATAAGAAAACACATTTTTATTTTCATTTCCCTCACTTTCTCGTCAAACAAGCACACCCTTATGCCATGTTTGGTTGCCGAGAAAATTGATGAAAACATGAAAAAGAAAAGAAAATAAAAGAAAATTTTGGATTTTTAATATAATTTTTAGTTGTGTTTTGTCTAATTTTCTTTTCTTTTCTTTTCCATGTTTTTACTTATTTTCTCGACAACCAAACATAAGGTTAATGTTTAAAATCAAATTGAGTTAGTAAGTTGGTCTTGTTTTATTTTTATTAAGTGATCTTAAGTATGGTGGTTGCTATCAAAGAGAGTAATGTTTATGCTATTAACTTGACAAATATTAAGTATACATTGTGAATATAGGTAGCATATGCCTGAAGCGTGGAACGCAATTGGGCTCATAAAAAAAATCATGATGCAGGTCTCTCTCCCTTGATATGTGCAAAAATTCAGTTCAACGGATTGTAGGGATCGCCGAAATACTTCGAGAGATGTCTAGGTCACACGTACAGGCAAAAATTCATCTTAATCAGAAATGTTTAGGTCATCCTATCAAACAACAAAAACGTCTGCTAACCTAGATTATAGTTTCCGCAAGGGGGCAAAGTGGGGTAGTTGCTCTAACTAAAATATATATATATAGGTAAAGTCATGGGGGCAAGAGGGGTAGCTATCTCCTAAACTTTTGAAGAAAAAAAATGCAACTGTCCATAAACTTTTGAGAAAAAAATATATTATATCATTTAATATGGTATAATGATGTAACAATTATTTAACCGGGCAGAGTCACAAGACAAAGGGACAACTGTCCTGTAAAGAATGAGAAATAATATATATAGGATATATATGAAACATACATGAGATGGCTCACGAACATGGTTTTCAAAAAAAAATTCGGAGGCTATGTCCCCAAACCCCCATCCCTAGACTTAGAGTAATTCATACTAGCCTAATCACTCTCTACAAATTCCTCAATATTAACTAATATTTTCTGGCCCTGCTACGAGAAAATCCCGGCTCTGTCTCTGATTTCTGCCATGTCATGACTCAAATGCAAACAAGTGACGCATATGTGTCACGCATATGCTACCTTTCTGTTGTTATTTCTAAGAACATTTCAAGTACTATGTGGAAGCCCATCATTTCATCTTTCATATATCTACCAATAAATATTTTCCAAATACCAAAGTACAAGTGGAGCTTTACTTATTCATTATTTACTTAAAAAGACAAATTTTAATAATTAAAGAACCATGATAACTTAATAAAATGTTGAAAAGGGGGAAATATGACAGTATGTAGTTGAAAAGAGAGTTACAAATAAAGCTAAAGTTGGTTTAGGCCAATCTTTGCCGATTTTCTGATTATTTCAATCTTTTTCCCACCAATTAGTACTTATGGCTCCACATCAAAAATATTAAATTCAATAAATATCAAGAAAAAGAGAAGACATCTTGATTACTTGAAGCTAAGTAGTGGGGTGATTATACCCACTAGGGGTTGATGCAGTTGGCTAGTGCCCCAAGTTTGCTCCTTGTTATCGTGTGTTCAACTCTTACTCCTCGACTTACCCTGATATCTGTAAAGAAAATTCTAAGTAGGTTGGTGTAGACACCCAAAAGGACTAGTACTTGCCTCAAAAGGTTTGGGACACCCTCTGTTACCAAAAAAAAAATAGTGGTGATTATATAGCTATTATGAGGGCAAAAGATTGGCTCTCACTACCAGGGGCGGAGCCAGGAATTTTTCATTGGGGGGGTCAAAATACATGTATACAAAAAAAAATTTGGTTTGAGGGTATGGGATTTGGGGGTTCGGGGGCGTAACCCCCGAGAAAATTTTTTTTGGGGTAGTTTTTTTATTTTGAAATTTTTTTTTTCTCGGTAATACCTTTGAGGTCGCCACCTGTCCTATTAATACCCCTTCATTGTGGTTAAGATTCACCCACCTCCTTGGTTTAAAAAAAATATATCAAATTTTTTTTTGAACCCTTGTTAAAAATTCACTAACTCCTAAGATTAAAATTATTTAAATATATTTTTTTTAAATCAAGGATAAGTAGGTGAACCATGAGATTGGGTGAATTTTAACCATAGTTAAGGGGTGTCAATAGGGACATGAGCATAAGGGGACTCCATTGGGGGGCCACTAAAAAATTGGGGGGCCCACTACATCATATAGGACAAAAAAATTGGGGGGGCAAGTACACTAAAAATATTTTTTTTAATTGAGGGGCCCACTAGTCATACTAGTAGAGAAGGGATTTACAAAAAATTTGGGGGGGCCCCGGCCCCCCCTGGCTCCGCCCCTGCTCACTACTAAACTACATGACTTTAACGGCGGTTTTTTAATGACGGTTATTCAAAACCGCAGTTATAGGTTACTTATAACGACAATTCTAAAAAACCGCAGTAGAAGACCGGTTGCCGCCTAGGTATAACGGCGGTAGATTATTAACCACCATTACTGGATTGATTGCTACGGCGATTTCATAGAAAACGCTGTGACAGCCCTAATTTACAATGGCAGTTATTACATAACCGCCGTTGCAAATATTTCCCACCACCTTTTCGGTCTCTCGCCCTGTCACTTCCCGCCTTGATTATCGTGGCGGTAGGTCTAATAAATGCCGTTATAGCTAACTTATAACGACGGTAATGAAAAACCGCCGTTGCAAATCATTAAAAACCACCCTGATCATTTCCCTTCATTTCACCCTGCTTGTGCTCCCCTTCCTGCTCATGCTCCCCTCTGGTTCTCCTTGCTCCGATGTCCTGCTCCGACATCTTTGCTCCGGCGTCCTACTCTGACCTCCTTGCTCCGTCCTCCAGCAGCACTCTCCTCCCCTCTCTGGCAGCCACACCTCCAGTAGCACCTCGAAACCAACTCTCCGGTAGCACCTCCACCCTCTCTGGCAGCACCTCCACGGTAAGTTCCCACAACCTCTCTCTCTCTCTCTCTCTACTCTCTCTACTCTCTCTCTCTACTCTAACAAGTGTCATGCATGTCACTATTTGCATGCCTCTGGCTAGCTCAACTCAGCACGATCAGTCCCGCCAGCACAACAACCCTCTCCGACAGCCACACCTCCAGCAGCACCTCCTCTCTGCGCAGCACTCTCTCCCTCTTCGGTCACCCTCTTTGTAAGAATTATCTCTCTCTGTAATATAAATTTGCATTTTTGAAACCCCAATTTGCATTTTCTTCTTTTTTTATTTTACTTTTTGAAGAATTTACTTTCGAAGAATAGCAGTAGAATTGAAAAATCTAGGATTGATGATGGTTTATCCAATTTCAGAAAGTATTGTGAATTGCTCAAAATTGCTTAAACCTCTCAATCCAGTATGTGGATAATTTTTTCTCATCTCTTTGTTTTCTAGCTTCTATTTTCCATTGTAAAATTGTGTGGTTTTTTACTTCCCTTGCTTAATTTGGGGTTATTTTTCCATGTTTGTGTATAAACTAAGTTCAAGAAAAAAATAAAGGAGAGTGATAAAGAGGGTATGTGAATAAAAAAAATTTCTGAAAAAACAATCAAGAAAAAAATAAAACGTAATAAAACTAACCATTAATAATAACAAAAAAAACAATTATAATGGAGAGTGATAAAAAGGGTAGTTAAGAGAGGGTATTTATGAGTCCCACTTAAGTGGAGTTGGGACTTGGAATCCGTTTCCAACATCCACCAATCCAATTAATTTAACAAAACCCTTATGGCTGCCTTAAGTGCACTTTGGAAGAAATAAATGAGGTAGATCAAGTGATGATGTGGCATCACAAATCTTAGAATGGAGATGAGAGAGCGATGCCACATAGGCATCCTAATTTCTTTAGTATATATATATACAGGTAGAGACCCCCTACGATGCACAGTAATAATTAAGAATATCTAAAATTAAATAATATTATTTATTTATTTAAATATTAAGTAATATATTTTAAAAATATTTCATAAATTTTATTTTTAATAGTATTAGTTTTTCATTATTTGTATTATTTGTACTAGCGAGTGGCACGTGAGAGCGAAGGGAAGGAGTTAACCACAGTTAATAGGAGTTAAAAGGAACACGTGTTAACCTGCGGGTGCGATTGAATTGAACGCTCCCCGAGTTCAATCACGATTGGTTGTGATTCTATTCTTTAAATAGATAGATGAGCAAGGGGTAGTTTGGGAATTAAAATAAAACATTAAATCAAAGTTTTGTGTTATATGAGGGTCGTTTAAGAATTTTAGAGAAATCAGTCTATGCTGCCTCTCGCATTATAATATTAAAGATACTCTCCTTATATGTAGGAGAATTACTCCTACGCCTAAAATGTTACATGAACCTTAAAACTATCCAGCAGTATATTTGATATATATATATATATATACTAGCGGGTGGCACGTGCGATGCACATGAGAGCGAGGGTAAGGAGTTAATCACAGTTAATAGGAGTTAAAAGGGACATGTGTTAACCCGCGGGTGCGATTGAATTGAACTCTCCCCGAGTTCATTCACGATTGGTTGTGATTCTATTCTTTAAATAGATAGATGAGCAAGGGGTAGTTTGGGAATTAAAATAAAACATTAAATCAAATTTTTGTGTTATATGAGGGTAGTTTAGGAATTTTAGAAAAATCAATCTACGCTGCCTCTCGCATTATAATTGTAAAGATTAATTAATTAATTTTATAATAATAATTTTTTATTATTTTAATAACATTTATAAAAAGTTCTAATCCTACAATGGAAAGAAAATATAAATAAATAAATTAAAGAAAGCACTCTTTGGATTAAAGCAAGCTCGAAGGGCCTGGTACATTCATATTGATTCATATTTCCATGATAATGGCTTTCATAAGTGTCCTAATGAACATGATCTATGTTAAATATAATGAGCATGATGATCTATTATTAGTCTCACTATATGTAGATGATTTTATCTCCACAGGTAATAATCTTGTTATGTTTGATGAGTTCAAGAGAACTATGATTTATGAATTTGAGATGACAGATATGGGCATGATATCTTATTATCTTGGGATCAAGGTAAATCAAATGAGCAATAAAAATTTTATTTCTCAAAAGAAGTATGCAAGTGAGATTCTCAAAAAGTTTAGGATGGAAAAATCTAAACTTGTTAAGATTCCTACAGAAAATGGTTTGAAATTGTTCAAGACAAAGAAAGAAAATTTGATTGATTCTACATATTTTAAGCGCTTAATTGGGAGTTTAAAGTATTTAACTGTTACAAGGTCGGACATTGTGTATAGAGTAAGACTACTTAGCCGTTACATAGAATGCCCAAGTCAGATTCACCTATAAGCAACTAAAAGAATTTTGTGATACATAAAAGGTACACTTGATGAAGGGTTTTTTTTTATAAATGTACTGATGATCCTTGACTTATTAGGTACACAGATAGTTATTGAACTGGTGATGTTGATGATAGAAAGAGTACATCTGATTATGTGTTATTTATTGGAGATTGTGCTTTTACTTAGTCATCAAAGAAACAAGATATTATTTCACTTTCAACTATCGAAATGAAGTACATAGCATTGACATCTTATACAACGTAAGCTATATAACTTAGAAGAATATTGGAGGAGATGCATCATCCTCAAACATGTCCTAGTACGATTTTTTGCGATAACAACTTATCTATTTCACTCACGAAAAATTCGATTTTTCATGGTCAAAATAAACACATTGATATACGATTTCACTTCATTCGAGAGCTTGTGAAGAATGAAGATGTGAAGATTGAGTATTGTAAAAGCGAAAAGCAGATTGTTGGCATTTTTTCAAAGTCACTCAAATATGAAATATTCAACAAGTTGAAGATGAAGCTTGGATTGACGATTTGCAAATCCTAATTTAAGGAAGGCTATTAGAAGTTTTGATAATTTAGGACTCTATTTAGTTTCGAAAAATGTTGATGTTTATCATGTTTTACCTTATCCCTTTTTAAATTAGGTTTATCTTGTATTCCCTATTGAATGGTTATATATGATTAAATGAGTGAAGAAAAGAATTTTCTTATATGCATATGTAGATTCAGATTTTTCAATTTTCTTTAAGTTAATTCAAGGTTAACATGTGAATCTTAATCACAAGGGTTAAATCTTATTAATCATAATTATAGTCATTTTTCTATCAATAACAAATGAAAGCCTAATGAAACTAAGGATTAAGACTGTTTGACAAACGGTTGCAAAACCTTGATTTAATTTATAAAACAATTTCTCATAACATTGTATTTGTGCAAGGCTGGTAGACTGCAGCCCCTTATATGAAAAAACCTCATTTTGAATCCTCAAAATCGTGACTTTGACCATGCTCGTATCTAATCGACGACTCCAAATCAACTAACTTCTGAAGCTGAAAATGTGACAAGTGGGACTGCATTATAAGTACACGTGGAAAAGTGCTGGCTCAACTGTCAGCACCTTTCCCATCCCACGCGTCGCAACCACATTATGTTCTGAGCACAATGTGTGCGTGTCCATCCTGAAATCATCCGACCACCCTGTGGCTATGGTAGATGCCCGAGGTGCAACCTCAGGCACCTAAGAGGTTATAGCATGAGTAAGCATGTATTGCACGCACACTTCCAAAAAGCTTGTTGTGTGTCCTCTTGTGGTTAAGATTATAAGAGGTCAATTAATCTAACTTTATTTTTTAAGAATATAAAAAAATTAACCTTAGTTATGATTCATTCACTCGTGTGATTATTATTTATTTTCTTACAAACTGATATTAGATTATTTAACCCTAAATATGAGTAAATCTTAACCACAGTTAATAAATATCAAAAAATACACATAACAGGCTTTGGAGGTGTGTACGGCCTAACAATACATGTGCATGCATTCTATCACATTTTCACTTAAATGTTTTCCCACTCGTCATGTATCTGCCAGAGATAATTCGTTGCTCCTTGTGGTTTGTTTCTTGCCCGCCACCTGTCATTGCTACACTTTCTCACTCATCCTGAGTTCACCACATGTCCCTATTGATACCGTTAACTATGGTTAAGATTCCTCCACCCCTAAGGTTCACCCACATATCCTTGATTTTAGAAAAAAAATATCAATTTTTTTTTAACCCTCATTAAAAGCTAACAACTCCAAAGGATAAAAAAAAATTAATTTTTTTTCTAAGAACCAACTATAGGTGAGTAAACCTAAGAATGGACGATTCTTAACCATAATTAAGTGGTGTCCATAAAGACATTTGGGGACCTCAAGGGATAACCGGACTCCAAGGAGCCTTGTTACAACTTCAGAGAAATTTGAGTCACTTGGAAAATGATCATCTCCTGGGTCGGTGACACAAGGAGCGAGTCTCGGGATGCTTTTCCTGATGGGACGTAATCATCTCCGGCTGTAACGATTTTGCCAAAACGGGTTACTCCCTTAAGGTGCCACATGTCCCTTTGGACACATTTTATTTAAGATTCACTCACCCCTATGGTTCACTCACCTATCATTGTTTTTTTTTTTAAATTATAAAATAAATTTTTAACCGTGGTTAAAATTCATTACTTCTTAGGATTAAAAAAATTTTAATATTTTTTTCTAAAAACCAAAGATAGATTGGTGAACCCTAGGTATGGGTGAATCTTAACCACGGTTAAAGGGTGTAAACAGGGACACATGGCCACCTCGGGAGCGTAACCGGTTTTGGCAAAATCCGGTTACAACTGGAGAAGATCACGAGTCTTTTCTGATATGTATTCCCTATTAAATCTCTTTTAACAATGGTTCAGATTCGGTCAACCCTAGGTTCATCCATCTATCCTTAGTTTTTTAAATAACTATAAGGGTTAAACAAATTTCACGGAGTTGGTTTTTAACTTAAAGTAGGCAATGCTTAGGGATAGGGCTAGCAAGTTTCTATGTAGAAATGCTACCATACTTAAATTTCCAAAAGCTTGAGATGTCAGTTGTTGATGATGCAACTTTAAGAAAATGTCATGTGGAATGATATTGCGATTTAGATCGACGTGATATTGATATAATTCGCCATGACTCACCATAATTCTTCGTCATTCACATAACTCCACGATTCTTCTCTAATTTAATGCTCCTACATAGGCTTTGAGGATGGATCATGAATGGCCATCATATTCCCATCATTATGGCGGTACGATACCCTATGAATTATCTCGGCGATATGCTAGTGCCCCGAGCTGAGACCTAGGCGCTTTGTCAGGGTCTATAAGTGGAATCTTGGCCACCATTTACCCCGAGGGATGGTGGCATACCCCAATTTCCTATCTCGGTGCTACGAACAAATACACTAAAATGATGGGTTAGGAGGGCGATAATGGGACGTTACAAAATCCCCATTTCCCCTATGAGTTATGGTGTGGTATCATAACTCATCCTTGTAGCATGGATACCATGGGCCTCAAGGTGGAAGAAGAGTTCTCGCTTATTGTAGAAAGGTGATTTTGATTTTTTAAGTAATGAGATTCACTGCAACTTCAATCTAGTCTAAATCTATTATCCAGACTGTTCTAAATTGAGTTATTTTGACAGAAATGATTCACAAGTCAATAAAAGAAAGAAGTGAAAGAAATGAGAAAAGTGATTCAAATGGAGAAAAGAAAGAACAGTGAAGAATAATAGTAACAAAATGACTTTTCTTGAAGAATCTTTTATTTTCTCTCTCTATAAATTCTGGTTGAAAATTTTATTTCTCCAAGAAATCCTGTTAGAAATAGGGGGAAATCCTCTCCTTAACCAAGAGGGGGTCACCTCTATTTATAAGTGATCAACAGAAATCATAACTAACTTGTACAGTTGTCATAACCGTTTTTGTAACCGACTTTAGAGAGGAAATATTAGATTTTATCAAAATAAAGGCGTTTGTCACTATAACTCCTTTAAGCTTTTATGACCAAGGCTTTCGGATATATTCTTCAAATGTTAAAAGTGGTATTCATAATACTCATCCTTTAATCTAAGCCCTCCAAACCACAACTCATCATCCTCCCCCAAAGCGGTTGGTAACTATATCGCGAAAGTGGATCATACGCTTTCATGATGTACTGTCATTTTGAGGTAATATATAAGTATTCAGACAACAACATTCCTCTAGATAATAATCATAATAATAATAATAATAATCATCTCAAGTCTAATAGGGAAAGCGGAGGTGTTAGACGAGACACTCATCCCGTCAGGCCTTAAGAGAAACTGAGGAAAAATTCATCACCAATGCTTTCTCCCTGACTGTCAGCCCAGGAAATAATCCATACTTCATTGGAATAGGTAATGAGGGGAAACAGCCACACTCATTCCCACGGGAAGGTACTAATCCATACCGTTCACCCCTAACAAAGCAAATCTTCTTTCTCGTATAGGTCATCAGAAATGTACAAAGGGAGGTACTAATCCATACCATGTCCATCATCATCAGAAAGACGTTGACAGCCAGAGAGAAGCACTGAAGCCATATTGAGCATCCAAAGGCGTTAAAGCCTGAATCAGCATCCAAAGGCGTTAAAGCCTGAATCAGCATTTAAAGGCGTTAAACCTATAACTAAAATCAATGGAGTAAGAGCCATAATCAACTATTAATAGCGCAAGGACTATTATCATTTGCAAGAATCATTAAAGAGTAGAATCTCAACATATTAGAACATCTGTTGAGCCACGTGTCATTATTTTATTGAATTATGAACAACATTCTTAAATTCAATCCCCATAAGTCAAACTTTCTAATAATAATCATCAACATTTAGCCCCCTGTTTGTGAGGGCGCCTTTAGGTTTGACAATACCAAAGGCGTCTGATCAAACAAATCATCCTATTAAAAAGAGTTCATTAAATAGCATGCTATCATAAATTTGGCGTCTCACTATTATAAAACTGTCTTTTCAGTTTCTACTTGAAACAGTAACTTACCAAATTCTTAACCAATAGGATTGCACAGCCAGCCTGTCAGGGTCATCATGATCATACCTTTTTCAAAATTTGAACCAAAACGTGCTCCTTGAGAACCGCACGTCATAAATCCTTAAACAGTATAAAAATCAAAATTAGTTTATTATTAGTCACTATTCATCTTCTTCATCGCGCAAGTACACTCTGAGTTTATTCATTTCTTCTGTGATCGAGCTTCTTGGTGCTTCTTTGCCGTTTATTTTAAGGAATCAAGAGTTTTATCTATATTCGGAATTTCAGAATACCTTTCAAGTTTCTGGTAAGCCTTTTTACTCCCTTTTGATTCCTCTTTTCCCTTTCTCTTTTCACTTTACTATTTACTGTTCTTTCTTCCTTTTTGTCTTTGTTCATCATTCTGTTTAATTAACTTTAATCATCTTCATGTTGTATTATTTCATTCGTCATCCATATTTATTTTTTTTTATTCCTTTTTTTTTTATAAAGAAAAAACACATTGTAATCTATTTTATTTCTACAACATTTTTACGCTTTCAGCTACAACTTCTTCTTCTTAAAAAAATCTTTTAAGTAATGAATTTTGGGATTCAGCTATGCATCATTCCTGGGATACCGGTTGTTCCACCAGATGGATGAGCTTTGTCTTATGGCGGCATTGATGGAGCTAAAGGATTCTGTCCATCACCTTTTGCTACTACTTTGTTTAGGGTAGAGAGGAAAGATTTTCCACTTTCACAAGTTAATTTTAGTTCCCATAGCAGTTGTACCAAAGAATGGACAGCTTGGTGTGATTATATACTTACTCATGAAGAATATAGACCTAAGCTTCATTCTACTGAGATTTTTAAAGCCATAGAGCTTTCAAAAGATTTTGAAGTTAGAAAGGATACAGATAGCTTATCACAGTTGGTTACCAGATGAAACAGCCAGACTCATATGTTTATTACTTCATTGGGAGAAATTACCCCAACTTTAGAAGATGTGATAGCGTAATGGAAATTACCAGTTTTTGGAAATAATGACATTCAAGATATTGTTTTAACTAAAGAAGAAGTAAAAGCGTCTAGGCTTCTCCATGCATTAGTTTGGGAATCAAGAATAAATCCTGTCTGGGGAGCTATAAAGGAATCTCACGGGCCAAATTTTTATGGTTGGGTACGCTATTTCTTTTTGGAAAAAGGACCTGTAAATAAGGAGACAAGAGTTAGAGAGTACAAGTATGGGAAAGAGTACAAGTCACCTCTAGAACTGACATCATTCATAAGCATGTGGCTGTCAAGGTATGTTTTTGAAGGCGCTCCAACAGACAAGGTTTTGGACAAACTATTCCCCTTGGCTTTCCGCCTTGCTGATGGTTAAAGCTTTCCCTTGAGAATATATTTTTTGGGAACTTTATACAAGAACTTAGATCAGATTCACAAATGTCAAGCTTGGTCAGCGGGTACTTATAATATAGAATCATTCGTCCACACCGCTTTCCTCCAAATGTGGTTATGGGAGCGCTTTCCTGGTTACGTGCCTTCAGCTAGACAGTTTTCTCCTCTACAAGCCAATGATACTTCTACTGAAGAAATTCCAAGCCCCAGAACATGGCGGTGGAGTAGTGTATCGAGAAAGAAAGATGCTCTAATTTTTTTATTTCATTGACAAGGAGAAAAATTTCTGTTTCAGACTATATATTGAGATTTTGAAAGGAATTGAAAGAATTTCTTATCATTCTGAAGAACCTTTGGCTTTTCTGGGTACAAATTCTGAAGAGCGGGCAGAGATTTCATTGAAGATCCTCCATTGTTTTGCCATTTTATCGAAGTGTCACTTGGTAAGTCTCCTCAGTATGGATGGCAACAAGACAAAAAGTTTTTGCCTTGAGTCTTACAACCCTGTCTAAGGCAATTTGGGCTTGATCAAAGCATCCCAGACGGTGTAGCTGAATCTTTCTCCTTGAAGAGAACCATGAAAGCTTTCATTCTGGAGAGTTGGTCTTCAAACTTGAGGCCATCTGTTGTCGGTTTCAACTTGGCCGGGAAACACAGAGTGGGCAGATGTACAAAGAACTATCAGCTTTTCTGGAAAGCTTGCATTGGTACTTTCAAAGCTTTTATTCAGAGTCTGCCAATGATCAGTCAACCAGTGAATCTAGCTATGGATAAAGAAAAATGTTTGAAGGAGCCCCCTGGTGCAAGCAAGAAAAGGAAAGCGATAGCCTCTTCGCCCAAGAAGCCAAAATCAAAATCTGCTGATGGATGCCCTTCTGAAGTTCGAGAGGAAAACATTACCCCTCCTCAGCCTACAAATATTACTGCTCCAAAGGCGGCTACTCCAAAAGCACCTAGAATCAAGAAAACTACAATAAAGAAGAAAGTCCCTCCTTCCAAGAGGCTCAAGAGTCAATCAGTAAGTACACATAATCTTAATAAAATTTTCTTATATACACACTTTTCAAAAAAAAAATTATGCATATTTTGCTCTATTACATGACTCCTCTTTTGAAAATGAGGGAGAAAAGGAAGATAATGAACCATTATCTCTCCGCAAACAAAACTTACAACAACAAATTTCAAAAATTGTTGAAGCTTTTTTGTTTCAAGAGAAGGAGACAACACCGTCTGCGGATGCTAACGTAGGGAGCTCCGGAACTCAAAAAAGTGTTCTTGAAAGTACTCAAGCTATTGATACTACTATGGAAACCGCCATTGCCACAAATGAATTCATTGTCACAAATGAAGAAGTGACAAACACTGGTTCTGTTCTCTATGCAACAACTTTCCAAGGAACCACTTCGTCAGATTTATCCGCCTTCATGGGAAATTTTGTAAGTGAAGATGTTGCTACTCCTTCTGTTTCAACTGAGTTGCCATCAGCAGATTCTCTTGATGAAATTCTGAAGCGGTATCCCGTATTTGAAAATTCAATCTCTTTATGGACAGATATAGTAAGGTGTTATCAAGACATCACTTCCTCCTGTTATTTGAAAAACCCTATCATTAGAGCGGGCTGTATAGAGACAGTATGCTCTATCATCAGAAGAATCAAAGATATCAAGCCTCAACTTTCTCTTCTGAGAATAAAGACTTTTGAAGAATGGGGTCAAGAGTTGAAAGAGCTTGAAGATATTAATGTCAATGTGAAGTGGTTGATAGATTTCCTGAATAACTTATCTATCACATTTTTCCAAGCCAAAATTTTTGCCAAACTGAACAGCTCCTACACAAGTAAAATGGTTAGGGCAGAAGAACTCAAAAAAGCGGTGCTAAGTGATCAAGACAGTGTTTACATTATTCGTCAGGAAATTACCCGCCACCAGGTTATACTAGAAGAAAAGGAAAAGAAGATAAAAGAAACTCAAGACAACCTAAAAGCTTTACAAGAAGAGATTAAGTCGGATCATGAAGAGTATACTCATCTAAGAGCTTCAGCTGAGAGACTTATATCTCTGAATGAGAAGGGCTTTACATCAGAAATTTTGTAAAAGCATTTCTTCTATTGACTTTTGTAAATTTTGACAATCTAATGAATATGAAAAGATTTTATTATTCTTTTTATTAAGCATAGTACTTCTTTAACCATTTTACATTAATAGGATCATGTAATACTTCACCGGATGGCTTTGATAGGAGACAATAACCGCTGTCAAAGCTTTGTCTTATTAAGAATGGTCCTTCCCAATTAGGAGTAAACCTCTCTACTTTTATATCATTCCTGACATGAATAGTTGTTCTGAGGACCAAGTCACCTTCTTTAAGGACTCTATGTTGTACAACTTTGTCACACGCTTTAGCAGCTCTCATTTGGTACGCTTTGGTCTTTATAGCTACAGCTTCACGCTTTTCATCCATAACTTCTAACTGAGCTAGTCTAGTAGCTTGGAGACTTGTCATTTCTCCATCAAATACTTCAATCCTTGTAGATGGTATCTTGATTTCCAAATGCACAACAACTTTTGTCCCATATACTAAAGAAAAAGGAGTAACACCTGTTGCAGTCCTTGCTGAGGTTCTGTAAGCCCATAGTGCTATTAGAAGCTTTTTATACCATTTTTTATGGGCTCCTTCTATCATTTTTCTAATTATCTTCAAAATAGTCTTGTTAGTAGCTTCTGCTTGCCCATTCCCTTTAGGATAATAAGGGGTTCACTTCTTATGCTTGATATCATATCTCTCCAATAATTCTCTCATATTGGAATTTACAAAAGGCGTTCTATTATCAGTGACAACCTCCCTTGGTATTCCAAAGCGGCAAATGATGTTTTCTTTGATAAATTTAGCCACCATGATATCTGTAGCTTTTTTTTAATGATATAGCTTCTACCCATTTGGTGAAGTATTCAGTGGTCACAAGGATCTAAACATGTCCTTCAACAGGAGGATTAATTGGTCCAATTAAATCTAGCCTCCAAGTGTGAAAGAGCCAGGGTGTAGAAACATATTGTAAAGACTGTGTAGGCGCATGAATAACATTTCCTCTGATTTGACACTGATAACAGCTTTGAACATATAGATGTGAATCTGCTTCCGTGGTAGGCCAATAATATCCCAATCCTAAAATGTGTTGAAACAACTTCCTTTTTCCTTGATGAACGCCACAATCTCTATTATGAGCCTCACATAATGCTAGTTCAACCTCCTTTCCAGACAGACATTTGAGAGCAATACCACTGTATCCTTTCTTGAATAATTCTCCTTTGTCAAAATAGAATTTAGCAACTTTCTTCTTGAACTTAAAGACTTCTTTTGGATCAGCAGGCATTATTCTATCTGTGAAGTAATCATTATATGGTTTTTTCCAATCTTCCCAAAAATTTGTGAAGTGACATTCTTCTCTATCTGGCAGTATTTGACAATCAGGACATTCTTTTTTGTATCATAGTTGCATCCTTCTCCATTGTTGGCCAGTATATCCCAAAACGTTGTAACCTCCTATATAAACTGATAGAGGGATTATACCCACATATCTTTGTGTAAATCTGCATCATTTGTTCCTTAGCCTCTTTTGCACCAACACATCTCATCAGGACGCCTTCAGGTCCTTTGAAATATAGATCCCCATTTATCTGGAAGAAATTTTTTAAGACCTTCGGTATTGTAGTAGGAACTATAGTTGAATCATGAAGGCGGTTAATATCTATCAAAATTGGTTCTCTCCAATCTGCCTCTTCTGATTTTCTTTCACATAATTCCTCCATCAGCGGTGTAGCTATTGTACGCCTTTTGACTACTACTTGAGAAGATTCTCCTTCAAATGTTAATTTTGATGCCAAAGTAGCAAGTACATCTGCATGGCGGTTCCCTGTATGTTCTTGATACTTGAATTCCACCATATCAAAACTGGTCATTATTCATTGAACCGTCGTTCTATATGGAGCTAGACCAACATCCTTTACATTGAATGACCATTCCATTTGGCTAATTACCAAATTCGAATCCCCCATTACATTTATTCTCTTGCCCTTTAACTCCTTAGTAATTGATAAACCTATGAGAAGAGCTTCATATTCTGCTATATTGTTAGAGCAAGGAAAATCAAATTTGAAAGAAAGAGATATTACCTCTCCTCCAGGAGCTTTTAATACAATACCTGCTCCAGCTGAATCCATAGTTTTGAATCCATCAAAATACATGAGTCATTCTTCTGTTGCTTCAATAACCATTGCCTCAGGCAATTCTCCTGGTAGTTCTTCCTTTAATGTCAGATCATCATTTCTTAGAAAATTTATCAGTAAATCTGCTACTGCTTGTCCTTTGATAGCACGAGGGTAAAGACATGTGATATCAAACTCTGATAATGAAAGAATCCATTTAGCTGCTCGTCCTGAAAGAACTGGCATTGACATGAGATAATTGATTGGATCAGATTTTGTTATTAGAAAAATCTTATGAGATAGTAAATAATGGCGGAATTTTTGTAAGGCATAGATCAAGGATAAACAACTTCTTTCAACTCGAGGATATCTTAATTCTGCATCTCTGAGAATCCTGCTGAGGTAATAGATTGGCCACTCACAGCCAGATAAATCTTCTTGAGCTAGGAGAGCTCTAATAGCGGTTTCTATTCAGGCTAAATACAAAGACCAAAGGCTTTTTTGGTATAGGCGTCATCATGGTAGCTGTTGAACTCATCATCTGTTGAAGTTGTTTAAAAGCTTTTTCATGCACTGCTTCCCATTTGAATTCACAATTCTTCCGTAGAAGTGGCATAAGAGATACTATGACAGCTGCCAATCCTGGAATAAATCTTCTTATATAGGATACCCTTCCTAAAAAGTTTTTTAATTTTTTAACTGTGCTTGGAGCTGTCATGGATGCAATTGTCTGAGCCTTTGTTGGGTCAACATCTATGTCATGCCAGTTTACAATTAACCCCAAGAATTTGCCTACTGAAACTTTGAAAGCGCATTTTAATGGATTCATTTTTAACTGATACTAGCGACATCGTTGAAAAACTCTCCTTAAATCATCAACATGGCTCTGATGCTTTTGAGACTTGATAACAATGTCATCAACATAATCTTCTACTGTATTATGGAACATATCATGAAAAATGGCTGTCATAGCTCTTTGATAAGTAGCACCAGCATTCCTCAATCCAAATGACATTACTGTATAAAAGTTCCCAATAGGTGTCTGAAATGCGGTTTTTTCTGCATCTTCTGCCGTCATCTTGATCTGATTATATCCACTGTAACCGTCCATGAATGAAAAAGCATCATGACCTGCTGTTGCATCAACTAAAGAGTCCATGTTGGGTAGAGGGAATTCATCATTCGGACATGCCTTGTTTAAATCTCTGAAATCAACACAGCAACGAATCTGACCATTTTTCTTCTTAACTGGTACAATATTGGCTAGCCAAGTAGGATGCTGAATTGGTTTAATAAATCATGTTTTCAAGAGTTTTTCAACTTCTATTTTGATTTGATCTTCAATATCTGATCTAAATTTCCTTGGTAATTGTTTTACTGGCACATACCCTGACTCAATATTCAACTTATGTGTGACCAATGCAGGATCTAACCCCGACATTTCCTCATAATTCCATGCAAAAATATCCCTATATTCTTTGAGTAAACTTACAAATTCTTCTTTTCCTTCTAGTGCTAGTTTGGAACTGATAAGTACTGGATGCTTTTCAGATGAGTTTTCTGCAAGATTTATCTCTTCAAGACTTTCCTATACTGCCTTTACACCATCTTGCATCTGCTCTGGTGCCTCCCTAATTTCACTTGTCCCTTCAGTTTGAAATATCTGATTCATCATGGGAGTCTGATTTTCTTTTGATGAATCAGCTTTCTTTTATTGTCATAAGATGTATACAACATTTCCATCTGGTTGCACCACCCTCTTACAGCCCCCAGTCCTTGACTCTTTGATAATGCCACCTCCTTGAATCTCTGTTTTCACACTTCATCTCGTGGTCTCTTTGACGCCTTTGAACTTTCTGATGGCGTTGAAACAGTAGAAGATGGTAGCATAATTCCTTTGGTCATTTCGAAAGCAGCTTCTCCTTCTTCTGCCAGCTCATCATAGAATAATGCTTCTGAAATGTGAGCTTCTGCTTTCGCGAATGGTGTAACAGTTGCTGGTATTCTGATGACTTTGCCTTTGTATATTCCTTTGATACACTGATGAAATGTTGACGATATTAATTAGAATTTATGAATCCAAGGGCGGCCGAGAAGAATATGATAGCTTACATTGGCTTCAATGACATGGACTCTTATTGCTGAATTGATTGGCCCCACTTAAAGATTAATAGTAGCATAACCAATGGTGTTCTGACACTGTCCTCCAAATCCTTATATTTCTATAGGTTGCTTCGAGATCTTTGAAGGATCTAATCTCATTGCCACTGCTGTTGATAATGGGATGAGGTTCAAAGAAGAATCAGGGTCTATCAATGGCCTCTTTGCTTCAATAGAGTTTATTAAAGTTGTGACATACAAAGATTTGTTGTGGGTTGTTGATGAAGCTTTCATATCGTCGGCGGTGAAACTTACATCTTGTATTTCTGGCATTGCTTTTCTTGTGGCAGAATAAGCAAGAAAACAATGTTCTGGGTGAGCTTCTGCAACTGCTGTCAAAGCCGCTCTTGCGGCTATTCTTGCTGCTTTTGAGAAATGCATTTGATCAAAAAAGCTTTTAAACTTCGAACTCTGCGAAAGGGTTTCAATGGCTGAAGGAATATTAAAAACATTTTTCTCCTCAATTTCCTTTTCTTCTATAATACTTGGATTATGACAAATCATAGCAACTACATCTTTCCCTTTGTGGTCTAGTAAAGGATCCTGATGGACAGATGCTTCAGGAGCTATTGAAATTTTCAAGTGTCCAACAGCTATTTTGTCATTAAAAATCCGCCTTAGAGAGAAAAAATCTTTTGTTGAATGGCGTACAGTCTGGTGATACACATAGTATTTGCTACTTTGTTTGTCTTCTTCTGTAAGCTTTTGGAATGGTGATGGCAAGTATAGAACACCATTAGCAATCCAAACTTCCACAATACGCAACACTTCCATCATATTGCAAGGAAAAGACGGTGGAACATTTTCTGGGTTAAACTTTGGTCTTTTATCATATTGATAAGAGGAATTTCTCTGGAATGGCCGCCTTCCAGAATTTTCTGCCACCATTGCTGACTCTCTCTTGTCTCTCCTACCATATCTGTCATCATACCTTGGTGGAGCTGCCCTAGATATGACTGTGTTGAGCCTTTGATAAATATCATAAAGTTTCTCAAAAGAAGAGATAGTGGCTACCTCCAAATAAGCTCTATATTTCTTTGCTGCCCCAGCCACACATATTTGTACAAGTTTTTCTTCAGTTGTTTGTTCATGGCAATCTAAAACCAAATACTGAAAGCGGCGAACATATTGTGTTAGATCCTCATTAGGTCTCAGCCGCTCTTTTGACAGCGTATTGAGAGTAACACGGTCTTCTACTGAGAAGAATTTCTTGAAAAAGATACTGACCATCTCTTCCCAAGAATGAATGGAATTTGGGGTCAAAGTAGTATACCAGGTGAAAGCACGATCAGTCAAGGATTTAGCAAATTCACAAAGGTGTAGCTCCTCATTATTGGCGTGCCTGCTCAGAGCATCAATAAAGCGCATTACATGTTCTCGAGCATTTCAGTCCTTCCATTGTAGAGGGTAAACTGGGCGTGATATATCCTAATGGATATTCTATTCACATAATCCTTGCCGAAAAAGGGGGTCTAGCATCAAAAGCATTTGAATGTCCAGAGCGTTTTGCTTGCTCTCTTTCAAACATCTCAGAGAAATCTTCAGCTGTCATATATGAAGAATGTCTTCCTTCTCGTTCAAGATGATTACAAGGTGGTGAAGGAGCTGCATCCTTCTTGAGAGGATTATCATGAGGAATATCATTTTCCTCAACATGCCGAGATGGAGAAGGTGTACGCTCTTGTGACCCCTCCAAGTTGTGGACATTGTCTTCATGGCGGACTTTCTTGAAAAACTCTTGCATCTGTTTCTCTGAGGCTACTAACTGATTTGCGACCTGAGCTTGAATAGCCTGCATCTGGGCTTGCATCTATACTTGGGTTGCTTGATTGAAACTGGGCAAAAAAGGGCCCAAGAACAGCAGAAAGGTTAGGAACTTCCAATCTGGAAGTATGAGATTCTTCCCTATTTTCTTCTTGAATAACATGCGCTTGAGACGAAGCACCTTTTTTAGTCACCACTTTTCTCAAAATTGTTGCAGAATCCCCAACGGAGTCTCCAAATGTAGAGGGGTGATTTTGATTTTTAAAGTAATGGGATTCACTGCAACCTCAATCTAGCCTAAATCTGTTATCCAGACCGTTCTAAATTGAGTAATTTTGAAAGAAATGATTCACAGGTCAATACAAGAAAGAAGGGAAAGAAATGAGGAAAGTGATTCAGAGGGAGAGAAGAAAGAACAGTGAAGAATAATGATGACAAAATGACTTTTCTTGAAGAATCCTTTACTTTCTCTCTCTGTAAATTCTGGTTGAAATTCTTATTTCTCCAGGAAATCTTGTTAAAAATGGGGGGAAATCCTCTCCTTAAACAAGAGGGGGTCACCTCTATTTATAGGTGATCAACAGAAATCATAACTAACTTGTACAACTGTAATAACCATTTTTGTAACCGACTTTAGAGAGAAAATATTGGATTTTATCAAGATAAAGGCGTTTTTCACTATAACTCCTTTAAGCTTTTATGACCAAGGCTTTCGGATATATTCTTCAAAGGTTAAAAGTGGTATTCATAATACTTATCCTTTAACAAATTCTATCTAAGTCCTCCAAACCACAACTCATCATCCTCCCCCAAAGCGGTTGGTAACTACATCGCGAAAGTGGGTCATACACTTTCATGATGTACTGTCCTTTTGAGGTAATATATAAGTATTCAGACAACAACACTCCTATAGGTAATAATCATAATAATAATAATAATCATCATCTCAAGTCTAATAGGGAAAGCAGAGGTGTTGGACGAAGACACCCATCCCGTCAGGCCTTAAAAGAAACTGAAGAAAAATTCATCTTCAATGCTTTCTCCCAGATTGTCAGCCCAAGAAGTAATTCATGCTTCACTGGAATAAGTAATGAGGGGAAACAACCACACTCATTCCCACGAGGAGGTACTAATCCATACCGTTCACCCCTGACAAAGTAAATCTTCTTTCTGGTATAGGTCATCAGAAAGGTACACAGCGAGGTACTAATCCATACCATGCCCATGATCATCAGAAAGGCGTTGACAGCCAGAGAGAGGCACTGAAGCCATATTGAACATCCAAAGGCGTTAAAGCCTGAATCAGCATCCAAAGGCATTAAAGCCTGAATCAGCATCCAAAGGCGTTAAACCTATAACTAAAATCAATGGAGTAAGAACCATAATCAACTATTAATAGAGCAAGGACCATAATCATTTGCAAGAATCATTAAGGAGTAGAATCTCAACATATCAGAACATCTGTTGAACCACGTGTCATTATCTTATTAAATTATGAACAACATTCTTAAATTCAATCCCCCTAAGTCAAACTTTCCAATAACCATCATCAACACTTATAAACACATCTCTAATGGAACATATGTCCAATAGAATGCATGGTTTAAAATTTCGTTGAAATTTCGCAAAATTTCGGTTTCGGACAACCCCACTGATATCGAAACTGAGTTTATTTAGGAAATTAGATTTCGGCCGAAATTTCGAAAATTTCGGGTGAAATTTCGGATTTCGGAAATTTCAGAATTTCGGCCGAAATCTGATTTTTTTTTAAAAATAATTTTTTTAATTATTTTTTAATTAAAATTCTGAAATACTTCGAAATATTTCGAAAATTTACTGAAATTTCGGAAAATTTATATATTAATTTTAAAAATAAAATAATATTTATATATAATTAATATTATATAAAAAAATAAAAATTTTGGAATATTTCGAAATTTCAGACCCGAAATTTTGGAATATTTCGGCGAAATTTCGGATCAAATTTTGGAATAATATTTTATTATTAAATGCGATTTCGGTGAAATGTCGGCCGAAATTTTGAAATTTCGGAAAATTTCGTTTCGAATGGGCAATCCGAAATCGATCGAAATTTCGAAATTTTAAACCTTACTATAGAATGTATTGCCGATGGAACATATCTCCAATGAGTCATGCCACCTACGAGACTATCGGTGGGACATATCTCTAAAAGAAACGTCAATAGCAACATCGCCGATGAAATGCATATCGTCAACAAAGTGTACCATTGATAGAATGTACCGCCAATGAGCAAGCTTTCCATTCAGATTTCATCATTTACCGCCTTATAGTACATGAGAGAGGCGTATGACCAGCCGCTGTGTATTTGGCTCTCTACTTGGGGGATGTAGTGGGACTTGTGGTTTGGAGGGTTTCAAAGAGCGTGTTAAGGACAAAGGCGCCAACATGGGTGAATCATGAATAAATTGTGATCATGAGCCTTTTTTCTTAACTAAAAAACTTGTTTAGTTTCTAAGTTAGAAGGGATCCTAAAGCATGCTCAGTTTCTAAGTCCTGGTTTTTAAAACAAACTTGATTGTTCGAACGGTCACCACACCATTCGAACAGTTTCCCAATCGTTTGAACGGTTGACAGTTCTGGACACTAAAATTTGTAACAGTTTTAGACCACTGTTAAAACGGTCATAAGATCGTTTGAACGGTCAAATGTTCTGACCTTCTTAAAACGTGATAGAAATCAACAATGGCTGGTACCGTTCGAACTATGACCAGACCATTCGAATGGTCTGCTAGCAGATTTCGAGGAAAAACCTCATTTTCACCTAAGGACCTCCAAATCAACTTCATTTCTTCCTTAATCGATTCTAAGCATTTATTACATTGAAAGCGTCATTAAATATAGTCCTACTACGAATTTAAAGCTCAAAAGTGTGTCTATTTGCCTCAACTCTAGGGATTTTGGGTTTTCAAAAGAGGAAAACCACCCGAATGAGTTTTGCTTGAAGGAAACGACCCCACCACTAAGGAACCTCACTCCTCAGGCCTCGAACCACGATCTTCCAGCTTGGACAACTCCCAAATCCTAGAACTTCTCTTCTCCTCTGAAGCCTTCTTTTAGTTTAGACTTTGTAAGATATGAGCAAATTAGGTTATCATTAGCTAATTATATCAAACCGTACCTTGTGCTTTTACCCAAATACCTTTACTAATTGTTGTTTGGTTACAAGCCTAAGTTAAACACTTAGTGTGTTATGCTCCTTTTTAATTATTTCACTCAAGATAATTAGTTTCTCATGGCCAAACAACCTATCGAGATATTTACCAAAATACCATTGAACTAAGAAATTACATAAATACCCTTAGTATTTAAAATTAGAATTTCAGAATCATTATAATACAAGTTACATAATTCATAATTTATCATAACAATTATAAATAGTACTTTATCTTAAATTCACGATTTCCACAACATGATTTATAAGCATTCATCGTGATCATTCAGCATTAACATTCAATCCACCCTTTGTTCAAAAACCATCATTCCTCCATTATATCAATTGATCCTCCATTCACTTTCATTCATACACCATAGAATTTCACCCACATACATCCACAATCATTTCCCGTCATCCATTTTAGCATAAATAAGGTTAAACATCAAATAATATACCATAATACCCAAATCATGCTCATAGAACCCAAAATAACACATGCAAAACCTCATTTCATGCTCCATAATAAAAAAATCTATACATAATCATGCAAATAACCTAGCAATCATTGATCAATCATATCTAAACACTTAAAATCATAATAGAGTTAGGTTAGGCAGTATATCGACCTTTGGGATCGTCTCCTTACGATCCAATGCTTGAGAATCGGCTTTTGGGGCGATCTCCAAATGTAACGCCCCAAAATCCCCCCTAGGAGTTAGGTGGGACTTTAAACATTACTATCTTAACCTGTCAAACCATCCTGCAATGTACAATGCATACTATAGTGGAAACGAAATAAATGCGGAAGCGAAACCATACGAAAACGTGAACTCAATTTTTCTTTCTATACATATGACTAAATTCCAAGTTTGTACATACATGACAAAGTAAAGGTGGACATGCCCACCTATCAAAATACAAAATGAAACCTCATAGTCTCTCCACTCAGCAGTAGTCTAGATAGGGCCACCTATCTAGGTCTCTATCCTCCCATAGGGATATGTGGATCCCTTTTTTCCTCGTATTCTTCTTCAACCCATGGCTCTGGGTTGGGGATGTCGAACTGACCTGCCGACATAACATGTACGGCTGAGCATAGAATACTCAGTGTCTACAAACCACTAATAATATGTCGTAGTATTACATGATTTCATATAGGCACTTCATAGAGTACACATGCAATGAAACACATACGGAAAAAACCTCTTTTTAAATACACATGTGTGATACTTTGTAAAGTATATACTCTTTTCACATATCATTTTCACATGGCCTTGTTACACTTATCTTTTGCATATATCTTTTGGTGGGAGAGTACACTTGCGCATGACTAATGCCTACCCTACAAGGAGTAGAGTCCATTAATGTATACTTGCACTTGACTAATGCCTACCCTACAAGGAGTAGAGTCCATTAGCTTTATCGCACATACACGTGCACATGATTCATTAACCTCTTTTATTTGTACATTTGCACATTTTGTTTCTCCTTGAGGCCAAATGACTAATGCCCACCCTACGAGGAGTAGAGTCCACTAGCATCCTCTTATCTTTGCACATATCATTTCTCTTTGGGACCGGATGACTAATGCCCACCCTACGAGGAGTAGAGTCCACTAGCATCCTCCTATCTTTGCACATATCATTTCTCTTTGGGACCGGATGACTAATGCCCACCCTACAAGGAGTGGAGTCCACCAGTATCCTCCCTTCTTTGCACATATTATTTCTCCTTGGAACCGGATGACTAATGCCCACCCTACAAGGAGTGGAGTCCACTAGTATCCTCCCACACACACACTTAAATTTTTCACTTTCTTTACACATACACATATGACAAAAATTCGATCATACAATACACGTGCATATAATCACTTGTGAGTAGCATGGTAGACCGAAAAGAAACACTTTACATATATCCCATAATTCACATTTTTTTTATCCATAGCAATAGCCCATATACACTTAGTCCATATAATTCCATTTTAGCAAAACATATAGTTTTACTCTTGGAGTTTCCTCAAAACTTATGTATTTTAACATGTTTTTCATCTTTGAATACGAATACGCACTTTTCATTCCTTAATCTAAGGCATAGAAGCATCCCAATATAGTTCACATCAATATTCCCACTTTTATCTTGATTACAATATGGTTTATAACAACTAGCTTGTGAAGTGTTCATCTTTGAATCATAATAAATAATTTTCATTATTTATTCCAGTGCATAGAAACATCACAATATAGTTCACATCACAAATCACGTGTTTTTATCTTGATTTACCATATGGTGTAGGACAAATTATGTAGTGAAGTGTAGTTACCTTAGAAGATAAAAATCCCTTTGATCCAACGCTTGAAAAAGCTTGAGAAGACTTGTAGAAGTAAAACCCAAGCTTGTGGATGAAGATCCAAGCTCCAATGGCGCGTGAGGATGAGATCCAAGCTTGAAAGGCCTTGGAGAAGAGCATTTGAACTCCTCTTGATCTTCTCACGAAATCCCCTTTGTGATCGTTTCCTCGTAGCTTAGCTCATGAAAAAACCCTTGGCTTGCATGATCCTTCCTCCCCTTTTTGGTCTTGAGAAGCTTGAAGATTGAATTTGGGGGTTTTCTTGATCTTGAAAGAAACCCCCCTTTTGGAAACTTAAGTTTCTTCTATTTTCTCTCAAAAAGTCTTTCTCTAGGTGTAGAAACTTTGGTTCCCTGAAAATGGAGTATTTATAGGTGTTTGGGTTGAGAAAAACCCTAAAAAAACATTTCTGCGCGATCTCGCTCGAGCGGGCTTCCATCTCGCTCGAGCGGGTTGCTCCTAGGATTCAAAAACACCATTTTGGTTGATCTCGCTCGAGCAGGTTTGGATCTCGCTCGAGCGAGTTTGTCTGCAAAAATGTCATTCGGTATTTTGACCATAACTTTTGACTCAGTGATCGGATTTTGACGATTCAACTTGCGTTGGATTCATCTTTCGAAAGGAAACAACTTTCATGTTTTACATAACTTCAAATTTTAAGTTTTACTTTTCCAAAAATGGTTCTAAAGCCGACTGATCTGCAAATGGGTTTCATCAACGCATATTGCAGCAGATCCGATTTTGGAAATCGGACGTTTGGCTTAACCCTGACTCAAAATCTGGGAAAATGGTAATCATGAACCTTGAAAAGGGTTCTAATATCTTTCCAAAAAAATCAAGAATCACTTAATTCCGATCAACAGTAACTAAACTAGAGCTTCATAAAGTTGAGGGAAATGCCGAAACATACCACTTCAACACCTAGAACACTTCGAGTGCTTTCACACTCTTTTCCCTTTGTTCCAAAACCATACTCACACCTTATGACTCATTATCCCATAGGGTTGTAACCCACCTAGGTGATCATCTAACTCACACCAATGTGCATGAGAGGCCCTGGCCTCTTTATGCCTCGTGCACTAGCACTATTCACTTACAACTCATGCATTAGCACTTAGGGTATTTATACCCTTGCTTTCACCCACATAGAGTATACTTATACTATCATTTTTGAGACTCAACACACTCACCTAAAAACATTCACTTGACTCACTTCATACCAAGAACACAATAGAAGGCCTTAGGCCTTTACACCCACCATATAAGGGCATTATTTACTGACACTGTTCCTCGTACAGTGAACTCGGTTCCGAGGTTCTACACCAAAGGTCTTTCTCCATTCTCCATGCCAAGTCTCTTGAAACCCTAGGTTTCCTCTCTTCTCTCTCTCTCAATTTAGGTTTAGGGTTCTAATAAAGCATAAACTCACGAAATAAGAGTCTATTTATAGGCTAGGGTTTAAAACCCTAAAAATTCCACAACTAGGATTTTTTTCCCAAATAATCTGCACGACATCGTTCGAACGGTTGAGGCATCGTTCGAACGGTCTGGGGATCATTCAAAGGATTCCCCCTGTTTTCCCTTATTTTTCACATTTCTTTCAATGCTTCTTTGTTAAAACTATTTTAAACACCCAAAAAAATCATTTAACATCAAAACACATCATACAACATTTAATTGATATTTTTACCCATGTTTGTGACATAATTGACACGAAATTAAATTCGGGTCTCTACATATCTAAGATCAACATATGGTCTGATATTTGGGTTCGAAATCTTCCGGGTTTCAACTGTGATGGAGCTTCTCTCCCTAACGTAATTGTTGCTAGTTGTGCTTGAGTTGCTAATAATCATTCTGGTGCTACTCTTGCATCTCTTGTTAAGCCAATGTCAGAGCGTAAAGCTCTAGTTTTCGAGGTTGCAGTAGTTTATAAATCTATTCAGTTGGCTATCTTTAACGGGTGGCCTAAGATTTAGATTGAGAGTGATGCACTCCTACTCATTTAAGCACTTAATGCACCATCACATGACTTTTCTTTTTGATTTATGCTATTTATCAAGGCATTATCTAGAACATGCAAGAGAGAATGTCTTGTTCCACTACGTTCCTGATCATTTAATGATATGGCTCACCAACTTGCCTCTTACGAGCTTTACCCTTGGTTGTATGTCAAAACCGGTTTGATAGTGTATATCATGTTATACAAGGCCACCATGACATTTAGTCTAATGCTTGTAGTAAAAAAAATACGTAAAAGGAAAATAAAGAGTAATGCTTGTGAGACCGTACAATCTCAGCCCTAACTGAGACCATTCCTATTGATGGGGCGTCTAACTTTACTCTCACTGGCCAATTATTGATCACGTAAAACCTGATTCATGTTATTTTAACTAAACCATTTAAAATAACCCGAATCACATTATTTTGGGTGAACCATACAAATTAATTTATTCAGTTAAAATAACATGATTCACGTTATTTTGCTTGAATCATGGTACTTGAGCAAACCATATAAATTAACTAATTCAAGTAAAATAACTTGAATCGTGTTATTTTAAGTGGCTTAGTAAAAATAACATGATTCAGGTTATTTTAACCTTAATCGTATTATTTTACTTGAAGACGGAAAAGCTTTCACAGGACGAATAAGTAGTCAAGAGCCAAAAATTTTGAACGCCCTAAAATATTGTCAAAGCGTAAACGGTCTTGGTTAGGTTTGAGATTGTATAGTCTTAGGTGCATTCAAAATAAATTTCATAAGACGTGTGGTCAGGGGCGGAGCCAAGATTCTCTTGCAGGGAGTTAACAATGGGGATTCAAGGGCGTAGTCCCTGTTTTTTTTTTAAGGTCAAGTTTATTGGTAATCGAGTATGTTTGTGTCCGTTTGCAAGGAATATTTTTTTTCTCAGAAGTGTAGGAAGGGCTAGAGCCCGCTCCCCTGGCTCCCCTCCCCTGGCTACACCCTTATTTGTACTAAAAGATTTTTAAGGGTGGTGTTAGGTGCACCCCAATGTTTGATGGCCGCGTGCCATATTTTATTTATTTATTCATTCTTCAGCTTTACTTTCTTGGATAGCCACACCATACTACCAGTTTTCTTCCTTTGTTCTCCTGCTCTTGCTCCGTTATCAGTCGGTTGCTCCATTCAACACCAACGTTCTTCCTTTTTTTTCCTAGATTTTGTTGGTTTAATCATTTCAAGAGATGAATTGGGGTCTCATCAACATAGCATCACTTTTGTTTTTGTCGACTTTTTTGACATGTTAGGGAAGTTGGAAGTAGGAGGAAAGATGCTCTGAAAGATTGCAGTTGGACTGCCATTATCCAGGATCACCAGTACAGCAATACGGGCCATGGGTTGTCTCCATTTGCCCTGCATATTGTGATACAACTAAAGCAATGTGATTTTGCGACAAGGCACAAAATATCAAAATGGTCCTATGGCCTATGCAAGTGGGTTTCATGTGAAGTAGGGAACTCAAATGTCTAACATGCAGTTTTATTCAGATTCCAGATGTCTCTTTGGGTACTCTTAAAAATTGTCTAGGGCACACAATACATTGTTTTCCTGTGTTGACTGATTGGGCAAAGGACAAAAATGAGAACACTTCTTAGATTTATAAAAGAATCACCAAATAAAATGAACTTCAATCAGCCTAAGTTGTACAGAAGGAGTAGATTACTTCGATCATATGCAATGTCTAATTGGTGTGTAGTTATAAAATTTATAGGTAATTTTTGTTTTTAGTATATACAAGTAATTTTATGAATTTAATAGTGTGCAATCAATATTTTTTAATAATGGTGTGCAAAAAGAAGTGTGCACCTAACACCATCATTTTTAAAAAAAATCAGATGTGACTCCGCCCTGGTGTGGTGTTCGTGTCAAACACAATAGTATTGGTATCTGTTTCAAGATACATGGCACCAAATTAAATGGTCCTCGGATTCTCTTTGTCTAATGCCAGAAAATGATGTCTCGGGTCACCACACAGTAGGCGAGAAGTGATGGAGAAGTCAAATCATACATGTATCCCCTGCTTTAGGGGAGGTCCGGGGTTCAATTCCCGCGAGGGTGGGAGTCATTTATACTCTCCACCCGCCCACTAACCGAACAGATACTAACACCTAACCCGGCGTTGCGGCCTAAACGAATATCTTGTACCAAAAAAAAAAGAAATGGAATGACTTTTCCTCTTTTTTTATCATCACATGTCGTCTATAAGGTGAAACCCGAGAACATTTTAAATGAGATCAATTATGTTTCTAGTTGGGAAAGGCCAGAGGCTCGCTCGTTCGTTTAATTTTTAATAAAAGAAAAGAAACGAGTTGGTTTCAACGAAAAGCTGGAGGAGGTTCGTCAAAAGGAGCAGTCAAAAAGGAGAAAAGGGCGTAACCCACATTAAATATAAAGAATGTAGAGAAGAAAGCGATGATTTAGGCGAAGATTAAGAAATTAAGCTAGGGTTCTTTATGTTTGATGTTTTTGAAAACCAAAAAACAAGCCGTTTTCTTTTACAAAGCATCTCCATGAATGGCCTTCGGGTATTGACTGGTAACTGAGAAACTCATAAGAAAGTCAAATTAAAGGATACCCAAAGAAGAAGAAAATGTTAAAATGCTTGAAGCATGTGATAAATTCTGAATGTATCCACCTTGAACGAATCTCATTCCTTGTTAAAGCACCGAAAGATGGTAGAAAAAAAAAAATATATATATGGAATAAAAAGAGATTCAAAACTTTAATTGGGGTTAGGTTGGTTCTTCTACTTCTTTACTCTTTCTCTAACTTCTAGAACTCTTTCTCAGTCACGTTCTTAATAAACTTGGTCGGTCCATCTTGTGGGCGTTTTACAATTACTTCTTTTTTCAAGTTTGAAATCTCTCTCTTGCATCGAACCTTCTGTCGCAATGAGATTCATTAGAGAGACAGAGAGAGAAAGAGAGAGATATAAAGTATGAAAAGGACGAGAATCAAAAGAAAATTCCATGTTTGATATGATCAAGCTAGGTGCAGAGAAGCGAACCAGGGACGTAAAGACGAATTGACCTGTGACCTGTCTCTGAAAACCACCCAACCCAACCCTACTTTCCTGACACTCTCTCTCTCCTTACTGCTTGAGAGTACTAGCCTAAAATGCGACATTCAAACAAACCAACACTGTGGTAAGAGTTTGGAAGTCGTCGTTTACCGAACAAAATTAAATACCCAGTACTCTAGCCTACCTACAGTTAGGTGAGGTGGTTCTTTACTCTTGTTCGGTCTCCTCTAGAAAGTAGAGTAATAAACAAAGTGTTTTGATGGGATTGTTGGCTTTGGATTGTCTCTGGCGAAGCCAAAAGGGCTTGTCTCGGGGTTCCATAAAATAGGGGACAAGTGGTGGGGAAGTTAAAATCATGGGCCATGATTTTGACTTCCTCACACATAATAAAATGACTTCTCCCCATTTTACGCCAACTGTTGCACAATGTATGGACCGAGAGGGGCTTCGCCAGAGACAATCCGAGCCCAGAATTGTTAGAGTCCTGAGAAGAGGACCTGAAGGTCCTCTTCTAAACTGACCGCAGTGTTCTGTGTCCCTTTTAACACCTCTTAAACCATAGTTAAACTCAATTAAATAAAAATTAATATTTTCGTTTCTAAAAATCATGATTAGATTGCTTTACCCTAAGGGGTGAATGAATCATTACCACAGTTGATGAGCGGTAAAAAAAAGGGTTGTAAATGAATGACATGACCGGGCCAGCTTCTAAGCTAACCCTGCCCGGGTCCATTTTCCGTTTCCCAATTGTTATCATGTAACACATACTAAACTCATACACACATCCAGACCTAAGAATCTGCTTTGTTCCGAATTCTATCTATCATTAGCACTTTTACAGTTGCCACGTGTGTCTCCTACCACTTTCACCACCACCACTATCTTCATCGCCACCTCCATCTTTAGCCACCACCTCACCTCTGGCGCCACTACTGCCACCATTGTTGTCACTTACTGCTGTCATGTTGGATTTACTAATTAAATCACCCGGAGAAATTAGATAACTAAACAATTGAACAACAATAATAATATATATAAGTGTAAGTCGGAGCCATGTGGGGGCCTGTGGGGGCACTGAAAATTTATAAAAATTGATTTTTTTTTAATAAAGCCATGGGAATCCAATTGTGATTGAACTCGGGGATAGTCCAATCACCCCCATAAGCCAACACATGTCCTTTTTAATCCCCATTAATTATGGTTAAAATTTAACAACTCTTGGGGTTCAATGATATAACTTTAGTTTTTTTTAAAAAAAATATTAACCTCAAGGGTTAAAAATTATTTACTAGAGTTAAATATTTTTCAAATATTTTTTTTTCTAAAAACCAAGGTTATATTGTCAAATTCAAGAGTATGTGAATCTTAATCGTAGTTAATAGAAGTTAAAAGGGACACATGTTGGCTGTTGGTGCAATTGAACTTTTCCTGAGTTCAATTGCAATTGGCTGTGATTTGATCTCACCTTGAACTTTGAGTTTGGATCTGTCCAATTGCAATTGAACTTAAGATTTTACTCACAATGGGGCGGGAATCAAAGTGAGAGGGTTAATATTTTTGAAATATATTTTTCCTAAAAATCTAAGTTAGATTGTTGAACCTTAAGGGTTAGTGAATCTTACCTACAGTTGACCGGGGTTGAAAGGGGCACATGTTGACCTATGGGTGCAATTGAACTCTCCCAAGTTTAATCGTAATTGACTATGATCCCAACTCCTGAACTTAAAATAAATAAATCTTTTGTACCAAGTTTATTAATTATTTAATCAGGCATCATGTACAAGGGACAGTTGCCATAAAAAATTATATAATAATATTTAATTTTTTAATATGGCATAACCATGAGCCTAGTGGACAACTATCCCTAAACCTTTGAAAATAAAATACATCATGTTATTTAATTATTTAATAGGGCATAGCTATAAAGCAAGGGGATTGTTGTCTCGTAAACAAGGAGAAACAGCAAAATATAAGATATATATATATATATATATATGAAATGTATGGACGAAATGACCCAAGAATCTAATCATTTTAAAAAAAATTGGGGCTACGCTCATGAATTCCTAGACCCTAAAAATTTTCGTACACATCTAATAATTCTCCACAAATCTATAAAAAAATTATTACCATGTTCAATTACTACTATGTGCCCCCACTACCACAAAATCCTGGCTCTGCCCTTGAGTGAATCATGCGCAAGTTGAGAGACGTCGAAAGAGAGTCCTTCGTGAAAATAATCGAAGTCTCCTATGTGCAAGAGAAAAACAGCTTTATTTCGGGGATGCAACTCAACTCGAATTCAACCGTTCAAGCCCTACGAGTTTAGACTACTCGATGGATGATGAAACATCAAATCTCTTTTTAGAATTGCCCGAATATTTAATTCAAAATTAATCAAATTAATTTAGCAACAAAATAAATTAATTAAGCCCCATAATATTCAATTCAATATAATTCATTTATCCAAAACTCTTGATCATGATTTTAGTCCAAAAATCATTTCACAGTTTAGTCCAAAAATTAATCCCTTTTGTTTAATTAAACCAAACACTTAATTGGATTTCAATTAAATTATAAGTTTAATCCCCTATTATTTAACTTATAGAAAATTGATTAATAATAAATTTATTTTAATCCAAATATTAGAACAACCATAGGATTTACTGTAATTTCAGTAGCATAATGGTACATGGACTCGCCCATGCAAAGTGGTTTAATTGGTTAAGTCCAATGTTACCTCGTTCATCAGTTCTAATTCGGGTTCACAATTCGCCACTCTAGAGTGAATCTCGTTCGCTAGGAATAGGATGAGATAATTCATTTTTTGGTTCGCGTTGGTTCTTTAGTTTGGTTCGCTAGCTTGTTTCGCTACTTAAATATGTAAAATAAAATATATATTTTATATTATATTATAAAAATATATATCTTTTAAGCATGTAAACAATATATCACAAATACCGATTTGAAAGTAATAAAAAATGTCTTTTTATGAACGGTTTGTGAACTCAAAGTATAAATTTATTTCCTGAAACTAAAGAAAAATATCAGTGAATTTGAATGAAAAATTTGACCAACAAAGATTGTTTTGAAATCACTATGTGGTTCACTCAATTTTACAAACCAATCCGAACCGAACCACAAACCAGATCAGGTTCGCTCGGTTCGTAGTTCGCTATAGCATGTAGCGAACTTGGTAACCCTGGTTAAGTCTGTTTGGACCATCTTAGGCTGATCAATCAGATTAGTTTAGTTCAAATACTAACTAGTTAGACTGGTTTGTTAGAGGCGTCCATTAGGATGACTAAGGCGGTCTGATTGAGTCATCTCATGTCGACAACAGGCTGGGTTTGTCCAAGGATTGCTTGATTAATTTGGTATGTTCAAGACTTAGTCAATCGTATTGACTACCATTATGCTAGCCCGTTAGGACTTGCCACCATGATTGGGTTGCAAGCAACACCATTCTGATCAACCAGATCAAATTTTGGAATCTGCAATTTGTTTTGATCTAAGCAATTGGATTGGATCCACTTTCTTTAACTATCAAACTGGGCCTATAGTTTGATCTTTTTTAGTCGGACCAAATGTGGAAGTCTTTTTCCTCGTAGCAACGAATTGGTCGGGTATGTCTTCATCCTTTGGACGGATTAAACTCTCTCATCTAGGCTCTTTGACTCTGGTTCTAATTTGGTAGAGTTTCTGGACTCTCTAATTCGTTAGGTAAATTTTAGTCTTTTCAACTCCTCTTTATATAGAGATCCAAGGGTAGATACTCATTCAATGGGCCTAACTACCCACAAGTCAGGTTCAACGAACCTAACCATCCACCTAACCCACACGATCCTTGAGTTGCAAGTGAACTTAGATCCATCAACCCATTGGATTGATCGGATTAACCCTGATCCGTGAGGCCACACAATTAGACATGTGTCACTTTGGGAGCACACGATCAAGATGCATATAACAGATAGTCCAAATTTGATCAAACAAAAGAAGAAACGACTCAATGTGACTTGCGACAATACGCACATGTGCCTTATAACGTCCAAAACCCAATTCACGCCACTCACTGCGTTCGCACACCTAAGTTATGGTTTAAAAGAGAGGGAAAAGATGACAATGCACCATAGCTTCAAAGGTTTTATTAACTTAGTAGATTATTTACTTAGTTTTTTCGATGTGGGACTAAACTTCCAAAAAGTAAAAAACCACATGATCAGCTTGTCTCACTAAAAGTATCAAGTCCTCCAAAACAAATTAAGCTATTTCTTTTGATTTAATAGGGACTGTTTTGAAATAAAACAAAATTATTTTAGGTATCAAACATAATATTTAAAACTAAAAGAACTAACCCTTAAATACTTTTAAACATTACAATTCAATACTCCACCTCCCTCTCCTCGTACAGTTATTTTTCCTTTCTTAATTAGCACAGAAGTAGTAATTACATTTTGTTTCTTTTTCTTTCTTTTCTTTTAATATCCTTGGCAACCCAATATAATTTTAAAGACGCATATGCCCTTTGGTTTACTGGTAGGGACGTATATTCTCACTTGTGAGATCTGTGATCGAGTTTTCGGAGTGTGACAGTTGTTAATGCCCATAGATGGCCCAACTAACATGCTAGGCATTTGGAACATTTATTAACTTAGTTAACCGGGATTTAGTATACCCCAAAAAAATTAAGAATAGTGCTAGCCGAACAGCATTTACTCCATTTTTTTCCATAAACACAAGATGAGGCTTAACACGTGAAGATCTTTCATTATTTTGATAATTTAAAAAGTTAAAGTAAGAGAATGTTAGATATTTGTAGCTCCTACTTGTGTCTTTGGAAGATTCACGAGTAGGTCTAGCAAAATCCAAAAATTAAAGACCACACCAAGAAAATCCGAACACGCAAACATGCTTCAGAGTAAATGGATTTTTTTTTAATAAAACAAATTCATTAAATGAAAATTAAAGGACAAATGAGTAGTAGATCGACTGTACACATGCTTTGTTTCCCTTGTGTATACAAAAAGAAACAAGGAGATGAAGACACATTAGGAACGAGCCAAAGCATCTACGGATTTGGCAAATCCGGTTATCACCCCTAAGAGGGCACCACTTGTCTCCTTTGACTAACCCTTAACTGTGGTAAGTTTCACCCACCCCTAGGGTTCACCCACCCATTCTAGGTTTTTTTTTTTTTTTAAATTAAAAAACTGTTTTTAATATTTAAAAAAACTCTAAAAACAATTTTTTAATTTAAAAAAAAAAAATTAATATTTAAAAAAAAACCAAGGATGGGTGGGTGAACCCTAGGGGTGGATGAAATTTGCCCATGGTTAAGGTGTGTCAAAGGAGGCACGTGACGACCTCTAGGGGTGATAACCAGATTTGCCAAATCCGGTTATCACCGTAGAGGATTTGACTCCCATCAGGAAATATTGTGAAATATTGATATTTAGAAAAGTTTGCATGTTTGATATTTAATCTGTCTTCATTCTATTGGTCTTTAATTTGTAGTCGGTTCAGAAGACTTTGGTTGCCAAGTTTCACTGCTAGATGAAGTTTTCTTTACAATAAAAAGAACAGTAAGATGTGTTAAAAGGAAAAGAGAAATGCTACTGAGACTCTACAGTTGGGCAACCGAGACTTTTTCCAATGGTATGATATTATATTATGGTGTCAAAAATCTTGAAATACCTAAAGTATTCTTCACTTGTTTATTCAATGAATTTTTATAAGTCATTTTAATCGAGTCAAGTTCTTTTTACAATTAATATAATTCTAATGATTCAAATAATATTATTAAGCAAGTTATTTTATAAGGAAAAGTCTTTTACTAGTTAAACAAGCAACAAATATATTAGGGCATTGCAAGATTTTTTTGATGTCGTGATTTCTTTGAACAGTCTTGATTTGCCCTATAATCATGCAGTTTCAGTAGTATTTCTCTTAGAAAATAACAATATTTCTACTTACATATTAGGAAAAAATAATTATTAAAACGGGAAATAAGTTTCAAGTTACACCAACTTTAGAAGAGGTTTTACATAATTTATAGGCTTCTTAGTTTTAAGTTAAAAGAGATCCTCCTAAGTCTCAAGCAATGTTACCTGGTTCGTCAATTCGCTTGGTTCGAATTTGGGTTTGCGATTCGCAGTTTGCCACTTAGAGTGAACCCGATTCGTCAATTCGCTTGGTTCGAATTCGGGTTCACGGTTCGTAGTCTACCACTTAGAGTGAATCCGGTTCGCAAGTAATAGGATAAGATAATTTGTTTTTCGGTTCACTTAGATTCTTTAGTTTGGTTCGCTACTTAAGCATGTAAAACAAAATATATATTTTATATTATTTTATAAAAATATATATTTTTAATCATGTAAACAATATATTACAAATATTTATTTGAAAATAATTTTTAAAAAATATCTTTTTGTGAACGGTTTGTGAATTTGAAGTATAAATTTGTCAAATCTAAAGAAAAATATAAGTGAATTTGAATAAAAAATTTGACAAACTAAGATTATTTTGAAATCACTCTGTGGTTCGTTAAATTTCACAAACCAATCCGAACCGAACCACGAACTAGTTTGGGTTCGCGGTTTGATCGGTTTGCAGTTCGCTATATCATATAGCGAACTTGGTAAACCCTGTCTCTCACATATTAACACAGTTACCCCACATATCCTTTTCTTTTCTTTTTTTGGTTGAAATGATATCAAACTCTAGTTGTTAGAATATTATTTCATGTAAGGGTGCATTCGGGTGAAGAGAAAATAATGGTGAAAATGCATTTTCTTCAGAAAATTAAATTTTTAGCTTCGGTTTCTAGAGAATTTAGTTTTCTTGAAAAAACACTTTTTAAATCGTATAAATTTTCTTTTACTTTTCGTTAAAAAATTCTCAAACAAAAATTGTTATTTTGAGAGAAAAAATAATTAAAATTTTATTTTCTAGGCCCGGTCAATTTTCACTTGAAAAAAGTTAACGTACCCGTGGTTCCCATTTTTTAGCAGAATGGCAGGTCCTCATTGGTCCACGCCTCAATTTATATACTCACCTACTGTAGTTAAGAATCACTCAGTCATAGGGTTAAGCAATCCAACTATGGTTTTTCAAAAAAAAAAAAAAACCACAATCTTAGTTTTAATTTATTTAAGCTTAACCGGGTTAAAGGGGTATTAAAAGGGACACGAGAACACGGGTAAGATATGAAACGGACGTATGGGTCCATTTATCACTGCTCAAAAAAGATTGGGATCTTCTCCATTGGTGCCCGTTTATCACTGCTCAAAAAAGATTGGGATCTTCTCCATTGGTGCTGGCGTGCCACCTAACTTCTGTACACACTACCTAAGTTTGTATTCATTAATTCACACCTTAATTAGCATGCAAGGGTTACGAGGCACCTTAAAAGTGGGTGCTGGCGGTCTCTTTTGTATTAGCACTGGATTGAGAAAGCACCCAAAAAAAATAGAGGAAGTACCCTAAAAAAGTTGAGTAAATGGTCAAGGCTTTCATACTATGCAATATTTGGCGATAAATAGGGGAGAAGTCATTTCATTTTCTTCTCATGTTATTGACTACTCTACACTTGATATCTCTTCCCCCTTTTATCGTCACATGTCGCATAATGGGTGGAGCCCGAGACCACTTTTCTGACATCCGCCATAGACAATTCCATGCCGAACTTGAGAGGCCCTCCCAGGTTAGAAGTTAGAACAAGAAAGGTTGGGACTCTTTTTAAGGGGGGGGTTTTTTTTTTGTGATAGAAATTCTTAGTAGAGTCAGAGTCAGTCGGGGTTAGCTTGGGCAGTGGAGCTCTTGCTAACTCTTACCCGGGTGGGATTAGATCCCTAGACTTCCAACATGGGAAGGCCACACCCCTACCACTCATGCAAGGGCTTCGGATTCTCGCTGGCACATGCCAGAAAAGTACTCCACACTTGAGCGACATGTGGTTGGGAGAAGTCATTTCATTTCTCCTCTCATTTTGACTTCTCCCCACTTGATATCTCTTCCCCTTTATCTCATTATTTAATCACCATGTGTCAAATAATGATCGAAGAAGTTAAAATCATGGGCCCCATGAAAAGATTTCTCCAACCACATGTCGCATAATGGGTGGAGCCCAAGACCACTTTTCTGACATCTCCATGCCCAACTTGAGAGGCAGGTTAGAAGTTAGAACAAGAAAGGTTGGGATTCTTTTTAAGTTGAATCTGGTTTTTAAGTGAACCTGTAAGTCACGTTCTAGTGATGTGTGATGACGTCATGTTCCGATGAGGACATCACTTCCGTGGCATCAGCAGACTGGAGCGGCGATAGAGGGCTTTTCTCTGCAGCCCTTGCAGCAGAGTGCTCTCTAAAAAACCCCTCATTAACCTGTTTTATATGGAAAGAAAAGTGTAACAAGGAAGAAGGAAAAAAAAAAAAAACTACTTTAGTTTAGAAAAATGCAACAGACCGTTGCTAATGCATTTCTAATGACACCTCGAAGACTGCTTATAATACATTAGAGAATGTACAGTAATCCTCTTTTTTTTGGGGGTTGAGATGATATCATGTAACTAACACACAGAGCCAGTACTAAGGTAACCTCTAAGGTTCCGGCCTTGGCTTGCCTCTGGCGAAGCCAGAAAGGGCTTATCTCGGGGTTCCATAGAATAGGTGACATGTGGTGGAGAAGTCAAAATCATGGGTCCCATGATTTTGACTTCTCCACACACAAATGGACATGTGGCGATAAGTGTGTGAGAATAAGGGGAAGAGATATCAAATGGGGAGAAGTCAAAAATAATGGGAAGAAAATAAATGACTTCTCCCCATTTTGCTGCCAGCTGCCGCACAATGTATGGAACCCCGAGAGCCCTTTCTGGCTTCGCCAGAGACAATCCGAGGCCCTAAGGTTCCATAAGGATGCCCTAAGCCTCTTTGAGGATTGGTCCAAATTATTTTGGCACCAATCACCTCCCTACCATTTCTTTTTTTGAGGAGTGCTAGTCCTTCTCGCCATAAGCATATTCCAACCACCCCCCTCCCTCCTTTTCAAGAGTCAATGTAGTATAAACCACGCTTCAAAGTTGAAAAATTCTAACCTACGTAGGCGTTCAAATTCTCATTAGAGTAGCAACATGTGTCACAATTGTTCTCTATTAGTTAAAAAAATCGGAATAGACCATAACTTCATCTTTGCTTTTTTTGAATTTATTGAATAAGATAGCAATACATTGCACCCACAGTGCGTTTTTGGGAAAAAAAATAATAAATTTTGCTAATGAGAGCAACAAACTGCTCTTCCATGGTTTAAGGCCTCTAATACTGTTGAATCCTTTTCTTCAAGAGAATAACTAGTAATAGAAGTTCCAATTGAACAATCAACCATAATAACCCAAAATTTAGCTTGAGAAATAGCATTTATGAAAAAAAAAAATATACAATTAAAAAATACCTTTCTTTATGTTTAAAATTCCAAACTATTACATCCCAAGGCAAATTTTGGATTGTTCTGATTGACAGGAGCTCCTATTCATAATTGATCTCTTTTATCAATTGAGATTGTTATTATAACTTACTTTTATTAATATTAATAAGATTTTTTTGGTCAAGGTAACAATACCACAAGGCAAAGCTATAGGTAATAGAAGGGAAAACAAACACCACTCACGCACACATACACACAGCCACATGCAACCACTAAGCCTACGAAGAATCAACCCACAGGAACCTCAAAATCTATTAGAGTTCAAGGACTTATAATCCTCAACCAAGTCCATACTATCACGTCACTTAACCCAAAAATTAGTGGACCAAATGTTTAATGGGATGGCATCGGCAGGTGTAAAAAAAAATGGTCTCGGGCTCCACACATCATCCGACATGTGATGATAAAAAAAGGAGAGAGATATCAAATGAGGAGAAGTAAAAAAATATGAGGAGAAAATAGAATGACTTTTCTCCCCCTTTTTTTTTTTATTGCCACATGTGGGATGATGTGTGAGCGCCCGAGACCATTTTTCTGGCTTGGGCCAAATTGTACAATCTAAGGGGGCCTCGGATTCTCTCTGCAAATGCTAGAAAGGTTATCCCGAGTTACCACAATGTCTGCGACAAGTGGTTGGAGAAGTCATTTCATGGCCCCATGATTTTGACTTCTCCCGTTATTATGTGAAATGTGGTGGTAAAGTGATAATATAAAAAGGAGAGACGGGGAGAAGTCAAAATCAGGGGAAGAAAATGAAATCAATTCTCTCTTTTTTGCAGCCAAGTGTCGCACACATTGTGATAACCCCGTACCATCTTTCTGGCATCTACCAGAGAGAATCCGAGGCCAGGCCATCCAATTCCTAATGGGAATCGCCACGTTGGAGGAATTAACCAATGAATGTTGACCACATATTTATTTGCCAATTGGCAGGTGCCTAATGGGGGAAGACGGCGGATAAGTAGGTGTGGGGTCCACGTGGTCCTCAGGATTTGGGGGCGGAGGGAGAGGTGTGTGTGTGTGGGGCCTGGGAAGGATGTTTCGTCCGTTAGTGTTCGGTAGCAACTATAAATCGACATGACCCCCCGGCACTGTCTCTCTCACACACTCTCTCGACACCTCTTTTAAGTTCAAACCCAGTCGTTTGCGCGTGCGTTACTTTAACCCTCGCTTTGTGTTTTTTTTTCCTAAACCGACTCTTCGAGTCTTGACCCCAGAAGCTACGCACCACAAGCCCACCTCTCTTTTGCTTCTCTTCTTCTTCTTCTTCTTCTTCTTCTGGACTTTGATTTCCATTTTGTCAGTGAATCCTATAAGGTACTGGTTTATAAATTATAATGTTGAATCTCTTAATGGGTTTGTTTTAATTTCGGGTTTACTGATCTTGATTGACTTAGAATTTGAAATCCAGTTGAGGTTTTGTGTGTCTGTTTTGGGTTTTTGAATGTGATTTGGATTGTTTTGTAGTGAGTTTGATTGAAGAAAGAGGAGATGACAAAGCAGAATGTGGTAATTTCTGACCCGAAATCTGGTATTAACATGGCAATCACTGTCGCCGTGTCGGATTCGTCTCTGTTTCCGTCGGCGGAATCTGTGCCGCCAGCGACACCTGGTGGGTACATCTCCATTTCTCGGAAGAAGCTTTTGAAGAAGCTTGAAACAGGAGGAGGAGGAGGAGCGAGAATCAATCCGTGGATTGATTCAATGAAAGCTTTATCTCCAACCCATATCAAATCCATTGCATCTCTGCCTTTATCTGATTTTCAAGCCTCTTGGATCGTAAGTTTTAGTTTCTTTTAGAGTGTTTAGAGATTTGGAGTGGTTGTTTTTTGCTTCAACAATGATAATTAATGATTTACTATATAAAATCATTGAAACAGCTTCATCACCCATCTGCGTTGAGCATGTTCGAACAGATAATTAATGCTTCAAAGGGGAAGCAAATAGTAATGTTTCTGGACTACGACGGTACCCTCTCGCCGATCGTCGAAGATCCAGATCAAGCTTTCATGTCGGATGCGGTTAGTCTCCTCTGTTCTTTCCATTAGTGATCAATTATCTTATCTTTGTCACTGCTTTTTGTTATTAATTTTTCTTCTCTGGTTCTGTAAATCAGATGAGAACAGTAGTAAAGAATGTTGCAAGATATTTCCCCACTGCCATAGTGAGTGGGAGATGCAGAGACAAGGTACATTCTCTCTGTCAAAATCCTTAATTTTCATTTTGTGGGTTGTAAATTTAATAATCATATGCTTATCCACAAGACAATTTTTCTTTTTTTTGACTATTTCTAATGATGTTGTTTTGTTATGAACATGTAGGTGTATAGCTTTGTACAATTGGCAGAGTTGTACTATGCAGGTAGCCATGGCATGGACATTAAAGGACCAGCCAAAGGTCGCAAATACAAGAGAGTGAGTAGTTCTGTAACAAAACCCCTCCACTTCTTTCTTTCTTTTCTTAAAAAGTCTTTCTCTTACTTTTTTTATTTTTCTTCTAATTTTTGGATCATTTAGGGTAATCAATCACTTATGTTCCAACCAGCCAGTGAATTCCTGCCCATGATTGATGAGGTTAGTTTTCTCTAAAAGCTGCAATCCATGAAAAATCCAATTTTATACATATGAAAGATTGTTTTTTTAATGATTTTTAATATCAATTTTCAGGTTTATAAAGCATTAGTAGAGAAAACCAAATCTACACCAGGAGCTAAGGTGGAGAACAACAAGTTCTGTGTATCAGTTCACTTTCGTTGTGTTGATGAAAAGGTAAAAATCAAACCCATTTATTTACTAAAATCTATATATGGTTATTAATTATTTTGGAAGAAACATGTGCAAATTTTTTTGACAAGATTCATGAATTTACAGAGATGGAATGCACTGGCAGAGAAGGTTAGATCAGTGCTTAAGGAGTACCCAAAGCTTCGACTGACTCAAGGAAGGAAGGTGAGACCTGACATTCATTCATTTGTCACCATATTCTTGTAGAGAACACTTTTTTAAAAAATGAAAAATCATTTTTCTTCTGTAATAATTATAATAAAGAATTGAGAGTTTTATTATGTTGGGTATGTGAGTGAGAGATGTCTCACTCTCTTTGTTTTTGCTGTCCTTCCCTAATACAGGTATTAGAGATCCGTCCCACCATTAAATGGGACAAGGGGAAAGCCCTTGAATTTTTGTTGGAGTCACTTGGTGAGTTTAACTTAAATTATCATAGAAACAGACATGTTTTTCAGAGCTAAAGGAAAGTGATATTGATTTTTTCACATTATTTTATTGACCTTTAGGATTCGCTGATTGTAACGATGTTTTCCCCATTTACATTGGAGATGATCGAACCGATGAAGATGCATTCAAGGTATCCCCTCTTCTCAATTAAACTAATCCCATTGTAATTCTAATTTTTATATGGTAGTAGTTGTTTTGACTAAATTCTATACTTGATTGGGCCATAATCTAAGTATTTTTAGTACTATAATTAGGTTTTGCGCGATAGAGGACAAGGGTTTGGCATTCTTGTGTCTAAAATTCCAAAGGAGACAAGTGCCTCTTATTCTCTCCAAGAACCCTCTGAGGCAAGTACCTTAACCACCACATGCATTTCTTGTATTTTCATTTTTTTTAATTATTTTTTGTCATGTTAGATTATTTAATTCTTCTTTTGATTTCATTTGTTTTGGTTACAGGTAATGGACTTTTTGCACCGGTTGGTGGAGTGGAAGAAACTGGCTCTAAGAGGGCATTCCAGGGTTTAATTAATAGAAGATATTATCCCCACCCCCACAAAGAAGTGTTAGATGTGGGATGAAAAGATGAGTTTTCCTTGTTTAGAGAAAAAAAAAGGCAAAAAAAAATAAAGGATAAAAAAATAGAGGCTTTTGTCCTTGGCCTTGAAAGCCTTGCACTTAATGTAACTTCTTCAATGTACAAGCAGAAAAAGATAAAAGAAATTGTAATTTTGCAAATTGTCTGAATGAAAAAAGTTGTTCAGTCTCTCTCTCTCTCTCTCTCTCTCTCTCTCTCTCTCTCTCTCTCTATATATATATATAAGGCAACTTGAGCAGGGGTTGAAGTCAACTGAAGATGCAATTTTGAATCATTGACCTGAAGGTTTCACCATCCTTGAATCTACACCACCATTGTATTTATAAGAACTAATAAGCATCTTAATAATCTTATAAAGGATTTGAGAACTAAGACATTAATGCAGAGAATTAATAGAGAGAGGTTAAAGGGTTCTGACTACAAGCATATCTTTGTTGTACTGAGGATGTTTATTTTTTGGGGTGATTGTGGTAATGAGATTAAAATGCTCATTACTGAGGAGAATCTGAGGGAAAAAGTTATAAAGGGGTCTTTTTCGTTTATTTTCTAGAGGCAAATGATATATCAAACATGAACGAGAAAGCTACAAGGTGGAAAGTTCAAAATACAAACTACCCTTTCAATGACCAAACCATCCCATTGATTGACTCAAATTATGGTCCCCTTTTTGTAGGTTGATGGTTTAGTTTCCAACTTTGAAAATATGATATTTAGGTATATTATAACCACTAATGATATGTTGGAAGTAATTGTCATTACTAAGATGGGGTCGAGTCCTTGATCTTATGGTTGCTACCCTTGGGGTTTACATACACTAAAGGGATGCTTGAATTATTGTAGTCTTTACCAAGTAGGGAGGAACCTTAATTGATCTTCTAGGTTGCCACCCTTTGCATGTGGAACTCTGTGTGTGTGTGTGTGTGTGTGTGTGTGTGTGTGTGTGTGTGTGTGTGTGTGAATGTGAGTGTGTGCGTGTGTGTGAGAGAGAGAGAGACAGAGACAGAGACAGAGATGAACTTAAACTGCAGATATATATTTGAACGTATTTCAAACTTCTAATCAAGGAGAATGTTGAAAAAAGTTGTCTAATAAAAGAAAATTTGTCACCATCCTTTCCCTTACACATCAATTACAAATGATAAAACTAGTAGCCAGGAGAGTGATTGTATCTTAGCTCACATGCAACTCCATCCAACATTGTCTACAGATAAGATCAACATAACCCTTTATGATTGGATGTAAGAGATGTGGATAATGTAGGGGCCCATTTTCTCCACCATGTCCTAATGATCCTTCTTTCCTTCATTGGTATTTCATGCTGAATCAACAGGATAAGTTATGAGCAGATATTCAATGTGGGAATCCTCTGAGGGCTACAAACTTGAATGGTGGTTGCTCATACTGCTAGCTACTGGCCTCTTTAATGAATATTTCCCTTATTTATGGTGCCTATCCATCCATCATCAGAATTAGAAATTTGACAGAGCTTAGCATTTAACAGATAATCATTTCCTTGCATCATGGGGAAGAACAGATGTAGCCATCAACCAGATGCAGTAATAAATGGGTAATGGAAACCCTGGATATATCATATGCCAGTTAACTTATTATATCAAGGTAGTTTCTCATCTGCCATTATGATCCAAGATCATTAACTGGTGCAACATAGAGAGAATAATAAATAAAGAGAATATTTTATCGCTATATTTCCAGGAGAATTAACTGCCTTATCATATCATAGTGATTAACACAAATCATGACTAACAGTGTAGTAAATAAAAATATTTGAAAGTAATATATCCCCATTTATGTATTTCCATGTCTCATTTCAGAGCTCACCCTTTTCTCAGAAATGGGAGAGAGAGAGAGAGCTTAGCTTGCATAAGTTTGAGAGAGACCCCTTTTAAATAATATATAAGTTGGGTACCATTATAGGGCACAAGTGACTTTAATATAAAACACTTTACTCATTATATGAACTAAGTATATATTTTACACACCAAAAAGCTGAGACCATGCACCTGAACCAAGAAAGATAATCCTAAAAACCCAACAAACCAGAGATCTACAAGAGTAAGCTATTACACCCAGTAATGGTGGAATCATGGCCATTGCTCACAAACAGAAGAACAGAACTAAACCATTGGGCACATAGATTTGAGAGAGGTCCACCTGAGAGATCAATGAAATCTCAAACCATTTTTCTAATATTTTGTTTATTAATTTATTTATTTTTGGTAGGGACTTAAAAGAAATGTCCCTTTTTTTGTTAGGTAGTGAAAGGGAAACCAACCCACTAGATGAAGGGAATCTATGGTTGAAGAGGAGTTGGAATCCACTTAGGGTGTTTTGATGTGAAGATCACACATGGATCTTGAATGAGAACACTAACATGCCTCCAAGCTTTGAAAACCTCGGCTCTTTCAGACGTGGAAAGATGAATTCCACTATATCTAACCCATCATTGGAGCCTTAACTGAAATAAACTAAAGTCCCAGTAAGCTCCAATTATTGGTGGCCCAAAGCTCACTAACAACCCTTACTCAAATCATTCAGGTCTTGGATTTTAAAAGAAACCTATTTAGATCTTCAATCTCTTAAAAAATTAGGTCTTCGATTCAATTTAGATATGGTCTCACTTGAATCCCTCTTGCTCCCACCAAACCAGACCCTTTATAACAAGTAAAAGAACTTAAATTTTGAGCACTTGAGACCCATGCTCATTAGTATATACGTATATAACAGCATAGGAGAACCTTTGGCTTTGGACATCTCTATAGATGGTCCTGTAGCACACGTGTCAGGAGATACGGGAAAGACATGTCATGCACGTGTGTGTGTCGCTCTAGATGATTGGTCCCCCCCGCATAATGGGTCGAGCCACACAGGGTGGTCGTTTGTCTTGGACTGTTAACTCTTATATGGTAATGGACTAGTCACTGGTCGGATGTGCCCAACACCGGTCACATGTATTCCTATGTGACCCAGATGACATTGTTATGGGGTACAAAGGAATAATGATCAGCACGTGTAATTGAGTCATTGGTCGGATCCCCGTTGCCTCCTCTAACGCTGGTGAAAGTTATTGATGATTAACAGGTGCGTGTGATTCGTTCATTTGTCGGATCTCGTTCATCTCAGCTTCCTAAGATCTTACTTAGCAATATAAACACCTGCATTACAAAATACTGCTGTGAATTAAACCTTTTAAATCAATTCTAAATTCATTTTGAGGAAAGCTAGCCATGTACAGATTAAGGTAAGAAAAGGGTAGGGCTTCTCCATTTATCCTACTAGTTTTACCAAGCAGGAGAAAAAGGAGATCTAAGGCCTGTTCTAAAGTTCTATTAATTGATTGAAACCTTTTAAAGTTCCTCTTCTTTTGCCCAATAGCTTTTGTAGGTGAAATGTATCGATCTTATGCAATTATTGCCCTGCTTTGGTCCTCCTATGTTCTAAAATTTTAAGGCAAAATCAAAGTAGAAACTGGAGCTGGGGATGGTGGACCATGGAGGCTGGAGTCTCTCTCCTACTACTTGTGGGGTAATGGTCAATGCATGACAATCAGGTGGGACCCATTGTTCCATGTCTGTGTTTAACTTGGAGATCTTTTATGCTGAAAATCATCATGATCAGGTAGCCTTGATTTGGGCCAGTTTTAGACTTCAATAACCAACCTAAAGCCCAACCCAAAGCTAAAAAATGAAAGCCCAATTAGTAATGAGCCATCTTCTGTATTGGAAGTTCGAACATTGACCTGGATTTAGAGAAGTGGTCAGGCTCCACCCATTACCTAACCCAACTAAAAAAATATTAGCCTTCTTAATTATATAACTCCCTCAACAACTCATAAGGATGCCCATGGATTGGGCCAGAACTTGACTAAGCCCAGTTGTGATGGGACTTGGACTGTACATAGAAGCCCATTTTGCATGGACTTAAGTACTCGTAACTAAATGGGCTGGGCACAAGTTGAGGCAAGCGAAGCTTGGCCTTCCAACACTTCTCTCTAGTTAGGTTTGTGCCAAGACACCTCCCTGTTGCTCCAGTGGTAGGAAGTGTAGCCCCATGGACTCAATTTCCATTCTTTGAGGTGTGGCTTTTCTGGTCTTTTATTAGCTCAAGCAAGCTCAGGCCCAAGTTCTTAGCTTTGAGATGGCATTTCTGGTCATTATTTATGGAATTGTATTACTTTTTTTTTTGATATTCAATTGTATTACCTTTTTTTCCTTAATGCTTATACCTAGTGTAGTTTGCACAGTAGGTAAAGCTTTTATTAAAATTGCAGTAGCTTAGTCGAGCTCGGGTTGGCTCAAGCTCAATTCGCCGGGGAGGGGGTGCTGGCGGTCTCCTTGCCAGCACCAACTGGAGGAGATGCCAATTCTTCTCACTTTTAAAGAATTGCAATTTGCAACCCATTAATCTATGAGAATGGAAATAGGCTGAGAGTATGAAACCTGAGAGAAGGACTAGCACTCCTCTTCTAACAATTCATAATCTCAACTTTTTTCAGATAGTAAAATCAATGACTTTTTGTCATTGGGGAATGCTATTGTTCACTAAGACTAATGAAACTTGGTAATGTTCTCTAAAATTAGTGAACAAAAATATTATTTTATTAAATCTTATAGTTTCTTATATTTCTATAAGAAACAATTCATTAAACAGAGATGACAAGAAATACAAGAAAAATCAAACTATACTTCTACTTTCATTCATTTAATGATTAATTCCTTGTTAAAATACTAAACTATCCTTAACTTTAATAAATTTAATTATTAATATAAGAATAAAAATGTCTCATGAATGTTACCAAGTCACTAATATAGTGAACATCAACGACACCATATACATATAAGGGAATGTTAACCAGACTAGTAAATTTAGTATTCTTTACCGGATTTTTTTTACCAATATATTAATTATGAAATTCACTAAAGTTAGGGTAGTTAAATATTTTCAGAAGAAATCATTAAATGCATGAGACAATAAATACAGTTTAACTTTTCTTATACTTCTTGACTCATCTATTTAATGAGTTGTCCCCTATAAAAATATCAAACTACTCTTACATTTAATGCAATAGTATTCAAAACATAGGAGTAAAAACATCTTATGAATGATGACTAAGTTAACCTTCACTAATCTTGGTGAAGGTTAACATTCCCCCTCCCCCCCACCCACACACACACATATATATATAGAGAGAGAGAGAGAGTAGGGTTTTAGTGAGTCATGTTCATCAAAGTCTTTAATGAGTGACCCATAATAATGTGATACGTACACTACAAGAAATCTGCCGGATAGATACGGAATTATAGACATGGAAATTTTTCCGTGTCTAATGTCCATTTATAGACACGAAAATAAGTTTGTGTCTAATATTCCGTATCTAATGTTGATTATAGGTTTGATGATTAATACATTTATTAGACACGGAATATTTTCCGTGTCTAATATTATTAGACACAGATAATGATTTTAGTGACGGTAATATTTTCGTGTCTATTTTTAATGATCATTAGACACGGAAATATTTTCGTGTCTAATACCTTTTATGTTATGTCCTCTTCCCTAACCCGCGAAACTCTAAAATTTCCCACCTTTTCTCCTCTACTGTGCTTGTCTCTCTCTCTTTCTCGCTCCTTCTCCTTCCAGCTCCGACGATACCCACCGGTCACCGCCACCGCCAAGCTCTGATCACCGTCGCCGCCAAGCTCTGATCACCGTCCCTGTCAAGCTCCGACCCTCGGCCACTGTAAGTCCATCTTGATGCTTACCTCTTCAAGTTGAGTTTCCTCTTCAAGTATGAATTAGGATTGTAAATATGGGACTCTTGCCTTAATGCATAAACATGCAAGTATACTTTGGGGAGTTCCGACTCGAGTTCCAGTCTTGGGTGTGGCTGTTGATGCCCAACTTGAGTACTAACTCTAACCTGCTAACCGGGGTTACGGCCTAACTGTATTAGTGATAAAATAAAATAAAAAATACTATGGCTTAGCATGGAGATGGATGGAATCCAATCACAGCCAATTGCAATTGAACTTGGGGACAATGTTATTGCGCAATATGTGCATGCACCCACAGGCCATCATGTGTCCCTTTTAACCTCTATTAACTATGGTTAAGATCCCCTAACCTTTGGGGTTCAACAATAGAACTTTAGCTATTAAAAAAAATATTATAAAAATATTAACCCCAAGGGTTAAAATTCTTTAACTAGAGTTTAAGCAATTTTTTTCTAACAACTAAGCTTACATATTGTTAAACACCAAGGGTTAGTAAATCTTAACTACAGTTAATATGGGTTAAAAGGGACATGTGTTCGCCTGTGGGTGTTGATTGAACTCTCGCCGAGTTCAATCACGAGTGGCTGTGATTTGATCTCAGGTGGGTGCCCCTCGGTTTTCTTTTTAAAATATAGTTTACTAAGAATTTAGATTAATCATCTACTATTATAACCGGACTCCTTAATTGTGATTAAGATTCACTAACCCTTAGGGTTCAACCACCTAACCTTGGTTTCTAGTAGAAAAAATTAACTTTAAAGGTTAAAGTTGTTAACTAAAGTAAAAAAACTTTTATGTAGTAACTGACTCTTACAAGTTTGGTTATAACAAGAGAGGATTAGTCATGGGGCCCGGGCAGCTGTCTCATGGAATTTTTAAAAAAATATCTTTTAACTATTTTGGTTAATTATTTAATAGGGCATAGTCATTGGATAAGGGGGCAACTGCTCCCTAAACTTTTATAAAAATAATTATATTATAATATTTAATAAAGCACAGCCATAGGGAAATGGTGGAAGTGTTCCCGTAAACAACAAGAAAAAACACCTATATGATATGTACAAAATGTATGGTTGAAATGACTCAAGGCAACTATATGTCCATGCATCTATTTTACCATAATCATAATATGAAATTGAAACTTATATGCATTATAAAATACTACCATAGTTTGGAGGTGAGAAGTGTTTGCCTGTATTTTTTTTTTCATTTTTGGTGTGAATCTCTATTTCTAAATGTTTATCCTGGCATTGGGCCAATATGCCCAAGTTAGACTCTAACTAGGCAGGGTACATTACCCTTAGTGTACTTATCTCACACCTTAATCAATGGGTGTAGCAGTCATTTAATGTCCACTACACCAAATCAATACTAGGTTATCTACATGGCTTTCTACATTGGAGATAAAATTAACCTAATTTATGATGTGGTTATGAGTCTAGCTTATGTGATAGTCACCAACCAATTGAAAAACATGCTAAGTTGGTTTTTATGTGTGTTAAATATTATGTCTATTGCCTAATATCGATGATTATAATATTATTTTGATGAATGTGGGTTGTTTTAGATTATTGCAATAATCCGGATTTCTGTTCATTATAATTTTATAGTTATGGTCATAGAACTGTAAATTCCATAATGATGTCTGCATCCCTCAAGGTCATTGTGAATGTGCATGCATTGAAACTTAGATCTCCCGTTCAAGAATGATTGTTGGATATGTGCCTTTCTTACCATCGCTAGGGACGAATTCATTGTTGATTACGATGTGTAGTTCCTACGTGGACTACATTACCGCTAACAACTGATTCGTCCTGTATGTCAAGAGAAGTATTTGTCTACAAATGATTCTTGAATTGTCCGTGTGGACAGTTTGGGAATGCATAATCCCGAAGCATATGTCAGTCGCCCGAAACACACTCAATTTTGGGAATATTTTTGTCAATCATCCCTATTGTTCTCTAGGTACATATTTGGACAAGTAATGCATTTCCCTCTTGTCTGAATTGTGTACTTGGAGAGCCATAGGAAGATGCTGCCGAAATTTCCTAAAAATTGACAGCGGACATGTGGTACTGATTCTTGGGGATTATGTATTCCTAAATGCGATAGGAACACCCCACCCAATAAGTACTAACCCAACCATGGTGCATGCATGCATTATCCTAATTATTCCGGTGTCATTTCTGTATCATTCACTAATGACAGGTATATATTGTCTTCTATTGTTAGTAATTGCGAGAGCTGATAAAGTGATCATAGATAAAAATTGGGTTTCTGCACACAGATTGAGTGACATATATAAAACGGGTGTGAACAATTTCTTAGATTTTGCATTTAGTCAGTCACCACAGCCTGGCAGTACTATCAAGTGTCCGTGTAAAAAATGTAGTAATCGATATTATTGGATACGACATAGTGTGTACGAACACTTGATTGCGATGGATTCGATAAACATTATGCCACAGCTACTTGGATTTTCTACGGGGAAAGATTTATTCCTAGATCTCGAGCTGCCCAAGTTGTGAGGGATGTGAATAACCCTGTAATAGATGATATGCAAGAGATGTTACACGCAGCGTTCGGACCCAATCGTGCAAACCAAGGGATAGTCGACGAGAGACCAAGTGAAACAAGAGAGAGTCCTAACGCTGAAGCCGCAAAATTCTATAAGTTAGTAGAAGATGTCGAGCAAGATTTGTATCCAGGATATAAAAAATTCAATAAACTATCTTTTATCATCCGGTTATATAATATTAAGTGTCTGAATGGATGGAGCGACAAATCATTCACGATGTTACTTGAATTACTGAAAGAGGCACTTCCCGAGGGTGAGACTTTGCCTACATCCTTTTACCGAACTAAAAAGATAATCGGAGAATTAGGTCTTGGTTATTGATGCATGCCCAAACGATTGCATGTTATACTGGAAGGAACATGCCAATGATATTGCATGTTTCGTTTGTGGAATTTCACGGTGGAAGATTGCGGACTCCTGTACAACACCGTCATCCAAGAAGGAAGGCAGAATTCCAGCAAAAGTTTTGCATCATTTTCTTTTAAAGCCTAGACTTTAAAGACTTTACATGTCAAACAAGACAGCTGGTTCCATGATTTAGCATGTAGAGGGTTGCACCCGAGATGGTGTTCTAAAGCATCTAGCTGACTCTAGAGTGGCGACATCTTGATGAATGATATCGTGAATTTCCTGCTGAACCTCGCAATGTCAGACTTGGGTTAGCAAACGATGGTTTCAATCTATTTGGTACCCTTAGCATCGCACACAGTACTTGGCCTGTTGTTTTGATTCCATATAATTTGCCGCCTTGAATGTGTATGAAACAACTTTTTTTGATGATGTCATTACTTATTCCCGGTCCTCGTGCTCTTGGTAATGACATTGATGTATACTTACAACCACTTGTAGATGAGTTATTAGATCTGTGGATTGATGGACTAAACACGTACGATGCGTCAAGTGGTCAAAATTTTCAGATGAGAACAATGTTATTGTGGATAATCAATGACTTCCCTGCATATGTGAACTTGTCTGGATGGAGTACAAAGGGGCGATACGCTTGTCCGCATTGCAACCGGGGCATATGTTCCCAGTACTTGAAACATGGTCGTAAGTTTTGTTATATGGGTCATAGACGATTCTTGGGGTTTGGTCATAGATTCCATAAGAACAAAGCGTCATTTAATGGACAGGCCGAAACAAGACCTACTCCTATTGCACACACAAGGACCGAATTGTTGGGGCAAATGCGTGGTCTAAACGTCCAATTTGGGAAGCATAGGGCAAACACCTCAAGAGGAAAAAAACTGCTCGATAGTAATGTTGAGAATATTGGATGGAATAAGGTAAGTATTTTCTTCAAATTACCTTACTGGGAGCATCTACTAATAAGGCACAATTTGGATGTGATGCATATTGGAAAAAGTATTTGCGATAGTATCACAGGGATGTCATTGAATATTGATGGAAAAATAAAAAAACACTTGGAAATCACTTCTTGACCTTAAGGAAATGGGTATTCGAATTGCACTTCATCCACATGAGGTAGGAGAGAAAACATATTTGCTTGCTGCATGCTTTACCATGTCAACCGATGAGAGAAGTATTTTCTGTAACGTACTAGCAACGGTGAAAACTCCTTATGGATATGTGGCCAATATTTCAAGATGTGTGAACCTGAAAGAGCACAAAATATCAAGGTTGAAAAGTCATAATTGTCATATCTTAATGAAACAGTTACTCCCATTGGCCTTGCGGAAATCACTACCAAGAAATATAAGTGAACCTTTGATTGAGTTGAGTAAATTCTTCAAAGGGTTATGCTCTAAGGTTGGCACCATCGAAGAATTCACAAAACTTGAGGCTGGATGTACAGTTACACTTTGCAACCTTGAGAGGATTTTCTAAATTGCATTCTTTGACATTATGGTACATCTAGCCATCCATTTGGCAGGCAAGGCCAGGGTTGCAGGTTCAGTACAGTACTAGTGGATGTACCCGATCAAGCGGGTAAGTGTTATGCATTGAGTTCGTACTAAAACTGCAGTATGTTATTACAACAAGACTATTTGTTTATACGACATTCACATTTTATTCTTTTTATAACAGATACCTTCATACATTGAAATCATATGTACGTAACAGAAGTAAATCAGAAGGTTCTATAACAGAGGAATATCTTGCTGAAGAATGTGTCACTTTTTGCGCAAGGTATGTGCATGACGCCGAAGCAAAGTCCAACTGTATAGCTTGTAACTATGATGCAGATGGGGTTAGGACATACCATGGATTGTCAATTTTTTCTACACCTGATCGTACTATAGTAAAGGTGGTGACGACATATTTATCTGTTGATGTATTAACGCAGATACACCATTATATCCTGTTCAATTGTCCTGAAGTGGCACCATTTTTTGGGTAAGGTGATTCCACTTTGTATTTATATTCATCGAAAGCATCTACATGTAGGGCAGTCACTAATTAACCACAATGATTGAAATGCAGGGCACACTTGGAAAAAGTAACGGCTGAAAATCATCACAGGCAACCAAATGACATTGACTGCATCCACAATAGAGAATTTCCAAATTGGTTTGCATCAAATGTTAGTAATATATGAGAACTATGTTTCAACTGACAACAAAGTTTATTATTTTGACTGTTTACTAACATGAATTACTAAACACTAATAGGTTCATACGTTGATTGGTGGAAGTCCAGAGCATCAACGTGATGATCTAAAATGGTTGGCTCGTGGGCCATCGAAGATTGCATGCTACTTTCATTGGTTTGTCATCAATGGCTTTCGGTTTCAAACAAAATAGATTGATAGTACCAAGAAGATGCAAAATAGCGGTGTGGTCCTGACCGCAGAGACACCGCGAACAGGCGATGTAACATACTATGACGTTTTGCAATAAATAGTTCAAGTGGACTATTACAAAGGAAGAAAAGTTGTGTTATTTAAGTGTGATTGGGTAGATATTATGTCTTAAGGTAGGGGTATCAAAGAAGATGATTTCCATTTGACACTTATAAATCTGACACGGATGCTAAAAACCAATGAACCTTTTGTACTTGCCTCACAGGCAATGCAAGTCTTTTATGTCGAAGACCCGCTGGAAAAAAACTAGCACTTCGCTATTCAGTTTAAACAAATGGAATACTTCGACATGCGAGTGGGAGTTCATCCAAATTTGGTCGAGGCATTGCCTGAAATCGTGCAACCAAATGTTGTACGATTGGACGATACTAGACTAAATGTTGAAAATATTAGTGATATCAGGGCAGATATCCTTGGATTAACAATTGATGTACCCCTAACCATCACCGAGGCAGAATCTTTACATGACAGCTCAGGCGATTCTGAAGACAATGATGATGATCTCTCCATATAGACACTTGATGTAATAACATTTTTGTAGAGAAATATAATGTTCGTTTTCTATATTGGAACTCGTTGTTTATCTTTGTTACAACACAACATATGCTTACCACCCTTTTATATTATGTCTACAATGTTCGTGAATCCTTTCCGTTATTGTTACAACAAGACTTAATGGATGACTCAATAAGACTACTAAATGCTCTGCAATTTTCAGCATATGTAAACCCTTCTTCAGACTATACTAATAACGGTGAACTACTGTAGGCTAAACACTACAGGGCTACACATATTAATAAGAAACCAATAATGTTTGACACGCAATATAGATGACTCAAATGCAATATTCACTTCAAATGCATAAATTTTTACACTTTGAATGTTTCCTAAAATGTTACTAATATTGTATCTTTCTATATTGCACTGACAGTTTTGCAGGATGCAGACCTTTTTTAGACGCTCACGTAGGGCAGGCGAGGCCTCATCTTCTTCCGGGGTTGGTACATCCCAACCCTAGCCCATCGACCCCCCACAGGATCTGGTTCCCTCCGGGGAACATGAGATGGAGCATGCAGGGGCATTCATACAGCAGGACGCAGCAGAGCCTGCAGCAGGTACATATTTCGTTTAACTACAATTTGTTTACCACAATTGCATTAATTTTTATCTTTATTATGCATCACGATGTTTTTACATTTCTTGTACAACACCCCGCAGACGTGGCAGGGGTGCTAATAGGCTGCCACCACCACCCCCACCAGGGGCAGATAGTACCATTGTGCAAGTTAACCCCTTGGGGCAGCCCGTTGGGGAGATGGGGACGAAGCTCACCACTCAGATAGGGGTCTTGGTGAAGGAAGGAGATATCATCCCAATAGGGATATATATGAAGTGGAGGAATGTCCCCCGGGAGAGGAAGCAAAGGCTACTAAACATCATTGATGTAAGAATAATATGTGTTTTCCCTTGTGTTATTTCTTTCCTTATTTTCAAGTTCAATGTACTGACTCTAATGTTGTGGTTGCCTATATTATTTCACAGACTACTTTTTACATCCCCGACCCACGGACGAGGTCTTGGGTCTTGCAGAAGGCTAATATGTTGTGGAAAGGGTGGAAGAAGTGGCTCTTCACTGAATATTATTTATCGGAGCGCCGACTATGGGCTCAATATGCTCATATGTCGAATAGGGTACAGCCAGACCAGTGGAGGGCACTTGTAGACTACTGGAGGATAGACGATGTCATAGTATGTACACACTTTCAGCATTAATCTTCTATCATCAATACACTCAGCATATTAACTGAATGATGTCATATAAATATTAGGCTATCAGGGAGAGGAATAGGCAGAATCGGGCGCATTTGACTATGTCACACACAGCTGGGACGAGGCCTTATGCCCATTACAGGGAGACAGAGGTATAGCTATCACCGAATCATTTAGGTTCTAACCCTTCAATTAATGCTTTCGATATTAATTTCGTTACGAAGTTACTAATACCCCCTCAACTTGTTTTTCAAGCGTGCCCATCATCCGAAGGGTCTGGAGCCGGACCGGCTACATATGTTTGAGGTGTTTCATACCCGACGGGATGGGACTTTCGTTGATCAGACATCGAAGGAGTTGCACGTATGTTTATTGTTGTATTCCTTCCATATTTAAGATAATAGATGCATGCAATTTATGTTTTTATTAGTAGGTTTGAGTATCGTAATTCACGATATATCTATGACTGCAGACGCAGATGACTAAGCGATTAAGTCAGCACCTTGAGGGCACCGAGAGTATCACAGCCCGAAATGATGTATGTGATGGGTCCAGACGGACACGGGTGTGTCCGCACCTATGGATTAGGTGTTACACTCTCACAATTCCATGCTCCAGATGTAGATTACTGGAGGTGGAGGGCACACGATGCTGAGGCAGAGGTAGAGGCAGCGCGACAAGAGACCGAGGCAGCGCGACGACAGGCAGAGGCAGAGCGACGGGAAATAGAGATAGTGCAACTGGCAGTGGAGGAAGAGCATAGGGCGACTGTGTCCAAGTTGGAGGGCGAGATGGCTACACACCGATAGTACTTTGCGGAGATTAGGCGATGTTTCGAGACTGGCGCAACACCATTCTTCTCCGATGGACTGTCCCAGTCTGGAGCATTCCAGTCCTATCCTGAGGGACCATCCCATCTCTACCCCGGGGGACCAACCCAGTTCCGTCCATCGTCCGATGATGATGGCGATGCCACACAGCCCCCCGAGTTCCCCCTTGGTTGGAGATACTTCATTTGTTTATGGTTGACATGTGAAGAGTTACACAGACTTCATTTTTCATGTTTATATTTTTTTTTTGGCTCTTTTGAAATTTTAGACTGATCAATCTAAAGTGATGCATTTTGATTTTACTATGTGCATGCATTTGTCTTATGTTATCCCCAGAAAGCATGGTCTATGAGCATGCTATTTTGATTTTAACCTTTGTTTGAGACAGTGATTTACATCTGGTGACATTTTCACGTTCTGATCAGGTACACCAAAGTTATTTATTTACTGAACATTGACGTTGTGTGTCAGGTTATTAATATTCAAGTTCATGTTTTGTTGCAGAGTACTCAAACAAGGTGATTGCTTGGCTGAACTAAAGTGATGAACCATTTTCAGGTAAACCTTCAACTTAGATTCATTTGCTTTGTAAATATATTCTAAACTTGTGCCTATACCTAGGGCTTCATTGGGGTGTATGGTAGTGGTGGTGGTAGTGGTGGAAAGGAAACCATGAATACACTTATGTAAGAATTAGATCATGGTTAGTTATGGACATGTTGAGTCATTGTGAATAGAAACCAATAACATAGTTTAGTTAATTTAAAATACATTCTTTGTTAGATTACTGTTAACCTAGACTAAATTTGTTTTTTAGTTTTTACTTATATTCTAGTTAGTTTGTTTGACTAGTATGAACTTAGGCCTCATCTATGTTTTTAGTTAGTTGTTACCTAAGTCAAGTTATTAGTTAGTCTAAGACATCTAAAATCTGGTTTTAGCATAAATTGTAGGTTTAGGGGTTAGTCTAGGGTAGTCCTCAAGTTAGTCCTTAGTTAATCTAGGGTAGTTGTGTGTTAAACTTAGGTTAGATCTTGACCTATTTAAAAATTTGGTTTTAGTTAGTTGGAAGACTGTTTTTGGTTAATTCCTTAGGTTTAGAACTTAGTAATTAGGTGTTTCTTTTTCTCAAATTGTAGGTTTAGGCAATAGGTATAGTTGAGAAACATGGATTTCGGTCATCTCGGTGCCCAAATCGGGCATACGAACTCGGATTCGCTTGAAACCAACTCCAACACTTACATGTTATTGAAATACACGTGTTAAAAGAAACGGGATCGAATTCTGGCCCCCGTTTGGAAATTGTGGAAGGTTGTAGGTTTAGGCTATAGGTATAGTTGAGAAACATGGATTTCGGCCATCTCGGTGCCCAAATCGGGCATATGACCTCAGATTCGCTTGAAACCAACTCCAATACTTAGGATGTATTGAAATACACGTGTTAGAAGAAACAGGATCGAAATCCGACCCCCTGTTTGGAAATGGTGGAAGGTTGTAGGTTTAGGCCATAGTATAGTTTAGAAACATGGATTTCGGCTATCTCGGTGCCCAAATCGGGCATATGACCTCGGATTCACTCGAAACTAACTCAAACACTTACATATTATTGAAATACACGTGTTAGAAGAAACAAGATCGAATTCCGACCCCCGGTTTGAAAATGGTGGAAGGTTGTAGGTTTAGGCCATAGTATAGTTGAGAAACATGGATTTCGGCCATCTCGATGCCCAAATCGGGCATACGACCTCGGATTCGCTTGAAACTAACTCCAACACTTACATATTATTCAAATACACATGTTAGAAGAAACGAGATCGAATTCCGACCCCCGGTTTGGAAATGGTGGAAGATTGTAGGTTTAGGTCATAGTACAATTGAGAAATATGGATTTCGGTACCCAAATCGGGCATACAACCTCGGATTCACTTGAAACAATTTTAAATTACTATTTTAAGAAATAATTAGAAAATCCAAGCATAATGTATGACATATCATATTATTTGAATGTCAATGAAATTACTTTTGTCAGACATTAAGTATTGATGTTGATTTGATTTATTTATTTTTCATGAAATGATCATTTCGAATAGCATAATACTTCACTTGGATTATATTTTTACATAAACTCACCATTTATTTGACATGGTTATTTCCTCCAGTTGTGACAGTGAGAAGATAGTATTCAGTTCTACTGATGAAGATATTGATCATGCTAAATGCTTAGGTAAAGATCCAATATTCCTCATATCTCATTAGTATAATTGGATAATTCACATAAATGGATGATCCGATCACCACTTCTAATTTACTTTTTTTTTGTTTAGACTTGAAGAGAATTAGAAAGAGTTGCAGATTAAGATGGATGAATTTTCTGCCGGTGTCATTCCAAGTCCATGGTTGCCACGTGGTGGAGTCCATAAGAACATGGATTCATAGATAGGTAGAACGAAATTTGGTAGAAAGGAATGTAATTGAAGTTGTGATCTTGTTTATATTAAAGAGATTATAAGTATTTTGTTTATTTGTTGTTATGGCCTATGAGTGCAGTGTGCAAATGAAATCAATTGAAAAATAGGTTACATTATTCAAATGTATGAAAACAGGTACATTATTAAAATATATTTAAACAGGTGACAGGTTATGGCATGGAGACATATTACACATTCAGGGTACTGGATGTCTAAAAAAAAAAAATCAGACATGGAAATGTATCTGTCTCTAATATTATCAGAGTATTAGACACAGAAATAATTTCATATCTGATATGTTTTTGACGCGGAAAGACATTATTAGACACTGACTTATTTCCGTGTCCAATGTTATATATGACGTATATTAGAATATTAGAGACGGAAAATATTAGACACGGTAAAATGTCCATTGCTATAATTATTAGATACAGATATTTTTCTGTGTCTAATACTATCTTAAGACACGGAACAGTGTGGCGTCATATATAATTTTACATTTACAGTAATTATCATTAGACACGGGAATAATTTCGTGTCTAATAATATTATTAGACATGGAAAATTAATTCCGTGCCTAAGAGCATCAGGCACGAGAGTAATTGTCACAGTTTAGACACGGAAAATTTCCATGTCTATCTGGTAGATTTCTTGTAGTGGTAGCAGCAACTTGTTTCGAAAATTGATTATTGGATGTTGAGATGGGTCTTCCTTCTATAGCTTATGTAGGATCAAGTGAACCCTATGTGTTAATGCTAACAAACTAAGGTTTAATCGTATGGTCTAAACACGTTCGATTACACGAATCTCCTGATTGACCTATCTTTACATCAAACGGTTAAATTCAAAACAAAATTGCCACGGGTTATCTTTCTATAGGGGCCACTCATTTAAGACTTTAATGAGCATGTCTCATTATATATATTTATATTTATTGTACGTGAAACCCTTTTTTTTTTGTTGTAAATTTGCCAAAATTATGAAAATTTTAACTTTCAAGTTTTTTATTGGACCTAAAAATTCTAAACTTGAAATTTCAACTTAAAAGTTTGAGAATTTCGATTGAAATAAATCATTATTCTTATTATTTTTTTTTTTTTCACAGTATATTTATATATTTTACATAAAAGTTAATAGATGTAAATCACTTATCTAATTATTAAACCAATTAGATAGATTAATAGTTTAAATAGGTTGGTAGAAATATTTAAGGGTCTTAAGTATCATAACTTATTAGATGTCCTATTATTAATGTAATATCTTAAATTAAAAATAAAATTATTTTTATATAAATTATAATCATCAAATTGGTCCTAGTATTAGTTTTTTTTTTTTTAAATTAAATAGTTTTATAGTCCACAAAATACGGTTAGGCTACAACCCCAGATAGTGAAATGGGTGGATATTTCAACATCACACCCTCTCGTGACTTCATCCTGTCTCATGCATTGTTTCCTAATTATGGTGAATTGCACTCACAACTGATGGGGGCAAGCATTGCTTTCTTAATTTAAATAATTTTTTTTATGTCAATATCATTTACCTATTGTTAGTATCAATGGTTAGTGGTTAGCATTGGGGATTGGAGCTTTTGCTACTCATCACTCGGGGGAAATATGGATCCCAAGACCTCTCTATTGAGTAGTAGAAGTGTTTTTGGGTCTTAAATATTCTAGCTTAGTAGATATCATATTATAATAATAAATAACCATCTAATTAAAATTGTAATTTAATTACAAAATCTTAAATTTTTTTTTAAAAAAATCATGAAATTTTGATAAATATATAAAAATTTCATATATTTCAATAAATTAAAATTTTTTAATTTAATAATTTATTAAAAATAAAGCAATATTTTTACCAAATTCTAAAAGTTCAAAAATTCAAAATAGTATAAACTAATAATAAACTGAAGAATTTTTTTTTGTAAAAAAACCCCTTATCTTTTCAACTATTTGTAAATACCCTTTTGTGATTTTGTATTAAGGCCCACTAACTTTTAAAACTTTTGCAAATTCCCCCTTCTATCCAAAAGTTAGTTATCAGATGTTAATTTTTTTGTAAAATGACATTTTAAACCTTTTTTAATGGGTCCTCTATAGATCACCACGTGTCTCCTAAATCGTCCTAAGGTTAATATTTTTTTTTAAAAAATCCAAAAATTGATTGATGAACCATAAGGGTGAGTGAATCTTAACTACAGTTATTGAATGTTAAAAGGGACACATGACGGCTTGTAGAGTCCCCTTTAACTATGGTTAAGCATAAGCAACCTAAGGTTAATAACTTTTGATATTTTTTTTCTAAAATCCAAGGTTAGATGCATGAACCTAGGGGTGGGTGAATATTAACCACTAGTAGTGGGTGTTAAAAGGGACACGTGGCGGCTTGTGGAACCTCCTTTAACTGTGGTTAAGCATAATCAATCTAATGTTAATATTTTTTCTAAAATCCAAGGTTAGATGCATGAATCCCTAGGGGTGAGTGAATATAACCACTGTTAGTGGGTGTTAAAAGGGACACTTGGCGGCTTGTAGAGCCTCCTTTAACTATGGTTAAACATAATCAATCTAAGGTTAATATTTTTTTCTAAAATCAAGGTTAAATAGGTGAATCCTATGGGTGAGTGAATCTTAACCACAATTAGTGGGTTCCAAGCACTTCTCTTGTCAAAAGCTTTTACAAATCTCCTTAAAATCTAAAAAAGATTAAAAATGTCATTTCATAAAAAAAACTTATCCCTTAACTAACTTTTGGATGGAAGGGTGGATTTGCAAAAGTTTGAAAAGTTAATAGGGCGCAACGGAAAGAACAAGCAATGCAAGCAGTGACCCAAGTTAGCGAGCAAGACAAGAAGAAGGAAAAGAGTCACTAACTTTTGGATTGAAAAACAAAAGTAAGAAAGACATTGGAGACGAGCTTCAAGACGTGCGACAAGAATTCTTGAAAAAGTGCTCTTTCTCCTCCGGCCCTACTAGTCAAGGGCGAGCGAACAAGTGGTATATTAAGGGGTGGCAAAGGAAAGCTATCGTTCAGGGATTACAAAGGGGGTTTAAATGAGAATGGCTATTATTTGAAGGTATGGAGCCAGCTTTGTACTGGTCTTAGCTTTGCTCTTGATTCTTAAACGATTGGTGCTTGATAAACTTCAATCTCTTTGACGGTTTCAGATTTGTATTTGGATCTGAGGAACGAGCTTGATCAAGAACATGTTTTGAAGAATCATCCGGTGAGCAAGTAAACCCAATACATTATTAGGTTAGGGAGCCGTATTTGAATTCAAGGGTTCCCGCAATTCAAATCCGGGAACTGAGAATAACTTATAAGGGATTGGGAATTGGAAAAGACACACTAGTTGCGCCGAGTGAAACGCTTCCTCGCTAAAGAAAACCAAAGTTCCACTCCAACCAAGGAAAGAGATAGTAGTTTGAAAGAGAAAAGGAGTTGAGTGGGCAGGAGATCAATAGACACATAAAGAAAAGACAAAAAGGAGCAGAAGGTACTCAGTTGTTTATGTGAAATCAAGGAGCAGCAGGTTACACTTTTACGCTTTTCCGAAGGGAGCTCGTGACCCCAAGGCCCCATCATAGATGGGCAAGGGAGCTTTAACACGAATCAAATTGATCCCACCATTTTTTTAGGGGAGGGGGGTGGTCTTCCAGTTCGGTGAAATGAAAGTCCTTGGATCGGGATGTGCGATCTAGAGAGATGATCTACTACTTACAATGTTCTATTGTTTGACCAGACCTCTCCGGATCAAGAGATTTTAAGAAAGACTCCAAAAAAGGAGAGTGATTCGAGTTCAGCTGTTGACCTTCCCCCATCATAGAACTGGATGGTGGGGGCATAATACAAAATCACAAAACATAAGGGGGTATTTACAAATAGCTAAAAAGCTAGTTTTTTTTTTTTTACAAAAAAAAACCTAAAACAAAATAACATGGATATGGATTTTGGAGGGGGCCCAGACCGCAATTTCGTGGAAATTAAAAACTGGGGTTTTTCCCTGATTGCCCCTATAGTTTAGCTTTGTTCTCAAAAAATTCACCTATTAAAAACCCTTCTCATGCCCTTAAGACTATTTTCTCAAAAAAATTTATTTATGAAAAGTCTGAAACACCACTCACTACCACCAACACTACTTCAAAGAATAGTTTTGAAGAAGAAGAGGAAAAGATGGTTACATGCGTGCGCATTAGCTTGGAGAAGCTTCCCACTTTGTTCATCTTCCCATCTCATAAAGCTTCTCACTCATTTTTCCTTTAATGGATATTTTAGTATAAATTATCTTGTAAATAGATGAAAAAAATCAAAATAACCGTATAAAAAAATGAAGCTTTATGCACGCATGATCGATACATATCGATACCGATTGATACATATGATCGATACACCTACTACCCATATTGATACCCAACGATAGAACTTGTTTTAGCCATACTTTTGATGAAGAAGTCTAATGAACTATTATAATATATGAATTTAGGGTAGCTCGACGAGTCCGATATTAATTGAATAGTCGAAGGCGGTTCTCCATGTTCAAATTTCTTTTTCAAGGGTTTTCAGAGTACTTTTAAAGTTTCATTTGTCTATAATATTGATACTCATATTGACCCATATCGATACTCATATTGACATGTAACGATAATATCCATACTCATATTGACCCATATCGATACTCATATTGACCTGTATCGATATTATTGATACATATCGATACTGATCGTCTTCAATCTTGGAACACAACCAATATCGATACGAAATATCGACCCGACTTGTTGAGTATCGACCACACACTGTAAATCACAAAAAAATACAAAGAAAACACATAAAACAATCTAACATGAGATTTAAGGTTTAAAATCATAAATTCCATGATTATAACCCCTTTCTTTTAGGTTAAACTAAGTAAAAAACAAAAATGCAAGAAAATCAACAATTTGTATATTTCTTCCGTTAATGACATTCTCTCACAGATGTGGTCAGTAGTTTAGAGGATTGAAGCTCTCTTGTGAAAATCTTAGTTGAAACGATAGATAATAAAAATTTTAGGAACTGTTAATGATCAACCAATGAGCTCCATTATTGATAAGGAAAAAAGAGTTTTTAAAAGGGAGTTATTTTGAGAACAAAGCCACACTGCAAGACAATCCGAAAAAACCCCTTAAAAACCATATGCAACAACGGAGAGCAGTGCCCTTTTCGTAATTGAGGCCAAAACGAGTGGCAATTATACTAATTTATCTAGACTGTATCATATTAGGCCAAGTTGTTCGTAGTAACGAAGAAGAGAAGGGCCCTTCCTTTCTGTTCTCTCTGGAGAGTGGGGAAATGAGCTTATCACTCCTACAAGGCTACTCTTCTGCAGAAGAAGAAGAACCACAACTATTTCTAGGCGAGAATTCCTCAGATGAAGACGAAGACGCCATTGCTGAGACCCGCTCGAGAGCCCCAAAAGCCTTGTTCGATCTTCCTAAACCTTCCGGAGAGTCGTTGCTTCCATCAGCATTTGATGCTTTCTCCGAGGTTTCTTTTGCCCTAATTCTCCTCCAAAACAAGAGATTTTTCAAAATTGTATTCGATTTGATCGTTTTATTTGTTTGACCTTTGCTTCTCTCCTGGTTATTGCAGATTGCTGGACCGCCGGAGTTTCTCAACAACTGCGTGGTGGAACAGGATTCCACGAGCAATTTTGATCAGAGGGGGCGACGGGGTGGCCGGAAAGCTCGGAAAGAGAAGAAAGATCTACCGGCTGGTAAACATTTAAAAATTATGGAATGACCTAATATATGTTTTTGAAATTTTGGTCATTTTTAATATTATATATGGTGCCTTCTCGAAACTGGAGGGAAAAAATGATGAAATATAGGAAATTTAGTGTGATTGATAGTGTACTGTATTGTATTGAAAATCAATGTTAAAAAGGAGAAATAGAGAATGAGAGAAAGGGGTGATCTGTTAGAGATGATCAATCTCCTGTTGATGAAACAGTTCTTCAATTATTGTCTTTCTTTCAAACAATAATACCCCTTATAAATAGCCATCTGCCTCCTAGCTGTTCAAACTACATTTTCTTATCTAACAAAGAGTTTGAATTCAAATTGGAAACTAATCCTAACTGGTGTAATTGTTGATATTTGCATATGCATAAGTGTGCATGTGAGATATCAATGTTGGTGCGCACCATTCCCACTCCTTAAATAAGTGTCCTCTTCTTGAACTTCTTCCCCGGTTTCCTCTAGTTGGAACTCTTCGAGCGTAGCCAATTGGGCTTTTCAGTGGTGACCCGGACTATATATCGTCACAACTTAATCATAGATGCCGTTCTTGCATCTTTTCTGGTGTCAATGTCTTGACGAGTTGACGTTTGGAGTTCCTTCCTTCGTTTCTTTCAATATTGGAAGGGTGGTTAGAGAAACGAGAATCGCGGCGATGAATTGCGTCGGCATCCTCATGGAGTGATGCGAGTTGGAAGGCTTGGATTGGACTTTAGAGGTGTCGGTTGTGATATCTTCACGCCTATGCGAATGTCATAGCAGCCCCGAGATCAAGCACCCAATGAAAAAACTCTCAAGAAAGGTTTAAAAATTTGGTGTCGGTGTAATCTTTGGTTAACAAGGCAACAAAACATTTCGTGGAAGTTTATGAAAATGCTATAAAAAATATAGAAATATAGAAAACATTAAGGAAACGTTGAAAGTCTTAGATGAAATTTTAGAAAATGACTAACTAAACACAAAAACATGCACAACATTCATTATATTATGAAACACATGCATAAAGGGTAATAGATGTGAGATTCATGTCAAGTGATATGTGTTGTCTCCCATGTGTAAAACTATACTGTCAAAGGTGCACAAAAGTGAGAGTTTTATGAAGTAATGCATCCCCCAAAAGAAAAATTTAACACCCATAAATTATAAAGTAATGACTTGTAATCCCATAGAGTTCCAATTCAGCTCGAAGTCATCCCTATCTCTACCAGGGGGTTGACGAGGATCCTGCTTTAGGTAGTGGCAATACTTGTGGTTTAAGATTTTAGACTTTGGTTTCAGTATAAACTTCTACCTAGGAAGTGGAATTTTTGTTTGGAAACTTATTAACATCTGAAAATATTGTAATTTTTTTAAGGCATGAAAACATTATGTAAACCATAGAAACATGCATTGATATTTTAGGAAATGATAAAAAGTATTAATATACTCTCAAAACTATAACAAAAAAAATCATTTGGAATAAGGAAAATGAGATATATAACATATGCCATAAGCTGTTGTGTGTGTTTAAAACTTTAAAGTCAAAGCTACACACACTATATAGTATAGTCTATGGACATGGTCACAAAGTAACACATCATTGAAAGAATATTATATGATGTGCGATACATCCTTGGATATCGCGGCGCAGCAAAAGAGAAAACCAGCTAGCAAATAGACTTGTTGTGATTCAAGGAAGGGAGTGAAGGAAAGACTACATAAGAGAAGTAGAGAACTACAAGATCTAGAAGATATCTAGATAATATGGAGTAGACAACTCAAAGCTAAATTCATTCATGTCCCAAATGTCATAGAGTACATTGATCTCTTGGAACTTTCTAGAAGCATTAAATGCTTACAAATTCTAGACTTAACTCTTGAAATTTCTAGACATTCTTCTAGAAACTACTGCACCTTCTCAAGTTCCTACATCTTCTAGATACTCATCTAGAAATGACTACACTTTGCTAAGTTCCTACATCTTCTAGAAATATTGACTTCATGTCCCCCATACTTTGACCATTTGACTTTACCATTACTTTGACCATTTGACTTTACCAAGACAAATACACAAGCTCTTTTAGTCAACATAATATTAATGCTCCTGCTTCAATCCCCCTAGGTTGGAGAAATCTCGGCTCCGACGAGAAAACATGCTTATAAAGATCATAGATGGCTAGATCCAATTGTTTTAAGTCTTCCTTAGAAATCCAAGTGCTTTCACTTGAAGGTTTATCCAACCACTTGATAAGAAAACGCCGATGTTGATTACCTTGTCGTGATATAGTCTCCTTTATGTCAAGAATGTCTCCAATCACCTCTTTTGGCTTCTTAGGAAGCTGCTCCGCCCAATCTGCTGTTGCTGGTTGGCTTGGTTCATTATCAAAATCATAGAAGTCAAATAGATCAACCACATTAAAAATGGGACTGATTTGAAGTTCATCCGGTAAATCCACAACATAAGCGTTGGCACTAATTTTTTTAATGATTTTTGCAGGGTCCAATCTTCCTAGACTTCAATTTGTGATAAGTACCACGAGGAAATCTCTCTTTTTTCAAGTGCACCATGACTTGATCCCCCTCCTTAAATTCTTTGGCTCGTCATCGCTGATTAACATCCCTTTGATAATGCTCATTGCTCTTCCTAATAGCATCATGTACTTCAGCATGAATGCGTCTGATATGATCTGCATAAGCCTCACCTTCCTTGCTAAACCTTGCATCCTGGGGTAAAGGAACCAAGTCAACAACATGTTGTGGCTTGTGCCCATATGCTGCTGCTTCAAATGGATTCTTCTTCGTAGTCCTGTTGACAGAATTGTTGTGAGCAAATTATGCTTGGGGTAATACCATATCCGACATCTTCACATAATCGCCCACTATACAACGAAGAGGGTTTCCCAAGGTCCTATTAACCACCTCTATTTGTCCATCAGTTTGTGGATGGTATGTGCTTGAATACTGCAGCTGAGTTCCCAACTTATTCCAAGTGTTCACCAAAAATGTCCCACAAACTCAACATCTTGATCTGAAACTATAGTGGATGGGACACCATGTAGCCAAACTACTTCTTTAAAAAATAATTCAGCCACACGAGATGCTTCTACTGTGTTGGATCATGGTATAAAGTGAGTCATCTTCGAGAAGCGGTCCACAATCACAAATATAGAGTCATGACCCCTTGTTGTCCTAGGCAAACCCAACACAAAATCTATGCTAAGATGGATCCAAGGGGAAGTGGGAGTGGGAAGAGGTTTGTACAAACCAGTGTTTTGTGATTGTCCTTTAGCATATTGACAAACTCAACACCTTCGGACCAGCCTTTCAACGTCTTTGCTCATCGAGGGTCAATAATATCGATCAGCCACCAGCTCCAAAGTTTTATCACGACCCCAATGTCCTCCAAGTCCACCACCATGCAACTCCCGAATAATTTGCTCTCGTAGAGATCCTTCTGACATACAAAGCTGGTTGTCTTTAAACAAGTAACTATCATGGATAATAAGTGGAAATGCCAAGTCAAATGTTGAACCTTGTAGTTCTTTTAGTACGTTGCTAAAGTAAGGATCAATCTCATATTAATTTTTCAGCTCCTCAAAGCGGATGACTTGAGCATGCAAAGTAGTCAATAAAACAACTCGCTTACTCAATGCATCTGCCACCTTATTAGATTCACCCGACTTGTGCTTCAATGAAGGGAGTGAAGGAAGGACTAGATAAGAGAAGTAGAGAACTACAAGATATCTAGATGATACGAAATAGACAACTCAAAGCTAAGTTCATTCATGTCCCAAATGTCATGAGTACATGGCTATAGATAGACCTCTTGGAATTTTCTAGAAGAATTAATGTCGCCAGTGTTGAAGTGCCCGGACCAAGGCATAAAACTCCAGCTCATAAGTGGAATATCGTTTTTTTGCTTCTGTCAACTTCTCACTAAAGAAGGCAACAGGTCGACATTCCTGACTCAAAACAGCCCCGATTCCCATGTGTGATGCATCACATTCTACTACAAACACCTTCTCAAAACTGGGTAATACAAGTATAGGAGCCTCTGTCATCATTTGCTTGATTTTCGCAAAAGCCCGATCAGTTGCCTTGGTCCACACAAAGGTTGAACCCTTCAAGCATTCAGTTATGGGACTCATGATACTGTTGAAATTGTGTATGAACTACCTATAGAATGTGGCTATGCCATGGAAGCTTCGAATATCCCTGATGGACTGAGGAGTTGGCCACTATATAATGGCCTTTTATCTTCTCTGGATCAACCTTCAAGTCTTTTACTGACACAATAAATTCAAGAAACACCACTTGGTTGCACAAAAATGAGCACTTTTTTATTTTATTTTATCAATACCACGATTTATTAAATGAAAGAAGAGAACAAAGATAGGAATAGGATCAACAAGTTTACAAGCTAGTAAACCAACCCTGGCCAACTGCTACACCTTAAACCTCCCCCCTCCCCCTCCTAAAAAGACTAGTACAAGAACAAAGATAGGAACAGGATCAACAAGTTTACAAGCTAGTAAACCAACCCTGGCCAACTGCTACACCTTAAACCTCCCCCCTCCCCCTCCTAAAAAGACTAATACAATATCTCCTGGATTTCCTCCCTCGGCCTATATAACCATCCCATTCCAAAACAGACAATCTGATTCGAGCACACAAACTGGGTACTGTGGATGAGATGTTATCGAAGACTCTACGGTTTCTCTCTTTCCAGATTTCCTAAGTGATGGCCCCAGGCAGAGTTCCCCAAACCTCCTTCCAAACACCCGCACCTCTATCCCGCTGCCAACTTTCAAGGAGATCCCGGAGAGAGAAGGGAGCGACCCACGCCACTCCCATGCGGGAGAGGAAGAAACTCCACACTTCTGTCGCGATAGAACAGTGCACAAGAAGATGGGCCGACGTTTCTTCCTCTTGGTGACACATATAACATCTATTCGCCAAGCTCCAACCTCTATGCTTCAGATCTTCCCCTATTAGGATTTTGTCAAACGACGCTGTCCAAAGGAAGAAAGACACTTTGGATGGGATACCAGAGTTCCACACCACTCTACTAGGATAAGACCCCACCGGGTTAGATCTCAGAGACTAAAATAACAGCCGCACCGATAATCGACCATTGCTACTCCTGGACCACAACCTCCTATCCCGCACCTCAGGGCACACCGAAGATGAAGACAACCTCTCCAAAAGCCGAGAAAAGTCACTGATTTCCCAGTCATTGAGATCCCTCCGCAACCTTGGACACCATACGACGCCATGTGGCCCGCTCTCATAATAGGACTCCACAAGAGCCTCCCTATCAATGGAAAGAGCAAAAAGATGACCAAAGTCATCCTTAAGACTAGTGGATCCCGACCAAATATCCTGCCAAAACTTGATATCCGATCCTCTCCCAGCCCTGAACTGGAAAAAAGACGTCACCAACTCCGCATTCGCCATAATGCCCTTCCAAAGACCGAGTCCATGAGATCCCCTAACCGTCTTAGGAATCCAACTAGAGTACTCCCCATACTTGGCAACAATCACATTTCTCCACAAACTGTCTCTATTGTCTCCATACCGCCACACCCACTTGCCGAGCAGCGCTTTGTTCATCTGGATGATTGGTTTAATATTCAACCCACCATACTCCTTTGGTTGGCACAACTGGGACCACTTCACTAAATGATACTTAGCTCGATCCTCCCTATCATTCCATAAAAATCCCGTTGCATCTTTTCAATGATGAGGGCCACCGATCGAGGGATAGTGAGAGACGACATTAGGTAAGTTGGAAGGTTTTGCATCGTGCTTCTGATTAGGGTCAATTTCCCTCCTTTCGATAAGTAGGACGATCTCTACCCTGTCAAACGACGAGCTATACGGTCTAAGACAGGATTCCAAACTGATCTCGCCTTAAATTTAGCTCCTAGAGGAAAGCCAAGATACATCGAAGGGAGGGTACTCACACCACACCCAAGACTTAACGCAAGGTGATCCATAATGGGAACCTCCCCCACCCTCTGAATCTCCGATTTTGCAAGATTGACACGCAACCCTGACACCGCCTCAAAGCACCTGAGAAGACATCTGATATTAAGGAGGTCCCTTCTAGAAGCCCTACAAAAGATGAGGGTATCATCCACGAATTGGAGATGAGATATCCGCAGCCCATTCTGACCAATCTTGAACCCTTCAAAATACGTCCCTTCAGCTTTTGACAGCAATCTACTCAACGCTTCGGAGACGATCACAAATAGGAAAGGAGAGAGAGAATCCCCTTGCCTCAAACCCCGAGAGCTAGAAAAAAACCCCGCTGAGCTACCATTAATCAGGATTGAGAAGGATACCGACGATACACAAGACCCCATCCATTGCCTCAATTTCCTCCCAAAACCCATTCTCTCTAGAATGTAATCCAGAAAAGCCCAGTTCACGTGGTCATAGGCCTTCTCCAAATCAACCTTACAAAGAATCCCCGACTCTCTAGCCCTCACCCTGGAATCAAGACTCTCATTCGCAATAAGGATACCGTCTAAAATTTGGCGCCCTCCAACAAACGCACTCTGGTGAGGAGAGATGAGAGAGGCCATAACCTTCTTAAGACGAGCTGACAACACTTTAGAGAATTTTTTATATGAACTGCTCACAAGACTAATTGGCCTAAAGTCTTTGAGCACTTCTTCAAATTAATATAGAGTTTCTCATGGCGAAGAACCTCCGCAACTTGTTGTAAGTGCTTAAGGTGCTCATCCTTCTTACGACTATATACTAAAATATCATCAAAGTACAGAACAACAAATGAACCAATAAAAGGACGAAGTACCTCGGTTATTATGCGCATGAAAATACTTGGGGCATTAGAGAGTCCAAAGGGCATCACGAGCCACTTATATAACCCATCAGGTGTCTTGAAAGCCGTCTTCCATTCATTACCAGGTCTGATCCGTATTTGGTGATATCCGCTTCTTAAATCTAGTTTGGAAAACAAAAAAGAACCCGAAAGCATGTCCAATATGTTCTTTAGTCGTAGTATTGGGAATCTATATTTGATAGTGATTTTGTTGATAGTGCGACTATCCACACACATCCTCCAAGACCCGGCCTTCTTTGGAATGAGCAAAGCTGGGACAACACATGGACTCTTGCTCTCACGCACTAGTCCCTTTTGTATGAGGTCTTTCACCTGTCTTAATATTTCCAATCGATTCATAGGTGACATATGATATGCTGCTTGATTTGGTAAGGATGCCCTAGGTAATAAATCAATTGCATGTTGTATACTCCTTTTGGGTGGCAATCCACTAGGTAATTCAGGTGGGATCACATCCTTAAATTCCTCCAACAGGTGAACAATTTCAGGGGGATAGGTATTGTTGCCCTCAACATCACCATTATTAGGCTTACCAACCAGTGCATATACTATCCCCATTTCTTTACTTTCTTCTTTGAATTGGCATGCTGAAAGTAGATTAGTTGCCTCACCATCTTTGGAAGAACTTACAACATCTTCTTCATAGGATGCAAGGTCAATTTCTTTCCCTTCCATCGGAAAGTATATGTATTTGGTGTAGTTTGGTGTGTCATGTCACGATCAAATAGCCAAGGCTACTCAACAAAATTTGACAAGCATCCATGGGTGCCACGTCACACCAAACTTCATCTTCATAATCATTACCCATAGAAAATTTAACCAAAAACCTAGAGGTGATAGGAATCACGGTACCTTTCTGAAACCAAGCAACTTTGTAGGGGTGAGGATGCTTCCCCGTTGGCAACTTTAACTTTTCCACTGCCTCCTTGGAAACTATGTTTTCACTGCTGGCCCCATAAAAAAATAACTGTACATACCTTCCCGCCCCACAAAACTCGCGTGCCGAATATACTTCGTCGTCGCCAATCATTAGATTATTCCAATTTAGGGGTTGTTAAAACTCGTCGAACCACCAAGCTTTCCCCTTGCATAGGCAATAAATCCACTTCTTCCTCATCATCTTGATATTGATCATATAATGGCGCATCGTATTCCTTTTTTTCACTGTCACCTTCGACAAGGTTGACTTGCCGATGAGGATTGTGACACGCCCTGAACCCGCGCCTGGGAAATCAAGTTCCAAGACTTGTACTCGTTCGTCATAACCACGCATGCGGAAGACTTTACCCGCGAAAATGCGGGGATTTCTCAACTTTTCTGATGAGCTTATATAAGCAATAACAACCGGTCATCACAATAACCCATCATAAGCAAATACGTTACCTCACTGGCTACAATAACCGTTACTTTTGGCGCCACAACTGCGTCGGTACACTTTCAGAATCCATCAAGTATAATTCCTTACCAATCAGCAACTGCTTCCAAATCTGAAGACATAAATTGAGAGAAGTGAGTTATAGAGCCCAGCAAAATCCACAATCCATCTAGGCTAGTAACAATCATCATCATCAATAAAGATATAGTGTTGTAATACAATTCTCATATTATAATAATATATAATCTTGTAATCAGTGATTCGAGGTCACTCAGGGCTATTTTACCCTATTTCGAGGTTCCCAATCTCAATTTCCAAGTTCATCCAATCATCATTTACACCACTAGGTTACCATCCCAGACAACCGCTCACACTCTATCCTTGAGTCCGCAGACTCAATCAATTAGCCTTCACTCGTATTCAACCTGCGTCCGTAGACTCAATATCCAAGTTAGAGTTCGTAGACTCGCTATCCATTTCCAAATCCGTTAACTTTAATCTTGTTACCATGACGTCCCATACCCCCATGATAACTATCGAGATCAACCGGGCTTACACCCAATGAAATCAAACCTTGAGTCCTTAGACTCCGTACACCCTTGAGTCCTTAGACTCCGTACATAATCCGGGCCTTCACCCGCTAGAACCAAGACAATCGTCTGATCTCAGCCAAGGTGACGAACTCTAGCCTCATGGCGTCTCTATCAGACAACACAACCATCTGACGTAGCCACGGTGGAGAATTCTATCCTCACGGCATATCTATCAGATCATAGACAACACAACCATCTGACTCAGCCACAGTGGGGATCTCTATCCTCACAGCATCTCTATCAGATAACACAACCATTTGACTCAGCCACGGTACGGACGACATATCTATCAGAGGCATCACAACCTACTGACTCAGCCTCGGTACGGCATATCTATCAGATAATACAACCATCTGACTCAGCCACGGTACAGACGACATATCTATCAGAGGCATCACAACCTACTGACTCAGCCTCGGTACAAAATATCTATCAGATAACATAACCATCTGACTCAGCCACGATGGGGACCTCTATCCTCACGGCATATCTATCAGATAAGACAACCATCTGACTCAGCCACGGTACGTGCGACATATCTATAAGAGGCGTCACAACCTACTAACTCAGCCTCGGTATGGCATATCTATTAGATAACACAACCATCTGACTCAGCCACAGTACGGACGACATATCTATCAGAGACATCACAATCTACTGACTCAGCCTCGGTACGACATATCTATCAGATCACAGACAACACAACCATCTGACTCAGCCACGGTGGGGATCTCTATCCTCACGGCATCTCTATCAGATAACACAACCATCTGACTCAGCCACGGTACGGACGGCATATCTATCAGAGGGATCACAACCTACTGACTTAGCCTCGGTACGGCATATCTATCAGATAACACAACCATCTCACTCAGCCACGGTACGGGTGGCATATCTATCAGAGGCATTACAACCTACTGGCTCAGCCTCGGTACGGCATATCTATCAGATAACACAACCATCTGACTCAGCCACGGTGGAGACCTCTATCCCCACGACATATCTATCAGATAACACAACCATCTGACTCAGCTACGGTACGGACAACATATCTATCAGAGGCATCACAACCTACTAACTCAGCCTCGGTACGACATATCTATCAGATAACACAACAATCTGTTCTCCCATGACCTAGTCAAAGAGGATTTATGGATATCGAATCCACCCACTCCCGACTATCAGTCACGGAGGATTATACTTTAACCCTGGTTAGGTTTTTTAACCACAGGTTAACCCCAGTTAACCCAAGCCTCGCTTGGTTAACTGAAATACTCGGGCCTCGCACCCGTGAACCAAATCCGGTAACACACCGTCCCGTTAGGGAACGCTTCCAGGCTAATGGATGTGTCCATAGCCTTATACGACCTGCAAAACAACTTTTCGACACCCCAGGGTGATGATACAGTTTACCCGGGACCTGATCTGGGCTCCCCGAAGGTTCACAGAAAATCAAAACATCACATAGGGGTTTCCGACCCTTTTTTCATCTACTCCTTTTACACAGTGATTCTAAATCCGGGGTTTGAGACCCGAGACCGAGGGCTACACCCCTCTACTTATTTTCCACGCACAACCACCTTCCCATAACACATCCACGGGGTCTCAGACCCTTTTCCATCAACGCACATACATTCCACATAAAGAATATAGCAAATAACAGGGAAAAGAGGAGATGGAAGAGGTTTTTACCTCTTTCACGCACTTCGAGGCATCTAGGGCCGAAACGGACACTGCCAACACTCTCGGGAGGACGATCAACCCCAAGGTGAAGCTCCACGCCTCCAGACCTTCACTTTCTCTCTCTACACGTTGATCGAGGAGCCGGGAAAGAAAATAGACGTCGCCAACGCGTCGGGGACGCCGAAAAACCCTAAGGTGGACTCCCTTTTCTTTTCTCTCTCTTCCTTTCTCCTCTTTCTCTCTCTTCCTTTCTCTCCTCACTTTCTCTCTCTAAAATTTCTGTGGCAGTTTGCAAACCGTGAGCAATGAGGGGGCTGGCCCCTATTTATATAGGCCTTAAAGGTGTTTAGATCATGTGCAAAAGCACATGATCCATTTGGTGTGGAAAGGTGTGGTTGACCAAGTCAACCACATTGACTGGTTTGACCAGTTTGACTGGATTTTCCCATTTTTCATGCGTATATCCTTTGAAACCCTACTATATAAGGCCTGATAGTGATGAAACTTCAGGTGGGCGAACTTGGGACAGCCCGACACCTACTGTAAAAATTTTGGAGAAAAATACTGAGTTTTAACAACTGCACTTTAGTCCGGAAGAAAACTGCAAAACCCACTAATTTTTTGATTTCGGACATAAAACAGGTCGCCGTTTCTTTGTCTGAGATAACTAACTGCCGAGACGAAAGACATTAGTTCCCACGGCCGACCGGCACGCATTAATACCAGCCGCACGGATTTCTATTAGGATCTCCAACAGATATTGGGCCCGACTTAATTTCTGGAAATCTAGAAATTTCCCGTTTTTCTCAATTTTATCACATATAATGGCCCCGCGGTCCCTCGAAATGATACCTGACGGAACCGATACGATAGGGGTGTGTCCCGACAGTCAACCAGTACATTGTGTGTGATTTTCGCGAAAAGATACTGAATTTTTGCTTGGTGCACTTCAATCCCGAGCAAAACCCACTTTTTCTTAATTTAACAAATACTTAAGTATTTAACCCCAGTTAAGGACCAATAAACGCATAATTTTATTATTTAAAATTCTGGGGCGTTACAAGGACAAGCATAAGAAACATGTCCACGCTCCACACATGAGTAGTAATGTAGTGTTGATCTGTTGTCTGCCCTATTAGTGTTGCTGCCAAAACGGCCTACAACACCATTTTTGGCTATATCCTTCGCCTTATTTGCTCCTTCATTATTTCCAATAGTTTTGACAGTCGTTCGATCAATTGTTGTAGCATTTTTATGGTCTCTAATAGCTGTTGAGTCACTTCTAACACCCTGGCCAGCAATTGAATTCCTCATATTAGCTGTTGTAGTTGTACGATTGAGTGGATTCTTGTTACGTCCTAGGCGTGATTCACGTTCCTCTGCTCGAAGTGCATATTGATAAGCATCCTCAAGGTTGGAAACTCTTATAATTCCAATCTCATTGCGAATGGCTACCCTCAATCCATAAATATATCATGTAGTAAGCTGCTCATTGGTCTCATTCAACCCAACCCGCATAGACATTGTTAAATTAAGTGGTGTAATCCTGCACGCTCAAATTCCTTTGATGTAGCCCATAAAACTTCTCATACAAGGTAATAGTATAATTTGCAGGGAGGAATTGTTTACGTAGTTTCATCTTCATATGCTTCTATGTACTAATCTTTAGCTTTCCTTGTCTTGCACACTGCTCCTTGAGCCTTCTCTACCATTAAGAGCAATTCCCTTCAATTTCATCTTCACAAACAACACTTTACCGCTGCTATCGACTTCCACTTGAAGTAATTTTCAAGAGTGGCTTCCCAATCAAGAAAGTCCTTTGCATGTATTTTACCATTAAAATCAGGCACCTCAATCCTTACTCCACCAATCAAGAACCCTCACCAACCGTTCTTCCAATCTACCACTTTCAGGTTGCTTTCGATTTGCAGGACCACGAAAAGGATTTTCTTCGAACACTTCTTGTGTGTCTTCTTCAGAATTACCTTCCGGTAAATCTGAAGGTTCGCGATTGCCTTTTGGTACCTCCATTCGGGCTTCCGCACGTTCTCCACGTTGAAAGTTTTGAACCTCTTGTGCAAGCTGTTCAATCATCTGTCACATCTCCATCATCTCTCCTTGTTGAGTTTGATTCATTCTTGTTTCATGGTCTCTTCCTCATGTTGCCATAGATGGATCAGATTCAGCTTTGATACCAATTTGAGGTAGCAAATGAGAAAACCAGCTAGCAAATTGACTTGTTGTGATTCAAGGAAGTGAGGGAAAGACTAGACAAGAGAAGTAGAGAACTACAAGATCTAGAAGATATCTAGATGATATGGAGTAAACAACTCAAAGCTAAGTTCATTCATGTCTCAAATGTCATGAGTACATGACTATATATAGACCTCTTGGAACTATCTAGAAGCTTTAAATGCTTACAAGTTCTAGACTTAACTCTTGAACTTTCTAGACATTCTTCTAGAAACTACTACACCTTGCTAAGTTCCTACATTTTCTAGACACTTTTCTAGAAATTACTATACTTTCCCAAGTTCCTACATCTTCTAGAAATATTGACTTCATGTCCCCCATACTTTGACCATTTGACTTTACCAAGACAAACACACAAGCTCTTTTAGTCAACATAATATTAATGCTCCTGCATCATATCGACATTTAAATTCTTGCTCGTATAAGTTGATCAACTCCTAACAAACCTTATACTTCTGAAGTTCATCATAGGAACTGCTGCAATATCTTCTCACACCTTGTGCAAGCATTGTTGGATCAACTTGATCGAACTTTGATTCACCATAACGTAGAACCATCATTCCTATCGAATTTATCCGTTTGAAACTTGTATCGGGTACATCCACAGCCATCACAAACTCTAACCTAGCTATAATACCAGTTTGTTGTGTTGGAGACTTGCCCAACTTACCAATTGCTCAGTTACCAATTTAATGTATAAGAGATTTCCCTTAGACTTTACCAATTGCTTTGATATAGGGCTGTCAATAGACTGGGCTTGTCCACGCCAGGCTGGAAGGGAAATAACAGAACTTTAGCCTGGCTCGATAGGACCTAAACAAGCCAAGCCTGCCTAAGCCTTGCCCTAATAAGGGCCCATCTCGGGCCAAATTTGGAATTGATTTCACATCTAGAGCAAGGAATTGCCTAGTTCATTCTTCCGACTCTGAATCTGATTCTGAACTAAATGTTTTCACAACTGATGAACAATTCATCCTGGATCTTATCGATGAAATATCAGATCCTCAAAAGAAAAAACAGCAATTAATGAAATATCTTGAACAAGTTAAAGGTAAGACTCCTACAAAAAAATCACAAGAAGAATATTATAATTTTAAATTTTTCTGTAGGATCACAAAACTAAAATAAAATCTCCTTCTCCTACTAATATCCAAACCTTTCAAAGAGAAATAAATGAAACAAAAAGAGAATTAAAAGAATTAAAACAAATAATTGGAATTATTGAGGCCTCTGTTCGATGTAGAGCTTCGCCGAAAGGAAGCAATGAAGTTGGAATATTTATCCACAACCCGGATTGAAGAGATCAGTTGGAAACAAAAAGCTAGGTTCGGTGGCTTAAGAAGGGCGATAGAAACACTAAGTTTTTTCACAGAATGATCAACTTCCATCGCAAATGTAACTTTATTCCCAAAATAAGGGCGGGGGGATGGCGGGAGGGCATTGTTTCTTTCTATCAAAATTTGTATTCGAAAAAGGAACAATGGCAGCCCTAGTTAGATGGTCTCCCAGTTAAAATCTAAAGATTTAGGGTTTGGATGAATGAAGAAGGAGAAAGAAGAAGTGGAGAAGAGATGGAGAATAAAAAGAGAGCTTATTTTCTAAGCTTTTTCTTTTGCTTTAATAAATATATGAGATGGATTACAGGATTACAAAAATGCCCTTACTAACAAAGAGGAAATATGGGCCTAATATAAGTGAGGACATAAATGTCCTCACACTACAACATAACATAACAATAATCTCAACACTTTCCCTCAAGTTGGTGCAAATATATCTTGCATACTGAGCTTGTCTGTTATGGTGTGAAACTGGGGATTTCTTACTCCTTTGGTCAAGATATCCACAAGTTGGTCCCCTGTTCTTACAAAAGGAGTACATATTAGTCCTAGAGCAAGTTTTTCTTTAATGAAGTGTCGGTCGATTTCAATGTGCTTGGTTCAGTTATGTTGAACATGATTGTGGGCGATGCTAATAGCTGCCTTGTTGTCGCAATACAATCTTATTGGTCGCTGAGGAGGGAGGCCAAACTCTCTCAGCAACATCTCTAGCCATGAAAGTTCACATACACCATGTGCCATAGATTTGAACTCTGCCTCTGCACTTGACCTAGCAACAACCGCTTGTTTTTTACTTCTCCAGGAGACAAAGTTGACACCTACAAAGGTACAATACCCGGATGTAGATCTTCTATCAAACACCGATCCTGTCCAATCAACATCTGTGTATGCCTCAATCCTTATGTGACCATGGGAGGCAAATGGGAGACATTTTCCAGGAGAAGACTTCAAGTATCTGAGAATTCTATACGCAACCTCCAAATGAGAGGTCCCGGGAGCATGTATATACTGATTAACCACATTCACTGCTTAGGCTATGTCAGGACAAGTGAGGGAGAGGTAGATGAGTCTACCTACAAGTCTCTGGTATTTTCCTGTATCGGTCAATGAGTTCTCACTATTGTCTCTAAGTCTGGTTTTGCTTAATAGGAGTGGCAATAGGTTTGCATCCCATCATCCCTGTTTCTTTCAACAGATCAAGAACATACTTTCTCTGAGATATGAAGATACCTTTTTGGATCTAGCAACCTCAATTCCTAGAAAATATTTTAATTCACCCAAATCTTTAATTTCAAACTCTTCTGCTAGGTGTTGCTTCAGCATTTTCAGCTCTTCTTGATCATTACCTGTCATAACAATGTCATAAACATAGACTATGAGGGCTGACACTTTGTCTTTGCCTCGACTATGCTTGATGAATAAAGTGTGATCAGTCTGACTCTGCATATACCCGTACTTAAGCATAGCTCTTTGAAACCTATCAAACCATGCTCTCGGGGATTGCTTTTGCCCATACAGGGCTTTCTTCAATTTGCACATCTTTCCTCTAACTGTAGGAAACTTGAACCTAGGAAGTGTCATCATGTACACTTCTTCCTCCAGCTCTCTATGGAGAAAAGCATTTTTAACGTCAAGTTGTTGCAGCGACCACCCTTGATTGGCAACAAGGAAGCTGAGGACTCAAATTGAGTTTATCTTCGCAACAGGAGCAAAAGTCTCATGATAGTCAACACCATACGTCTAAGTGTAGCCTTTTGCAACAAGTCTGACCTTGTACCTTTCTATAGATCCATCAGACTAATGTTTTATTGTGAAGACCCACTTACAACCCACTGGCTCTTTTCCTTTTGGCTGGTCAACAAGATCCCACGTAGCATTCTTCTCGAGAGTCTGCATCTCCTCACACATTGCTTTCCTCCATTTAGGATTAGATAGAGCCTCGGGAACACTACGTGACACTGAAAGTGAAACATAAGACAAAGATGAGACAAATGCACGGTTTGATGGAGACATGGAGTTGTAGGTAACAAAGTGGGAGATAGGATGTTGGGTGCATGTCCGAACTCCTTTTCGAATAGCTATAGGAAGGTTAGTATCGTTAACAACAGGAGACATAAGAGTATCAGTGTTACCTGGGATATGAGGATCATATGTGGCTTCTTGGCAGGGAAGATGAGGTTCATTTCTTCTTTGTCTTGAATACACTTGCAACTCATTTTTCTTCTTAGGAGGAGCAATTTCATTCTTCCATGCTTCATCACTCCCAATATCAACGACGGGTATAGGTAAGGAAGAAGACAACTCTTCATCCTGATGCTCCTCCGGAAGAGATGTCTTCGGGCTAGGGAAGAAAGGAATGGTTTCACAGAAAGGGACATCAAGAGACACCAAGTGTTTTCGGGTTGAAGGATGGTAGCACTTGTACCCTTTCTGTGTAGAAGAATAGCCAACAAAGATACACTTTAAGACCTTGGGATCAAGTTTGAAGCGGTTAGGGCAATAAACATGAACATAACAAACACACTCGAACACTTTGTGTGGAATGGGAAACACGGGAGCCCGTGGAAAAAGGAGATCAAGGGGGGTTTTGAAGCCCAAAGGTCGAGAAGGCAAAGGATTCATGAGAAAGGTAGCAGTGAGTAAGGCTTTAGACCAAAAAGAAGATGGAACATGCATAGTAAAAAGAAGGGATCGAGTGATCTCTAACAAGTGACGGTTCTTTCTTTTAGCTAAACCATTTTGTTTAGGGGTTTTGACACACAAAGTTTGATGTTCAATCCCATGAGCAAAAAGGTAGGACCGTAGGAAGAAAGATCACTAGAAGTGTACTCACCCCCATTATCAGACCAGAGGACTTTGATGGGGTGCCAAATTGGTTTTGAACCATGGTATGAAAGGTCTTAAACACATAATATACATCACTTTTAGCTTTCTAAAGGTAAACCCAGGTGACCCGTTAGTGATCATCCACAAAAGTAATAAAATACTTGTAACCAAACAGAGAGATATTGGGAGATGGACCCCAAACATCAGAGTGAACTATATCAAAAAGAGAATTACTTCGATTTCCATGAAATGAGTAAGAAGATCTACAATGTTTTGCAAATTCACAGGGTTCACAATGTAACTGTAAAGATGAAGAAGATACAAAATGGGGAAACATCATCTTCAATAACACAAAAGAAGGGTGACCCAATCGTTGATGCCACTACATCATATCGGTAGCAGTAGAGCTACTCCCAAAACAAGACTGATGAGACGACTACGGTGAATGATCCAGCAGGTATAAGCCATCTTCCTTATGTCCATTGGCAATAATCCTCCTTGTCACCAGATCCTGAAAGATACAATGAGTAGGAAAAAATGTAACACTGTAGTTCAAAGATTTTGTAAGACTGCTCACAGACATAAGATTTGTTGCAAAATTAGGAACATAGAAGACAGAGGTAAAGGGCATAGAGGAAGTAGCAACAACATCACCCTTTCTGGAGATATAAGAAAAAGAACCATCGACAACTCTAACTCTATCTTTTCCTGAACAAATATGATACAAGAAGAGAGATGACAAACCCGACATGTGATCAGTAACTCCTTAATCATTATCCATGAGGGGTTGTTAGTGGAAAGAGAAGCACTGTGTGTAGAAGCTGATGTACCTGAGTTGGAAATGGAAGGAGCAGCTGTAGAAGGAGTCTCTAACTGAGACATGAAGTGGCGAAGAGCCTCAATCTCCTTTTGGGATAACCCAAAACTGGGAGCGGGTGCAGAAGAGGGATCCGATGATGTAGAACCAATTGAAGCAGCTGAGTGGGCAAAGGTGCCACCCATGCCTCCAAAACGGCCACCCGAACGATCCCCTTGAGTTGCAACTGTGGGTGATCTTGAGGGACGACCATGGAGGTTCCAACAGGTCTCCTTGGTATGTCGAGTACGGCCGCAATGCTTACACTTGAGCTTGTCTTTATCATCCATAGTTGGCCTCATATTCCTGCCTCTACCATGACCACCACTCCAACTACCTCTAAGAGACATAGTGGCCAAAGCTGACCTCTCGTGGGTAGAGACATGTTGCATAGCACTTTTCCTTATTTCTTCACTCAATAGATATGAGTACACTTGATTGAGTGAGGGAAGAGTCTCTCTACTCAACACTTGGAGGAGGTATTGAGTGCCATCCGAGACATTGCTAGGGACAAGGCCCCTGGACCGGATGGATTCATCATTGAATTCTACCAGTGTTGCTGAGACATTGTCGGAAAGGATTTCCTTGCTGTAATGAGTGAGTTGTATGAGTAAGGACGGTTTGATAGAGTGATCAATAACACATTTGTGGTACTGATTCCAAAACACAAAGGGGCAATGGATATCAAAGATTACCGGCCCATCAGTCTAGTGGGTAGTGTTTACAAGATCCTATCTAAAGTCCTAGCGAGTAGACTCAAGAGGGTGATGGGCCGCATTATCTCTCCCCAACAGGGGGCATGTGTGGGTGATTGGCAGATCTTAGATGGTATCCTGATTTGCAACGAATGTATCGTTGACAGGATCAAATCTAAGGAACCGGGATTGTTATACAAGGTGAATATGAAGAAAGCTTATGATCATATCAGTTGGGAGCATGGTTCAAAATATCGGTATCGGTCGCCGTATCGGTAAGTCCAAAATAGGATACGTATCGGCGTATCGCTACCGTATCAGTTGGATACGGCAGAAAAATTCAGGATATGCTAAAAAAAGCTTGGATACGCAAGGAAAAACTTGAATATCTTGCATAAAACCTCTTTTAATACAAATATAAGCTAAAAACAAACCAAATGAAAGCTTCCAACTATATTTATAATCATACATATGAGAGTTAACAAATTTATAAGTTAAAAAAGGCGTGCGTGCTGATAAATATGTATGAAAATACAAACCATAGTTACTTAACCAAGTGATAGAAACTCACTTGCATTTATAAATCAAAATATGAAAAATACATAGACCCTTGTATTCACAAATCAAATTACATACATGATAGAAGCTCAATACCACATTGAGTTTCGTGCCGGCTCATACTCTATTTGTGGGACCAGGCATTGAGTAGAGTGATACATTATAAGTGGTCTAGACATGATGACACCACTGTGTTCAAGTCGTCATTGTGCGTTACATGCCCAAATACATTTATACATATGCTTGCTGTTGAGTCGTGATCTGTCCATAACTGTTAGTCGAAGAATGAGATTGAGCATCATAACCAGTGGCTCCTGATAAATAGGGTTGGGTTGGGGCATCATAACCAATGGCTCCTGATAAATAAGGTTGGGCAAGGGCATCATAACCAGGGGGATAACCTTATTTATATATTAATATCTAAAGTAAATGAAAGTAAAATCAAGTTAAAATCATTTACTTAAATAATATATTATGTAAAAAAGTTGTGTGTATTGGGTCTGTATTGTGGATCTTAGTGTAAATGGAATTAGAAAAAAAATTAACTGAAAAATCTTTGTATCGAGTGTATCGAGCCTGTATCGGCCCGATACAGTTGATTTTTTTTTTCAGCGTACCAGTGTATCGGGTAGCTCCAAATAGGATACGTATCGGCCCGTATCGGTCGATACGTATCGATATTTTAAACCATGGTTGGGAGTCCTTGGGGTACATATTGCAAAGAATGAGGTTCGGCCTTAAGTGGCGTCATTGGATGCAGTTGTGCATTTTGGATGTGTCTTTCTCTATCCTCATCAATGGAAGCCCGACGGGCTATTTTCAAAGCTCCAGGGGATTGAGACATGGGACCCTCTTTTCCCGTTCCAGTACATTTTAGCATCAGAAGCCTTAAGCAAGATGTTGTCCTGTGCAGATGGCACTGTTTTTTAAAGGATTCTCCTTTGACCGCGTAGGACTACGCATCTCCCATCTCCAATTTGCAGATGATACTCTTATTTTCTGTAGGGCCGCCTACTAGGATCTAGTATCAATCAGTAATCTTCTTTATTGTTTTGAAGCTGTGTCAGGCAAGGTTTTGAATATCAATTTCGTATGTCATTTCGAGCCGTGGAAAAAAGATATATCGAGGATATTTTACAAGATATATCGATATCGCGGGAACAATATCGCACATAGAGGAAAAAATTGAAAAAAATAGTGAAAAACATGGAATTTTCCTATGAAAATTCAGGAAATGTTAAAATAGATGTTAATACACATCTGAGAATCAAAACAATGTATACAAGAGATGCAATGAGAAATGGGCCAAAGATGTGTGTTGACGCTGACGACAATGTATGATTCACTAATATATAGTTAAGATTCACATAAAAAATTGCATTCATTTCTCAATCAAGCATAACAATTAACTTAAATATAATTAATTTCATACATAATAGTTAATACATCAATAATGGTATCTCCAACTCCAAGTTAAGTGACATGCGTTGTCTACTTGTTTGAGCTATAATCTCTATAACACTTTGATATATATTTAATAATGTTATTTTTAACCCTTGTAGTTAATTAGTCTACTTTTAACTCTTTTAATTGTGGTTACGATTCACTAACACTTGGGATAAAGCATTTAACTTAGATTTTTAGAAGAAAAAAATAACGTATCCCCTTTTAACTCCCTTTAATTGTAGTTAAGATTCACTAACCCTTAGGGTTAAAGCATCTAACCTTGGTTTTTAGGGAAAAAATTAACGTGTCACCTTTTAGCTCCCTTTAATTATGGTTAAGATTCACTAACCCTTAGGGTTAAAGCATTTAATCTTAGTTTTTAGAATATTTTTTTAAAAATAATGTCCCTTTTTTACTCCATTTAACTATGGTAAAGATTCACTAACCCTTATGGTTAAAATATATAACCTTGGTTTTTAGAAAAAAATTAAAAAAAATGTATCCCCTTTTGACTCTTTTTAACTGTGGCTAAGATTCAATAACCCTTAGGGAAAGCACCTAATCTTAGTTTTTGAAAAAAATTAACCATAGGAGTTAAAACTTATTAACCATAGTTCAAGAGCAGTTAAAGAGGCTTTGTGAAATTATAAAATCTATCAAGGGCATAATAGTCATTTTATTAACAATTATAAAATGAAAGTCTAACCAAACTAAGGGTTGAAATGGCTAAATGTTGGAAAACAGTGAGTTAATTTGTAAAACTGTTATTCATAACAGCGTATTTGAAAATTAGGATAAACCTAGCCACTGTTTTGCAAAAGCCCAAACTTAAAACAAATGCTAAGGTTTCAATTCTCATTCAATCAAAGATTCAGGAAAAGGAAAAAAAGGGGAGAGGTCAGAGGAGAACGAAGACCAACTAGGGTTAGGGCTCTCGGCGATGGATGGTGACGGCAATGGCGATGGATGGCCTCCAAGCTTGAGGTATGTACCCTAGTCCTCCACAGTCCACTCTACCGAATCTTCCTCAAAATTCTTTTTATTTTTTATGTTTTTTTCTTCTTCTACTTCTCAATCAGAGATAGTTCTTCCTATTTCCCATGAATTCTTGAGAAAAAAAAACAGTGATTTGAAAATATCGACCGAAATTTCGGAAATATCGTGCGATATTCTCGAAATTTCGATCGATATTCTTGAAATTTTTTAAAAACCTAAATTTCTGGTTCAGATGTTTCGGCACCCTACGAAGTCGAAATATTGTCGAAATTTACGAAATTTTGACGATATTTTGAACCTTGGTGTCAGGGTTGTGTGTTAACATGTCCAAATCTGAAATCATAGGGGTTGAGGAGGTATTAGATGTGCCCATATTAGTGGAGCGTATATGATGCCGGGTGAGGACCCTACCATCGGTATATTTGGGTATGCCTCTTGGGGCTTGCTTCAAATCTACAGCCGTGTGGGCTCCAGTGTTGGAAAGATTTGCGAAGCATCTGTTGGGGTGGCAATCGTCTTTTATATCCAAAGGGGGAAAGCTAATTCTGATTTAGAGTACTTTGTGTAGCTTACCTACCTACTTCATGTCTACTCTAGTCATCCCTAGATCGGTAGCACGTGCCCTTGAACGCATGCAGAGAGAATTTATTTGGCATGGTTTAGAAGGTAAGTTCAGGTATCATCTGGTTGACTAGGTTCGGGTTTGTCACACAAAGAGTAAGGGGGGTCTTAACTTGAAACCCTTGTTGTTAGTGAATAAGGCCTTGCGAAGGAAATAGATTTGGAGATTTGGAGAGGACAGAGGAAGTCTATGGTGCTCGGTGATTGTAGCCAAATATGGGGAAAACTCGTGTTGGGTTCGAAAGGAAGTGAGGAGGGTCCATGGTGTGGGTTTGTGGAAGGGGATAAATGTTATTTGCACGGTTAGTGGTCTTGTTTTTTGAATTTAAATTCGGTAGGGGATCCTATGTTAGGTTTTGGAAAGATGTATGGTGTGGCAATATGAAGTTGCAGGATGATTTTGTATAGGGATGCATCAGTCGGGGATTACATTGAGAAGGGAGAGAGGGGGTTGGTTGGTGTCATAAGTTAAGAAGAGGGTTAAATGATTGAAAAGTTGTCGAGTTCAGTGGTTTGCTAGAGCATCTAGGGACACGCCCTCCGGTCTATCAGGGACTTGACTGTCGGAAATGGGCTAGAGGCAACAAGAGTTATTTTTCAGTGAGATCTCTAGTTTAGATGCTTGGGTCGAGTCTTTTTGCCGGTTTTCCTCATAGGACTGTGTGGAATCCAAACATTCAATCTAAATTATCTTTTGAGTTTATTTGCCTGTAAACTCTTGCTTTCCTTTTCGTGCTTGTGACTCCTGTATCCTTCCTGCTTTATTTATTATATTTGCGTGTTTACCGATCAAAAAAAATAAAAATAAAAATAAAATACTCACATGTGATTACTTAAAATCTAGAGGGTGGAGGATGGCTAATCGCTGTTTTATATGCCTCAAAGAGGAAGAGTCAGTAAATCATCTACTCTTACATTGTCCTATAGCACGTGAGCTTTGGTGTTTCTATCTTTCTCGAATGGGTATGAATTGGGTCTTTCCCTCTTCCTTTCACAACTTCCTATCTAGGATGGCTATCTGGATGATTTTGCTTGGTGCTATAGCATGGTCATTTGGAAGGAGAGAAATAAGAGAGTCTTCGAGAACTCTCCCTCACCCATCTATCGCATTTGTTCTCGGACCCGTTCTTTGGTTGTGGCCAGGTGCTCATCTAGGCAGGCAGTGGTGAATTGTGATATATTAGCAGTATGATGTAAGTCGGGGTCGAACCGGCCCCCTTGCTGGTTCCCAAAACCCTCAAAACCGGTACTCTTTAAAAACCGGTGGTAGAACCGCCGGAACCAGTCAGAACTGGGAAAAAAAAATGGTTTTTTTTTTGTAAAAAGTGTACGGTCGAACCGGACCTGTTGAATCGGTGGAACCAGCCACTACCATTTCGATCCCCGGTCTGGTTCTGACAACACTGGTTGCAATCAAGGAATAGGGCTGTTCCTGGTGTCTATTTTATGTTTTGTGTCTTGGTTCACGATCTTGTGAACTTTGACCTGCTTTTATCTTGTAACTCTGTTTCGCTTTCATTTTATATATATTGTGTGGATTATCGATCTAAAAAAATATAGAGAAGAAGAAAATATTGAAGACGAATTTGATAAATCAAATAAACATCCTTGTGAAACCAGCTAACAAAATGATGAATCAGTTAATCATCTAACTCAAACAGTTAGACAAAAATAGTATTCAAAGTTCTCTTTAAAAATTCAAGGTGAGTTTAAACTCCAAACTATTGGATTATAGACTCTGGAGCTGAAATTGTGTTAGGGAAGGTCTCATTCCAACAAAATATATTTTGTATATACAAACCAAAGAATTCAAGCAGCAAATGCTCGACAGCTTAAAGTAAGCTTTAAAATTCCTATTGTTCACATCTGTAATAATGGAATCTATCTTCAAACAACTTTTATTCTATTAAAAGATCTTTTTCTTGGAATCCCCTTCATTGAGAAACTAAAACCTCTCTGTTGATGATGAAGGAATCCATTCAAAAATTAATATTGAAAAATTACCTTTAAATTTTGTGATAAACCAAAGATATCACTATTAGATGAGTTAAGAAACGATGTATATTTCAAAGAGCAGTTTATAGTCTCTCTTTATAAAGAAGTTAATACTCAAAGAATTGAAAGTCAAATGAAAGCCCTATCTTTTCAGAATAAATTAAAAGAATTCCAAAATTCTTTAGAAAGACAAGTCTGTTCTGATTTTACCAACAACATTTTGGCACAAGAAAAAGCATCAAGTTTCTCTTCCTTATGTTAAAGAATTTTTTGAAGAAAATATTCCTACAAAATCTCGGCCTATTCAAATGAATAAAAGGCTTATTGAAATTTGTCAAAAAGAGATAAAAGATCTCTTACAAAAAGGACTTATTCAAGAAAGTACTTCCCCACGGAGTTGTGCAGCATTCTATGTAGGAAAAGCTACAGAATTAGAAAGGGGAGTCCCTCGCCTTGTAATAAATTATAAACCTTTAAATAAAGTCTTTAAATGGATTAGATACCCCATTCCTAACAGACAAGATTTGTTAAATAGGCCTTATGTTGCCAAAATATTTTCGAAATTTGGTATGAAATCTGGATTTTGGCAAGTTCACATTCATCTTGATGATAGGTATAAGACTGCCTTTACAGTTCCATTTGGACATTATGAATGAACTGGAATACCTTTTGGCATGCTCGACTCCAGCTCATCAAGGACATGTTGCCAGAACATATTGCCAAACCATTTCACTCTGTGAAAAATCATGTTACTTGCTACAGTACCCAAGAGAATTTATCAGGTACTATAGTGACCTGCTACAGTAGCAGAGAGAATCTATCAAGTACTGCTACAGAGACACGTGGTACAGCGAAACGTGACAGTCAATAGTGTCAAGCAAATAATGTTGTCTAACACCACATCATCTGCGAAGAACATTCACCGAGGGATTTCCTCCTGAATTAATAGAGAAACTAACTGTAATATTTAATAGAGAAACTAACTTTAATTAGAGAAACTAACTCTAATCAATGATTAGACTGCTTTTGAGTATTCTCCTGTGAAAGAAATGATATGATGCCATGGTGTGAAGCCAATCTTGGAGTGCTTCCAAGGTAATATTTTTTATCTTTCTTCTTCTCTCTTGTTTTCTCTCCTCTATTGTTTTTCTTTCTTGCAAAACCCTAATCTCATAAACCCTAGCCTATTCCCTTACGGATTTAGCCTCTTTTCCATATCCTTTTGCTGCTGCCGGCCTTTAGCACCCTTTACCTTGTTGCCCTTTCATCATACAACATTCCTACACTTGTTTTTTCATCTTCCAGCCATTCTCCCAACCCTAACCTTGCTGCTGCATCGCCCCAGCCCCCATACCAGCCCCCCCAAACCCTGCTACTCCTGTCCCAGCTCTCCCCAACCTGTTCCATCACTGTCACAGCCCCCAACTTCTATCCTAGCTGCTGCTGCACCATACCCCAGCCCCTGCAGACCTCCTTTTTTTACTGTCCCAGCCATATTCCACCACCGCCGCATCTGTCCCGGACCTACTCCCCCACTGCTGCACCTGTTCCCTGCTTTGTGACTGCTGGAGCAACCCCACAAACCTTCCCTAGTGTTATAACAGCAACCCTAAACCTACCCTACTGCTATTCCAGCAATCCTACACTTACCCTATTACAGCCATACTTCTTTTTATTAACTCAAAACCCTAAAACAGCAAAACCCCCCAAAACCCTAACCCTAGATTTAATACTTTACTCTACTCTACTTTTGCTACTGGTTTGTGTTAGTCAATTCCATATTAATGGAAACCATACCTCACATACATATGTCAACCCTAACCATGGTCGAGCCTTAACTAATTTTTGAAACCCTTTAATTGGACATGTAATCTCATTGAGTATTGGCTTTTAACTCTAAGCTAGTAAAAATTCCTACTTCCAACGATCCCCGAATCAAGTCTAAAGCTCATTATTGCGGGATTGTGATTGACCTAGGTTGTTTAGTAATTCTTACTTGATTTTCTTTTGAGTAAAAGTGTGAATTTTGATTGTTTATAGGTCTTATTAATTCAGCAATTTCAAATTTAGATCTATAAAACATCATCTTAGGTTAGTTTGTATTGTCGTGTATCAACTTATATACACACACACACACACACACACACACACACACACACGCAAGATATTCAATTTCGGTTTCAGTTCGATCGCTAAGGAAGTTGACACGTTTCGATGAAGTTTAAGGAAGTCCTAAAAAGTTATGTAAAAATTAATGAAGTGTAGAAAATTTTAAGGAAACATTGGAAATCTAAGATGAAACATTTGAAATTCAATACTTCAGCATAAATACACATGTAGAATTCATTATATTATTGATGCAAGTATGTAGTAGTCAAATGTGAGAATCATGTCAAGTTAAGTGACATGTGTTGTCTTCATGTCTGAGCTGCAATTTCTTATTGATATTTATCTATATTGGCAAATTTTTTAAACTATATTTTATCCTCTTTGTCAAGTGAAGAGAATATATTCTCTTTATTTTTCAATGATTATCCATGTTAATTATTTTAGAAACCTGAAAAATTTATGAATGAACATTATGGTTGATAAATAATTGAAATTCAATTTAGTTTTTAAACCTATTCAATCTGCAATTGATGAGCTCAATGTTTTTACAGGACTAAATCAATATATGAAGAGGAGATGGGTAGTTTTAATTTATGAAATACTATTAGGAAATTATTTAATTTTTTAATATTACCAAAAAGCCCCTATGGGCATAATATACTAATAACAAAATTATTCAAATAATAAAATTCTATTTTATAATAAGTTTAATACTAACCACACATTAATAATAAAATTATAATTTATAATAAGGTTAATGCTAGCAACACTCTTTTTTAAAGTTAATTATATTTATAATATGGTTAATGCTAGGGACACATGTCTTTCTTTATAAAGAAAATTTAAAGCAAGTGGAACTAGCATTACCCATTTTAAGTTAAAACTTAAAAGCCTTTTAATTTATAGACTTTTTCTATACACTTAGGTTAACTTCTACCGAAATTATGTATTTTCTTAACACTTTTTTTTTTTTTTCTAGTTGAAGTTTACCATGAAGTCTAGTATTTTTAAAATACAAGTGCATTTCACTTCGGACACTATGAAAGTCGACTCAATTTGGTCAACTTCGGTGGAATTGAGTTGATTTTTGACACCATGTATATACGACAAAGACAATAAAATATTAAAGTTAGTTGCTCTATTCATTCAAGAGGAAATCCATCGGTGAATGTTATTCGCATATATATATATATAGAGAGAGAGAGAGAGAGAGAGCACTGATTGGGACTGTCAAGTGTCAACTAAGTACACGTGGTCAACTAAATCATTGGCCTGGAGTCTGGTCTGTCCAGAAAGTTGCAGATTTGTTGATAGGACAGTGAAGATCAATGGTAAAAGAAAAAGAATTAGGTTTGTATGTGGGATGGTTAGTTGTGTTGAGCAAGGGTATTTCAGAATGGTATTTATACGTTGGATGGTTAGGCTTACGGCTATTGTACGGGGCATAGGCATATGACCCTCAATCTTGACTGCCTAATAAGTGGGAAACATCTGTAAATAAGAACAATATAGATCAACGGTTAAAGATCAGTTTTTTTATTTTTATAGTAGGTTTTTATATTTGAATTGATTTTCTTTTCTTCTTTTCTGTAGGAGCCTTTATCATGTGTTTATTGATATTTATTCTCCCATATTGGAAGCATCCTGCCTTGGTCGAACATTGGCTATTTTGGGCATTGAGCTGCCACAGGCCTCTACATGTGAACTTGCTCCTTTAGATGATTGTTGAATGTCATGACAAATTCCTTTCCAGCTAGAAAATTGGATTTTAGAGAATATATATCGATAATACTTGAAGAAACTGAATAACAGTTAAAAGTGTGTCATGAACTATTAAATTATATCGATGATAGTACTTATAGGAAGCCCCAGGCCCCCATGTTCAACAAAAAGGTGGCGTTTTTTAAAATTTTATTTTATATCAACTACGAGACCACATGTTCCATCCCAGCATATGAGGGAAAAAATAGGGGAGGAAGTACCTTCAAAATCGTAGAATTGTAATTTTGATATACATATTACCCACAAATATGCATTTGATTTTTATATTTATTTCCATTGATAACAACTCTGAGTTTTCTTCCAGTTAGCATACCTTTTTATTGCCACATTTAAGCCTATCACTAGACCAATAGAAGTATAGATTTGATATCATACTATCTACTTGTAACATAATATATTTTCTTTGTGCATCTGTGGATTGCCATTTGTGAATTTTGAGAAGCTTTGCTACTTTCATATACATTCTGTATCATAATTCTTCGTGGTAGTATATTTCTGCTTGGGGTGCATATAAGCTGGGCTAGATCATTTGAGCCAGAATGATGGGACTTGAGTTGTGCTTATCAGTCTGTGATATATGCCTCGGAGGCTGGCTTTTAAGGTCCATTAAATAATGGTTTGTACTAAGGCCTAGATTTGACATATTTGCAAGCATATGCTAGTGTGGCCTTACAGGTTATACCCTGGTCTGTGCTAGATCAGTTTGTTGTGGTCCATGTTAGGGCCTAGCAAGCTCAGATCCAGCTTTTCAGGTCCCTTGCTGGACTGACATTATTGTTCTAGCTTGCCCCAGGTTCATTGCCCATATCTGCACAATTATTTTTCTGTAGCTGTTTTTAAATTAGAAATAGAATGATTTAGCTTTCACAATCAATCTAGGCTCTATTTGCTTCCATGTCTAGCTTGATTCACTTTCTGCTTTAAATCCTGTAAATTTCATAAACAATAAACCAAGGCAAACAACTATCAGGGATATAATTATAATATTAAGGATCCATGAATTGAGTTAGATTTTAGCTGATAGTCTATTTGATCTTGAGAACACGTTAGTTAATAAAAAAATTGGTAGCTAATTGCATGATATTTTACTCATTGATAGGCTGATTTCCTTTTTCTTCGCTCTCCATTTGTTTGAAACTTAACACCATTAACTGGGCATAGACACTTGGGAATAATCAAATGAAGAAGTGAAGTTTGTTTAGATAAGATCTAGAAAATCGGTAGATAGGGTGACGAGAATAAACTAGTAGAGGAATAAGTCATTCTTCACCTGGGCAGTGGTATGGTGCCTTTGGAAGGAGCGGAATCGTAAAGTGTTTGATGGTATTATATCGTCTACGGACTCAATCTGTTTGAGGATCAAGCAGATTCTTATTCAGTAGATATCGTGCAGATAGTAGTTCAGCGACATGAGTTGGTCTAGCTTATCATGATACTTGAGGTCTTGGTGACGGCCCGCCTACTAGGGGCCCTCCCAGCTTAGACCATTTTCTAGTTATCGTTTGTTATTCTTGTTGCTTTTCTTTCTGGGCTCACTCTCTTGTGACCCCTTCACTGTTATCTTCTTTTGTACGATCTACTTTTAGCTTTTAATATATCCTGCTTTACCAATTGAAAAAATAAGTCATCCTTCCCCAGTTGTGCAACTTGTGCCAACTGCTATCTATTTGGCATTTATGTGGTGGGCTCCTGCGCAATAGGATCCCCCTACCACGGAAGTTTCCCAGTGCTAAAGTTCCAGGTATTTGATGATTCTAAGTTTCTAACTGTAATTTTGGACCATCTGTCACATTTTTCTTACCATGCAAAAGAATCTGGTAGAATGGATGTTAAGATGTGATGTAATGTTGTCACGGATATTTGTGATATCTGGAAATCTCACAACATGTCCCAAGATATTATAAATACTATGGAACTTTGATTAGTCTTGAGAAATAAATTGAATTTTTATTGTCAGAAATTCAGAATAAATTTTGTTAAAGTTTCAAAAGAATTTTGATGTTTATTATAAGTAATGAGTATTAGGCTTTAACAATTTAAAGCTTTTTCATTTAATTTTTTAACTTCCTAAATCTTTCCATTAAATTTTTTTTTTTAAAAAAAAACCACCACCACAAATCACTCACACAGAAAAAAGGTTTAGAACTCCTGAAATTCCCCCAACCCAAAATATCTGAATGGGAGACAAAGTTTGTTGAATTGGTTTTTGCACTTTGATTTGATCAAGTTCTGGCCTAGATCTCCTAGTTTGACGTAGCGTCTGGTGTTCTATCCTTTCAGACCTGCTTGCCAGCGTGTCGACATGTATGAGATGGGTAGGGAGGATGGCCTCATCTAGTCCTGACCTGCATATTAATAAAATTGTTAAAGACAATAAAAAAATTCCTGGCTAGTTTCTTTTGGTATATTTTTCGTAATGGTGTTGTTTCAGATACTGATTATTTAAAGGAAGCCATATTAGTGGAAACAATAATTGGAAAAAAGGCATACATATCCATGGGTTGACTTCATTCTGGATTTTAAGTTTCTAGACATATTTTATTTAAGAATCTGAATTCAAGGTTGTTAGTCTCTGTGCTGTTATTGGAAGTTAAAGAGTCATATCAGAATGAACATTTATCAGCTCTAGTCTCGATTTCCATGTTTCTTTCTTTGATTGTAAGAAATAATCCAGCAATTTGATGTTATATTGTTTTTAGGTGTGGTAATGGAGGCCAAAGCTCAACTAGTTGGGATTCGTGATCGAGTAAGAAGTGATATTGAGGGTAACTTCCTTCCTACATCATCAGTTCCACCTCAAAAAGGTTCTATGAGCACAACAACCGGAGAAGTCAAGCGTGTGGCATCTGCAACCAATCCTGATGCTAAAGATGCTGCAGATCTTCTGAGGTATGTCTCACCTTCTTTTTATATGTATCTGAGCCTATGAACACATGATTTCGTTCATTCTTCATACTTTGTTTGTTTTTGTTTATTTATTAGAAGAATACTTGGGATTCAGTTGGTTTAGCATCTGTTTCACCTACTTGTGCAGCAAACTGGCATCCATGCAGGGGTTTAGGAGTCAGGACCTGGGATATACGTTGGGTAGGATGGCCTTTGTTGTCTGCTCTTGTGCATTATTTTGGATGGACAAAAAATCTATTTGATTCCAGACTCCAGAGATAAATCATAGTATAGCTGGTCAGTTTCATCTAGGTGAGAACCAGAATGTAGGGTGGCAATGGGTTGTGTTTTGGATCAGTGAGGATACCCTCAATCCGAACCCAACATGTTTTTTGACGGATTGAGAAAGCAAACCTGAAAGAAACTCAATAAGGGACCTCTGATTAGAACCCATTTAAATTGAGTAAATAATAATTAAATGAATTGTCTAATTATATGGTAAGTTAATAAAATTGTTATAACCTGTTGGTTCCGGGGAGCTCAACCAAAAAACTTTACCCATGAAAGTCGGTGGGTAGGTCGGATTAATAATTGTCACACCTTGTGTTTTATTCTAAATGGAAATAATTCTGATTTAGGATGTGCCTGCAATGTGGAGTACCCAAGACATTCTCCAACGCACGAGGGGTGGTCTGCCCTATATGTGGTGATCGGCCTCCTGTGGACATGAACGAGTCTGAAAAGAAAAAGGGATCCACCATCAAGGACAAGGAGAAGAGCAAAAGGATGAAGGGCCAATCGAGTCATTCTGCCTGGAAGAGTGAAACAGAGATGCAGCTTCGGCAGCAGTTCGATTAGCAGAGTCTAAAGGGTATCAGGATACCTGAGATGATGGAACATGTATTAGCTGTAACAGTATCACATGAGATATGAAAGGGTGTTCTATAAATTTACTGAATTAACATAGTTCTGCAGCAGTCCAATTAGCAGACTGCAAAGAGCATCAGAAATATTGTTTTAAGATAAGTGAAATATCTTGTACCTTTGACAGTATAATGACCTTTTTATATTTTTTTACCCTCTGATTAGCAGGATTAGTATTAGGGTTGTCAATCCGGCCCTTTGATGTGTGTGTGTGTGTGGGGGGGGGAGGGGTGGTGGACCCGGTCATTTTTTTTCCCTTAAAAAGGCACAGCCCAATTCATCTTTACAAGGGTGGGGCCGTGGGGTAGTCCGTCCGTGAAACCAGTCTAATAATAACAGCGGTGAGTAATTCTTGATTAATGGACAAGGAAATGGGGACCATCTCTCTCACACTTACAACTGAGACTAGGAATTAACGTCATCTCTACCTTTCCAAGCTTCCCAATTTCAAAAGTTGGCATGCATGAAGACATGATTCTTTTGTTGTCTTGAGGCAAACAACCTCTACCCTTTCCAATGTTCTATACCCTTTCAAACATTGGGGAGACGACTCCACTTTTTAGAGGAATGCTAACTATACTAGATGTGTAACCGAGCTGAGTAGTAGGGTTGCTAACTGTACTAGACGTGTAACCGAGCTTAGTAGGGTGTTCATACTCGGCCAGAGGATTTTCTTTCTGCTGTTTTCTTTCTGCCGTGGGGAGGGGGGTAACAATGAGGTGTGGGGGTTCCGCGCTCCCCCGGGAAAAAAAAATAGGGCCAAGTTTGTGGGTCATCTTCTCTTTGTCCGTTTGTAGAATATATTTTGGAGCAGTGATTAGCGGACTTCTGGTCTGCTGCTTAACTTACCATTGTATCCTTGTGTGTCCCTTTTGAATTTTGTTATTATTATTATTATTATTGTTATTGTTATTTTTAAAAGGTTGGATTGCTTAACTCTAGGGGTGACTGAATTTTAACCACAGTTCATGAGTGTTAAAAAGTGGGGTGTGGACCAAAGAGGACTGACCATTTCATTACATGATGGGAACCACAGGTTCATTTGCTCATGGCTATGCCTTTTTAGACTAAATAATAAAATATAAAACTTTTTTTTTAAAGTTGAGGAGACAACTGCTCCCATCGCATACCCATGCCCTCTTAAATTAAATAATACTAGCGGGTGGCACGTGCGATGCACGTGAAAGTGAGGGGAAGGAGTTAACCATGGTTAATAGGAGTTAAAAGGGACCCATGTTAACCTGCAGGTGCGAGGGGAAAGAGTTAACCACAGTTAATAGGAGTTAAAAGGGACACGTGTTAACTTGCAGGTGCGATTGAATTGGCTAGTGGCACGTGCGATGCACGTGAGAGCGAGGGGAAGAAGTTAACCACAGTTAATAGGGGTTAAAATGGTTAAAATGGACACGTGTTAACACCCAGGTGCGATTGAACTCTCCCTGAGTTCAATCTCGATTGGCTGTGATTCTAAATAGATAGATGAACAAGGGTTAGTTTGGGAATTAAAGTAAAACATTAAATCAAAGGCAAGGGGCAGTTTGGGAATTAAAGTAAAATATTAAATAAACGTATTGTTTTTATTTAAGGATGGTTTGGGAATGTCAGAAAAATTATCTATCCATGCCTCTCGCATTATAATAATAAAGAAATATAAAGATAAAGAAAAGAAGATTTTTAATCCATTGTTTCCGAGAAAAAAAGAGATAATAGTATGGGAATTCCAGAAAAATCATCTACGGCTGCCTCTTCCATTATAATAGTAAAGATAAAGATAAAGAAAAGAAGATTTTTAATCATTGTTTCCCGAGAAAAAAAGGAGATAATAGTATGAGAATTCCGGAAAAATCATCTACGGCTGCCTCTCCCATTATAATAGAAAAGATAAGTATAAATTTATTTATTTTTTTCTTCTTAAAAGGTCAGGAGGGGCTTAGAGCCCCCATCGGCACCCGGCTTCACCCTTGCTACTAGGCTGCGCCGATGCTGATAATATAGGATTTTTTTTTTGCCAAAGTTGGGGGCCCATGTGGCTCCGCCCGTTAAGTTACAAGGGTGTTTAAGCTCGACTTGATCTTCACAACTCTTTTCAAACTTGGGCTGGCCCATCCATTAAGCTATCAAAGCCTTTGCTTTAGGCCCCATTAAAAAAAAATAAGAAAATAATATTAAAAAGGATTTAGAATATTAAAAATAAAAAATAAAAAATAAAAGGCCTATTCAGAATATTAAAAAGGCCCTATTTATAGTTAATTTTTAAAAAATAATATTAATAAATTAAAAATAAAAAACCATTGAAAATTTTCGCTTTAGGCCTCCAAATGGCTTGGGCCGGCCCTAGTCTCAGCTTGTTTATTCGGAGGAACCCTGCTACAGCTCTTACTACATTTGATACTTTTTAGATCAAAGGTCCAAATTCTATTGTTTTAGATCAACGAATCAGATTAGAACTTAAAATTTATTGTATTATCTTACATACTTAACATATATATACGTATAATGGATACTTAATTATATATATATATATATATATATATATATATATATATATACTAGCGGATGGCACGTGCGATGCACGTGAGAGCGAGAGAAAGGAGTTAACCACAGTTAATTGGAGTTAAAAGGGACATGTGTTAACCCCGAGTTCAATCGTGAATGGCTGTGATTGTATTCTTTAAATTGATAGATAGGCAAGGGATAGTTTAGGAATTAAAGTAAAACATTAAATCAAAGTTTGGTTTTATATAAGAGTAGTTTGAGAATTTCGGAAAAATCAAGCTACGCTGCCTCTCCCATTATAATAGTAAAGATATATATATATATATATATATATATATATATATATAATATTAAACAGCCGGACATTTAACGAGTTGAGTACATGCATGTTTGAGCTTGGCTAGTTAACTGAGCGAGCTCGAAAATTAAGCTTGCACTCGGTTTGTTTACCAACCCTAATCATACACTTTAATCCTTTGCTTTTAAAGGAATGCTAATCATATTCTCACAATTCACCAAGTTTCCGTACTCTTGCCTTGTTTGATAATAAAATATATTTTTGTGTCAGTCTACTTGTGCCCCCGACAAGGTCATTCGTTTTAAGAAAATAGAAAACGGACCATAGGGTTCTCTACAAACTGGCCACCCAATTGCAATTGACACGTAATAGTGAAACTGTTATTTTGTTTTAACTTTATTTCTCTCGTTCAAATTTGATTGGTGTGGTATGCTTTGAAGAGGATCATGCCCTAATTTACTAAATTCTAACAAAAAGAGTAACACAAATTCAGTATAAGAACACCAACAGAACAAGAACAGACATCCGGCAAAAAGTGATCAATGGTATAAAAACCATGGATTTTGCTAGCCCCAGTAGCAAGTCTTCCACATACGTAACTTGAAATGTCAAACTTTTTCTGCTTTTTAATGTGTTAAAATATGAAACATCTCTACGTGATATGGCTAATCTTGCGTATGTGGAAACTTTTGGAGTAAATGCTATTGGGGATAGCACTCAAAAACCATAAAAAGAGTCAAACCTGATTGGGTATGTGTCTAAAACCCTAAAATTCTATCAATCACACAAAAGACGAGAGACATCACAGCCAACAATGTTTAGATGAATCAGATATGTATACTTATTTTACTCTAAGCTGCAGATCCTTTGCTCATCAACTCGAGAGATCAGATCACAGCCAATTGTGATTGGATTAGGGGAGAGTTCAATCGCACTCACAGGTCAAAATACATCTTTTTTTAATCCCTATTAACTGTGGTTAAAATTCTCTAACCTTTAGGGTTCAACAGTCTAACTTCAAATTTTTTTTATAGAAAAATTAACGGTAGGGTTAAGAAATTTTGCCCCTACTTAAAAAAAAAATAAATTTGGAAAACCAAGGTTAGATTATTGAACTCTAAGATTTAGTAAATCTTAACCATAATTTATTTAAAAATGACACGTGTTGACGTGTGGATACAATTGAATTGTCCCGAGTTCAATATCCCAACTCGATACTCGAGTAAATTTTTTTCCATTATAAAAAAAATAGATTCCCTTTTCTTTGTTCCAAAGATAAATATTTTAGAATTGAAAAATAATTCTTGGATTATTGGATCTCGTCCCCGTAAAACTCACCATGTGTCCTATTTTAAATCTTTTTAACTGTTGTTAAGATTTATTAATCTTTGGAATTAAAGATTTTAACCTTGGTTTTATAAAAAAAAATTACACTTGAAGACCTTTGTGAGGGGCAAGATGCCTCAATCCGCTCCTCCAGAAGCAGATTATTTCTCTTTAGATTTGAAAAACAATCCGTCGTTGTTACGAGAAAGTCTTCTTAAAATTATGTGTGTGTTGTGTTCCCTTTTAACTGTGGTCAAAATCTACTAAACCCTGATTAAAACTTTTTAACCAGAGTTTAACAAATGAGGGGGGTGAGCCGCCACGAGAAGCAGATTATTTCTCTTTAGATCATTTCCCTTAAACCTTCTCTTTTCAGTTATATAGAGTTATCAGAGGGTTTTTCAGCCTGGCCGAAACCTCGACAGGGAAAGCTAGAAACAAAAGACCAGAAAACGAAACCCTAGAACAGAGATTCAAGCTCGGTAGAGAGAATCCCTCAAACCAGAGATCTCTTAGAACCCTAAATGCCGAAGGTGTACGGAACAGGAGCTTATGATTTCAAGCGGCATCGAGTTGCAGAGTATCCGGTCGAATTAGGGCATCAAATACCTGATAGGCCTCCAGAGGCAAAGCCCGGAACTAATTTGTCTAATTCGATTACGCTTGTGGAAATCCAGCGGGACAGATTGACGAAGATTGCTGCGGCAAATTGGGCGAAAACCGCTGATTCGTCGAAGCAAGCCACTTTTAGTCCGGAGCTCGTGAAGGAGATTTACGAAACGGAGCTCCTTGTAAAAGATGGCCGCAAGCCAATTCCTTTGCAGCGAGTCATGATTTTGGAGGTCAGTCAGTATTTGGAGAACTATTTGTGGCCAAATTTTGATCCCGAGACTGCGACGTTTGAGCATATCATGTCTATGATCCTCATGATCAACGAGAAGGTATGTGTTTTTCCCTTATGGGGTTTCTGAATTTTTTGTTGGAAATGAAAATGAAGTTTTTTTATATTTCGAATTTTGCAGTTTCGTGAGAATGTTGCTGCGTGGGTGTGCTTTTATGATAGGAAGGATGTGTTTATGGGATTCTTGGAGAGCGTTCTTCGAGTGAAGGAGCAGGTTTGCATCCTATTTCTTTTGTGTTTCGATATATGAGGATATGAACTATGCTTTCTTTTTCCAGAAACTGGAAATTTGAAAATTATGTTTTAATTTTCTTCTATATGTTTTTTTAGTTCAGTTAATTCGTTATAACTATAAGTTGGTGTGGAGATTGAGAGGTGTTGCCAAAATGATCTCTTTTCTAGCTGAAAACCTTTTCTTTTTCCTTTTTGCAAGTTCCGAAACACTTGATAGCAGGTCCTTATTAATTTGAGGGTATGAACCATATTTTCATTGTCCAGAAAATGATAATTGAAAATTATGCATTTTTTTTAAATTTTTAAAATTTAATTTTCTTCAGTTTGTTTCATTAATTTAGTATTACTACACAAGTATAAGTTGGCGTGGAGACTGGGAGGGGCTGCAAATATGATTTCTTTTGTAGTTAGGAACTTCCCTTCTTTTTCTCTTTTGCTAGACTAAAACCTTTGGTTGCAACACTTTGAAATTTTTTGAAATGGTGTAATTCCTCCATTGTCTATATAATTCCAGATTGGAGCAAGATAAATGACTAATTGGCATAATAAATTATTCAAGTGTCAGCACAAAAAAGAAGTTATTAGTTTGGGATTGAATGAAAAGATGGCTTATGCAAAAATTTAGTAGATGGGGTTTAGCATTGCTGCTCTTTTTTTTTTTAAATGGAACTTTGTTCAGGTTTGTGTTTTTGAGTTAGTCTTTGTAACCATAGCTACCAAACACCCATATTATACCCATATAGTACCTGTGTAATACTTTTATAGGGGGTCGCCGTTTAAAACTCCGTACTTTTGTCGTGTTACGTGTTATACCCGTATCACCATATAATATCCGTTTACTATGCGAATTACGTATTAAACACGTATAATACACATATTTTTGCTATTCTTTTACTGTGTTAAATGCATATTTTGCATTAAATGATTTTTATCAGTTAACATGTTTTTTATTTATTTATAGTTATTGATTATTGTTAATTTTTCCATACTTTTGCCGTGTTTTTTGCTGTATAACACCCTATTTCCCGAACAGATCATTGCCGTATTACACCCGTACTTGGTAACTATGTAATTGTAACCACCACCCATGAAAATGATGTTCTCATTTGTTTTGATATTCCCTTTGTATTCCGTTATGCTTTTTTGAATTTTCTTTGACATTTTTCCCTGGCTAAGAGTGTGAAGCTAGTTCTTTCCTTTCTCCTCCTTTTGTAAGAGAACATAATCCTGCATCATATCATTTATAGTTATGGATTGATGTTGTCCACGTTTTTTGAATCCTGATGGTTTTCTATCGGAAGTATATCTCACCACACTTGCTTAACAGACATACACTCAACTCACAAACTTTTCCTCAACTTCAATGATTTGCTTCTAAGGACCACTGGAAGGATATCAGTATTGCTTTAACGAACTAATACCCTCCAGATTTTCCATAAGCTCAATAGATAGATAGTCAAAAATCATGATACATGTGTTTTTTAACAAGATGTCTTACAAAGATTTTGTCTAAATGCGGAATTGAAAGATTTTCCTTTGCTATAGGAACCAAGACCCATCAAACCTCAAATAGTAACAATTGATTACAGAGGGAACTTGGACATGCGAACCTAAGTTACCATCCAATAATCATAGTTGCTTTTTAGACTTTATAGTCACCCTACCATCATGCTTAAACTTTGTGATCTTTTATTTGACTTTTCTTGCCTGAACTTAAATGGTTTCTTACAGACTTACAGTAAGGTTTATATGTCGAACCTCTGTAAAAAAGGAAGAATTCCAAATCATAAATGTGCCTGGTAACTGTCAATAGATAATTCATGTTTGATGCATAATATAATTTTTTTGGTTATTCATGTGATACCTCCAGTATTGAACTTAGCATTAAGGAGAAACATGGTGAGTAGATGGCAGATGTTGGGCACAACTACTAACGGGTTTGTAATTGCTCATGGATATGAGTTTGTGTGGTCTTCTTCTGTTGTTTGTTTGTTCCTTCTTTAGAGTCGTAATATTCAAATCATAGATGGTGGTGTATTCTGGAGGTTACCCTCTTACAAGTGACATCAGTCGGTTATCTTCAATGTATATTAGATTGAACAATAATATATACTGGTGTCATCTTGATAATGCACTGTTTTCTCCCCTTTCCCTAAATTGAGACTTGCATCTTTTCACTGGTGTATCGGCAATGCCTCCTTGTTCAGTTTTATGTTGGCATTCCATCAGTTCTTATGGTGGCAGCAGTAGGGGACTGTAGTTTGTCACCTGATGTGATGGCACTCGATTCCTTGGTTTGGACCATGTCATAATGAACACAAGTGAAAACCTGTAGAGAAAGTTTGTGCCCGGACACGCTCTATGCTGTTTGAATGGGTATCCATTAGAAATGATGTTGAGGAATTGGGGATTGTTGAGCTCATTTCATACCTTGGGTGTTGTTGTGTTTATTTACTTTATTCTTTTTTGTTTTGCTTTAGCTTTTTTTCCCCCCTTCTTTTAGGCCCATCTTTTGTGAATCTGCCTGTTCCTTATTTTTTTGTTTAATGATACTGCATTATCGATTAAAAAAAGCCTGTTTATGTGCTACTTACGGAAAATCAAGGTGAAATATGATGAAGTCCTCTATATAGATTTATTTCTGGTATGTTTTTGCAGATTTATTTCTGGTATTTTTTGCTTGTTTTTTAAATGATAACTTTCACATTGTTTGGAAAGCAGTACTGTTACATGCTATTGTTCATATTTTGTGATTGGCAATTGTGCATGACGCACGAAAAAGAACACATGTTCACACACGCACACAACCATACGATTGGGAGATTCAACGGCCACCATCACACCACATTAAAAAAAATCAGATTTCCTTAAATGCCATTCCACACATAAAAGGGTAGTGTGATGGTGGCCGTTGGATCTCTCAATTGTATGATTGTGCGCGTTTGTGAACTATGTGTTCTTTTTCATGTGTCTCTCAATCCCTTCCCTATATATATATATATATCAAACAAACAAGCTACAAACAGCCTACAGAAGAGAGGTTGACATAGAATATGAATCAAAAGAGGGAACTAGCTAGTAGATAGAATACAAAGGCAGCAAATATGAAAAAACACTATAGCATATCAAACACCTCATCCCTGAAACTCTTTTTTATCGCACACCAAGCTCGAATTAGCTGGCGGGATCTCTGTGGTACACTCGCTCCTTGGAAGATGCAATTCCATAAAAAACTCGTGCTATTGTTCATTACTGCGATGTATTTTTTGTTCGGTCACTAATTCTTAGATCATTCATTTCTTTCATTGTTCTACTTCACCAATTATTCAACTGCCTAATGTGTATTGTATACGTAAACGCTGTAAAGATTTGTAGTTATTTTATTGATTTTAATTGTTTTTGTAGGGAAGAACCTTAAGTATTGCAGAGAAGACCAATTACTTGCTATTCATGATCAATGCCTTTCAGGTATGTGAATATCAGGATCTAGTTATTGGAATCATTTGTTTGCAGGATGTCTCCTCTCTTTTAGCAGTTAAGTATATAGTTAATCATGTTAAAAAAGAATGCATGTATTTATCTAATAGTTTTGTTTCTGATAGGTCATAAGAGAAACATATACTAACCTAGAAAACTATAACTTCTTATAGATTGTTTCCACAATTCTATTATATCCATGGTTCAAACTTCATAGTATTGGTATTGGAGGGAGTATCGGTCAAGTGATTTTGGGATACATATCATGGATACGCTTGGATACGGTGGAAGAAAGTTTAGATAACATAAAAAAAATGATTTGATACGTAAGGAAAAACTTGGATACCTTGTATAAACATTTTTAATGCAAATATGAGCAAAAAATAAACTAAATGAAGTCCTTCAACTACATTTATAACATAAATATTAGAGTTAAGTATTCTATAAGTTAAAAAAGGCGAGCATGATGATAAACAGGTATGAAAGCACAACTCATAGTTTCGTAGCCAGGTATAGGCAATGCAATCTAAATATGAAAACCTTACATTCAATGAAATACATGAGAAAGTATTAACTACACAATGGATTTTAGGTGTGTCCAACACTCAAATGCTAATCCCTCTCAGTTTTATAGGCATATCGACAGTAATGTATTATTCCAAAACATAATAGACAATGACTGATTCTTCTTTCTTTGTCACTGCCCGTGGTCTCTGTACTTTCGCAGTTTGACTTGCTTTATAAATAGATCAATTTGGAATATGTGATGTGACATCTTTATTTGTTCAACATTTCCATAATTTTATGTGTGCATGTTATGTTTTTGACAGAGTTTGGAAGATGAGGTTGTCAGCGAGACTGTTTTGAAGTTAGCAAGTCTGCAGTCTTGGCATAGTCTGTCATATGGTCGATTTCAAGTGAGATCCAAATGCTATATATTTTTACCTTCTCAAAAAGTTGGAAATTCCTATTTATGTGTTTCAATGGATGATTTATTCTCATCTGCAGATGGAGTTGTGTCTTAATACTGATCTAATCAAGAAGTGGAAAAGGATGACTAAGAAAGAAGCTAAGGAAGCCAAGAAGCGAGGAGGGCCTTTTGACCCCTCAAGTATACTTGAGGTGAAGTTCTTGAGAAATCTAATCGAAGAGTTTCTGGAGGTACCGTTTTATCTAAACTAGTGGAAACTTGATCTGTATCCGTAAGTTCATGATGATATCTCAAGCTCATCCATTGTATTTACTTATGTTTTCCAGATTCTAGATTCCAATGTTTTTCCCCAGAAACAATGTGATGACGAAGATGGTGATTCTAACAATTTTGAATTAGTTGATGATGCTTGCGTCTTGTACTGTGAGAGGTTTATGGAATTTCTTATTGATCTGTTAAGCCAGTTGCCGACGAGGAGGTATATTTTACTTACAGAGACATCCAAATTGTCTCGTCTTTTTGCCAGAATCTATACCCCTTTTTATCCAGTAAATATGGTTGGGATGGTTTGAACTCTTCTATCAAGTGCCTTTTCTATTTACTGATTTTGAAATAAACAGGATAAGATCCTTATTTGTGAAGATATAGACTGTCTCATGTATGGTCGACAGCAGACTGCCCCCCGAATTAGTAATTTTACATTCAATCACAGAATTTCTAACCAATCAAAAAAATAAAATTGATAGTCATAAGATCCACCCCCTAACTTGTATAAGAGTGCAAGTTTCCCTCCCAAAAAGATAAATTTGATAATCATAAGTTTTGCCCCCTCCCACCCCTTTCATAATATATTTCTTATGGTTATGGTAAGTTTTTGTATTTTTTAATTCATAAGTGTGCAATAATGTTTATTCTAACATTTTATGAAGTTTCACCAAAAATTTCAGGTTTTTTTTTATTCTGATGTTTCCCTCCAAATGTGAAATGTTACTTTAAAAAAAATATATCCTTGGAAACTTCTCCGAAATTTTTTAATTTTCAAAGTGCGAAATTTTCTATGAAACTGAAATTTAGAACCTGGTATGTAAGCTATATCCTAACAACTATAAACATGTTTGACCATGAAACAACATTAAGATATACATTAATATTATGCATGCTAACTATATAAACAATTTCTATAATGTAACTCAACTTATTATGAATCTTATAATGAAGTTTCAACTTATTACCGATCAAAAAAAAGTTTCAATATGTCCAAATTATATGCCAATGTAATAAAGCATTGACACATGAGACGAAACAGTCATTCACTTGACTCGTAAAATACCAAGTAGCAGACTTTTTTGTTGAGTTCGAAATGGCGAGATGGGCGACTCAGCTATTTGGCTTCTTCAGGATTAGAGTTTATTTAGCACTGACCAAAATTTGTGCAACTATATTTATCAAGTGGAAACTATGTATATCACTATTATTTTCTATTTGTATGGGTTCTGTTTTAATTACTGATTAGGGCCATTTAAGTGGTCCATGTATTATGTACATTTGTGTTGTAATAGTCAGTCCCAGCTGGAGGAGGATAATAGGGTTCTTGGGCATTGGATGTATTCTCTTTGTGATGAGTTAGAGCCAGGTGATCCCTTGTGCCAAAATATGTGTCCTTTTTGGCACTATCAAAATGTTTTCAGCTATTAAGGAGGAACCCTTTTCTCGAGATTGAAGTGAAGTGCACTTGGATTTCCTATCCTCTTTGAAGAGAGTGAACTTTTGCAAATGAATTTCCTATCCTCTTTAAAAGTGCAATTTCCTACCCTCTCTGCCTCTCTCCTCCTTTTCGATATATCATCTTCGTCTTCTTCTTCTTGACCCCCCTCTATCTCCTCCCATTTTTTCAATGTAAAATGCATGAATATTTCAGAATCTGAAGATTCAATCCTATCACAGGGATTAGTTCTGTACTATCATAGAGCATAGAAGGTGATGGAATAATGGATTAGCTTGCACACACTTTGTAAACGAGTGGTGGGTCCTGCAAATGAGCAGATACTTGGTCGGACAAGTTAGATTCTCATGTCATGCATCGTGGTGAAAAATGCTAAATTCTTAATATAGGTGGAGGGAGATTGCGGATGATGGAAGTTATATTTTGATGGAAACGTCAGGAGATTCCTGAAGGAGTTGAGCTACCCAAAGCCGTAGGTTCTCTGACACGAAGAACAGCTTGTGAACTCTTCCTCCTTCATCTTAGAAGCACAAGAAGTCATGGTTGGAAAATATGCTGATGTCCTCGTCAATACACCTGACGATGCTGAGGATTAGGATTCCGGTGAGTTTCTGATCATTTGGGGATGGCCGTGAGCTTCGGATCGATATTCAAGCAACATCAGTTAGGTATCTTGAATCTGCAACTCAAAAGGCTGGTCTTCAGCAAGTTCCTCTCCTTGTAGATCTGTCTACATTACTAAGATGGATCTGAAAGAGGAGATAACGAGCCTGAATACTCTCTGTAGTCCTTAGTTCTTAGACATCTGCATATGGCTTCAATCTAAACTGAAGTTGACATGAGGAACAGGGGTAGAAAGAAGAACCAAAACTGAGTGAAGGAAGGAAGATGGGTATTGGAAGAAGCCATTAATGGGTTGTTGTTGAAGCTGAAGCAATGTTCCTAGTATTTTTGGAGGTTTGTAGTAGAGTCAAAGTTGTTTGACATTCAGACAGCAGACTCAAAGGAAGGTAATTCGATCAAGATTATTGAGCGTGGCAGGTGGGTCCTCATGAACACGCTTTGGTTACCAGAGGAGGTGTCTGGGTGGATGGAGAATACAATTACAGCGGGGTTGGAAGACAATCGTGGGGGTGGGGGGGTATATCTTTCGGAAACTCAGAAGGATGGTGTGCACTCTTACAGGGGAAAAAGGGTCTAATCCCAGAGGTGAATTATTGGTTTTCATGGCGTTCAAGGGAGCTGGGGGAGTTGGGAGAATTTTATCCCAAAGGGGCCCAAGTGCTCAGGTTGGTTAGCTCTACAGGAGGCTCTATGTTTCCTGTTGTCCCAAAACACAACAGTTGTGAGAGAACATAGTAGACCCACAGACCGGCCAGCTCCTGGGACTGGGAGGTCTTGGGCAGGCGCTTTTAAGGGAGTGGTTAAAGAGGGTATCAAAAGCCATGTCGAGCAGGTAGGGGGGAGCAGTAAGGTAGTGGTGGCGTGGGAGCGTTTGGGATATGGGCAGATGTTGTAGTCTGTTCAGTAGATGGCCCAGGAGAGAAAACTCAATGGAGTGAAGTGGCGCACATGATACAACATTTACTACCCGATGAACCAAAGGTAAGGTTGTTTCCATATGAGATTAGCCGTGCCATTTTTTACCAAAAAATTGGGGTAATCTAGCAACACTGCAATCGCAAATGCTTCCCATTGAGGAATGACTATTTTGTGGAATTCCATAGAGGGTGGCCAGCCACCAATGCCTTCTCGTTCACAAGTCTTCTCAAACCCCATTGGCTCGCGATAAAAGGCCTTCCATGTCACTTATGGGTTCACTCAGTGTTCTCTCAGATCGGTCAACTCTGTGGAGGTTTGATGGAGATTCACTACTCAACGCAGACATTGCTGGATTTAACAATGGCAAAGATCAAAGTCTGTGGTGTTTAATTTCTTTCGAATTCCACTATACTTCATACCCAATTGAGATACTGAGTTGGGAGGGTGAAATCTGCGAGAAATGCAAAGAGTGACAAGAGTTCTTGGAGCTCGAGGAGGTGGTCCGATGGGAGGTTGAAGACACTCAGGTGGTTGAAGACGATCCTAGAGGGCTGTCACGTGGCAAATGCTCATTGGAGGAAATCCCTGAGTTTACAGTGCTTTCTGGCAGCCACTACCCTGCAACAGTACCGCTGAAAAAGGCATGTTATCCCCTTGCGTCCGAGGCCAGTGGCCGGAGAGTATTGGACGTAGGAGTAGAGAGCATTAAGCGTGCTCACCAGCAGCCAATCCATGCTGGCTGCGTGCAGAATCAATCACCTGAGACCGTTGAGGGCAGTACCTTCTGCTTGGTTCCCACAAAGAGAGTGCCAGACAATTTCATGGAAGTGGCAAGCAATAAGAAAGGAAGAAGTCTTAACAAAAAAAAAGAAAAAGAAACTTCAGATGAAAGAGGCTAAGATGGGAGAAGAGGAATATTGCAGTGATTCCGACTTTGGCTAGGTTAGAGGTGGAGTTCAAATCAGGAGTGGTTTTGGGGGAGAGGGTTTCAAATTCGGTGGGTTTGGAGGAGGTACAACCACAGCTGGCAACCACCCCAAAGGCTCTACACTTTACATCTGGGTGTTAATCTGTTTTGGGGCCCAAATTGGTGGGCATCGACTTATCACCCAAGCCTTTGGGCCCGGAGCGTAATGCCTAACTGTTGGGCCTAGCCTCGTTTTTTGGGCCTAAAAAGGGCTTAGATATATTAGTTGAATCAAATATATTTGGGTTGGACCAGGGTTACCAAGTTCGCTACATGCTATAGCGAACCGCGAACTGAGTGAACCCGAACTGGTTCGTGGTTCGGTTTGGATTGGTTCTTGAAATTGAGAGAACCACATAGTGGTTTCAAAACAATCTTAGTTTGTCAAATTTTTCATTCAAATTCATTGTTATTTTTCTTTAGGTTTGACAAATTTATACTTTGAGTTCACAAACCCTTCATAAAAAGACATTTAAAATTTTTTTTTCAAATAAGTATTTGTAATATATTGTTTACATGCTTAAAAGATATATATCTTTATAATATAATATATATTTTGTTTTACATGCTTAAGTAGTGAACCAAACTAAAGAACCTAAGTGAACCCAAAAACGAATTATCTCATCCTACCCCTAACGAATCGGGTTCACTCTAGAGTGGCGAACCGCAAACCCGAATTTGAACCGAGCGAACCAACGAACCAGGTAACATTAGGTTGGAGCCCATTATAACCTGACTGGGTTCCGGGCCTGAAGGCCCTCGAGAGCAATCTTCCATTAGCCCTACTCGTTGTGCTCTTGTAGGTCAGGGACCTTTAGGCGATGAGGTGAGGTCTTCAACGAGCGATGTTGCGAAGGAGGTAAGAGGTCGCAAGGTTCTCGGGGGGCTGGGATCTAGGGTTCGAAGCCCTCCGATTTCAGTGAACTTAGTGATCTTAGGAGGGGCCAATGAGCATATTGTATGTTCAACCGAGTCTTCATCGGAGGCAAGAGATTCGTCGGAAGATGCTGTCTACTCAGTGGCTAGGAGGGGGTTTTGCAGTGTCAATCGGGGGTGTCAGGTCCTAGTGAAAGGGCCAAAGGTGGGTAAGGAGTCAGAGCTCACTGCCAATATCTCTCCCTCACATACGCGAGGTTAGTGCAACGTCATGGAAATTCGTTAAAGCCCCAATTGGGTTCTCTTCTCCACTAGGATTAGGGATTGCAACAGCGGGCACATTTTGGGAGGGCGGTCACCTAGTTGCTTCAGAGTATGAGAATCTACCTAGGTCGGCTTTGAAGGGCTCAGTGCCCAACTCTCAACCCCAGTTTGAAGTTGGTATTGAGGCGTGGGTGGCAGAGCAGTCACCTACGGAGAATGCTAGAAGCAGTGATGAGACACCAATCACTCTGGTAGCGTCTGGGGCAGTCTGTTGGATGGTTTGGGGTCAACATTTCTGGTCAAAATCCTTTATGGGACCCGAAGTCGACCAAGCTCAGTAGCTTCCACCAGTATTCATCCCATTGGCTTGAGTCCAACATGTTGAGGAAGTAACGCCGGGATGGGATTCAAAGAACCAGTCTTCGCCTAATGCGGGTGGGGAAACGACTCCTCCATCAGCTCTACCTCCATTTAGGGGGATGAGAGTCAGTGAACAAGCTAATACACTCTCTCTTCCCTTGGGAGGTACGCCTAGACCCTCTTCTCGTTGTATCTACCCTATCCAACTAAGTAGCAAGGATAGGGGGATAGAGTGTGATTTGTGTTCATCTATTGAGAAAAAATATTCTTTGATGCAATCTTATAGAGATACGCTACCACATTCTAATCAGTGTAGTCAAAATGTCGCCTAGGCCATGCCTAGGCCACCGCCTCGCCTAGCCTGGACCCATATTGCCTAGATAAGGATCTAGGCAGGCACTCGCTAAATTTTATATTATATTATATATTGTAAGCAGAAAAAAGTAATTTTTGTCGCCTAGGCATTGCCTAAGCAACGCCTAGGCATCGCCTTGCCTCACCCAGAGAACCCCTTATCGCCTAGGCATTGCCTCAACGCTTTAACTACACTGATTCTAATGAGGGAATGACCACCAGAGTAAGGCCTAGATCAACGATGGGTATTAGAAATCCTACTGCAATTGTTAGGAGACCAGAGTCGGTGCTTTTAGACCCTATTTCCTGCTTGTCCTTTGGGTCTCAAGTGGGACCCCTTGTAGTGCCTCCACAGTCAGGGCATACGGATGTCTCTGACTGGGTGTTGAGCCAGATGGTGGGTTTGGGTAAGTTCTTGGCTCCCTCTATTGAGGGGCATGAGGGTGAGACTAGGGCGCTGTTCTAGATTCTTAAAAGGAATAGGGTTAGAGGGGATGGTTAATTCTGAACCCAGGTCACAGTAGGTCGGAAAGGTCTCTCAACAATGGAGCTGAGGAGATTATTGTGCAACATTAACTACGATAGAGCGAACCTAGAGGAGTGTCTTGTAGTCCGAGGTCAGGCAGGGTACACAGAGTTGTTAGATGACAAGTTTTTCCATTATCTCATGGAACATAAGGGGTTTGGGGCAATCAATGAAAAGAGTGGCAATCAAACATGTTGTGAAATCAAAGAGATTGTCAATCCTATGTATTCAGGAGACTAAGTTAGAAGTCATTCAGGAATCAGGATTTCCAATATCAGAGATTCTTTGGGGGTTCCAATCCCGGAATGGCTTGACATTCCATCAGTAGGTGCATCAGGGGGTATTTTGTTAATGTGGGATAAGGTTAAAGTGAAGGCCTTGGAGTCTGAGTTGGGGGTCTACACGATCTCCATCCTTTGTCGATTGGTAGGGGATGACTTTAAATAGGTTTTCTCGGTTTTCTCCGGGTCTATAGGCCCTCGGGTGGGTCAGATGATACGGTTCTTTGGAGTGAATAGGATGATGTTAGTGTGGGAGGGGAGTCCATGGTGTTTTAGAGGGGACTTTAATACCATTCGATTTTCTTCGGAGAAAGGGGGGATGTGCTCTTAGTGCTAAGATGAAAAGGTTTGGGGAGTTCATTTTTCGTCATGAGTTGATAGATTACCCGATCAAGGGAGCCCAATTCATCTAGTCCCAATTGATATCTAGTTTGATAGCAAGCCAACTAGACATATTTTTACCAAGCCATGATTGGGAGAGTCATTTTCCAAATATTATTCAGTCATCCCTACCACAGCCTATATCAGACCATGTGCCAATTGTATTAGAGTCTGGGCATTTCAAAGGGGGCCCTAGTCCTTTTCGGTTTGAAAAATATGTGGCTTAAGGATGAGAGGTGTAACGATTTAGTGGCAGAGGTGTGGCAAACCAGGGGAGGGAGGGAGGGAGGGAGGGAGGGGGGGGGGGGGCGCTAGTATGAGATTCCGATTACTATACTGAAGGTTTGGTATAAGGAGGTGTTTGGTAATATCCAGCTGAGACTAGCAGGGTTACTCAGGGAGATTGAAGATCTTCGAGATCTCGCAAGTGTTGAAACCTGAGCGAAAGAGGCCAATAAATCTGTCCAAATAGAAGAAATCAGTTGGAAACAAAAGGCTAGAATTCAATGGCTCAAAGAGCGAGATCGTAATACCAATTTTTTTCATAGAACATCCATCTTTAATAGGAAAAATAATTATCTCCAGGTTAAGGGTGGATGGGGTTTGGAAGGGAGGCGCTATTACGAGATTGAGATTACTATATTGAAGGTTTGGAATAAGGAGGTGTTTAGTAATATCCAGCTGAGATTAGCAGGGTTACTTAGGGAGATTGATGAGATTGAATATCTTTGAGATCTCATAAGTGTTGAAACCAAGTCAAAGAGGCCAAGAAATTTGTCCTTTAAATAGAAGAAATCAATTGGAAACAAAAGGCTAGAACTCGATGGCTCAAATAGCGAGATCGTAATACCAAAATTTTTCACCGAACATCCAACTTTAATAGGAAAAATAATTTTTATCTCCAGGTTAAGGGTGGCTAGGGTTTGGAAGGAGGGGAATAGTGAGAGTGAGGATAGTATGATCAAATACTACAAGGAGTTGTATAGAGAACGGGAGAGTTGGCGTCCTAGTTTGGATGGGCAATCTTTTGAGGGTTTGTCCCTTGAGCATAGGGAGGCCTTGGAGGGTCCGTTTGAGGAGGAGGAGGTGTTGGATGTCATTCGAGGTATGGTCGGGGACAAGGCTCCTGGGCCCGATGGTTTCACCATTGTGTTTTATAAGGCATGCTGGGAGATAGTGGGGAGTGATTTTCTAGATGTGATGGAGTTATTTGTTATGAGACGTTTTGATAGAGTGATCAGTAGTACGTTTGTTGTGCTAATTCCAAAAAAGGAGTGTCGTCGACCTGAAGTATATAAGATTCTTTCAAAGGTCTTGGCATCTATACTTAAGAGGATGACAATCATCTCCCCTCAACAGGGAGTATTTGTGGGGGGTAGAGAAATACTAGATGAGATATTGATAGCCAATGATTGTATTGATGAGCGCATTAGATCAAAGTCTCCTGGAATTGTGCAAAGTAGAAATGGAGAAGGCCCATGATCACGTAAATTGGGGGGTTCTTAGAATATGTTTTAGTCAGAATGAGTTTCGGGGTAAAGTGGAGGCAATGAATGAGGATGTGTATTTCCTCTGTCTCATATTCCATTATTCTTAATGGTAGCTCGGTGAGTTATTTTCCTAGTTTCAGGGGGTTGAGACAGGGGGACCTCTCTTCATTCCTCTTTGTGATTGTCTCGAAGGCTTTGAAGGGGTCTGTGTTCGAAGGATTTTTGATTGGCAAAGATCATTTGCAAATTTCCCATCTCCAATTTGCGAATGATACTCTGATTTTCTGCTAAACATCGAGTAAGTACTACTCTGTTTCAGGTGCTTAGATGTTTCGAAGTGGTGTTCGAATTGAGAGTGAATTTGGCTAAATTAGAGATCGTGAGTGTAGGAGAGGTCCTAGCCTGTGATTGACTTGCACTTCACATTTTTTTTGATCAATAATCAAGCTCAATATATTAAAAAAGTGAGGAACACTAGAGAACAAAAGAACAAAGATTGGGAAGGGTTTACAAGCACATAAACCCGACCATAAGAAGCCCTAGGCCTCCAATACAACCTGATCAACCCAATACCTCCCTCAGAGCTTCCACATCGAAGTTTACCCCATTAACTCCAATACAATCATACGGATCCAAGTGCAAATACGATCCATTGAAGAAGAGGAATCCTCAAATACCCTAAGGTTCCGCTCCTTCCAAATCATCCATGAGATGACCCCTGGAAGCACTTCCCAAATTGCCTTCCTAGCACCATCCACATTCGCCCTTGTCCAACAAGATAAGAAGTTTAGAAATGAGGAGGGAAGACCTAGCCTACCCCCACATGGGAAAGAAAGTACCCCCATATCTCAAACACAATAGGATAATGCAATAAGAGATGATCCACATACTTGTCCGCTTGAAAGTATAGAACGGTTGACCATCCTCCACCCTCTACTTTGTAAATGGTCACATGTTAGAATTTTATTCAAAGCCACATTCTATAGGAAGAATGATACCTTTGAATGAATGCTAGGGTTCCACACAATCGTATGAGGAAATGACCTAGAGGGAACAAGATACAATGATTGTAGCAGTGATCTCTTACTGAAAACTGACCATGGTTGCTTCTAGTCCAATTCCTACTATCCATAATCTTGGCACAAGGGGAGAACAAGTTAACGTGCTCCAAGAGTCGAGTCATATCCTCTATTTTCCAATCATCAAAGCTTGACGCATGCTCGGACACCACACCACTCCCTCACCTGCACTCTCTTATGAGTCCTCAACTAAGACCTTTCTATCAGAAGCTAGCATGAACAGTTTGCCGAAGTCATACTTTAGCCTAAAGACCCGACACCACACATCCAGCCAAAATTTGACCTCTGACCCCCTCCCGATTCGATACCTGAAATCAATTACAAATCTTGTTCTTGGGTTTTTATAGGTTAAAGTTTTTCTCAGGAGATTTTCAAATATGAACTTTATTTTTGTATATCTCGTATAAATCTCGGTAATTATTAAAATAATAATTAAAATTACAAAAAATAGTAATGAATATCACAAATTTATAAATTCATCGAACCCGCAATATGAGTATTTTTTGCGACATTTTTAAAATCTCGGGATATTTACGTGATAAAAAAAGATAATCGTATTTCTGGTGGAACTTTTAAAATACCGCGATAAAAACAGAGTTTTAAATTTTAGATGTTTTTCGCGGTATTTCTCAGGAGAAATTAGGTATTTCTTGGGAGATTTTTAACAATGCTTGAAATAAGGCACTGCCAAGCTGGCATTGACCATAATACCTTTCCAGAGACTCTAGCCATGAGTGCCCTTAACCTCTCTCGGGACCCAACACAAAAATTCCCCATATTTGGCAATTATCATAGAACACCACAAACTATCCCTCTCCTTCCAAAATCTCCATATCCATTTCCCTAACAAGCCCTTGTTAACTTGGACTAGCGACTTGAGATTCAATCCCTCACTCTCTTTTGGCTGACACATAAGATTCCATGTGATTACATGATATTTGAATTTGTCTCTTTTCTCATGCCACAAAAAATTCCTTTGGATTCTCTCAAGAGAAGCTGCCACAGAATGAGGAATGGTTAAAGTGGAGATAAAATAGGTAGGGAGACTGCTCAGGGTGCTCTGGATAAGAGTCAATTTACCCCCTTTAGTATCTCTAGATGAATTATCTAGTTTGATGGAGACATGATTCCTATTTATCTATTGAGTTAGCTTCATGTCTATCATTCTGTCAGACATCTAACTCTTATTTACAGTGGCCTTATTTCTGTTACTTTATTGTCTATCAATGCGATGTAGACTTATAGTTGTCTGTATACACTGACATGTGCTTGTATTAGACAAGGAAAATCTGTTTCAAATACCCAATAAATTACATTTTTATTTATTACATAAATATTGTTCATACAAGTATATAACATAAAACAAATATACAAATAAATAGCTATAGTGTAGCATCATGCACATTGTAAAAGATAATGAATGTTTGCCCTAGTGAGAGTGTCTGGTGTTTTTGCCAAGTCTATTTGACATTCAGTCCTTTAAGAAATTGTGTTTCCTTGCTATATGGCAATTGGTATCCACGTGGAATATCTCAAAGCTGTTCATCCTCTATTCAAGTTGATGCCACATGTCTTCGGACATGGCCAAATCTCATTGACAGCAATATATCTAATTACTTGAACCAACAAGATAATGCCATGTCATCCAATTAATTGGACGACTTTCCTTTTTTATCTCTCTATATAATTATTTCTTTCTCTCTCTAAGTAAAAAATGTGGCTTAATTTCATTGTCTTGCACTCTTTCCTCTCTTACATTTCTTTGTCTTCCCCCTCTCCCTCTTTCATTCTTTAATTGCTACTATTTAATGTGTAATCCCTTTATTGTTTCTTTATATCCCTCTTCACTCTTTCTCTTTCTTTAATAATTATTTAGTAAATATGATTCTCAAAATTAGGCATCAACACTTTAAATATTGTAACCACAATCAATTATGTTTTTAGTCTAATTAAGTTTCTAATTAATTTTGTACCAATAATTCTCTAATTAATTACCTATTTTGGGTTGAAGAAGGAACTTAACATTCTTTCTTCCCATGCTTCTACCCCTCCCTCTTCCTCGAATGCTATATCTATCCTTCATCAGCCTTTTATAAATAGCCAAATAGGAACAGATTGCAAACTTTGCAATGTCATCTGTGCACCCAAATCAGGCCGCTTCTGCCAACAGATCTTATTGAGTGCCGCCTACTACCCTCTCTTAACGCTGCACTGGACCCACCACCTCCTTCTAGCTCCTACAATTGAACATTGTTCAGGCTCCGCCACCATCATTGGATTTGGAAAAATCATCTACAGAGGTTTTTTATACAATGACCCACCACCACCTTTGAGCTCTGAAAATTGTATGCCCTTCAATTCGTCAGTCACCGGCCTTCAAAAATCCTCCACAGAAGCTGTCTATGTAATGAACTCATGAACCCTTACAACTCAGTCTTAACTCAATGGATCTGAGAGGTCCAGCTATGGTGTGTCGTCAAAACCATGTTTCCCATCTCCATGTAGTGATTTTTCATAACGTTTAGGTGGTCTACCCTTACAATCAAGGAAGCACCACTAAGAGCATCATCTCGTGGTATTCTTTTTTGTTGATCGAGGTTATACAGTGGGATTCTGTTTTGTCCGTCAAGGTTAAAGTAGAAAATATATTTAAGTAAAGGATAAATAAATTTTCATCTGCTTTTCCAAACTAAATGTATTTTTAATACCCTCTATTAATGTCATTTAACAAAATCCCAATTTACTTGATTATTTATGTTTTCCTTTCCATAGACTTTGGTTCTTTTGATCGGCAAGCGGTCATTATATTAGAAAAAGGAAATAGAGGTACAAAAACTTGGGAAAAGAAACACTAAAAAAACAGAGTTATCCACTGAAAGAGAAATGAGCCTAACTGCTCATTCCATAGACATTGGTTGGGTTAAATATATGTTTGTCACTATTATTTTTCTTCTTTTTTACTCACCCTTGCATTTGCATGGGGTTTTGGCTAGTGGTATAATATGCTGAATGTAATTATATCACATATTAATACATTGTCAGACAGATGATGTTCAAGTAGTACATTTTCAATTCGGCTTGTTTTCTAATTTGCCCTCACCAATTTTATTGGAAAATTGAAACAGATTTGAGGCATGCACCTCAAGCCTCAAGGCACAAGCCTCGTGTACAATTTCATTTGAATACATTTACTTTGCTTTGTTCTTTTTTAGTATTTATTTTCCCTTGTTAGCGATGAGAAATTTTCCTAAATTAAGAAAGAAAGAGGACCGTCAACAGGAAATACAACATGGGCCTATAATCCCTTACATTTATTCAGTTGCTATTTATATCTATAATTGCAAGATTGGCAACTTGAAAGGGCCCACTTTTCACTTTTCACCCTGCTAGATTTTATCATATCACCGCCAGCACTTGAGACATGCGGATGCTGCTTTGCAAGTGCTGTGGAGGCTTCTCCCGGGGAAAATCAGCTTGGGTGTCCGGAAGGAGAGGAATAGGAAGGAATCTGACAAAACCTATGCTGCTTTAGAGAGGATTTGCTTGTACGAATACATGTTAGTTGAGTGGGTATTGATTAGGAAGGTTTTTGATGATCTTTAGGAACTTTATTTTTTTCCACATGTGTTGCTTCAATGGTAGATTCTTGTGTATTTGTTTGTGTTTTTTTTTATTCTTGCCACTTCTATTTTCCAGTTCACCAATTGGTGAACACGCTTTGTAAGTATTTGTTTATCTTGTAATGCCATATCTGTTTTGAATTGCTGATAATAAAAAAAACGATTTTATCATAGAAGGAAAAAATACCCTGGGAAGTGGGAACTCACATGGATTGCCAAATTTATTTTAGGGGATGTTTTGGGTAAACACATTATGTCCGCATGTGTGCTTTAGGATTCTGTTTATAACCTGTGGCTACTTAATTTTACCTGTTTTCTTAGTGCTACTTATCACTATTGTTGGCTCTTGGTCTTGTTTCTATTTTTCTGGCCTGATGTCTACTCATCCTATATGGATTCTCCAATGTTGGTTCTTTGAAACTTCTGTTTATCTGTTTGATTTTGATACTCGTGTCAGTGTTGTGCTCAGCAGGATTTTCTAAGTGTCACATATTAGGTAAATACACATGCATATCTTGTTTCCATGGCTATATTTGATTGGTTCCTTATATTGTATAGAATTCTCACTCTCCTTGTGAACTGTTGTTTATATAATGATTTTTATACATTACCTTGTATTATTGGCGGATGCGTCTTCATTTGTTGAGCACAAAATGTTTTCTAAATAACACTCAAATATCAATAGCACCTATTTCTGTCTCATCTATTTGTTGTTTTCTATTATTGTACAGATATCTAAGGCCTCTCGTTGATGATGTCGCCGTTGTCGCCAAATGTCACTTAAGTGCTCTTTATACTCATGAAAAGGGGCGACTTTTTGCACAACTGGTTGACCTGCTACAGTTCTACGAAGGTTTTGAGATTAATGATCATATAGGGATGCAGCTGAGTGATGATGAGGTGCTTCAGTCCCATTATGACCGCGTTCATTCTTTCCAGTTACTAGCATTCAAGAAGATTCCCAAGGTATGTTTGCAAGCAGTCATATTTATCAATATAATAATGGTACTTAATAATAGCTACAACGTTCTTATTAAATATTTTTTTTTATTGATTTTGAGAGTGGTTTATACTTTTTATGAAATCATATCTCAATTCAATTTTTTTCTTTCCACCATTGTAGTTGCGAGATCTTGCATTGGCTAACATTGGTGCAGTTCACAAACGTGCTGATCTATCGAAGAAATTATCTGTGCTTTCTCCTGAAGAGCTAAAGGACTTGGTCTGCAGTAAGGTCTGTAATATATGTGTGTGTGTGTGTGCGTGTGTGTATATATATGGTTCTTGTTTGCTTTCCATATCTTTTTTTTGTCCTAGTAATTCCATTTTAGGTGCACATAGTTTAAAATGAGACTCTTTAGTATTACTGTTGATTTTGATGTATGCATGCATTGTTGGGTCCATTTGTTGTGTTCGTGTCTTAATAGCATTTATTCTGGTTATACTTACAGTATGGGATTTATTATAACATTCAGTCTGAATCGTTAGTTTCCTTTATTCATTGCAGGCCTACATCCGTTTTATCTCATTTATGTGTTACAAAAACAATTCCACCTACATTGGCTACATATACATTATTTGAAGGCTAAAATAATACCAAAAGAAAAATGAGGTGAGGTCTTACTAATGGCTTTGGTGGAAGCAAGGTTTAAAATTTCGGTGTAGGTGTAATTTTTGTCACTAAGGAAGTGGAAACATTTTGAGGAAGTTTAAAGAAATAATGTAGAACTTGAAAATGTTAGAAATCTAAGATGAAACTTTAGTAAATGATAAATTAATATATAGTAACACACAACTCATACATAACCTGAAAACAGCCATTTAGATTAGAAAAGGCAAGATACATAGCAAGTGACAGGGTATCACGGATGTTCTGAAACTTTAGTAATCAAAGTTACACATAAGTAATGGTTCTACAACCATCGTCATGAAGTAATATTTGTTACCACTTAACAATTAAAAAAAAGTGAAATACTACATAATTAAAGCACTCCACAATCTTATACATGATGTTATCTTATGTAATGTAATAATAACAATCAAACACTTTTTATACTTAGTATTATTAGAAAGAAATACCAATTTGAAAAAAAATAGATTTTGACAATGTTCTTATAACTTATTACTTATCTATTTTATCACTAAAAACTCAACTTCAAAAAAATAAATAAAAATTTAATGAATTTTTCCTAGAAAATAAGCTTTGGTAGAAACATTTCTGGTACTTCTGAAGTTTTTTTTTTGTACTACTAAATTAACATTTTGGTCAATGATATTACCGAAATGATATTAACATTTTGGAGCTCTACAAGTCCCTTGGGACAAGAAGTGAGGGATGCTGTTTATTGTTGAGGCCACCTAGTAGCCGTGTGGGCTTGTCTTTGCTCTCTTTCTTGTTGCTTTGTTTTTGTAGTTAGTTTACGCCTTTGTAAATTGCTTGTGCTTTGCTTTTATATATATGATTTACCGATAAAAAAAAAAATATGATATGACCTTCACTGAAATACTTTCCGAAACCATGTAGTTTTATAACTTCATGTTGATTTCTTATTGAAACATAAGGAAGTTGATACATTTCGGTTGAAATTGACCGAAACGTGTTGATATTTTAAACCATTCAAAATATTGTTTCCCGCTCAACATTTTTATACATATCGATCAATGTATTGAAACATCATATTTATAGAAATAAGAAAGTTACGTTTTGGTATGAAAAACAATTAATGTATCGAAACATTATGAAATGTGTAGGAAAATATTGTAATTTTTAAGTCATAGGTAGGCTTCGTGTTGGTACTCATGGAAACTAATGGATTTTATTGGAACATTAGGAAATGTGTCCATTTTTATAAACATGGGTGCAAAATGTTTGAGCAATTTGTTAAGGTGCCCAGGTTTATAGCATAGTTGCAGGGAAGCTATGTACAAGGTGAGAAGCTTGCTTCCTAGGAAGCTCGTTTCTCAGACTCGCTTCCTTAGACAGACTCGCTTCCTCAGATAGAATCGCTTCCTAGGAAGCTTGCTTCCTCGGACAGAATCGCTTTCTAGGAAGTTCGCTTCCATCACGTCCCATCTAGTAGTCAAAGGGAGCTGTATGTACGAAGTGATGTGGTAGACCATAGTCTATAGCTTAAGGTATAGACTCTAACCAAGTATCGTCGGTTTGAAACCTAAGGTACCTACTTTTCCACAAAAATCTCATGTAAGATAAAATCAAAGGTATAGGTACCCATAAATAACATAATGGGAATGAGGAGCCTATATCTCATTTCTCGCTTCCCGTTTCCGAAGGTTTTTTTGAGTCTTGCTTCCCGCTTTCGCTTTGCTTATCGACTTCTCGTTTTTGCTTCTCGCTCTGGTAACTATGGTTTATAGTTGGTGATTGTTTGGTACTTTTTTTAGATAAAAAACTGCATGTTATTTCCAACTTCCTCATGTAAATCAGTCTCTAGATGTGTTTAGGGTAAGTGGAGAGTAGGAGGGAAACAGCAGGGAAGTGTTTTGAGATTGTATTATGTAGGGTTTGGTGGAGGCCAAGATATTCAGGGTGTTCTATCCAGGGAGGCAGATTTCTTGCATATGTTGTTATGAATTATGCATATGTTGGGAAGATATTTGTTTCTTTGATGGCTAGAAGGTATTAATAGTGTGGGCTAGGGAACCTTGAAGGCTTTCTTTAGTTAATCATATTCAAAAGTATGTACAAGGGGGATTTCTTTTGTTTTCATTGCCTGTGTCCTTTTGTATTTTTGTTTGCATCAACGGGAACATATCTTTGGGCATTCTCATAGCACATTTTATTGCCTCTAAATAGTATTAGAGCAAAACTACTGTTTTTGTTTGCTAAATTGAATCATGTGGTCCTCAATTTGACTTTTGCAGAGTTTGTCAAGCAGATTGTGTACCTCTAAAAAACCAATTTATTATCAACTTTCTTTATGTGGTAGCAGATGCATTTTGGAGTATGACGATATCATTTTGTGGCTTGCAGTCTGCAGACTATCAATATCATCAATTGCCTGTATAAATTTGAATTATTCTTTTAACTATGAACTCATTATAACTACACACACATTATATATATATGATATCTCTTTTATGATCCATATAATGTTTGAGTTTGGATAAGTAATATTGGCTGACAATTTTTTTCTCCGTACAGCTCAAACTAGTTTCAAAGGAAGATCACTGGTCGGAAAGGGTTGATTTTCTTATTGAAGTCGTGATCTCCTTTTTTGAGAAACGTCAGTCCCAAAAGGAAGCCATAAATGCTCTTCCACTTTACCCAAACGAGAAGATAATGTGGGATGAAAGCCTTGTGCCAAGCATCAATTACTCTGGCGAAGGGTGCCTGGCTCTCCCAAAGCTTAATCTTCAATTCCTAACCCTTCATGATTACCTGTTGAGAAATTTCAATCTTTTCCGTCTTGAGTCAACATATGAAATTCGTGAGAATATTCAGGAAGCCGTACCACACCTTCTTGCTTACATTAACAGTGAGGGAGAATCTGCTTTTCGCGGTTGGTCAAGAATGGCAGTTCCAATCAAGGAATTTAAGATTGCTGAGGTAAAACAGCCAAACATTGGAGAAGTCAAGCCGTCATCTGTGACAGCAGAGGTTACTTTCAGCATTGCCAGTTATAGAGCGCAAATAAGATCTGAATGGAATGCCCTCAAAGAGCATGATGTCTTATTCTTACTTTCTATTCGTCCTTCATTCGAGCCACTTAGTGCAGAGGAAGCTGCAAAGTCAAGTGTGCCTGAGAGGCTTGGCCTTCAATATGTACGCGGATGTGAAGTTATTGAGGTCCGTGATGAGGAGGGAACTCTCATGAATGATTTCACTGGAAGAATTAAAAGAGATGAATGGAAGCCTCCTAAAGGTGAACTGCGAACTCTGACCGTTGCACTGGATACAGCACAGTACCACATGGACGTCAGTGATATTGCAGAGAAAGATGCAGAAGATGTTTATGGAACATTCAACATACTGATGAGAAGGAAACCAAAGGAAAACAATTTTAAGGCGATTTTAGAGTCCATAAGAGACCTTATGAATGAGTCGTGTATTGTTCCTGACTGGTTACACAACATATTTTTAGGTTATGGAAATCCCTCTGCAGCTCAATGGACAAACATGCCTGATCTTCTAGATACAGTAGACTTCAAAGATACTTTCCTTAATGCAGACCATTTGAGAGAGAGTTTTCCAGATTATCAGGTACTTTTTTTATATTGTGAAATTATGGGGCTTTCTGCAACTTTTATTTAATGTTTCCATGCATATGAATTTGAAGAATATGCAAAATATGAATCAGCATACATGTTTCTATAGGTTTGCTTTATGAGTCCAGATGGTTCAGATAACTTGCATCCAGGGCCCCCTTTCCGAATAAAGCTTCCCAAGGTACTGAAAGGCAACACTCATGCTCTTCCAGGAAGTAAGAAGTCCACCATAGCTACAATGAATGATGTCAATATGGTGGATGCTGGATCTGAGCGAGAAAAGCTTATTGTTGAGGCATATGTCCCTCCTGATCCGGGTCCATATCCCCAAGATCAGCCAAAACAGAACTCCGTCAGATTTACTCCCACTCAGGTATTAGGCAACTCATAATATTATGAGAAATGTTTCATTCACTTTGTTGAGAATTTTACCAGTATTTTCATGTTTTGATGTCACTTGCATATTTCTTTTCAACAATTTTTTTAAATCTATGTTTTACAATGACTGCTAAATTAAATAGTTGCCCTTCCCCTTTTAGATAGGTGATTGACAGTTTGTAGTTAACAAGCTCAAATTAAAAATGCGGGGATTAACTTCAACATAATTTATCCTGAGATACAACATGCGCGTTAACCTTTTTTCCTTTAACCAGTACTTTATTGATTGCAGTTGATTATGTCCATATCTGGATGTCACTTTTTTCTTGGGTCTTTTGTAAAAAAAAAAAACCCTAACTTTCAGCTATATGTAAATACCCCCTTGTGTTTTATGAGTTTGTTTTATGCCCCCACTAACTTATAAAACTTTTACAAATCCACCATTTCATCCAAAAGTTAGTTAACGGATGTTAATTTTATTTATAAAATGATCTTTTACAACCTTTTTTTTGATTTTAAGGATATCTGGAAAACCTTTTCACAAGAGCAGTGCTTGGAACCCACTAACTGTGGTTAAGATTGACTCACCCCTATTCATCAGTTTTAACCTTGATTTTCAGGAAAAAAATATTAACTTTAGCTTAATTATACTTAACCACAGTTAAAGGAGGCTCTTCAAGTTGCCACATGTCCCTTTTAACACTCATTAACTGTGGTTAAGATTAATTCACCCCTAGGGTTCATGCATCTAACCTTGGTTTTCAGAAAAAAATTGTTAACCTTAGATTGATTATGCTTAACAACAGCCAAAGGAGGCTCTACAGGCCACCAGATGTCCCTTTTAATTGGTTAATATTCACCCACTCCTAGGGTTCATGCATCTAACCTTGGATTTTAGAAAAAAAAATATTAACCTTAGGTTGATTATGCTTAACCATAGTTAAATGGGGCTCTACAAGTCGCCACATGTCCTTTTTAACACCCACTAACTGTGGTTAAGATTCACTCACCCCTTGGATTCATGCATCTCTAATTTTTGTTTTTAGAAGAAAAAAATATTAACTTTAGATTGATTATGCTTAACCATAGTTAAATGAGGCACTACAAGTCGCCATGTGTCCCTTTTGACACCCACTACTAGCGGTTAATATTCACTCACCCCTAGGGTTATGCATCTAACCTTGGATTAAAAAAAAAATATTAACCTTAGGTTGATTATGCTTAACCACAGTTAAAGGGGACTCTACAAGTTGCCATGTGTCCCTTTTAACACACTAACTGTAGTTAAGATTCACTCACCCTTAGGGTTAATCCATCTAACCTTGATTTTTAGATATTTAAAAAAAAATATTAACCTTAGGTCAATTAAGCTTAACCCCAGTTAAAGGGGGATAAATGGGACACGTGATAACCTATAGAGGCATGCGTTCCTCCAACCCATTTAAAAAAATGTTAAAAAGGTCATTGCATAAAATATTTATGAAATTGATCTTCCAATTTGAGGACAAACTAAAGATGGCCAAGGCCTAATCTTGACAAATCTTGTCTTCTTCTGATGTAAGACATCTAAGATTGTGTTATTATATCGGGCAATATTAGGAAAGCTTGTCTCCATGGAGTGAATCTCAAAAATCGTATTACATACACAAGCTAAAGAGTTAAAAGAAGATTATGAGGATACTCCCCCACCCAAAAAAATAGAGTATTTTTAGAAGGATTGTCTTTGGACTTCCTGAATGGAACTCCATAGAACCAGCTATGTCGAGTTGCAATTGCCAGCACATCACATATTGTATTAGATGATCTACCTCTCTCTTTGACTTTGGTTAAATAATTCAATTGACCTGTGTCTTGCAGCTGTTGCATATTGTAATGATCCTAGAGCTAACTTGCTTTAACACCACTATTCTAGAAAATTAAACAAAGAGAAGCAAGAGAGACCTTAATATATGCAAGCTTTATGCTAATTCAGCTTTGCATAAAGTTAAATGGAGAATTGTCATTATGATAAAATAATATAAGATTAAACTTGTTAGAGCCATTAGTTTAGGGATCGTATGTTGCGCCAATGGACAAGCTGACTCCTTGGGAAGTCTTTACTTCTCCAGAAAAAGAAAAGAAAAAGATAACTCTCACTAAAGAACCAGTATGATCCCACATCAAACCGCAACTCTTGGTCAGAATAGAGAAACCCACTAAATCAAATATATATTTTAGTTCCTATAAATCTTTTTTTTTTTGGGAACTCGGGGTGTCCCCAATCCTTTGGGTCAGGACTAATCCCCGAGGGTGCAATGTGAGCCCGCAACCCGCCACACCAGGTAAGTCCGGGTAAACCCGTGCAGGGCTGGCCCCAAAGGGGGAGTGAGAAATGGAACCCAGGACCTCCCACTTGGGATTAGTTGCTATAAATCATACTAATATTACTACCCATACAACAAGTGGACTACCTATAACCAGAGGTCCAGAACTCACTGAAATATCAAAGAAGTACTCAAAACAAATAATTTATTAGGAACTATCTTAGTCCTACTCACTTTTAAACTCTTTTTAGGATTATTTTCTAATCTCTTAGTCTCGCTTTAACATTTATGTGCATATCACTTGCTAACATCTGTGTTTGGTTGATGCAACTTGTATGCTATCTTGATACAAATGCTAACCTAATGGAGAGTGGAAGCAATTGATTTGGCATGACATTTTTTTTTTCTGGTTACCTCTTTTTCTTTCTATCATGCAGACTGGAGCAATCATCTCAGGTATTCAGCCAGGATTAACAATGGTTGTGGGTCCACCTGGTACAGGAAAGACTGATACAGCTGTGCAGATCTTGAATGTTCTTTATCATAATTGTCCTTCTCAGAGAACGTTGATAATTACTCATTCAAATCAGGCTTTGAATGATCTTTTTGAGAAGATAATGCAGGTATGATGTTTACAGTTCAATTATCGTGTTGTTTGTTTTGTATGTCATACTCGGAACGGCACATACTAATGCCCTTCGAGTAATACTACTTTCCTGATGCAAAAAAGTTTAGTGGGTATGATACAAATTATTTTTCTAAGCAACTTGGCTGAGTCATACTAAACTTCTGACAAAAGTTACAATTTAATTGGTGTTTGACCTCCTAAACTTACAGAGGCATTTTGGTTTCATGTGCTCTCCAAATTGAGCACCGGACACAATTTCATCTTTTCTTACTCTAAACATTGTTCTCGAGGATTGTGGGGATTTTGTGCTGTCCTCGTAGATGGCTGAAAAGGGGTCATGTGGGGACCTTGAGATAGTTAGGATTGGATGGGTAGCTAGATTGAGGAACTAGAGCATCTAGCACTCCAAAAGACCTAATCCAGCTTTCTCTCATCTCTTCTTGTGTCTGCATAATGAAATTCAAATTCGCAAATTCAGGGTGCTTCTATTGGAACAAATGGGACTCGCAGTTAACCATCTTCATGCCTGTTGCTGGCTCAAGTGATTAATTTTGATATTTACTATTTGTGACTTTGTTCTCTTGGACTTGACCTCACCAGAATATGTTTCATTAATCCGTATCTTTCTTCATGACTCTGTTTCATTGAAGTTTCATATATACCGTGACTTGAGATCTTGAGCAATGCGCCTTAGCCCTTTGAGGGTTTCCATGAAGCTCTTTGTTCTTTTTTTGGCTGGACTGCTAAAACAATTTTGTTTCATCGTATGAGGAAGCTTGGGTTTGAGTTCATTAAGTTTTTTTTTTTTGACTTTCTAATGCATGTCTTCATTTTCTGTATCAGAGGGATGTCCCTGCTCGGTACCTTCTCCGCCTGGGTCAAGGGGAACAAGAATTAGCAACTGATCTTGACTTCAGCCGTCAGGGTCGTGTAAATGCGATGCTTGTGAGACGGTTAGAGCTGCTTAGGGAAGTAGAGAGGCTCGCAAGATCTCTCCAACTGCCAGAAGATGTAGGCTATACTTGCGAAACTGCTGGGTACTTTTGGTTGTTGCATGTCTACTCGCGCTGGGAACAATTCCTTGCTGCTTGTGCACAGAATCAAGATAAACCCACATTCATTGAAGACCGTTTCCCCTTTAAGGAGTTCTTCATTGACACTCCTCAGCCAGTTTTTACGGGTCAGTCCTTTGAGAAAGACATGCGGGCAGCTAAAGGGTGCTTCCGTCATCTTAAAACCATGTTCCAAGAGCTTGAAGAGTGTAGGGCATTTGAATTGCTAAAGTCAACAGCGGATCGAGCAAATTACCTGATGACAAAGCAGGCAAAGATTGTGGCCATGACTTGCACACATGCGGCGCTCAAGCGGAAGGATTTTCTTCAGTTGGGGTTCAAGTATGACAACTTATTGATGGAAGAGAGTGCCCAAATCTTGGAGATCGAGACCTTCATCCCAATGTTGCTCCAGAGGCAGGAAGACGGCTATGCTCGGCTCAAACGCTGCATATTGATTGGTGATCACCACCAGTTGCCCCCTGTTGTGAAGAATATGGCTTTCCAGAAGTACAGCCATATGGATCAGAGCCTGTTCACGAGGTTTGTTCGTCTTGGTATCCCTTATATTGAGCTCAATGCCCAGGGTAGAGCTAGGCCAAATATAGCCAAACTTTACAACTGGAGGTATAGAGATCTGGGGGACCTTCCATATGTACGGGAGGAAGCTGTCTTCCATAGAGCGAATGCTGGATTCTCCTATGACTATCAGCTGGTGGATGTTCCTGATTACCTTGGGAGAGGTGAGAGTGCTCCTTCTCCTTGGTTCTATCAAAACGAAGGTGAAGCCGAATATATTGTCAGTGTATATATGTACATGCGTTTACTAGGGTACCCTGCGAGTAAGATTTCCATCTTGACCACTTACAACGGCCAGAAACTTCTGATCCGTGATGTCATCAATAGACGATGCGTGCCATATGACTTCATCGGACCACCTTGCAAGGCAAGTTAATAATATGAACTTTATTATGTTTTTGCGTCATAAATTTTGAAATTGCTGAGGTCAGGATACCCAACCTACAGTGGCCACAGTGCTGTAGACATATTACATGCGTTGTTGGGGCCCTGCATTTGATAGTCCCACCTTGGAGATTTCCTTGCAACAAAATTTGATCTGTGGGCAGTCAAAAAAGGGTCACTGTCCAGGAATTCGTCTATGGATTAGATGGTCAGGGTCATAATCAGGTCAAAATTTGGTCTAGCCGCTTGGGTGATCTCCTTATCAGGGTCCAACAGATGGTGTCTTGCCTCTCGGCATGTGCATCACCTTTCAGGATATTTTAATGTGTAGGCATTCTTAGTAATATGAATCAATTTTATGGGCTCCATGGACTTTGGTCATAACTGCGGTTGCTTTCTTTGTTGTTATTGTTTCCAGGTTGCCACTGTCGACAAGTTTCAAGGTCAGCAAAATGACTTTATTTTACTGTCTCTTGTGCGTACCCGCTTTGTTGGCCACCTTCGTGATGTTAGAAGATTGGTTGTTGCTATGTCTCGAGCACGACTAGGGATGTATGTATTTTGCCGTCGTTCTCTGTTTGAACAGTGCTACGAACTACAACCTACATTTCAGCTTCTGCTTCAGAGACCTGATCAGCTTGGCCTAAATCTGGACGAAATTACTCCATTTACGGAACGCCTTGTTGGAGACACTGGAAGGATCCATTTTGTAAGCGGCGTCGAGGAAATGGCTAGTGTCGTTAATTTCAAAATGCATCAACTGTACCAGGTAAGCAAATTCTGAAAGTAGTGGGGTCTTAGATTCTTCCAGTTCCATGTCTTTTAAATGCTCTGTTGACGCCTGAATTAAGTAAGAGATACAAATTTCTAGTGAAGCCTTAGCAACTTCATATTTCTAGTGAAGCCCTAGCAACTAGTAAGGCTTGAGCTTGGCCTTTTAGTAGTTTATATTAATTGTGTGAATCATTGAATCTGAGGGTAAATTGACCCTGATCTTTTCCTTCTATTGGTATCAGGCACGAATCACGAGTCAGCATTTTAATCAGTATCCTGCTCATTCGGGACAAGTAGCTCCATCCTTGGGTGCACTCGAGGGGCAAGACAGCCAGCGGCATTCAACATCCTGGCACCATGGTGGGGATGTTGATCTACCACTCCTTGCAGATGGTGCACATGGGGATGTGCCACTTGAAAGCAGCTCAAAGGAGGAAACTCAGATGGAGGGCCTTGCAAATGGCCAAAATGAGGATGTGCCACTCGAAAGCAGCTCAAAGGAGGAAGCTCAGATGGAGGGCCTTGCAAATGGCCAAAATGAGGATGTGCCACTCGAAAGCAGCTCAAAGGAGGAAGCTCAGATGGAGGGCCTTGCAAATGGCCAAAATGGGGATGTGCCACTCGAAAGCAGTTCAAAGGGGGAAACTCAGACAGATGGACTTGAAAAAGATGAAGGTGGAGTTATGGTGTCTGAAATCAGTTCAAAGGATGAAACCAGGATGGGGGAGTGAATCAAGTCCAATTTAGTTTTCTTCAGCTCTGAAGTTTGTAGAAGAGCTTTGCTCATCTTAATGCAGAAGCATCATTTCTACAAATCGCAGAACCCCCACAAGGATTTGAGGTCCTGTTTATCTCTATCAACAGGTTCCAATTGAGAGAATTTTTGTTCAAAATCAGTCCTTAAATTGATTCGCTATTGGGCAGCTTTGAAGTACTTGACAACCACGAAGATCCGGAAGGATTCAGGTCAAAAGCAGGGCATCCCCTTTTTATGGTCATCAAAAAAAGTTCATCGAGGATTACTCTTTCAATTCCATTTTGTTTAGGAAGGAATGCATCTTGGTACATGTCTTGGCTGCGGGATAGGTGTCAATGGTATGTAAGATTTCCTGTGCTTGAATTGAAAAGACTTCTGTTCCTTGTAATGTCAGCATCTGAATCAACTATGGGAATTGGAAGTCAGAAATGTGTTAACAGTACTGTTAAGAAGAAAATATATGGAACTGAGGCCCTTAATTATTTAATTCCTACCTCAATTTGTATCTTCTTCCCAGTGGTTTGCCATTGAGACTGTTATTATTACTAATGTTGTTGGGGTTGTACGCCTCCTGGCTTTGGTCCAGTGGCAGGTCGTATCTCTCATTCCTCATTCATGAGAACTTGAGGGGTGTCACGTGGAGATCCACCATTAGTTGTAACCTAACTCATTAACTTACTAACTGGGGGTTGCGGGCTAACCATGTAACGAAGTAAAAAAAAAAAAATGACGTGGTTGTAACAGGCAGTCACACCTTGTGATGTATTTAGGGCCCGTTTAGCATCACTCCCAAGGAACAATTCTCTATTCCCAGGGAGTAGCAGGGAATAGAAAATTGTTCCGTGGGAGTAAAGCCAAACGGCCCTTAGTTTTCCCGAAATTCTGGCCTGAAAAATATTCAATGCCTCAGATCAATTGTCGTTTTTCTACAGAAGTAACCAGAAGAAAAAAGTAATGGTCGAAATTAGAGGACAAGAGGGTACAAATTTGAGAGAATGTTTTTTCTGTGATGTCCCTATGGATTTAAAAAGTAAGAAGTCAGTTACATTTCTATGTATCTTTGAAGAAAACCTGTTCCACTGATTGAAACTAATATGCTAAAGAATTATGAGGGTTACAAGGCAAAGTGCTCAGAATAGAATTTAGAAAACGTAATCAAAATGAATCCTCCCCAGCCTTAGAAGTTGCACGTTCAGAAATTGCCTTATCACTTCTTATTCGAGTTCCCGTACTTTCTTTTTAGTCTGAAGTCTGATAAACTTCATCTCTCTTCCATCATCAGGCTAGATAGTATTGGGTGGTCACCAAAGCTCTCTCGTGTTACATTTTCCGATTTTAGCATATTCAGATGTCAAAAAGTTTCCCCGAGTGAGTTTCATGATCACTTCTGAGCTTTTAAGAGAGAAAGGATATAGGTGCCTCTGTCATATTTTAATAGAAATTATTAGAGGCATGATTTATGATTTCCATAATTTGTAAATTTTCATAATTTCCAAATTTCAGAATTCCTAAGGACTTGGAACTCCCCCTTGTATGCTGAAAGATTCTACTGTAAGCAGGGGCCCAAAAATTTTGAAATCCCTTCCTTTACTAGTACTATATAGTAGGGCCCATACATTTCTTAAGTTTTATTTACATAGTGGCTCCTCCAAATTTTCAGTCTCAATTTTATAATGGCCCCTCCAAACTTTTAGTCTTATACTAGTAAGTATATTACAATCCTTTCCCAGCGATCATGCTTAATTTGAGTATTTACTTTGTAAAATCATGTACTAGGCATTGATTAATGTCTGATGCACTATGCATTGCCATGTGTGAGGTTTAATGAGAAAGATGGCTTATATGCAACTTAAAGAAAAGATCATAAGCTGTTGTGAATATGCTAACATGCATGATAGATGCCCCTACAGATGCTCTGAGATCAAGGATTAAAAATACTGTTTCGGAGGATGTATTGGTCTTCGAAACCTATATGTATCGGTTTCGGTATCGGTTTCGGACGATACGTATAATTTTTTTATTTTTCTTTAAAATAAATAAATAAATAAATAAATATTTTAAAAAAGTCAAATGAGTTTATAAGAATCAAATTTACCAAATATAAAGTCATGGGAAGCGACTCAAATACAAAGTAGCAAACACAATTACAATTCTAAATTGAATTAAAACATACATAACTAGTAAGCGATACATATCGTCAGTTTCATATCAGTATAAATATCGTACAAGGGGCTACCGATACCTATACGTGTCATCTGTTTCGTATTGGTTTCGGCAATTTTTATTACCATGCTTGAGACTAATGCTTCTGTACTCTTCAGGATTGTCCTTACTTCTCAGGACAAGCCTTGCATTTGAGCAGAAAGGCCAACTCTCGGGACCAGTGGGTTGGCTCGTGTCAAAGACAATCTCAAGGGTGCAACTGAGCTACAGAATGACCATAAAAAGAAGGTTAGTGATCAATTGGGTACTAGACTTCACATGGGTGTATAAGGGTCCAACAATCCTCCATTAGTCAAGTCCTTTTTGGAGTGATTGAGTGGGTTTACCCTTATGACACCTTAGCGGTAACCTCAAGTCTGACTGTGTGTGTTTAGGTGTTACTTTACCTCCTTGAAAATGAAAGGATCCACACTTATGTGCTCAGGATGGGACATATTAAAATTATAAAGGACTTACTAAACAGAAGTCAAAATCCAAGAAGATGGCACAAGACAGCACCCCCTAAGAACACCTTTGGAAAAAGCACAATACTACACCAAATCAAACAATTAGCATCGGAAGAGTCACATAGAAATTGAGATAGTGTATCTAGACTTGGAAACGGATCAAACTAATATTAGCTAATCTGATACCCCCTTTATATGGTTCATTGAATGCTATCTAAGAGTTGTAAGATAAATCAAGAAAAAAGGGAAGCTACATTTAAAATAATTGGCATAAAATAGAGCTTGAAATTTGATCCTTGTAGGCTAATACAATACATATAAGAAAACCAGGTAAACATTTGGAGTGAAAAAGTACCTAATTAACAGCCACAAACATTGATTCCGATTCTCTCCGTTGCCTTCCCAAGTGTAAATCCCACAATATACTGAAAATGTTGAGTTCTTTCAGTCCACTTATGTCCAGGAAATCACAAGGAAAATCAGGATCAATTTTTTTTTTATCGGTATAATAATCCATAAAAGTGAGTGAACTATGTTGCAAAAACCTTGGTCTAGATATGTGAAGATTTCCAACTATGAACATATACTTAATTCACTATGACCCTCCGAAGTCGAGTACCAAATGGGCTTCTTTAGGTTTTCGAAAATAGGGTATGACAGCGGAGGCCTTTGAAGCAGTTTCCATGGAGAATCCGTGCTGAGTGATGAGGTAATCGGCCATGGAGATGCCAGATTTAGATTTCTCGGGTTTGGAGGAGAAGAAGAAAAGTGGAATTATTAGGAAACCCGGATCAATCCCATGATCTCCACAATCATGGGATTCTGTATACCACAATCGTGGGATTCTATATATCTTATTTATTTTCTTTTTTTCATCTCTTCCCTTTGCTTGTATAAGTGTATATATGCAACTGTATACAGATCAATAACAGATACAAAAAAAGAAAACGGATTCATACCAAATTTTATCATGGTATCAAAGCAACTCTCTTAATTTTTTTCTCTTCTTTGAGGCAATCAATCCATTGCCATCGTCATCTTCATCCTGTGATCAGTTAATCGCAGTGGTCTTTGCATCATTCCAGCCATCTCCATCTTCAAAGAACGCATCTCATGGATTCAAGAGATGAACAGAGTTCTTCGAATGGAAAAGGTAAGGCTAATGAACCTTCTTATACGGTTGATGACCCCTCCAGTCCATACTATTTGCATCATTCCGACAATCCTAGAATGATGCTTGTCTCACAGCATTTAACAGGCGACAACTATCCGACTTGGAGCCAAGCCATGACCATGGCTCTTAGCGCCAAAAACAAAACATCATTTGTTGATGGATCCAATTCGAAACCTTCAACCATGACTGATTCATTGTATTCCCAATGGATACGATGCAACAATATGGTTTTGTTTTAGATCCTGAATTCACTTTCCAAAGAACTTGCTGTAAGAGTTATTTATGCTGAATCTGCACATGAAGTTTGGGATGACCTTAAGGAGAGATTTTCTCAAAGTAATGCTCCTAGAATCTTTCAAATCCAGAAAGCTATCTCTTCTCTTACACAAGAACATGCATCTGTGGGGGCTTATTTCACAAAGATGAAGGGTTATTGGGACGAGCTTATGACTTATCGATCAATCCCCTCATGCTCTTGTGGTGCGATGAAGAAGTTGATTGATTATCAACAACAAGAGAGGGTGATACAATTCCTAATGGGATTAAATGAGACCTATTCTGCTGTTCGGGGTCAAATTCTCCTCATGGACCCCCTTCCACCGATCAACAAGGTCTTCTCCTTAGTGCTCCAAGAGGAGAGACAACGTGAGGTTGCTGCCCCGACTCCACAATCCACTGATGCAGCTGTCCTCCTTGCTAAATCTGAGTTCCATACTCGAGCATTTGGACGTGAGACCCGTGGCTTCAATAAGAAAAACCAGAATTCGTGACGTGAGCGACCCACATGTGATCATTGTGGGTGGGTTGGACACACCATTGACAAATGCTATGTTCTCCATGGTTACCCATCTGGGCATCAACTGTATAAAGGCAGCAAACAAGCCTCTGCAAATCAAGTTCAAGCATCATTTAAACAGAATACTGGGCAGTCTCCAACGGGTCTACCTTTCACACCCGAGCAATGTAGCCAACGTCTTGCTCTCCTGAATTCGGGTAACTCGCAGCCAATGGCTCACCAAGTAGGTACTTCACAGCCAGCTACCTACCTTTCAGGTATATCCCTTTGTTTCACTTCTTCTAATCATAATGTTCCTTGGATCATTGATATGGGAACAACCGATCATATGGTTAGCTCTGTTTCCCACCTTACTACAATTTCTTCCCTTGGTTCCATATCTATTAAACTCCCAAATGGAAATCTTGTACCAGTTTCTCATGTTGGGACTGTTTCTTTATTTCCATCCCTTATATTGACAGATGTTTTATGCGTTTCCTCTTTTAATTTCAATCTTATTTCTGCCAGTAAACTTACTCGTGCATCCAATTGTTCCATAACATTTTATTTTGATACCTGTATCATACAGGACCTGTCTTCGAGGACGATGATTGGAGCGGGTAAAGAGAAGCATGGCCTCTACTACCTTTCGACCACCAATAATGCTGCTATGCACACTGTGGTTGCTGCCTCCTCCTTTGATCTTTGGCACCAACGGCTTGGACACCCATCTATTAGTCGCTTCGAGTTTTTAGCTAAGTCTTTTACTGATATTAAAATTTCAAAGTCTACACATTGTAATGTTTGTCCTATTGCCAAGCAAACTCGACTTTCTTTTCCCATTAGTCACATTTCTACTCATGCACCTTTTCAATTGATTCATTGTGATATATGGGGAAATTATCAAACTCCATCTCTTAGTGGTGCACATATTTTTTGACAATTGTTGATGACTTTACACGTTGTACATGGGTTTATCTCATGTGTAATAAATCAGAGACACGTCATCTTCTTAAGTCATTCTTTGCTTTAATTGAAAACCAATTTAACTAAAAAATCAAGCAAATCCGTAGTGACAATGGGATAGAATTTGACATGCATTCTTTCTTTCAAGAAAATGGTGTCCTTCATCAACGTAGTTGTGTTGCCACACCACAACAAAACGGCGTTGCTGAACGCAAACATCGACATCTATTAAATGTTGCTCGATCATTGCACTTTCAAGCCCACTTACCCGTTCGCTTCTGGGGAAAAAGCATCCTAACTGCTACTTACCTCATTAACCGGACACCAACACCCCTACTTTCTAGCCAAACTACTTATGAAGTCCTATTCAACTCCAAACCATCTTACTCTCACTTAAGGGTTTTTGGTTGCCTTTGTTATGCATCTACTCTTGCTATACATTGGTCCAAATTTGACCTTCGGGCCAAAAGGTGTGTTTTTCTCAGTTACCCTCATGGTCAAAAGGGATATAGAGTATTTGACCTTGACATGCAAACAATATTCACTTATCAGGATGTCATCTTTCATGAAACTATTTTCCCTTTTAAATCCCAAGATATCGACCCTTCTCCGTTGGTCATGCCTTGCCCCATTTCGGACCAGGATGATCCAGATCAACAAATTGGCACACCAACTACTACGCCACCCACTCCTTCCGCACCTCCTGTTGCCATTGTTCCCTCACTTGAACCTTCTATTCAGTCTCCATCGTCCCCTCAATCAACTCCACGACATTCGACTCGCACTCGGCAGCAACTCGGCTACCTTCAGAACTATCACTGTACATTGGCCATGCACTCTAACCCGATCTCATCACCATCCTCAATGATGGGTCATCAAACAGGTACACCTCATCCTTTGTCCACTTGCTTATCCTATGATAATCTCTCTCCATCTCATCGTGCATTTTCTGTAGCAATTTCTTCTGTTACAGAACCAAGAACTTTCACTCAGGCTATGAAAGACCCTAAATGGTGTGAAGCCATGGCTGCTGAAATTCAAGCCTTGGATGACAACAATACTTGGACTCTTACTTCATTACCTGCTCATAAGGAACCCATTGGATGTAAGTGAGTTTATAAGATCAAGTACAACTCTGACGGCTCCATTGAACTTTAGAAGGCTCGCCTCGTAGCCAAAGGATATAATCAAAAAGAAGGCTTGGATTATCATGAGACGTTTGCTCCCGTTGCAAAGCTTGTTACTGTTCGGTGTCTATTAGCTATTGCTGCTATCCAAAATTGGCACTTGCATCAACTCGATGTTCACAATGCCTTTTTACATGGCGACCTCGATGAAGAGGTCTACATGACTATTCCACCCGGGTTTGCACGAAAGGGGGAGACGCGAGTGTGTCGTCTCAATAAATCTCCATACGGACTCAAACAAGCTTCAAGGCAATGGTTTTCTAAGTTCTCTACATCCCTTCTTGATGCTGGTTATACTCAGTCCAAGGCAGATTACTCATTATTCACTCGATCCAGCGGTTCATCCTTCACAGCAGTCCTTGTTTATGTTGATGACATCATTGTCGCAGGAAATGATATGACCTCGATTGCTGGTTTGAAAGCCTTCTTGCACAATCGATTCAAAATCAAAGACCTCGGACTTCTAAAATATTTCTTAGGCATTGAGGTTGCGCGTTCGCATCAAGGCCTTTTCCTCTAAAAGAAAATATGCTTTAGAAAGACAGCGGCTTACTTGGAGCTCGTCCTACTAGATTTCCCATGGAACAATATTTGAAGCTCACCACCTCCAGTGGGACTATACTGCCTGATCCAACTAGCTATCGTTGTCTCATTGGCCGCCTTATCTACCTCATGATCACATGGCCATACATTGTTTATTCAGTGCACATATTGAGCCAATTCATGGACAAACCATGTCAACCACATCTTAATGTTGCCCACAGGGTTCTTCGTTATATCAAACAGATTCCCGACCAAGGCATCTTACTCTCTTCTTCCAGCACCATGCAGCTCAAGGCTTTTTGCGATTTTGATTGGGCTAGCTGCACCGAGAGCCGGCGATCAATTACCGGATACTGCACCATGTTAGGTGCTTCTCCCATCTCATGGAAGTCTAAGAAGCAATCTACTGTCTCCCGTTCCTCGGCTGAAGCAGAATACCGTGCCATGGCCACTACATGTTGTGAGATCACTTGGCTTTCATATCTATTAAAGGACCTACATTGTACCTCATCCACAACCTGTTTTATTATTTTGTGATAACAAGGCTGCCCTACAGATTGCCGCTAATCCAGTCTTCCATGAACGAACAAAACACATCGAGATTGATTGTCATGTTGTCCGTGAGAAGCTTCAATCGGGTTTGGTTCGCACTACTTATATTTCGACAGGATAACAACCCGCAGATGTCTTCACCAAACCCCTTGGTGCCTCCCAATTTCGTTATCTGGTCCACAAGTTGGGTGTTCACAACATTCACACACCAACTTGAGGGGGAGTATCAGGAAACCCGGATCAAGCCCATGATCTCCACAATCATGGGATTCTGTATACCACAATCGTGGGATTCTGTATATCTTATTTATTTCCTTTTTTTTTTTTTATCTCTTTCCTTTACTTGTATAAGTGTATATATGCAACTATATACAGATCAATAACATATACAAAAAAAGAACACGGATTCATACCAAATTTTATCAGGAATAAAGGAGTAATGAGATTTGTAGAGATTTGGAGGGTTCTTGAGGGAAAGTGAGAAGAGTTATTCATGGTGGGTATATATATATATATAGCTTTCTAAATCAAAACCAGGGAAGAAGAGAAAGGAAATCGATCATACCTTCCCGTCGGAACTGAGAAGCGGGTGTCCACAAGAAATATCCAAATATCCATCAATTGTTGGGTCCCAATCTATACTAATACTATATGCTGGTTGATGCCATGTGGCATATATAAAATCTCTCGATTCTCTCTTCAGGTTGATGCCACATGTCGTCTTACATGGCATGTCTCTTTGATTTATCTAATGGAAAGACGCCACATCATATATTTGGTAACTATTATTTTTTCTAAATTAATTTATATGACCACTCCTAATTTAATGATCCATAAAATGAGTATTAATTATTTTTATCCTCTTAATTCTGATTCCCCATAATAACGTTTTATTTTCAATTTATTAAGAATCACTCTTGCTATTTCATTCAACCTCTATCTTTATCACTTAAGAAGGTGAAACGATTTACACCCCACCACTATTTGCAATTTATCAGGAAGAAGACTCCAACACTATTTGCAATTTATTAGGAATCCCCACATCCTCTCTTTCTCTACGGTTTTAAAGAATATATTACCCACGTGTCGTCTTACATGACATGTCTCTTTGATTTATCCAATGGAAAGATGCCACATCACATATTTGTAACCATTATTTTCTCTAAATTAATTTATATGACCACTCCTAATTTAATGATCCATAAAATGAGTATTAATTATTTTTATCCTCTTAATTCTGACTCCCCATAATAACATTTTATTTTCAATATATTAAGAATCACCCTTGCTATTTCATTCAACCTCTATCTTTATCACTTAAGAAAATGAAACGATTTAGACCCACCACTATTTGCAATTTATTAGGAAGAAGACTTCACCACTATTTGCAATTTATTAGGAATCACCCACATCTTCTCTTTCTCTACGGTTTTAAAGAATATTTTACCTATAAATAAATACAAGGGTTTTGCCTTCCGTGACATCCCTACTACCACTTTAAAAACTAATACATTCCTCCCATGTCTCCCAAGTCCCCTCCCCACTCTCTCTCTATCTCAAAATATTTGGGCTTTTGAAACCTAACAAATGGGAGATTTCAGCCCCATGTCTTGGTCACCAGGTATATGGCATGGTAGTCCAAAGATGGGTACTTTTATCTTCAGAACAATGCCTCGGGTTCCTCATTTCTAACCACGACCATCGGATGTCTTTTCTGCTTTTACTCCTCAACAATAAAACCTGGCCTAAAGTCGATAATGAGATGAGCGCATGCAGGTTGTAGCCGGTGCATAAGGGGTTGCAGGCAGTCATGCTAGAGGGGCAGGGTATGGTGCTATAAGTGCTGGTGGACAAGCAGCATATAGTACAGCTTGGAGTGCAACTTCTAGTCCATATGGTGGCACTGATGGGGTGAAATTTATCGCGGTTCTCTGCAATAGTCGAACAAAGGAATACATAGTTATTTGGTTTCCTTTATCTACTCTGTACATACATGCAAGTACTATAATGATCAAGCTTAATTACATTAGCATTTGTGTAATGCATTATATATCAAACTTCTCTTGCATGTTTACAATGGAAGGAAGTATGACTAAGAAATGGCACAAACGACGATTCAAAACTATATTTATGTGTTTGGAGATTTTTTGATAAATCAGGAAGCGTTGTGTAGTTTAAATTTTAAAAGGGTGGGAGTATATGAGGTGTTGTTCAGAATTTAGAGATTTAAAGTATACTGAAAGTTAGAGAAAACGAGGGCATCCTAGAGAGATGGTCCTATGCAGGAGAAAAGATTCCCAAATCCTGATCTTTTCGATGTCTTAATCGACCTTCTTACTTCCGGGGGACAATGAGTCCACTTCACCCAGTTTTATATCTTATATCTACTATTGTAACATGCTCTATGTTTTTGAAAGGGAAGCACTCATTGCTTCACACACCCCTTATAACACCCATAAACTATGATTAAGATCCACTCATCCTTAGGGTCCCTCCATCCAACCTTGGATTGTTTAAACAAGAAATTAACCTTAATTTAGTAGGCTTAACCATAGCTAAAAAGGGTGTTAAAAGGGACATGTAGACCTACATTCAGTTACATAGTCGAATGTGTTATCCGCTAGTCACTGCTATTTTTTCCTTTATGAAATGTTATTTTTTCTACTCGTCTTTTTGGGCATTATTCATAATTAGTGAGTTACATTATGATCATTCTCCTCCTTAAATTGTTAAATGAATTAACTTTTATACATCCCATATAAACCACTGTCATCTTAAACAATGATACTTCTTCTATCACAAACTCTCTAAATGTTGGACCCTCAATCTCCCTATTAATTGATCATCCACTTTATAAAATTTTTAAACCTTAATTAAAAATAATTTTTTCCTAAATTAAATAATAGGATCTCCACTTAATTAAATATTAAATGTGTTAAATAATACTTCATACATCACACCTCTCTAAAGGTTATATTAATTGATCATCCACTTTATAAAAATCTTTCATTAAAAATATTATGTTTTCTAAATTAAATAATAAAACCTCAATTTAATTAAATATTGTTTGCATATATTTTTTCTCTCTATACTTTTTCATATTTGAGGTACAGTAGGCGCTCTTATAATTAATATTTTATAACTTAATAATCTCTAATAATTAATAAATTTGTAAGGAACCAACTTGGTTCTATAGTGTATAATTAATAATCTCTTATACTTGCTATTTAATAATTTTTTAAGAAAATTCTAATTTATTATTAATTATAAGAGATGTTTTTATACTATATTAATGCATAGTTATATGAGTCTCATAATAATTTTATGATGGTTTAGGTATTAGGAAGAGAAAGTGATAAAATTATTTTAAATATTTTGGCTATGTATAGTAAATTACCATATACATAGTATAAAATTTTAGATATTTTAGAAAGAAAAAACTAAAGAATCATTGTTGAGGATTTCAAAATAATTAATAAAAGTTAAAGGAATTTACTAGCGTTATAAATGGTGTCACTTCTTCTCTTTGAGAAAAAAGGTTAACTTTACCTGACTAAACTTATCATATACTAGCCTTATACATTTGTATCTACATGAAACTTATATGAAAAAATACAATACATTCAAAAGAAATTATGAAAAAGAAAATTTTTGATGGACTAATATAGTGATTCTTATATATAATATTCTCTTATAATTAATATAAATTATTTCCACCAAGGTTATTAATTACAAGAGGGTCTACTATATAATATGATAATAATAATTTATAATATGTTTTAAAAAATTTAGGTCTTTCTTCATCCCGTGCATCGCACGGGTATTTGCTAGTAGTACATATTAACGTTCATTAGGTCCAAAGTATCCAAATATCCATTGATTGTCGGGTCCCAATCCCGTACTCGTTCAAAACCCCAATAATGGGCTTCTAAGGGAGTGCTACCCCCACTCCTTGCTTTCACTAGCCATCTTCATGGTCCTTTTTAGGAGTGCCATAGATTTTGTTCGTGGGACACCTCTTATAGCTACCATTCAACAGGTTAGATTTTGTTTTAAAAAGAGGAATTTATGATCTTAACAGGTTCTAAAGGTACCATGTAAAAGTAGCAATACATGTCGCAATCGAGGCATTGGATTGTCTCTCGCAGATGCCTGAAAATGATCCGGGGCTTCCATTATTCATCCCACATGTGGTGATAAAAAGGGGGAGATAACAAAGTAGGGAGAAGTCAAAAACATGGGGGAAAATGAAAATGACTTCTCCCCTTTTTATCGACACATGGTGGATGAAGAGTGAAACCAAGACCATTGTTTTTGGTATCTGCCATAGACAATCACATGCCTTCAGAAAGTTGCGACTAGGGTAGTATTTGTTTTAAAAAGTGAAATATAGTTAGGCAACAACCCTAATTAGGGTTGATCAATTATTAGTAGGTTAGAGAGCCACAAGTTAGAAGTGAGCTAAATATGAGGGAATGAAACCTAAATACCGTCCAACAAGCACATGCCAATTGGTGTTTTTAAAACAAGTCAATCTATGAATACTCCCAAATATACTTCATAATTCTAATGGTCTATAACTAATCAGTAACTACTAAGGACTAGGATTTAACTCGGCCTATTTTGACTTTTTCTAATGTCTCATCAGCTCTAATCCCACCAAATTTAACGGTTAGAATTTTGGAGCATATTGGTGAGTACCCAAACCCTAGACTAATTCTTTTCAAATAGATGGGACAACACCAATGTTATCTAGTTCGTTGGTTTGCTCAGTTTGAATTTGGATTCGTGATTCGTCACTCTAGAGTGAATCCGGTTTACTGGAGTAGGATGAGATAATTCGTTTTTCGGTTCACTTAGGCTCTTTAGTTTGGCTCACTAGCTTGGTGCATTACTTAAACATGTAAAACAAAATATATATCTTATTATATATATATATATATTTTTTTTAAGTATGTAAATAATATATTACAAATATTTATTTAAAAAATAATATAAAAAAATTATCTTTTTATGAACGGTTTATGAACTCAAAAATAGAAATTTATCAAACCTAAAGAAAAATATAAGTTAAACTGAACAAAAATTTGACAAATTAAAATAGGTTTGAAACCACTATTTGGTTCGCTTTATTTCACGAACCAATCCGAATTGAATCACGAACCAATTCGGATTTGCTCGTTTTATGGTTCGCTATCGCATGTAGCGAACTTGGTAACCCTGACACCACATAATATATTTTTTTTGTCCTACCAAGTATTATAAGGAGAGTGGGGCTAAGCTCTCCATCATCGTATGACACATCCAACACAGCGCTCCATGTGTCTCTTTCAAGAGCAAGAGTTATCTCCGGGGGTGAGGAGGGAACTATCGCTCCTCACTCTCACATAGCCACCCCTTCAACTTAAGAGAAAATCGGGTTAGAGTTTTTTAACCCAGTGGTTAATATTTTATTTTATTTTTAAAAAAACCAAGATAGATGTGTGAATCCTAAGAGTGACTAAATCTCCATCACGATTAAATAGAGTTAAAAATAAGATACGTGGCAAGAAAGGATAGTCAGACGCACCCTCCTTGCGTCACCGACCGAGGAGGTGATTATTTTCCTTCAATCTATATATAAAGGTCCTAAAGCCAATGAATTACAAACGGAGAATTAAAATAGGAGAAAAGCAAAATGAGCATGGTCATTAGAGTCAACCATCTCTGGTTCCTCCTCACGATCGTGCTCTCTTTCGCCATCATCGCTCACTCAGTAAGATCTCCCCAAAACCCTAAATAGTAAATACTCACGGTCATCTCTCTCTCTCTCTCTCCACTACTAATCTCTGATCTTGGTGATGGTTGTAGGATGATTGCGTGTACACGGTGTACATCAGAACAGGATCGATCATCAAAGGAGGGACGGACTCGATCATCAGCCTCACGGTCTACGACACCCACGGGGGGATCCGGATCTCGAATCTGGAGTCGTGGGGAGGTCTGATGGGCCCCGATTACAACTACTTCGAGAGGGGAAACCTCGACATCTTCAGTGGCCGAGGCCCGTGCCTGAGTGGCCCGATTTGCGCAATGAATCTCACCTCAGACGGGTCGGGCCCACACCATGGGTGGTACTGCAACTACGTAGAGGTCACTTCCACGGGTGCCCATATTCCTTGCGCACAGCAGCTCTTCACGGTCGAGCAGTGGCTCGCTCTCGACACTTCGCCTTATAAGCTTACCGCTATCAGGGATTTCTGTTCCTATGATGCTATAAAAAACTCCTCTTCCTGTTCTTCATCTATATCTATGTAGAATTAATTAAAAATTAGACACTAGAGAGGGAAAGAGAGGCCCTTTGGCCTTCTCTTGGGGTGTTTAATCTGTGTATGGTTTTACCTTAAGACAATAATGATAGAGGAATGCTAGTCCTACTCTCGGTAACCCTTACTCACAGCCTCTATCAATCCCTTGTTTGATCAAAAATTAATTATCAATAGGGGCTCTAGTTGAAAAGATAAGCTGAGCAATTGTAATATTGTACTATTAAAAAATCTAGAGATAAGGGTTATATTGTAATTATAAATATAAAATAAGGATAACTCTATCCATAATTCTTTTTCTTATAGAATTAGTCTATGAGTACTCCAAATATATCTCAAATCCTATTTGTTTAACTCTATTATTAAAGTGGTTAGGATTAGAGGATGTAACATTAGAAAAGACAAGTTAAATCTTGGCCCTTAGTGATTAGTTATAAATGGTTAGGACTAAAGAATATATATGAGAGTACCTATAAATAGACTCTTTCTTATAATGCCCAAACAACTCACGAAGCATATTTTGGGTTGTTCCAACTCTTATGCACAGTTAATTTCATTTTATAAATATCATAAAATGGTTAGGCCTAAAGAGTAAATATGAGAGTACCTATAAATAGACTCTTTCTTATAATGCCCAAACAACTCACGAAGCATATTTTGGGTTGTTCCAACTCTTATGCATAGTTAATTTCATTTTATAAATATCATAATTTTAAAAAAAAAATCATTTGAATGGTTAGATTTTAATGTACATGTGTAATAGGAATCTCATGTGATACTTATAAAGAGGTCTACTTAATTATACTCTCAGCCAAAACAAGGGTTGGTGTTGGTTGAAAGCAAGCACATGTTTGTTATTCGTTGAAAGCAATGACATGTTTTTTTTTGGAAGACTCAATAACTGCACAAGTGATTACTGAAGGCAAGACAAAGGAAACACGCACCACCCATGCCAACCACACATGCAGCCCAAATAAGCTTCACCCAAGAGCCTCTCAAAATAGGTACTAACCGTTTTAGACATTATAGAATTTATAAAGGATAACATGCTCGGATACTAATCCAATGTGGGACTAAACACCCAAAGGGGTTTATTTTTTTGGTAGACTCAATAACAATGACACGTGTTTTTGGGGTGAGATTGAGAATATTTGAGAGTAGGCTAGTTTCTGCTTATAAATGTTAGGATTTTGAGTCTAAATCTGATGGAGCTCCCATCAAAGTATTTTGTATTCTGAAGTTGCTCCTCCTATTCCATTATAATTTGTAGATGGGATGTAGTTTTTCTTAAAAATAAAAACTAAGGTTATATTGTTAAACCACAATAGTTAATAAATTTTAACTATAGTCAATACAATTTAAAAGAGACACGTGTTGACATGTGGTGACATGTGGGTGCGATTGAGCTCTGCCGGAGGTCAAGACTGTGATCCGATCTCTCGGTGAGGTGTACCCTCTCATCTTTTCGTAAGTGATGTGCACTTACACTTAGATATCACTCACAGTTGTGCAGAAGTTGTCTGATTTTGTTGGTTGTATGTGGTGCCAACATGCTTCTTTTTAATTGTAGTTAAGAGACATTAATCCCTGGGTTAAATCTAATCCCTTAGATTTAAAAATAAATAGAAAGGCTATCCATCTGTATGGAAAATAAGACACGTGTCATGACAAATCTAACCCTAGACCAGGGTTACTAAGTTCGCTACATGCTATAGCAAATTGAAAACCAAGTGAATCTGAACTGGTTCGTGGTTCGGTTCGGACCGGTTCGTGAAACTGAGCGATGCAGAATTTGGTTTCAAAACAATCTTAGTTTGTCATTTTTTTTTAATTTAAATTGATTGATATTTTTTTTTAGGTTTGACAAATTTATACTTTGAATTCACAAACCGTTCATAAAATAACATTTTGTATTATTTTTCAAATAATTAATTGTAATATATTGTGTACATATTTAAAAATTATATATTTTTATAATATAATATAAATTATATTTTGTTTTACATGCTTAAGTAGCAAACTAAGCTAGCAAACCAAGCTAAAGAACCTAAACAAACTGAAAAAAGAATTATCTCATCTTACTCCTAGTGAACTGGGTTCACTTTAAAGTGACAAATTACGAACTGCAAACCCGAATTTAACCGCCGAACCATAACATTGCCCTAGACTGTCTGGAGTCACACGATGTTCTGTACCACAAAAAAAAAAAAAAAAAACCAACTTTTAAGGGGTCGGTGAGGGCTCTATTGGGAAATTGTCCTTAGTCCTTGAATGACTATAAATTAGATTAATGGAGGTGGGTGGCAAATGGGGTTGCAATAAACTACAAAAGGAAAGTCGGGTGGGGAGAAGAATATAGATGCGAGACACGCAGAACCAGCCAACCAATTGATGGGTCCCTTCGGAGAAAGTTGAACCTAAATGGAGTAACATCATCTGATGTATAACCTGATGTATAACTTTAAAGTGACGTGTTTTGATGTATAGCCAACCAATTGATGGGTCCCTTGGGTTAAGTTAAGCATTTTCCTTTACCCTATGTTTGGTTGCGGAGAAAATAAACAAAAACATAGAAAAAAAAAAAGAAAATTGGACAAAATACAGGTACAAAATGTATTAGAAATCCAATTTTTTTTTTCTTTTCCATGTTTACACATATTTTCTCGGCAACCAAACACAGCATTTCGGTGTGTTCATTACAAGGGATTGTGTGGAAAAGTGGGTGAGTTTTCTCTATATTCAGTTTGAAAGATTTTGAGGAAAAGTGGAACCTCACTTTTATATTCAGTTCAGTATTTTCTCTCACTTTCACCCAAATTATAATCCTTCAAAATGAAGGAATTGTGAAAGAAAAGTAGTAAAAACTTTAATATTCCAAATCTATCCTTTTTGTATGGTTATATTCCTAAAAAGAGGAAGGGGTAATTTTGAAAAAAATTATATTTTTTCCTAATATTTCTCTCAAACCAAATACACAAAAGAAATTAGACAACTCTTTTAGTTTACTTTACTTCATTTTCTTTTCTCTCACCCATTTACCTCTTAACCGAACACACCCTTAAGAAAAAAAGGCAAAATAGTTGAAAAGTCCGACTCAATTTTGAAGCCGGCCTGGCCTACCTATGTCTCCATTGGCTTGTTTAATGTCGGCCCATTAATTAAACATGTTGGCCCCATTGGTGTGTAGTACACGGTACACCACACCTTTCACAAGGGATCAAGTGCTAATAGGATGTGATGGTTGAAATATCTACTCATTCTTTTTTAAACACAACTAGTGCACGTGCTATGCACGTGAAAGAGAGGGGAAGGAGAGAGAGAGACTAGGAAGGACTCTAATGTAGGCATTTGAAAAAATAATTAAGGAATATATTGGATGTAGAAACTTGAGAGACATTTTAGATATCCTCTATCTGAATAGATGTTTCTATGAAAAAAATTGTGAGAGACATATTGATTATAGAAATATATGTAACGCAGAGACATTTTGAGACACAAAAGGTTATAGGGAGGGCGGAGCCTTGGCAAGACGTTCTTCATTCAGAGCGTTTTGCCAAGAGAGCGAGCAGTCCAATTATGCCACTGAGGTCACCATATATCCCTTTTAACACTCCTTAACTATGGTTAAGATTCACCCATATCTAAAGTTCACCCACTTATCATTGGTTTTTAGAAAAAAAACATGAAAAATACTTAAACCTAGGAGTTATTGAATTTTAATCAGGGTTTAAAAAATTAATATTTTTTTTAAAAAAACCAAGGATAAGTGGGTAAACATTATGGGTGGGTGAATGTTAACCACAGTTGGAGTCCCATTACGCCCTTGAGGTTGCCATATATCTCTTTTGACACTACTTAACTAAGGTTAATATTCACCCACCCAAGGGTTCACCCATCTATCCTTGGTTTTTTGGAAAAAAATCTAACTCTAGGAGTTAGTGAATTTTAATCAGAATTTAAAAAAAGTAATATTTTTTTTCTAAAAACCAAGAATAAGTAGGTGAACCCTATGGATTCCATCTCTCTTTTGACACCCCTTAATTGTGGTCAATATTCACCTACCCTTAGAGTTCACCCACCCGTAGGGTTCATCCACTTATCCTTGGTTTTTAGAAAATTTTTAAATCTCGATTAAAATTCACTAACTCATAAGGTTAAATTTTCCTAAAAACCAAGGATAGATGGGTGACCCTAGGCGTGGGTGAGTCTTAACCACAATTAAGAGTGTATAACAGTATTAATTTCAAGTCTACTATAGATGAGTAAGGGGTAATATGAAAATTAAGCAAACATTCAATGAAATTTTGTCTTTTATACATGATTATGCTCAGGGTAATTTAAGAATTTAGACGAACGGAAGGAAACATTCTCATTATGAAAATGTAACTTAAGGGACATTTTTGGAATTAAAACGAATATCAATCAACATTTTGGACAGAGGAATCCTCTTTATATTAGTAGAGATTATGCTAAGGGTAATTTAGGAATTTAAAAGAACATAAGGAAGCATTCTCATTATGAAAACGTAAGTCAAGGGGTATTTTTGAAATTAATACAAAATATCAATCAACGTTTTAAACAAAGGAATCCTCTTTATATTTATATTAGTAGAGAAGTAACTCAAACACTCTATATACATAACATGCACACACACCGGGGCCCAACCCACACACACCTAGCCACAAGTGCATCCACATACCCTCTCTAAAAAAGAGGGGTGTGGAGCTTTAAATATCTACTCATTCACTAGTCTAGAACAGATACTAACAGGGTTGCGGCCTAATCATATATCTTGAACAAAAAAATTGTTGTGATTGAGCCTAGTTATAATATGGACTCATGCTTTTATTCCAATCCTTGGCTTTGCTATGGTAAGCATGGGCTTGGATTAGGGTTAGACAGGTAGGGGTGGTATCGAGCCGAGCTGAGCCGAGCCGAGCCAAGCCAAGTTGTGGGATGTTCAAGCTTGTTTATTAAATAAACGAGCTCAAAAATCAAGCTTGAGCTTGACTTGTTTATTAAATAAACAAGCTCCAACTTTAACACATGAGCTTCAGCCGAGCTCAAGCAATTCGCAAGCAACTTGATTCTTTATATATAAGGTTTAAATTTTACTTTATTATCCACATATAAGTAAATTAAAGTGTTACTAAATATTTTAGGAAAAGTTTATAATTGTATAAATGATATTCTTATTATGTAAAATATATTATATATTATTAATATTTACTAGTTAGTATATAGTAAATATACTTAATTTTAGAATTTAAATGAAGTAAGTATATTTAGATATTTTAGTAGGTTAATTATATATATAATCGAGCCAAGCTTTTAACCAAACGAGCTCGAAAATCAAGCTTGAGCTTGACTTGTTTACTAAATAAATGAACGAGCTCGAACTCTTAACGAGTCGAGCTTAAGCTATTTGCGAGCACCTTTGTTTGATAACCACTCCTAATGACCAGGCTATTGATATGTAATGTCCAAGCTAAACAAGCAAAGATTCGACCCTAAAGCAAGATGGGCAGGATGATCAAATGAGTGCCACCCAACCTGTGTACAAAGCTGAAGTTTTATTTTATTTTTATTTTTTCTAATTGCCCCTCAAGCTTAGGGTTGTTCCCCAAATATCAAAGTTTTAAAAATCATTCTCTAAAGATGGTTATGCATATGCAGCAAATAATAATTTTTGGACCATTCTAATTCCAACCATTTATGAAAAAGAAAAACCAGAGGATAGAGAGAGTGACGTTTTGACTGGGACACTCGAGCTATGACAAGGTGTATTTTGCTCATACCATAACAAGCAATATCGTGAGAGATCGCCATTAGCAAATTTGCTTTAAACTATAGAGTTAGAGCTTGGAATGAAAAGAACATCTTTAATAGAAGAAAACCCTCCCATTTTTTTTTTTTAAATTTCTTGCATATTTTCAAAAAAGAATTAATTAAAATCTTGCATGTATAATTAATTTAAGAAAAATACACAATTATTGTATGTATGATTTCAACCTTAAATTGCATGCTATATGCTTTTTCGGTTTTTTTTTTTAATAATGGTTTACGGTGTAATTCTTTCGGTTAAAACGCCGTGCGACTCGGAGGAAATTGGGTCAAAATTGGTTGATACTTCATGTTGATATAAGTTACTTTTGAAGGTTGAAGATAATAGGTCGTTACATCTATGGATAAAAGGATTGACATGTCTTGATCCTATGCGCAAAAGCTTCATTTAAACTCAGGATTTTGCGTTTTTTAAAATATTTTTTTAGGAACCCTCCTATCAAAACCATCCTAAACACCCATATAATCATTAATCAAAAGGAACAATAGAGGTGAAACAAAAATGGAATATATTTTTTTAGGTTAGGGTACATGTAAATCAATCATGTATTTTGCTTGAAAAATGAGTGAGGAGCTTCATGGGAGGAGAATATGAGAGGAGTGAGGAGCTTCACGTGAGCTTCATTTGCGTCGGAAACTTTTCTTAGACCAAGCACGTTAAAGGTCCTGCCTCTCATGCATGTGCATAAACCCTCTTTCAATCTTCCTTTATTAAAACTAAAAGAAACTCTTCTTTTAAGTGTTAATAGTAGTGGGGTATTTAAGATTTTTCATAAACTAAATTATGTGAAAATACTCATAAGCCTCTTTAGGGAATATGCTTTGGGGCTACCGAGGCAAACTGTTGAGTACTTGTGCGATTCACCTAGTTGGAGGTAGGCCTTACTAGGGAGGTATTCAAGCTGAGCTGGCTCGTCGGCTCTCTCGTTCAAGATGAGGGGTGTATTCAAGTCGAGCTCAAAAATCAAGGCTTGAAGCTCGGCTTGAACAAAATAGGCAAGCTCGAGCTTGATAGATAAAAAAAATTACTAATACTAATATTATTATTATTATTGAGTCGAGCATTGAGCTTAGCTGATTCAAATATTCAAGCAAATGAAGGCTCGGCTTGGCTTAGTTGAGCCAAAAAAATTCAGCTTGAACTTATCTTGATTTATAGGGCTGTCATTGGACTCGGTTGGGTCCGGACCAGATTTGGCCCGATTAATAACTGGGCAGACCCAGTTAATGACCCCAAGAGTAAAAATGATTGATTTTAATAATTAATGATCCCAAGAATAAAAATGAGTTGATTTTAATACAATAATAATAAATACCCGGCCTATTGAAACCCCTAGTCCTGTATCTTTTGCACAAAGGATCCCTCTGCATAAGGGAGCATCTGATATCCACATCTGAGGGTGACTTCAAGTGTGTTATAGTGTCTGAGAGAACAAAATCCCACACAATACTTTGGGAACTCATCATGACATCAAGAGTCTATTATCCATAATTCTATATACAACCGGGTTCCATGGGGTCAGACATATCGATCTTCATCTTCAGAGGGTTAAGAGAGACTTGCATGTCAACCTCTTGCATGTCAACCCTTAGGTTGTGTTCGGTTGGCTAGAAAGCAAGGTAAAGTGAAAGAAAGTGAGGTTTTTTCACTTTTTTGATGTTGGGTTTATAAGAAATGGTTATTTTCTCAAGAAAATTATAAGAAAATCAACTCAAATTTCTGGCACTTTCTTGTAAAATTTTCTCTCCAAATCAATGATTATTACAAGAGAGAAAGTAAAACACTTGGTTCAAGAATAATACAAATTTATCATTTTATCCATAAATATAATGATTACCCAATCACTTTCTTCTAAAATTTTATCCATAAATTTTCTAAAATAAAAAAAGAAAGTCACTTTCTTTTCTTTTCTTTTCTTTTTCTTTTCTTTTACTTTTTTTCTTTTCTCTCATCCACTTTCTTGGCAACCCAACATAACCTTAAAGACCCACCTCCCTTTCTTTTTTGAGAGGGTTGTGTGGGAGTTGTGACCTTTTGTCACCTTAGTATGTGTGTGAGTTGTGACAATGTGTGTGTTTTTGTATCATAAAAAATAAAATAATTTTTTTAAAAAAAACCAGAAACAAAATCAAAACAAAACAAAACAGGTAGGGGATAACTTGGCTAACATTGCCAAACAATTTATGAGGCTCAATTTTGATTTTGGGTTTTCCAAAGGGATATGTGGTTGCAGTGCAGGAGGATGGGCGTGCTGCCTTGGAATTTGGGTAGCCGCTGCGCTGCTAAGGTCTTTCTTTATAAAAATAAAATAAAATTGTACTAAATGAACTGGGTCGACTTTATGGCCTTTTGGGCACCGACCTACTTTAAGCTGGGCTCGAACTACATAAGAGTCCATAGGTTGAGTTGCAGCAAGCAAGCAAGATATGATTTCAAGTATATTCCAAAACCCATGGGCATATATTAAATACATGCACTATGAGAAAATGGGCCGGTCAATGCCCTCACTCCTCAGGAAGGCTGTAAACTGATCAGTTTCGGATCAGATTTGCCTATATTTGATTCCGATCCTAGATCCGTCGGATTAAGAATTACCCAGTCCTAATCCAAATCTGGTTGAATTAATATTAATACCTTTAAAATTAATGTTTTAATTAATTTTTTTTAAAAATTGTGAGTAGTATTGTAATATATTTACCTGGACTTACCTAGTGTGGCGGGTTGTGGGCTCACGTCACACCCTCAAAAAAAAAAAAAACTCTCCAAAAAAATATTTGCAATGCTATATATATAATGTAATCTAATCGAATTTTAATCGGATCAAATCGCTATAAATTTGAAATTCAGTCCGATTATAATCGGATTCAATATCTCAGGTTTGTATCGGATCCGACGAATCTATAATCGAATCAGGATCCCATCTAATCGGATCGTGATCCGATCCATTGACAGCTTGTCAGGAATTGTGAAGGCATGTCCCTCATTAGGCTGATGTCCGGGGTTGGTTAGGAAAACTCCCAATAGAATGTGTTGAGCACACTCATTCCTATTCCCCTAATCCTAACAGCTAACTGTAGTAGATAAGCTATCACTAAACCTAGTGAGGGAAATACTCTAGCTTGTGACCAAGGGATGTGGACATTTACAAGGTTGAAATGGTAATTTTAATATGAAATAGGCCAGTGAAGATATCTTTTCCTTAATTTTTATCGCAGTAAAGTATAATGATAGTCATATAATATGGATAAAGATTAACTCAGTTCATTGATGAACTTTAAGAACTCATTCACACCTTGCATTTGTGACCTGACCAGTAACAAATCCATGTAGTTATTCTATATAAATTTCTTCATCTAGATCACCATTAGAGAGAACCCTCTTGCATCCTTATGGTAAATCAATCTCTAGCTACATGTTAATATATTAACATTTTAAAAACCAAGTCACTTGAGCATTCGATTTTAAATCATTAGGTATCATCACAAGCAAGTAACCACTGTTGAGAGTCAATCTTGAATTTAAGTTAAAGTGAGAGCATCATTGCCAACAACTCATAGTTCATCATTTGTGGGGTCAAAACTTATTCTAAAGTTGATTTCTAGAGAGAATTTTGCTTAATTAATTTCCCATTAAGTGGAGTTCTAATCCAACCAGGATAGAAGTAGGAAACTGATGTGATTAACTCCAGTACTACTTCAACATAATTATTCATTGGGAATGGATCGGGGAATCATCACGGAAAACTCATAATCATCATTCAGCTTACTAATTTATATAGTTGTTTTAAAAATGATTTTGCTATTTAATTTATAATAATAATAAAAAAATTAGTTAGATGATATACTTTAGCATACCATTGTTTGTCTCTGTTGTCTCATGTGTATATAAGAGAGAAGAATAAAATTCCTAATAGAAAAGAAGAGAAACACATTCAACTCTCTCAAGGGTTTGTTTCTCCATCTTCTTCCTCCATCTTTTTTTGGTGTCATTTCTTTGGTCTGTAGCAAAACCACATGGTATCAGAGCTTGGATTGTAGGGTTTTTCTGTGTTTCCTTCTCTTCCTAATTTCGTTTGATTTTATTGTTGAGGTTTTGTAAACCCTAAATCGTCCTGTTGGAATTTCTGTTTTAATCCCTTTATGCACATAGAATGAAGGGACCACGTTTTCCAATGGGCTGATTTGAATTACCTATTAGTGGTGTATCATGAGTAGGTTGATGTGTAATAATTGTTGGATATTTTAAAGGAAAATAAACCATGAGTTTTTGTTTTGAAAACAAAGTGTGTTTTTGAAAGTTGCTTTTTCAAAGCAAAAGTTTAGTCCCACAGTGGAAAACTACCAATACTTTGACAAGTATATATAAGATAGTGTTGGAAGAAGGTTTGGGCCTTCAAGGGGCATTCAAATTTGTTACTCATACTCACTATGCTAAATGTCAAATCATTATGCTAAACCACACACACGCGCGCGTGCCGAGTCGAGTCGGTCGGGCGGCCGGGCCGGGTTGGGTTTGGTTATAAGATCTAAATGATTATTTTTTAATCATTTTTTGTTTAAACGTTTTTTAAAACCAAAACAGTTTTAAATTTAAATCATAACTGTTTTATGACTGTTGGGTTAATTTATGATTGTTGGGTTAGTTAATGACTGTTGGGCTTTTTTCAAACCTTTGTGACTTTCCGAAAAGGTGCCTTTAACTCTTTAAATAAGAATAATTTCCTTTCACAACTTACTTAGTTTTTTACTCCATATATCTGAGCAAATTCTGTAATTTCTGTGTTCTGGAACAGACTTAGTACAACAAACTAATTATGTAAAACAACATCCAAAGCAGTGTCCGTTGTATCCTAGAACTGGTTTGTTGTACCCTTTTGCTGACTCTGTTGTGGGGGCGAATACAGTTTAAAGAAAGTATAGCCTACGCCTCGGATTTACTTGCTGTATTTATGTGATTTCTGAAACCATTTCTCCAACAATTTTAAACTGTATTCCATGGCAACCAGAAATCAAGTACAGCCTCATCCGAATCTTCCAAGGCTTGAAAACTTCGATGGAGCACACTTCAAATGATGGCAACAGAAGATTCACTTCTACCTTACTTCACTAAATGTTGTCTCTGTTCTCACTACAGTTTGTCCTACCACAACTGATGATTCCACCATTGAAGATATCCGGAAGAAGCAGAAGTGGAAAACAGACAATTATGCATGTCGTGGTCACATCCTCAATTACTTGGCTGATTCTCTGTTCGATGTGTACCAGTATACAAAGACTGCAAAAGAACTTTGGGAGGCCCTGGAAAAGAAATAAAATATTAAGGATGAAGGATATCGATCCTATCTTGTAAGTCAATTTTTAAATTATAAGATGACTGATAGAAAACCCATTCTTGAACAGGTTCATGAGTTCCAGGTTATCATAAATAACCTCATTGCAGAAGGAGCCATCTTCAAGGAATTCTTTCTTGTGAAAGCAGTAATTGCAAAACTACCACTTTCATGGAAAGAATACCGGAAAACCCTTAAACATACTAAGGAAGAGGATGATCTCCTCAAGCATCTTCGAATTGAGGAAGAGTCAAGGTTGAGGGATAAACTAGAGGAACAAACTGAATTGGTCTCCAAAGCGAACCTGGTTGAGAATGAAGAACCTGATAAGAAGAAGCAGAAATTCAAATACTCCTTCCAACAAAAAGACAAGAAAGACAAGAAGAAGAACACTAAGGACAAGAAACCCAAGAAGGGGGCTTGCTACCATTGTGGGAAGCCTGGACACTTCAAAAGGGATTGCCGACATTTCAAGTAAAGTCAAGCAAATGTAGTTGAAGAAAAATTTGCTGCAATGTTTTATGAAGTGAACCTTTTAGGAGAGGAAAGGGAATGATGGTTTGACACAGGTGCAACTAGACATGTGTGCAAAAACCAATCCATGTTTTCTTCCTATGAAAAGGTAATATAAGAAAATCAAGTTCTCTATATGGAAAATTCTTCTACGGCAAAGATTGAAGTACATGGGAAGGTGGAAATGGACTTCACTTCTAGAAAGACAGTTACTCTTAATAATGTCTTACATATACCCGAAGTCAGGAAGAATCTTGTGTCAGTAAGCCTGTTAGTAAAGCATGGCTTTAAGTTAGTGTTTGAGTCTGATAAATGTATTTTGTCTAGAAAAGAGAAATTTGTTGGTAAAGGCTATGCCTTGGGAGGATTGTTCAAAGTCAGTATTGGCTATGATGAAATGAATGAAATTTCTGATTCTGATTATATGGTTGATTTTTTTAATTTATGGCATGCTAGATTAGGACACATAAATTTTAGATATATGAAATCTATGTCAAAATTAAACTTGATTCGTTCACTTGAAAACTCAAATGTTGACAAATGTGAAATATGTACTAAGACTAAATTAACTAGAAAATCATTTAAGAATGTAGCAAGAAAATCTAATGTTTTAGAATTAATACATTCTGATTTATGTGATTTCTCTAAAATTACTATAAGAGGAGGAAAAAGATATTTTATAACATTTATTGATGATTTTTCTAGATTCACTCAAGTATATTTAATACAAAATAAAAGTGAAGCTTTAGATAAGTTTAAAACTTTTAAAGCATAAGTAGAAAATTAATTAGATATTAAAATAAAAGGATTAAGATCCGATAGGGGAGGAGAATATATTTCTAATGAATTTAATGCTTTTTATGAAAGCCAATGTATTAGACATGAATTTACAGCCCCTTATACTCCTCAACAAAATGGTATTGCAGAAAGAAAAAATAAAACTATAGTTGAAATGATAAATACTATGTTATGCAATTCAAATCTTGATTTAGATTTATGGGGTGAAGCAATTTTAACTGCTGTCCATGTACTAAACAGAATTCCAAATAAGAATTTGGATAAACCCCATTTGAAATGATGATGGGAAGAGCACCTAGTCTACCCTATTTTAAAGTGTGGGGGGTGTAGAGCATTAGTAAGATTGCCAAATCCTAAAAGGCCAAAGCTTGGTCTAAGGGCCATTGAATGTGTATTCATTGGATATGGACAAAATAGCATAACATATAGATTTATGGTTATTAAAAATAATCAAGTAATAAATAAATATTCTATCATTGAATCTAGAGATGCTGTTTTTTATGAAACTTCATTTATAACAAAACTAAGTCAAGAAAATTCTAATCTTAGTATAAATAGAAATGTAACAGAAATTTCAAAAATTCCAATTATGGAAAATACTCAAAATGAAGAAATTGCAGAACTAGCACAAGATCAAGATCAAAATCTTAATAAAATCCCAGAACTTAGAAGAAGTAAAAGGGCTAGAAAAGAAACTAATTTAGGAAATGATTATTTTCTATACTTAGTAGAAGGGGACCGAAATGATTTTGTTCATGAATTTCTATATTGTCTAAACATAGATAGTGATCTATTAACATTTTAAGAAGCTATTAATTCAAGAGATGTAGATTTTTGGAAGGAAGCTATAAATGATGAAATGGACTCATTAATGGCAAATCAAACTTGGAAACTTGTAACTTTACCTAAAGGATCTAAAACCATAGGTAATAAATGGATATTCAAGAGAAAATTAAGAGCCGACGGTTCTATTGAAAAATTTAAAGTAAGATTAGTTGCTAAAGGATATAGACAAAATGAATGAATAGATTTCTTTGATACTTTTGCACCTGTAGCACGTCTTATTACAATAAGATGTTTAATAGCTTTAGCTTCAATTCATAAATTAATAATTCATCAAATGGATGTAAAAACAGCTTTTTTAAATGGAAATTTAGAAGAAGAAATATATATGGATCAACCTGAAGGTTTTGTTTTACCAGGAAATGAAAACAAAGTACGTAAATTAACTAAATCTTTGTATGGTTTAAAACAAGCTCCTAAACAATGACACACTAAATTTGATGAAGTTATTTTAAACTTTGGATTTAAAGTAAATGAATCTGATAAATGTGTTTATAGTAAATTCCATAATAACAACGAAATTATAATATGCTTATATGTGGATGATTTGTTATTATTTGGAACTAATATTAATGTGATAGAAGAGACAAAAAATTTCTTGAAATCTGCATTTGATATGAAAGATATGGGATTAGCAGATCTTATCTTAGGAATTAAGATAATAAGAACTGAAAATGAAATAATAATGTCTCAATCACATTATTTTGAAAAGATTCTTAAAAAGTATAACTACTTTGATATGGATTTAGCATCTACACCTTATGATACAAATGTAAAGCTAATTAAAAATGAAGGAAGATGTATCTCTCAACTTAAATATGCAAATCAAATAGGAAGTCTTATGTATGCAATGCATTGTACTAGACCTGATATAGCATATGCTGTTGGAAAATTGAGTAGATTCACATCTAATCCTGGATATATGCATTAGAATGCACTAACTCGTATTGTTAGATATTTAAAGTATTCAACGAATTATGCTTTACATTTTTCTGGTTTTCCAAATGTACTAGAAGGTTATTGTGATGCTAGTTGGAATTCTAATGATTTTAAATCCACAAGTGGGTGGATATTCACTATAGATGGAGCCGCGATCTCATGGGGATCAAAGAAGCAAACTTGCTTAACTCATTCCACAATGGAATCTGAATTTGTTGCACTAGCGGCTTGCAGCAAGGAAGCAGAGTGGCTAAGGAATTTAATGTTAGAAATTCCATTAATGGTAAAACCATTGCCACCGGTTTCTATACACTGTGATAGTAAAGCCACACTATCAAAGGCCTATTATAAAACATATAATGGAAAATCTAGACATATTGGTCTAAGGCATAGCTATGTAAGAGAATTACTCAAAAATGGAGTAATCTCTGTTTTAAGTATCAGGTCTTTACAAAACCTGGCGGATCAGTTTACTAAAGGCCTGGGTCGAAATTGTGTATACAAGACATCGAGAGAAATGGGTTTGAAATCCATTAACTCATAGGAATCACTTATAGTAGAAACTCAACCTAATATTTATTAGGTTAAATGGGAAAAACAAGCTATAAATATGTGATTGAAAGTGTATTAATATATACTTTAGAACTGTAATAACAAAAGAGAGGTTGAGAAATGACTCTTAATAGGTCTATAACTAAGTGTTGAAGTATACCATTTACAGTTACACTTTTAATAGATCTACCTATGTAGGTGTGAAAGTTTGGCCGCTTCTAAAGTGAGAAACAACTTTCTCATTAAACACTCACAGAAAACAGGATTATAGCATAGGGCCATAAAAGTGCTAACGTAAATGAACACTAGAACTTTTGAGAAAAAGTATGTGTATACATAGTCCGGTTCACCATTAAGTGTAAGCAGTTCAAGACTAAGGTCACTGAAAACACTGGTGGATTTTGACTCTGTAAACTTAGGTGATGGTTAAAGTCCAGAAGACACCATTCACTGAAATATGACTTCTCCTAGTTTGCTCAGAAATTTCTTTTTTATTTTATTTTATTTAAAATAGTGGGAGATTATTGGATATTTTAAAGGAAAATAAACCATAAGTTTTTGTTTTGAAAACAAAGTGTGTTTTTGAAAGTTGCTTTTTCAAAGCAAAAGTTTAGTCCCACATTGGAAAACTACTAATACTTTGGCAAGTATATATAAGATAGTGTTGGAAGAAGGCTTGGGCCTTCAAGGGGCATTCAAATTTGTTACCCACACCCACTATGCTAAATGTCAAATCATTATGCTAAACCACACACACGCGCACGCGCGTGTGCCGTGCCGTGCCGAGCCGAGTCGGTCGGGTGGGCGAGCCGGGCCGAGCTGGGTTGGGTTGGGTTGGCTTATAAGATCTAAATGATTATTTTTTAATCACTTTTTGTTTAAACGTTTTTTAAAACCAAAACAGTTTTAAATTTAAATCATAACTGTTTTATGACTGTTGGGTTAGTTTATGACTGTTGGGCTTTTTTCAAACCTTTGTGACTTTCCGAAAAGGTGCCTTTAACTCTTTAAATAAGAATAATTTCCTTTCACAACTTACTTAGTTTTTTACTCCCTATATCTGAGCAAATTCTGTAGTTTCTGTGTTCTGGAACAGACTTAGTACAACAAACTAATTCTGTAAAACAGCATCCAAAGCATTATCCGTTGTATCCTGGAACTGGTTCGTTGTACCCTTTTACTGACTCTGTTGTGGGGGCGAATACAGTTTAAAGAAAATATAGCCTACGCCTCGGATTTGTTTGCTGTATTTTTATGATTTCTGAAACCATTTCTCCAACAATAATTGCAATCGTGTGTTAAGGAGAAAGGTTGCAATCGTGTGTTAAGGAGGAAGTTGGTGTTGCAAGTTTTTTTTTTTTTCCGTTGTATCGAGCTATTTCAGGTGAGTATCTGACCTTGATATTACTTTTCATTCTAGTTGTGAATTCAAGGGGCTAGTAAGTGTTGTTGGGTTGGTTTATATTGAGTTTTTTTGTTGAAATATGACCTCTAGTGAGAGTTTTGAAGTTGATATAGGTTCAAATACTAATATTGGATTGAATGTGCCTTCATTTGGGCATGTCGACACTCATAATTCCGTGTTAGTTTCACAAAAGTTGAATGGTAACAATTATCTTCTTTGGTCTCCAACCGTAAAGTTGTATTTAATGGGTCATAGATGGTGGTCTTATACTGATGGAACGATTGAAAAACCCAATACAAAAGATCCCAATGCAGAAGATCCAAATACAGAAATCCCAACTATGAAAAGAAATTGTTAGAGTGGAGATGAAATGACTCCCTTATTATGTCATGGTTGTTGAACACAATTGAAGCCTCTATTGCTACGGAATTTTTTTTTATCATCTTCCAAGGAAATCTGGGATCACCTAACTTCCATGTACTCTCGTGGGATTAATATGGCTAAAATCTTTCAACTTGAAATGGACATTAAGCGTCTACAACAAGGGGAGTTGTCTTTCTCCAACTACTTTAATAAGCTGAAACACCTATGGGATGAACTGAATCACTACTATCGTATTGCCAATTGTACATGTCATTGTACTTGTGGAGTTAAGAAAAGTGAGGAGGACTATATTAATAGGCAGCAATTGTTTCAATTGTTGGTAGGTCTTAGGTCAGAATTTGAGCTCATTAAAGTTCAGTTGCTGTCAAATGAAAGCATTAAAAGTCCTAGTGCTGCCATGCATTTTCTCTTGAATGAAGAAGAACGACAAAAGACTTTTCTTCATCAATCTCCTTTGGAAACCTCCACATTCCCTTCTGCTATGAAAGTAGAGGGCCCAAGAGGAGGACGTGGTCATGGTTATGGTCATAGTCGTAGCCGTGGACGAGGTCACAATCTTGATAGTCGCAGAGAAGATGTAAAGAGGTGTGATCACTGTAAGTGTATTGGTCATACTAAAGATTATTGTTGGGACCTACTGCCATTTCTATGGATCAAATCTCTACTCATGACACAACCACTCCATCTCACAATGTCCAACTCACAGAGGAGCAATTCCAACATTTGTTTAAGGATACTGTCGGGCCATCTATGGATCCTATGCCTAGCTTGTCAGCCTTCCATGCCTCTTCCTCTCCCTGGGTTATTGATATCAGTGCTACTAACCACATGATTGGTGAACGTTTTTTATTCTCTAAATTTATACATCATAAATTTGGTCATAAAGTTCGTATTACAGATGACACAACCAAAGAAGTATCGGGTAGTGGTACTATTTATCTTTCTAATTCCTTATCATTGTCATCTACCTTGTTCATCCCTAGCTTTCGCACCAACTTGTTATATGTGAGTAGTTTAACCAAATCTTTAAATTGTAGTGTCGCTTTTTTTCTTTCCTTTTGCATTTTTCAGGACTTGAATACAGGGAAGACGATTAGTGAGGGTCATGAATTAGGAGGACTGTATTTTTTGGCCCCAAAATGCCACATGCTAGGGCGTACCCATCTTTTAAACTTCAACATAATCTTCTATTATGGCATTTTCGGCATGGGCATGCTCCCCTTTCTATTTTGAAGTGTCTTGTTGAGTTTTCTTCTCTCAGCTCACCTCTTACTTACTTGTAAACTCTGTAAGCAGACTCATGTTGTTTAATCCTTCTAGCTTATCTAAAAGCCTAGGTTTGTTTGATCTTGTGCACTCTGATATTTGGGGACTGTCTCCAGTTACTAGGAGGAATGGATTTAGATATTTTGTGTTGTTTGTTGATGATTTCTCTCGTATGTGTTGGGTTTATCTACTTAAAAGTCGGTCTGATGTGTTTCATGCATTTATTCAGTTTTCTACTATGATCCAAAATCAGTATAACAAGTCCATCAAGTGTCTACGTTCTGATAATGCAAAAGAGTATCTATCTATTAGTTTCAAATCTTACTTGCAGGACCATGATATTATTTATCAGACTTTATGTACGTATACTCTACAACAAAATGGTGTTGCCGAACGAAAAAATTGTCACCTCTTTGACGTCACTTGCTCACTTCTTCAGGGTATGAATGTGCTCAAATTTTATTGGTTTGATGCTCTTTTGATGTCACATTATCTCATTAATTGTATTCTTTCTCGTGTGCTTAATGGTCGTTGTCCCTTCTCTCTTTTGGCTCCTGGTACCGAGATGTTTCATCTTCCTCTTCATGTATTTGGTTGTCACATTTGTCTATAAAATTGATCCCGGTCGAACCAAACTTGATAACCGCTCCCTCAAATGTATATTTTTGGGTTACTCTCTCACCTAAAAGGGCTACATTTATTTTCAGCCTAGCACCGGTCGCACTTATGTATCCAAGGATGTCTCCTTTCATGAATCATCATCTTTCTATTCTACCATGGTTGGGCCCGTGTCTTAGGGGGAGGGTGATCCTGATGTTCACGAGAGCGAGACACACTCCCTTCCAATCTGGGTAGAATCCCTTCCAATCCAATCAAAATTCTTGCTTCTTAGGGACAATACTGATATACTTCAAGATAATTGTGTACCAACAGAGGAGGCGGCTAAATATGGTACTAAGAGAATTAGGGTGTACATGAGGGGACCAAGAAATATAGTCATGAGAATTGACCCACACCATGATGCTTCTATGGACTCAGGTAACCCTAGTTCTTCATGTTCACCTTCCAATCTTGATATTCTCATTACCATAAGGAAAAGTCAACGCATTAAATATCCTATTGAGTGATATGTGTCTTATCATGCTCTATCTCCCAAGTTTAAGGCCTTTACTTCATCAACTTCATCAATTTCATCCATTTCAACTTCATCATGTGTGAAGAGTGCTCTTGCTGATCCAAAGTGGAGAAAGGCTATGGAACAAGAGATGGTTGCCTTGGATCAGAATGAGACCTAGGAGCTCGTTCATCTTCCAATTGGAGCAAAAGTTATTGGTTGAAAATGGATTTACACAGTCAAAATGAGACCCGATAGAACAGTGGAGAGATATAAAGCTAGGTTGGTTGCGCAATGCTTTACTAAAACTAAAGGAATTTATTATGAAGAGACATTTGCCCCAGTTGCAAAAATGAAATTTGTATGGCTCCTTTTGTCAATTGCTGCCAACAAGGATTGGCCTCTACACCAGCTTGATATTAATAATGCCTTTCTCAATGAGGATCTTCAAGAAGTTGTTTACATGTCTCCCCCTAAATTTTTATGTAAGGGGAGGAAGGGAAGGTGTGCAAACTTCAAAAGTCAATCTATGGTCTAAAACAATCTCTGAAGGCTTGGTTTGAAAAATTCAGTAGAGCTCTTGTTGATCTTTGATTCAAGAGAGTGGCTTCAGATTACTCTGTCTTTATTAGAAAAGGAGAAAAGGGGATAACTATTTTGTTGGTATACATTGAATGATACCATTATCAGAGGTAGTGATCGAGAATCAATGGCTAGTGTCAAGGAACAACTAAATACTAAGTTTGAAGTGAGGGACTTAGGGGAGTTGAGATACTTCCTTGGCATTGAAGTGATCTAAAAAGGGGTTATATATTTCTCAACGGAATTATATCATAGACCTTCTTAAAGAAACAGGGAAATTAGGAGCAAAGCCAGCCATATCTCCTATGGAAGTGAATTACAAGGTTGACTTAAGCAGTGGTGAACTTCTCACAGACTCAGAGTTGTATAGAAGATTAGTTGGGAAACTGATTTATTTTACGATGACGAGGCCTGATATCACATTTGTTGTAGGGGTTGTAAGTCAATTTATGCATGAGCCCAAGAAACCTCATCCTGAGTTGGTTTATCGGATTCTCAGGTACCTCAAGTCATCACCTGGTAAGGGATTCTGTTTGCTAAGAACACAGACGTTGTAGGTTATTTTGATGCAGATTTGGTAGGCTCCACAAACGATATATGCATTACCATAGGGTATTGCATTATGGTTGGTGGAAATCTAGTGACATGGAAGAGTAAGAAACAAACTGTTATCACAAGGTCTAGTACAGAAGGTGAGTATAGGGCCATGGCCCAAACTACTTGTGAGCTAGTTTGGTTGAAGGCATTCATGGAAGAATTGGGGTTTAAAAATTTTGACACCTATAAAAATGTTTTATGACAACCAAGCAGCCATACACATAGCATCTAATCTCACATTTCATGAGCGTACAAAATATATTGAAGTTGATTGCCACTTTGTGAGAGAGAAGGTTGTGTCGAAGCAGATTTGCACTCCTTTTGTAAAATCTGAAGATCAACTTGCCGAAATTCTCACTAAATATCCTTGAGTAACACTCAGATTCAGAATATTTTAGGCAAGATGAGAATGATTGATATATATACTTCATCTTGAGGGAGAGTGTTAGATGATATACTTTAGCATATCATTGTTTGTCTCTATTGTCTCATGTGTATATAAGAGAGAAAAATAAAATTCCTTATAGAAAAGAAGAGAAAAACGTTCAACTCTCTCAAGGGTTTGTTTCTCCATCTTCTTCCTCCATCGTTTTTTGGTATCATCTCTTTGGTCTGTAGCAAAACCACAACATTTTAAAAAACCAAATCGCTTGAGCATTCGATTTCAAATCATTAGGCGTATCATCACAAGCAAGTAACCATTGTTGAGAGTCGATCTTGAATTTAAGTTAAAGTGAGAGCATCATTGCCAACAACTCATAGTTCATCATTTGTGGGGTCAAAAATTATTCTAAAGTTGATTTCTAGAGAGAATTTTGCTTAATTAATTTCCCATTAAGTGGAGTTCTAATCCAACCAAGATAGAAATAGGAAACTGATGTGATTAACTCCAGTACTACTTCAACATAATTACTCATTGGGAATGGATCGGGGAATCATCGAGGACAACTCATAACCATTATTCAGCATACTAATTTATATAGTTTTTTTAAATGAAAAATGATTTTGCTATTGAATTAAAAAAAAAAAAACTTAATTTAGTTAAATTCAGTCTCTTTTGTTTATTAGAGTTGTGACTGAATTGTAGTTCCAGATTTTTGTTGCACCAAACACCCATCATATGCTCCTTTACATTTCCATAGAAGAATTTGGAAATGTTCATCTTTAAATTCAGATAGAACTTGCGGTAGCATCGGTCATAGGCAGAATATTCATTCAAATGACCTACATTTGAGCAAGGGATTTCACTCCTCATTCAAATCCAAGGATATCCCCAACCTGAATAACGCCAAATTCAAATATCCAATTTATGTATTTCTTAATAAGAAATAAATAAAAACATGAGTCAATCACACCACAGTACTTGTAATCAAGTCTCAATTTAGTTCATAAAATAAATGAATTCACTGTATCTAATTGGAAGTGACATTATTAGCATTTAGAAGGTGGTTTGTGATTTTCTTTTCTTATTTATTTTATCTTTTTTTCCTAGAAGGTGAAGAAATATTGGCAAGAGTGATATTATTGATTGAACTAGATCTATGAGGGTTTTCTATCTTCTTTCATCAAAATCAATTTGTTGTTGTGTTTAATGACAAAAAATAATGTAATTTTTTTAAAAAAAAATCTTATACTTAGATTTTATCAATTTTAATAAGGATAAATTTTATTTTTCATCCCATATTCTTTAATTTAAATAAGAGGTTCGATTCGATTGCCTAATTAAGAACGCTAACATGTACATCGAACTTGAAATTTAGCATCTAAATTTAGAACTTATGTTTTAACAATGGGGTTGCTGCTTGCATTATGAGGGTCATTGCAACTTGCCATCTTGTCATCCTATGCCTCACACATAAGGATGGCAACGGGCCAGGCTAATCGGATAACCCACCCTGCCTTGCCCTGCCCCTATTGGGACGGATTTCAAGGTAAGGGCGGGTTTGGAAAATTGATGTTAAACCCGAGTCAGGTTCGGGCCGGGGATAGGTTTAGGCCACCCCGCTCCAGCACATTTATAATGTCAAATAACTATTTTACCCTTACTTTAACACTAAAATTGCATGATTTTTAGTTGATATAGTATGAAATGTAGCCAGACCCGCCCCATCTAGTGCTTAACAGGACGGAGCAGGACGGGATTAAGAACTGTTTTAAAAAATCTGAAGAGACCCGCCCCGGGTTTGGGACTGATTTGATGTAGGAGTTTTCCCTTAGTGGCGGGGTCAGGATGGGGGCGCCCCGGCCCAAACCTGCTCGTTGCCATCCCTACTCATACATCTTATTCCAAAAGATTACATTGAATAGAGATTAAGACATTGAAGAGGGACTTGGAACCAGGTCCTTGGAGGGGTCTCAAACATTTATCTTTTGTGGATTTAAAATCCTAAATGACCTTATAAACTCCATCTAGCTTTCCCCTACAGAACCTTCTAATATGCTTCGACCTAAACTTATTTTTTTCTTTTACATAGAAGGGAACTGTGGAAGAGAGATTAAGAAAATTAATTTGGAGACAAATGATGGGGCTTATCAAAGGGAGGAATCTCTAGTCATAATCTATTCTTCCCCCACAGCAAAACACCTTTTAAAGCTCACCATCTCCACTTCAATCCACAAATTTCCACCATTCATGTACTAAGATAAGAGACATTTAAAAAGAGTACACGCACTATGATTATATCTTGTGTTTTATATAGGATTTGGCCTCCTTTAGGCATGCTCGTGCTTGGCCCGCATGCCTTTTGAGCCTTTCTTAAAGCACAAAAAGAGGATTAAAGACTAAGCAGACTCTACAAGTGAAACCCTTTTTGTCATTCCTTCAGAAGGCAGGTTTACCGACTCCATGACCACTGTGTAAAAGCCTATGACCCTCTATGTCATCTGCAAGATAGAGTCATATCCATGTCCCATAGTTGGAAATTATCCAGTAGTCAACAAGCCATCATATTAAAATGTATCACAGGTTCACGCATAGTTGATCCCACAATCCTCATTGTTTGAACAGTGTTGATTTAAAAAATCACAATGAATCTCATTTAGTAGTATTTATATAAAGGAGAAAGCATTTTAGTTTTGGCAAGAATATAAGAATAAAGAGAAGAAAATTCAGTAGAATCAGTCATTATTAGGTGATATTTCTTGATGTACAACTGTTGGCTGGTAAATTTTGGAACGTTTAGATTAAAAAAAATACCACTAAAGGAACAAGTAGCATATTTCTATGTTACCTAACTTTTAACGAGTACAACTTTACGCACAGTTATCAGAATGAGTATTATTATATATTGTTGATACATGCGTCTGATATAGATTCATTGGACTCCAGAGTCGCTGCAAAAAGAGGTCGTTTCGAGGGTCAAATTTAGTAAAAAAAACCCTTGACTAAGAGTTTAGCAAGTGTTTAAGTCCATTTATTTTTTGCTATTTTTGGAAACATACTATTTAACTGTCTTCTTTTAAGAGTTGGAGTTCAATTAGGACTTGGTATGTATTTAAGATTTTGTGATTAATTTTGTTAGCTTTTTTTATGAGATTAACTATCAACTGGAGCAACCCAAAAAGTGCCTTGGGATGGGGCATTTTTTGGAAAAATGGCAGTGTTGAAACACACCCTTCTTTATGTTCATAATTACCAAACTAACACTGCCCAAGGCAATTTTTTGGGTTGCTCAACCGGAGCTCCTGTTCATAGTTATTCTCTTTTTTTATCAATAGAATTTTGTTTTCTTTGGAGTATTTTTTTCTATTTTTCTTGAATTTCAAATTTGGTTCTTATAGAGAGACGGCGATATCTCCTTTCATGTTTTACGCTTCAGTTTGCCTCATCTCTCTCTCTGGATACTCATAAAGGGGGTAGACCCTCTTCATAGAAGGCCCCAAACTAGAGCTAAGAAATCTAATACAACAGTAGATGTAGTGGGTAGAGGGCCATCCTCCCTTTTTCTTAATTGCAGTATCCCATCCTTTCATTATGCCATCCTTGCTTTAAACAACCCTCATTTTTTAAAACTTTTGGAACACTGCTTTTGCTCTACGTTTGATAACAAACAATGTGGAGAATTACATATACAGGCCACTAAAATGACATCCATCTATATATGAATAATCTACAAAACACCCTATTCTTTTTTTTTTGTTAGTGGTTTAGGCGGTGCTGAAACTAAAGAACTCCAAGTGTTCTTATAGACAATAATGACCTAATATGCAACTCTATTACATACCGATTAAGGGTTATCCATCGATTGTATATCGGACGGATCGATATCATCTCGTAATCATCTAGTAAGTGAGCTTGACATCAGATAACATCCCTTTATCAAACAACTGATCTAATACTCCAAATGTAGCTAATTACACACTTAAGAGAGAATTTCTAATGATTTTTCTTCCTAGTATGAGAGGAGGATTTGTTTGGTAGTTGCTTACGGAATGCTGGCTACACTCTCCCCTTTTTTGCAAGAAGACAGGATTTTGTGCAAGCAGTTGTGTACCCTGTAACAAAATCCTTATCTTCTTGCACCAGAAATGAGAGAGTGCAATATAGGAGAGTGGGCTAAGCAAAATACTAACAATATTATATAGGTACTACTACTAGTATGGACTCACAAGTCACAAGTAGTGATATGATTGGACCATGAGACAAGGCTCGTGGGCTTTAGCTTTTGGTTTTTTCTTTATTGTATTTGTATGGAAAGCAAGATGAAAAGCAACGGCCAAGAAAGAAGCTAGCTCTCTCGTGACATCTCTCTCCTCTCCAAATAGAGAAATAAAGGAGAGAAAGAAAGATTAAATAAATGAAATAAGGTGAAACCAAAAGCAAAAGGAAAGAGAGGCTGTCAATCTCTCCTTCCTTCCTTTTATAAACAAAGGCAAACGCACCCCAAACTCAAAACCAGACACTCCTGAGAAACACAAGTTCTCAAAGAGAGAAAGAAAGAAAGAAACAAGAAGAAGGCCATGAAAGGAAGAGAAGGCAAAGGGGTTCCTCCAACAGACCTCTTAGTCTGTTTCCCTACTCGAGCCCATCTAACCCTTATGCCCAAGCCAATTTGCAGCCCGGCTCGAGCCACAGAGCCAACCAAGCGCCGCCACCACCACCACCACCACCACCACCAACCCACCAGGTTTAGCAACAGAGGTGGCCAAGCTAGCCCTCTCTTATGGGCCAAAACCAAGCCAATGGGCTCGGATATATCCGAACCCACATCCCCAAAAGTCACTTGTGCTGGCCAGATCAAAGTCAAACACAAGCCTAGTTCCTGCAAGAACTGGCAGTCAGTGATGGAAGAAATTGAGAAGCTTCACAAGAACAAAAAACACAAGAAACACAATTGGGTCGAAGCACTTGGGTTCAAGAAGGATATTATGCAGTTCTTGACTTGTTTAAGGAGCCTTAGATTTCGTTGCTTTGGTTCTTTTCCTGGATCTGACATTACTTCTGATGACGAGGAAGATGAAGAAGAGGAAGAAGATCTAGAAGAGAAAGATCACCAAGTGGGTATGGAGGGTAGTGATGGGAGTACTGGTCCTTCAAGAACTGTGTTTTCTAAGTGGTTCATGGTATTACAGGAAAATCAGAACAATGGGTTCAGTAAAGAAGATAGACAATTAGAGAAAGATGAGTCTTGTGATGATGAAGGAATATCAGTTATTGCTCCTTCTGTTCCTCCTTCCAATGCTCTCTTGCTCATGCGTTGTAGGTCTGCTCCTGCAAAAAGCTGGTTGCAAGAGAAAGAAGAAGAAGAAGAAGATGAGGAAGAAGAAGAAGAAGAAGAAGAAGAAAATAAAGCAAAGTTGGTGTTAGAAGAAGAGAAGAAGAAGAAAGAGAGCCTGTTGGTGATGAACTGTGCTCCTGATTTCTTCAAAGTTTCTTCAGATATTGCAAAGGAGACTTGGGTCGTTGGAGGAGTGAGAGATCCATTATCAAGGAGTCGAAGCTGGAAGAGATGATGATCATGGTGCATTTTGATTATTTTTTCTTTCTTTCCTTTTTTTTCAAAAAAAAATTCATGCTTTTCTATTTCTTCCATGAATATTGTTGTTCTTGATGTTCTTCATTGAAATTTCCCTGGTGGGTATGTTTTAGCTTATCTCGTTGCTGTATTTGATTTGATTGAAATTGTGTTAGATTTCTTGTACAGATAGAGAGTTTGCTGGCAATGGCATGTACATTTTCTGATTAATAAATTTCTTTGTTGTCTCTTGTACTTGTATCCTTTATTGGGTTTTTTCCTTTTTTGTTTGGTAGTCGAATATGGGTACGCCACAACCCTGTTATCTTTGGTTAGGGGTTAGAGGGCTGAGTCTCACGGAATGAAACTTGATCACCTCACCTTCGGGATAAGTAAAACTTAGCAATGGTCTTTTTAACTTTTTTTATTTTTATTTCTTTTTGGTTCGGATATCATTTACTTACGGGTCACCTCACATTCGGGTTAGCTTGAGGATCGAAGCTCTTGAGACTAATCGCTCGGTGGGATTAGATCCCAAGACCTCTCACTGGAGTAAGGCCACACTTCACAAGCAAGAGGCGGGGTGTAATGGTTTTTTAAACTTAAGGCTACAAATGATCAATAATATTCGACACATCAAGAAAATGTTAATGTTAGATACAAACATTTCTCAATCTCCTGTTCTCACTACCTCCCCTACCCATCCTACCAATCCCGGAGTGTGTCGCCAGAAACGGATCCGAGTTCTTCGTCACCGTTGGAGCTTAACTGAAGAATTTCTCCATTCAACTGCAACTTCAGATGTGGGGCCCTTGGCTCCCAATGTTATTCAACGCCAACAGGTGCGTCTTCTAGTCTCCACTCACTCTGTTATGGCATCTCCCGACACATCTTTTCACCATACTGTGTCGACCTTTGCTACTGATGAATACTCTAAATAGGTTTTGGTGGCTGTACTTGAAATAGTCCCACGGTTGCCATGAAAATCTTTAAGTTGAAATTTTCAAGGGTTGGGTCGACCTTAAGGACTTGTTGTCCCTTCATCGACCCGACATTATTTGACTTATGGAAACTAAACATTCATCTTCTCCGTGGGCTTAATCTTTCTCCTTGGTCTCATCATATCAGTGTTAATCCTGTAGGTCAAGGGGGAGGTCTATGGCTCCAGTGGTCGTATTCTGTCTCTTTGACCCCTCTTAAGATAACTGATCATTTTATATCAGCTCGTTGTGAGGACCATTACCTATCTTACTCTTTCCTCCTATTGGGAGTTTACGTGCATCCTGCTCCTATTTCTAAATGGACCATCTGGGAGGAAATTCGGTCCAGTATCTCCTCTTGGCAAATACCTATATTCTCTGTATGGGTGATTTCAATCCGATTCTAACCTCCGAGGAGAAACTGGGGAGGTGACCTATTCCATTTTGGTGATTCATCGCTTCAGTCAGTGCCTGAATTCTTGTCATCTCCTGGATCTTGGCTACCAGGGTTTTTCATATACCTGGACCAATAACTAGCAAGGGCTTGTCAATATCAAAGAATGTTTGGATCGGTGTCTGGCTACTCCTGACTGGCATATTTTCTATTCGAAGGTGATAGTCCATCACCTCCCTTTTGGTGGTTCGGACCATTGCCCCCTATTACTTGATTCATCTCCTATGGCCTGGCGTGACCCTCGTCCTTTTCGATTCGAATCTATGTGGATTGTGGACAAACAAACACACACTTCTGTTTGGGCCAACTCCATCCGCGGTTCTCCAATGTTCTCCCTTTGGCAGCATCTTCTCCAGCTCTCTAGTGCATTATGGCATTGGAATCACCATGACTTTGGCAATCTCCAGGTTAAGATCAAAGAAACTCGTGAAGCTTTAGTACTTTCCCTTCAATTTGGTCCTAATACTCCTTCCCCTAGAGAAGTTGAATCTAAGAAAACCAACTGGATAGTTGGCTCCATCGAGAAGAACTCCATTGGGATAAAAAAATCTTGTATTCAATGGCTTCATGAAGGCGATCGTAATACCCATTTTTTTCACGCTTCGACAATTCGTCGCTGTATCAACAATCATATTTTTCATCTCATTGGCCCCAATGGGGAACAACTTTCTAGTGAGTCCCAAATTCAACAAGAGATCATCTCTTTTTTTACTCACTTATACACCGCAACGCCATCCCACTCTTCTCAATAGTATTTCCAAGTCATTATCCCCTAAAGCCAAAGATTTCCTGGATGCCCCTTTCCATGAGGATGAAATTCTTCAAGCAATTTCAATTTGGCAAATCCAAAGCTCCTGGACCTAATGGTTTTCTGCTCATTTTTTCCAACAATACTGGTCAATTCTGGGACCGGACCTTGTTAAGGACGCCTTGGACTGCTTATCCAAGGGCTATCTTTTAAAGGCGATCAATCAGAATCTTATTACATTAGTGCCCAAAATGTCCCATCCTATCGGGATTGATCAATTCCAACCAATTAGTCTCTATACTGTGCTCTACAAGGTCATTGCTAAGGTTCTTGCTAATCGTCTCCGGAATGTATTAAGTGATCTTATCTCTCTTGAATAGAGTGCTTTTATTGGCTCATGAGGTTTTGCATTATCTCCATCATACAACCAAAGGCAAAAGTAAATTTATGGGAATCAAACTGGATACAAACAAGGCTTATGATAGAGTTGAGTGGCTTTTCCTTCTTCAAATGTTAACTGGAATGGGCTTTAGTCCTCATTGGCTCCAACTAATTTCTCAATGTATTTCCACTGTCTTATACCAAATTCTCATTATTGGTGGTATTTACGGTCTCATTCACCCAAGTCTCGGGGGCTTCGACAAGGGGATCCGCTTTCTCCATATTTGTTTTTCACTATGTGAAAGCTTTGTCGAGTTACCTCCATACCCAGGAGCAAGGTGGTCTCCTTCACGGTAAAAGAGTAGCCTGGGGGGCTCCTTCCCTCACTCATTTATTATATGCTGATGATTGCTTTATTTTCTCTACGACTTCCATATACGATGTGTTGAATCTTAAAACTGCCAGCTTGCAGGTTTGTTGTGATTCATCGGGTCAACGTCTCAACTACAAGAAATCTTCTGCTTTCTTTAACAAGAACACCTCCCATCATTATACTCGAGTCCTTTCCTACCTTCTTCAAATCCTGATCTCTGCCCAATCAGAGCGTTATTTGGGCCTTCCTACTCATCTATATCGCTCCAAAACGGAGAGTTTTCGTTACTTAAAAGAGCATTTGCCGCCAAGGTTTCGGGTTGACAATCTCTCTTCTCTCGGTCTAGCCAAACTACTTTAATAAAATTCATTACCTCCACTATTCCAAACTATTTAATGTCTTGTTTTAAACTTCCAAAATCATTTTGCACCTCAATGGATACATCCAACAAGACTTTTGGTGGGACTCTTTCATTTGATGGGTCAGTTGGGATCGCCTTTGTTCATCCAAATTTTTGGGTGCTTTAAGCTTTCGTACATAAAATGGTTTATATGAATCACGCCCTTCTTGCTAAGCAGCTATGGCGGTTGTTTCAATCTAAGTTTTCCAATCACCATTCTTTGTGGTTTAAAGTGGCGAAAGCAAAATACTTTCCTCATACGGACATCCGATATGTTCGTTTATCACCTTCCGCTTCTTGGTGATGGAAGAGTCTTCTGTCTAGTCATTCCCTTTCTAGGCGGTCTTACATGGACTTTGGGTACTGGGGATGCTGTCAACATTTGGACTGCCCACTGGGCACCTGGTTTAGACCTCCCCACTTTATTACAATTTTGTTACCCTACTTGTCCCATCACCCAAGTTACTGATTTGATCCTCCCCGTCCACTCTTAGAATATTGTAGACCACTCTTGGAATACTCCAGTCCTATCTTCGATATTCCCTCCACATATTGCTTCTCAAATCTCCGATATTCCTTTATCACTCCACACAACCTCAGATACGCCTCTTTGGTGTTGGGATAAAAATGGTATATTTATGGTTCGGTCGACATATCACCGACTCTTGTCTACCCATAGGAGGGAGCCTTCGCCTTCTAACATAAGCCCAACTTCACAGGCCTTTTGGAAATGGTTGTGGCATAGTCTCCTTCCACCCAAAATTAAACTCTTCATGTGGCGAGCCTTTCTAAATTCATTTCTGGTCTGTGAGAATCTAATTTCCTAAGGTCTCCAATTAGACCCAATTTGTCCCCCGTGTCGGAATGCCCAAGAATCTCAATGGCATCTCTTCGCCCAATGTCCCATCACGGCTCGACTTTGGTTTGGTTCCTCTCTTTCCCTCTGCACCCTTGACCTTCCCTTTCTCTCTATTCACGACTGGTTATTACATTGGTTCTCTATTACTCCAACCATAGTCGATTTTATTGCAAATCACGGGTTTTAATTATGGGCATATTTCATGTGGTACATCTGGAAAGTTCGGAATGGTCTTGTTTTTAACTATCATTCCTTCCTCATCACATCTTATGGGTCAGGTATCCTTTCAATATTCTCAATTGCAGGCTATGTTAATAGATGATAGTTCAGTCCAACTCCCTCAGTCAGCAGCTATTCAGCCTCCCCGAAACCAGTTGGCCTGAGAATGCCTTGACCGAGGCTTTCTGCAATATCTCTCAAGCCCCACCATTGTCGGAGGATACCCACTTAGTATTCTCCTCGTAGATGGCGCAATGAATGCTCCTCTTCATTGTATTGCTACGGGTTGTTTTGGTATTACTTCTTAGCACATACATATTGGTTCTGCTACTCAATGCGCAACTGGTTCTAATGCTCTTTTGGCTGAAATTTTGGCTATCCGGTTGGGTATCATAATGGGTTTTCACTGGAAGCTCTGCAAAGTGGAAATTTTGTCAGATGCAAAAGTTCTGGTCAATGCGGTAGCCCAGGGGCATACGGACATTCAACTTATTAGTAGTTTTTTGAATGACATCCATCAACTTATCACTGTATTTTTGTCACAAGGCCCCCACTTCTCTTTGGTTATCTGTTATATTCCTCGTAGGTATATTGTGCAGGCTCATAGTTTGGCCTAAACTTCGACCAAGTCTAGTAGGCTGGGTCTTTCTATTGTAAAATCAAAATTTATAATTTAAATGCTAGATTACCAAAGAAAAAAACGTCATTTAACAACTTCTCTAGTTTTTTTTTTTTTTTTTTGCTGCGGTTATTCATTTAACTACGTTAGTAGGTTAGAATGTACAGAGGTTAGCTTGGGTAGTGGAACTCTTACAACTCCTACCTTGGGGGATTAGAATGTTATTGGCCGCTATAGCCTTGACTATTATTACTTAATTTTGTTCCGTTTGGGATATACATGCTGCCACTTGCTACCACTGACACAAGCCAACCGTATCTTTATTGGCTGCATTTACCTCTTTTTTTCATTCATTAAAAATATCAAATAAAGCCATTAAATATGAGGATCTACGGATCTCATTAGCCAATCGTTATGGACCAACATGGAGTAATCTTACCTTTTTTTCTTTTGTAAGTATCCCTTTCTTTTTTTCTCCCCTCCATATAGTGTAGAGCAGCAAATTCACCTGTTTTATCATCTAGTGGGCATGGCAAAGTTTATTGTGGGGCGAGCTACCCTCCAAGCGAGGCTTAGGTGCCAAGTTGGCAATGGCATATCCATGGATCCCTTCCAAAGTAGGGTTTCGGGCTCTTGATCTAAAACTGAATTTTTGCAATTGGCTCACAGTGGCAGAATTTATTATCGATAGCTCGAAAGAGTGGAATATCCATCGGCTTTCTCAGGGTTTTCCCTTGGAGGTAGTGGATCATATTTCCGACATTCAAATTAGTCAAGCAGGAGCGACGGACAAGAGAATTTGGCATTTCCAAAAAAAAAAGACGGGTTACCATCTCTTGAAAGGTCTCTCTCCATCTGAGAGATTAGCTTGACCTTCGACGTCTTCAGTTCTGCCGTCATCTAGTTGGAAAGCAATTTGGAATCTTAGCCTTGCCCCCAAGATTTCTTGGATCCTTTGGAGGTGCATGCATCGCGCTATTGAGGTCTAAGAGCTTCATAGGAGAAAGATCCCGTATGACAATGGTTGTCCGCTCTGTGGTTGTGCAAAGGAATCTGTTTCGCATATGCTTTTAGATTGTGATCATGCTCGGTGTATATGGTTGGGGTTCCGCACAAGAGCCGGATTGGGTGGAGATTTTGGGGAGTGGTGGTCTTCTTGGGTTGGTAGCTCTCTTTCGGAAGAGAGGAAGGTTTGATGCTCAATCTTATAGCATCCACAACAACATGGAGTATTTGGAAAGCTAGGAACTCTAAGCCTTTTCTAAGGGGTTCCCGTGAAACCTCTTCGCTCTATTCATCAAGCGGATTGTCTTGCATTCGAGTCTTCTAAGGGTCTTCTCTTGAGAAGTGGGGTTGAGGCTTCTTGATCGAACCCTCCCTCTTGGCACCGTCCTCGTTTTCCTTGGATTCATTTCAATGTGGATGGATTCTCGGCAGATGGTGATAGGGTGGTAGGTATTTTCCGTATTGCTCGCGATTCTAGGGGTTGTATTTTGGGTGGTTTTGCACAGGCTCTGCGTGGTGGCTCTCATATCATCGTTGAAGCGGTTGTTGTCTGTAGTGCATTGAACATTGTAAAATCCTTGGGTTGGCAGAAGGTGTTGGTGCTAACTAATGCCCCTGATTTGGTGGACTCTATTGCTGGTTTAGACTGTGCGGTTCATTGAGAGGTTCAGGTTGTGGTAGGCGACATCCGAGTAGTCTTAGCACAGGAATATGAGTTTCGCATTCTCCTGTAGCGCCCCGGAACTTTTGTCAATGTATTGGAACTCGTGTCAAGGCTTTAAGCCTTTATGATCTTCCATTTTTATGAAATGAGAATTTTGAAATATTTTGTAGTCTTAATTAAGTATTAAGAGGACGTATTGTAGTATTAAAAGGTCTTAGGAATGTTCTTGGATGAAAAAAGTAAGAATTTCGAAGTCAGATATGCTGCAAATCTGAGTTTCAGAAATCGATTTCCAATCAGTTCAGCTTTAGGGACAAATTGGTCTATGAATAAAGAATAATTGGAAGATTCTAAAATGCCAGAATTGTTCCTCTTTAAATGATGAATCTAATGCAAGTTGAATCGTCAAAATCCGACGAACGAGTCAAAAGATATAGCCGAAATACCAAAGTGGAAAAAAAAATGAGAGAAAACAACAAAATCTGGGAGTGCAATCGATCGCAGGTCAGGTGCGATCGATCACATGCAAGCAAAATGGGTCTCAAAGCTTCTAGACCATATGCGGTAGATAGAATGTCATGTGCGACAGATCGCAGGGATTTGCGATCGATCGCAAGGGTGTACAATCGATCGCATGTAGGGGAAAATCAGACTAAAGTGTTTGGGTTCATGTGCGACAGATCACATCTATGTGCGATTGATCGCACTGATCCACGATCGATCGCAGTTAAGTGTGCGATTGATCACACGCGATAGCTGATTCTGAAATTGAGGGTTTTAAAACCCTTGGCTCTTTAGTGGGATCCCATTTGGGGATTTCTTAGACCTAAGGAAGAGGAAGAGGAAGAGGAGAAGAGGGGATTTGGAGAATCCAAAGAGGGTTTTTTGGGATTGAGATCTAGGAGCTCAAGCTTGAAGAATTCCAAGTTAGAATCATCCTCCATCAAGCTTGAAGGTTCCCAATCAAGGGTTTTCTTACAAGATCAAGCTTTGGTCTCAAGGTTAGTACACCCTCCTAGATAGCTTAGTAATAATCTAGATTTCCTTGATTTTATTGATTTTGTATGTTCTCCTTCTTGAAATGTAGCATGTTCCCTAAAATGTGAAGATTTAAGAGTTAATAGAAATGGATGTGTGGAATGTGGATAGTTGTGACGATTGGATGCCGTTGGGATGTGATGAATGGGTGTGATGGAAAATGTTGGAAGGGCAATGTACTCATAATGAACGCACCAATGATGTTTAATGAATGTGAACAATGAAAACACGCATTAAGAAACTCGAAGAAAACTTGAATGATAGGTGTTTGATGAAATACGTGTGTGAAATGCTATGTGTGGAAGCTTAAATCAAGGCTATGAATGTTTTGCTTAGGAGTCTTTCCAAATGATGGGGGGTTTTAATAGCATGCTCTATATGTTAAATCAAGCCGATCACATGTTAATAGAATGGATAAAATGCCACATGATATTCTGTATGTATTCATGTCATTATAATTACCACAACTTGATGCGCACAACACGCATGCATGTATGAATTGAGGTTTCCTCATAAGTGCTAAGAAGTGAACAACTAAGTGTGATTGTAAAGAAAAATAAGTGAGAACTCATACGCATAATTACGGTAGAATGTCAAGGAGATTGGAAGCCCAAGGGTGTACGGGTACTAATCTCTTGCTTACAAGAAAATGGAACATCAAGGAGGTTGGTAGCCCTAGTTAAGGGTGCTAACCTCTTGTTCACAAGTGTATTGGATTGTCAAGGATATTGGTAGCCTAGGATTGTGCGGGTACTAATCTCTTGCTCACAAGAATACCTCACAAGTATAGTAGATTGTCAAGGAGATTGGTAGCCTAGGGTTGTGCGGGTGCTAACCTCTTGCTCACAAGAAATCTCACAAGGCTCACAAGAACCTACAAGAAACTCACAAGATCTTATAAGCTCCCAAGCACTCGTAAGAAATCTCATAAGATTCATAAGCTTAGAAGAACTAGTAAGAAGTCAAAATGAAGTATGAACTGTATTCTCCTAATTAACTGCTTATAACGTTGTGCTTGTTATTACTACTATTAGCTAGGAGCTTGTACTCACTGAGTATTCCATACTCAGCCGTACGTTTATGTCTGCAGGTACTGTGGATGCCTTCGACCCTGAGCCTTGGGTTGAGGAAGAGTATGTCGAGGAGAGGGAGCCACCTATCCCGATGCAGTCGCAAGCGAATAGAGATCTCAACTTGTGGCCATACTTAGACTACTGTTGAGAGGAGGGTATGCGAGCGTTTTCTTTTGTATTTTGATAGGTGGGCATGTCCACCTTTACCTTTATGATTATGTTTTGTATATGTAAACTTGGAATACCGACTACCTTGTTATGGAAAGAAAAGGTTGGGTGACGTTTTGCATGGCTTTAGCTTCCACACTCTATATCATGTCTTTTCTATACTATGTTATGCCTTGTTTATTTCAGGATGGTTTGTCAAGTTAAGTATAGTCACACCTAAAGTATCCCTAAACTCGTAGGGGGTATTTTGGAGCGCGACAGCACTCTGAGATCTGCCAATGTCTACGCTCACCGCCTAGCGGCTTTTGGTTCCATCCTTAGGGCTCGCAGCTTCTTTGATTTGGTTAATCTCCATCCCAATTTTGGCTCAATATGGGACTGCCCAACCTTAGCTTCTGTTCCTAGTTGAGGGTTTTGGATTTCTCTCATCCAAAAAAGAAAAAAATTATTTAGTGGTGCATGCCACTAGATCACAATTGTGCTACATTTACTAATAGTTCGGTTTTAAAAAAAAATATTTTGCATCGGATATCATTTACCTAAGTTAGTATGGCCAGTGGTTAGTTTAGGGATTGAAGCTCTTGCAGCCTCATCAACTAGGGGGGATTGGATCCCTAGACCTCCCTCAACAGAGAGGACACACCCCACCACTGGCGCAAGAGGTGGGGTGTTTGCATTTGGTTAAGGTCGAGCTTCAATATGTATAGAATAAACTCAACGAAGTCCGGATCCTATCCAGCACCCCTTTAATCCTTAGGGTTTTTTTTCTTCCAGAAAACAAGATTAAATATATTAACCTTAAGGAGCAGTGAATCTTAACCACAAATAAAAGGAATTAAAAAAGACACGTGTTGGTTAGTGGGTGCGATTGGGCTCTTCCAAGTTGAATCTCAATTGGATATTATTATCCCAACTCCAACCTGACAAGCTGAACCGACTCGATTATATTGGCTTGGATAAGGCAAACATAAACCTAATCAGACAAGCAACAACTGAACCCCAACCTAGTGACCAAAAAACAAAAAAAGCTGAACCCCTACCCACCCTTTTTTTTTTTTTTTTTTATTGGTCCAACCTACCCACCTAAGTCTAGCCCGTTAACAAGAAGTAAGAGTTATTGTTTATCGGGCCGCGAGCCAAACATAAACCCATTCCAATTATAATTGGATTTGAAAACCCCACTCTGATCCATGGGTCTAAAATCTCAAATATCAAGAAAAGTAGAAGTGGGCGGGGTCAAGTGATTTGGATATAAATTGCCACCCTGTAGGTGAAATGGACCGTCAGTGATTGATCCATATGGTTCAATTATATTGGTGGGCCATCTACTGCAGTGCTCCAGTCCTGGGACATAAATTAAACCAAACAAATAACAGTCACCATTCACGAGCATACAGAGAGAAATGAAGTGAGTAAATCACAAATTGAGAAATGCTGGCCCAAGTGGCAGATTTCCAAGCTCTTACGGTAGTAGCAACTATTGTTGCTATTTTTATTTGTTACCTTTTCTCCCTTTTGAAAATTTTGTTTTTAACCCAGTTATTGCCCTCAGCGTGAGAATTTTTTAAAAAATTTTGAATTATGCGATTGGGGTTGGGGCTAGCACTAGGGGTGGTTAACGAACCACAGTGCTTGCAAATTACTCGAGCTCAGCTCCTTAAAAGTTCGAGTCCGTTCGTTTATTTAGTAAAGAAGGTAAGCTTGAACATGATTTTCAAGCTCGTTTAGTTAACGAGCGAAGCTTGAACACTCCCCTACTCGGCTCGTTAAAAGCTAGGTTCTATTATATATACATATTAACCTATCAAAATATATTTATTTCATTTAAATATTAAAATTAAGTATATTTATTATATACCAGTAAAGATTAATAGTATATAATGCATTTTATATGATAAGAATACCCTTTATATAATTATAATCTTATACTAAAATTTTAGTTAACACTGTGATTTCTTTGCCTAGGATAATAAAGTGAATGTTTTACCTAATATAAATAGCTATATTCAATAAATCAAGCTGCTCATGAACTACTCGAGCTCGTTTATTCAATAAACGAGTCAAACTTGAACATGATTTTCAAGCTCGTTTAATAAATGAACAAGCTTAAACACACCACTACTAGGCTCAGCTCAAGGTTTTAAATTTCGTTGAAATTTTGCGAAATTTCGTTTTCATCCAACCACAACGACATCCATACAGAGTGGATTTCGAAAAACACGATTTTGAGCGAAATTTAGGAGATTTCGAACGAAATTTTAGAGATTTCGACCGAAATTTTAGAAATTTCGGGTCAAATGTCCGATTTTGAATATTATATTTTGGAAAAAAAAAAAAAAAAAAAAATTTATTGAAAATCCGAAATATTTTGAATTTTTATTGAAATTTTGGAAATTTATATATTAAAATTAAAATAACAATATTTATATAAATATATAAAATTTTAATAAAAATATTATTTTTTAAACATATATATAGAATAAAATATGTATAATATTTCGGAATTCGAAATTTCACCAAAATCTCACAACTTTTTAGGATTTCGGTTCAGGTTGGCTAATCGAAATCTCCGCTAATTTCAAAGTTTCAAACCTTGGCTCAGCTCAATATCACCCATAGCTTGCACTCTTTTTTTTTTTTTTGGGGGGGGGGGCAAGAGATACGTGGTTAGGCCACAACCCCGATTAGTGGTTAGTATTTTCTAAGTCATGGGCGGGTGGAGATGACACTCACACCCTCGCGGGAATGGAACACGGATCACAGGAGTGGTGACTAGCACACACTACCAATGGGCAAGCATTGCTTCCCCCTTAGCTTGCACTCCTCAATGTGTACAAAATCCCTTCTTTCGTCCAAAGGAGATCCCAATCTTTGGGTGGTGCCTTCCTCAGACAAGGCAGCTTGATCAAGAAGATACGTAGGGCAAGTCTTTAGCGGGGTGCGGAGTTGTGTACAGTAGGCCCTCTTATAATTAATATTCTATAACTTAATAATCTCTAATAATTAATAAATTTGTATGGAACCAACTTGGTTCTATAGTGCATAATTAATAATCTCTTATACTTGTTATTTAATAATTTTTTTTTAAAGTTCTAAGTATATTATTAATTATAAGAGAGGTTTTTATATTGTATTGATACATAGTTATATGAATCTTATAAACATTTTATGATTGTTTAGGTATTAGGAAGAGAAAGTGATAAAATTATTTAAGATTTTTTTGGTTATGTATAATAAATTACCATATATAGTATAAAGTTTTAGGCCCAAATGTGTTAAGTAACACATAAAATTTTATGCATTAAGTGACACAACCTTCTTCCTTTTTGTAGTTTTGATAGGTCCAGATGTCATTAGCTTGTTCAATGAGCTAGCATAAAATCTTTTATTTTTTTAAAATTTTTTGTAAATTACTAGACTTCTGCATTTGTATTTACGAGAATACAAGAAGTTTATATGGAAAATACAATACATTTTAAAATATATATATATGTAAAGAAATTTTTTTTTGGACCAATATAGTGATTCTTATATATAATATTCTGTTATAATTAATATAATTTCTTTCCACCAAGGTTATTAATTACAAGAGTCTACAGTATGACACATGTAATTGTAGAAAAATAACCAATAAAGACAGCAAACCCATAAATAAATAAATAAAATAATAATAACTACAGTAGGTCATCTTATAATTAGTATTTTATAACTTAATAATCTCGAATAATTAACAAATTTGTAAGAAACCAACTTGGTTCTATAGTGTATAATTAATAATCTCTTATACTTGCTATTTAATAATTTTTTAAGAAAGTTCTAATATATTATTAATTATAAGAGAGGTTTTTATAAATATTAATATATAGTTGTATGAATCTTATAAATACTTTATGATGGTTTAGGTATTAGGAAAAGAAATTTATATAATTATTTTAGATATTTTGGCTATGTATTATAAATTACCATATTAATATAAAGTTTTAGATATTTTAAAAAGAAAAAATTAAAAAAATTATTGTATGAGGGACTTTAAAATAATTAATAAAAGTTAAAAGGAGAATCCCACGAAAAGAGGGTTCAAAAGGAATTTTATCTCTTCCCAAAATAAATAATGTTTTTTCTTCTTTTTGGTACAAGAGAAAGCCCGACAATATCAAAAATATCATAAGTTCAAAAAGACATTAAGAAGTTTTTTATGTGTTAAGTGACACAATCTTCTTTTTTGTATTTTTGATAGGTCCAAAGGTCATTAGCTTGTTCAATAAGCTAGTACCATAAAATCTTTTGTTTTTTATTTTTTTGGAGTGCTAGCCTTATACATTTGTATCTACATGAAGCTTATATGAAAAATACAATACATTCAAAAGAAATTATGAAAAGAAAATTTTTGATGGACTAATAGGGTGATTCTTATATATAATATTCTCTTATAACTAATATAATTTTTTTCCATTAAGGTTATTAATTAAAAGAGGGTCTATTGTATGAATAGGAGCTCCGATGGAATAATCAACCGGAACAGCTCAAAATATGCTTGAGAAGGGGTATTTATATGAAAAAATAAATCATGTTAAAAAATAAGAAAATGGAAAACGGACCGCAGGGTCAGCTTAGAAGCTGACCCGTCATCTCATTGGACCACTCCCCTTTTTATCACCCATCAACTGTGGTTAAGATTCACTCACTCCTTAGGGATAAGCAATCTAACCATGGTTTTTAGGGAAATTTTTTTTATTAACTTTAATTTAGTTAAGCTTAAAATGATTGAAGGGGTGTTAAAAGGGACACAGGGACACTGCGGCTTCTCAAGACTCTAAAAAATATTTTTCCTTGTGTTCGTAATTACTAAACTACTACCGCTGGCCAAAACATCTCAACCGGAGCTCTTGTTCATAGTTAATCTCTACAAAGAAATACAGCAGATTTATGTGACTTAGCATTGTGCTTACGTCCACAGATAAGCCCCTGCAAATTCACTATATACAAAGAAGAATTGCAACAATTAGAGAAGATTTTTCCTAGGATCCCTTTAATTCCTTCCAATGTCACAGACCTCAACTTGTATCGATCTGCAGTCCTTCCTAACATCTTAGACTATACCTCACGCAGTGCCAGTGTCCTCTTTTATTCGAATCCCTGTAGAGTTCCCCCTACTGAGCACCTTAGCGATTGCTATAGGTTGGATTGGGTGTGTGTGTTTAGAGTGTGTTACATGATAACCACCTTAAACCGAAAACAAAAATGTAGTGTGGATATTATAGAAAAAAATTAATAATCTAAACTAGATCTTAACTAATTAAGCGGCAAGAAGAGAAGGAAAAAGAAAATAAAAAGCAGCAAAATTAATGACCAACTCCCCTTCATGCTTAGCTTCATAATTATCATCTTCATTGTATAAACATGCATTTACCAAGGCTTATAATATTCAGCAAAAGAAGGTCTCTACTAATAGATCTACAGATTACCATAGGTCTGATTGGATGTGTATTTAGAGTGTGTGCCAACCTCATATCCGTTCAAATGATTCGATAGGTCTCTACTAATAGATCTCAATGCCCTACCATTCAATGACTCCATGCAAACAGTTGATTTAAACTAGCTAATCTAGTTCAAACTAATTCTGTCTTGGTCATTCACAGTATCTTTTTAAAAGAATGGAATAAGAGCGACACCGACACCCACACCCACACCGACACCGACACCGACACCACTAAATGGCGGAGCACATACTGCGTGTTCAGTTGTAGTTTTCTGTTTCCCCCTTTCCACATTTACTATTCATGAAGAGCTATTGACACAATCTCTATTATCAGTGCTTCCTACTATTTTTGTGTGGGGTACTTTTCTACCTCTCATACCCCCAAAGACATGCGTCTGCTTTTGATTGGCCACTACACTTCCTCCTCCAGATATGGTGGTTGTCCGACGTGCGAAGACACTCTGATCAAGTCAGCACCTTTGAACACATGGGATATTGAGAGTAAGGTGGCTGGAAAGGGAAAAAGGCCAATCAAAGTTTGATACCTTCTTCTGTCCCCCTCCTTACCCTATAAATAGAACTTACTGTTGTAGTTGTTATTCCAACTTCTTAATTAACATAATTGGAATCTTTCCATACACGTTTGTCTACGTGGTAGGGATTATAGAGTATGTTTCAAGTTTGGATTGGGTCGACAGTCTGTGTTTCTTGTTTTGTAGGATAATGGTTTGGACAGTGAGATTGCAGCTCAGGAATCCCAGTACACATTGAAGTTTGGTCCCTCGCTCGGACTAACCGAGCTAATAGTCATGTCGAATAGTAGGATCCTATGACCGAACTGGTGGTCAGGTTCATGATAAGATCTGCTTAGTCATGCTAAAAATTAACCAAGTGTTGACATGTCGGTTACGCCTGAAGTGTGTGAACTTGATTTTTAACCTTACACCTTATTTTTTATAGTATAACCTTGTGGCCAAACAGCCCTCAAAATGTACTCACGCACAGTACTTCAAAAAAGAGCGTAACAACAGTAACAAATATCACAATTTTCTAAGATGCATATCGATAGGCATGTTCATGAAAACTACCTCTACAGAGTGATTGATTGATTGATTGGTAGTTTGGTACTGCTCCTCCATCAAAATGCACTTCACTAATGTCTTTTACACACGGCGTCACATGGTGAAACAAGGATCGGACAATGGTTAACAGGAGCAAAAAATCAAATCCAAATCTAACCATAACTAAGGCTAATACAAAGTTGAAAGTTGAAACCAACTTATATCCAAACTAGTATTTCCCATCATGAAATTTTGAACTTTTCCACCGACGACACGACAAACAAACTAAGCGCATTTTAGTAAGCCCCATTAAAGTATAACAGAAAAGCTTTATTCTTTGTCCTAATCATGATTGCCATCAGATAATTAACCCCAACAAGCATGAATATATAACAAAATATCAAATGTTTGCAGTTCATATACTACTATTATTACTAAGATTAGTTAGGGACTTATTACTTTAGTAATCACTCTTCTTTCTTAAAATAACCCGTACCAGCCATGGCCTGGCTGTGAAGCACCCAAACACCTATAATTAGTAGGCCCTTTTACCCAATGCACTTGCAATTTGCATGGATCGATTGTCAAGCTTTGTATAAGTGAAAGGTGAAGTACCCCACATAAAGAGAGAGAGATCTGTAATAAAGAAAAAAGATAGGGTTGGAACTTGGGAAAATAAAGGAATAATATTCCTTTGAGGTGCTTCTGGTTCTTCCTCTTGTAAAGTTCTGACCAAATCCTTCAAAAACATACACACACATGAACATACAATGATACAAACAAATACCCGACCCGAATATCTCCACTGCATTATGTAATTCATACATACATTAAGCACTACAAGAGAACCCCTACTAATTTTCCTCTTCTTTAGATTAATCTATAAGCTGCTCTGATTCGATCTTATCTTTAATTTCCTTCTCCTCTGACTGCAATGCTAGAAGACTTGCTAGAGGTAGAGAGATCGGCCTTTTTTTTTTTTTTCTTTTTCTTTGTGGGCTGTCTTCTTTACTAAAATGTTTCGGGTTCTGATCATTTCCGGGTCTCTGATTTCTCTGGCATGAGGTATGGGGCGGGTACTCACAAATTTTGGGTTTCCATTCCTTTTTCAAGTGCTGTAAAATTTGACTGAGCTCTCTAAGTATTCATGGTCGTTCCCGGGAATTTCTTTAACCCTTGACCCGTTTTTGTATATCTTGAAGGCTGGTACTGAGCTCACACTCTCAGATTTTGCTATGTAGGGGTGGTCTTCCACATCCACCTGAAATCACAAAATTAAAGAGATCTGAGACTTTTTCCACCTTTCTATCTTGTTCTAAATGGAGTGTCTGTGGTTGACCCATTTTTCCGACCCGATATTTTGGTTTGAACTTTGAAGCCATTGTTTGGACTTTGGAGAGTCGTTCACAATCGGGTCGGGTTACCCAGTTTTCTAAAATAACAAATTTACCCTCGTTTACCCGATTAGAAAAAAGGAAAAAATGCAAACAAACAGACCTTTAGGAAGTTGACGGATGAGTATCTCTTGCAGAGTTGCTCCATAAACTGCAACACTTGTTTGTCGCTAGGCTTTTTACAGAAAAGTACAACGGACATTCCTGTAAAGTAAAATGAACAAGGGTCTTTCTCGTCAATAACCAAAAATGCAGGCAATAGTTTTCGACCGTCCAAAGAGATTGACAGATCAAACGGTTATTTTCATTCTAACCTGTTGACTTTTTTTTATAGAAAAGTCAACATAATGGTAGGTGTATAAAATACCTGGCGATGTTACAAGCTGTCTGAAACGTTCGTTACTGGACACCACGATCACGTTAGCACCAAACTTCATTTCCTTCACGTCTTCTCCACGTTGCTTCTTGAGGTGGACCTGGGCCTCGAATAAGGCCCGGCCCACCTCCTCGTCTCCCGGCATTTCTCTTATCAACATCTCGTAATCTTGTATGGAAGCGTCCCATCTTTCCAACTAACACATAAATAATCAAAATTTAGTCTTTCTCGAGCTGGGTAATTAGAATAGTGTAACAGACCCTTAAGCGCATGTTAGTTACCTTGGCATTGCAGTCAGCCCTCCTTAGTCTGGCCTTGATGTAAGATGGGCGCACGTTAAGAGCGGTAGTGCAGTCCTCAATGGCTTTCTCGAATTGGCCTAGTTTAGATCGACAAGCGGCTCGGTTACAGAGCAAGACCGAGTTGAATGGGTCATGCTCGAGTCCCTCCCCGTATGCAAAACATGCCTCGGGGAACCTGGATTCCTTGAACAGTTCGTTCCCGCTCGATCTAGCAGACGCCACTGCTCGAGTTCTCCTCACCACCGCACTCACCTCCTTGTTGCTTGAATCGAGTAGAGCCGCTCGCCGGGCTGCCACCACCGCGTCTTCGAATCTATTAATTCATGCATACCCATGAAAATGAAATTTTGAATGCCTAACATAACATCATGTCTTCTTTATTATTTTCTATCCAAAATCCAAACCATAGGAATTTCAATCTCCCATCCTATAGATAAACAAAAATTCAAATAATATGTGTGTGTCAGGGATAGTGTGTGTATCCCCTCATGTGAGTGGTTCGGGATCCATTTTCATGAATTGCAGTACCATAATTGATATGACAATCGTTTGGCCCAGCTTCAAAATGCTTCCACTAACCATGAACGGATACTAACACGGCCTGACCAAATTTACGATACCAAAAAAATTGCAAACGAATAGTTTAATTTGTCGGCACGGTTGCAGGAGGCCTCAAGCACCATGGGTGGGTTGCAATTTTTTCAAGCCAAGCGCATCACTACCCAATTGTCCATGGGCAGGGTTTGGTCGGGTTGAACCACCCAAGCAGTATCGCTGTGTGTGATTATGGAGAGGTGATGTTACGCATCATGTTTAAGTTAAACTGTAGATACTAGGAACTACTAACCTGCCAGCGGCCATGTCAATCTGCGCCCTTACTAGTAGCAGATTAGCGTTACCAACAGGGCCAAAGAACTTAGTACAAGAGTCGACGTCAAAAGAGGGTCCCTTCCCTAATGTGGCATCAGCCTCTTGGTGCCTATGGAGCTTCAGTAAGGCCTCTGCTTGCAAAGCGAAGATCTTCATTTCAAACAACCAAACAAGACCCACGTTAGTATACACTACATATGATTATCAGCTGCGCGGATCAATTAACCTACGGTGCACAGTTACAATTTATATTAACCTGTGGAGCTGAATCGGCACCGGACGATATAGCGCACCCTGTCTCTTTTAGCAGGGTGTTCCAGTCTCGTAGCTTCCGAGCTTCGGTACACTTGATGAGACGAGCTTGAAGAGCTTGAGCTTGAGCTATGTTGCTCGATTCTGCTTCAGGTCCTGAATGTTTGTAGTGATACAAAGCTTTCTCCGCTTCTCCCAATCTGGAAATTATATATATTACAGATGATTATTGTAATCAAGAATTCAAATTCTCTATGCCAGTAGGCCTTACCTAAGATACAATGTCGCCAAACGGAGATGAGCTCTGTGATAAGAAGGCTCGATATTAATGGCTTCTCTGCACTCGAAAACCGCCTCAAGAAGCCGACCCAGACCAGTTAAGGCTGCACTCTTGTTGCTCCTATACGAAGCCTTGTTTGGATCGACCGAGATTGCTCGATCATATAAAGCCAGGGCCTCCGCGAATCTTCCCTCCTTGTAATCTTCATTACCCATGGCCTTCAATACCTCAGGATCCATTCTAGTCGACAAAGCTCGGCACAGAGAACCCGGCTGTTCTTTCACATAATGTGATTCCTCATTAGCCTTCCTTACTATATTTCCCATCACCCCATTACTGTTAACATTAACATTGCCGAATCCCGTCTCTCGTGCAGTCTTCGGGAGATAATTTAGAACGTTGGTGGTGGAATTGGTAAGGTTGTTTGAATTTGAATTTGAATTTGAATTTCCTGTTCCTGGCTGCCTCAGGTTGCCCAAGTGGCCAAACAGCATTACATTGCTTGAAGAAGCTCGAACAAGATTACCGCTTCCCTTTGCTCGCTGGTGATCGGAGATCATGCCGTCGAGCTCGCCTGAGATGCCAATGGCCTCCTTGGGTACCATTCTCCCTTGGGTTGGTGCAACCTTTGTGATGCTTGAAATAGTGGTTGCATCAGAAGATTTTCTACCTTGATTTTGATAATTGGGAGGTGGGATCTTGAAATGATTCAAAGGTTTGATGATGGGTTTCTCGGCGGCCAAATTCGAAGGGTCGATGAAGACGGTCTCATCGGAGCCGCCTCGTCGCCTCTTTGAGTTGGTGGTGCTTGTTACCTTGAGAGAATCGTCCATGGTAATTGAGGGAAGTGAATTATCAGAAGTTGTTCTTCTCGGCCACAAGCTCCGGCTCCGGAAAAATCCACCCAATAAACCACAACCCGATTTCTTCTCCGGCGAATATGCTGCCATTTCTGTCATGATTCTCTCTCCTTCTTCCTCTCTGTAGTAAAACTTCTTAACAATGGTGCTTTATAACAGAAGGTAATGAAATATTTCTAAACCAACAAAGAAAAAACATTGGGAGGTTATAATAGGAAATCAAAGAAGAAGAAGAAGCACGGAGAGGGTGAATGCATGAATCAAAAGCCAAATGCTTTCAAGAAACGTATACAGAAACTATGGCTATAAAACAAAATTCAAACCATTTGAGGTTTTGAATCAAGCTGTAGGCTACTTACCAAGAACACCAAAATTCAACCAAAAAACAAATTTTAAAATCAAAAAAGAACCCCACTTATAGAATTAAAAATGAACAAAAATCAAAAAGGAAAAAAGAGTTAGAGATTGCTTGAATTAGAAAAAGTGGTGTTGTGATAACAGGCCTACCCCCAGAAGGTGTATCTGATATCACCACCTCCTGGAGTGGCTGCCAAGAAACCAAACTCTCTTCCTTTATTTTCTCTCCTCTCTCTCTTACGAGAGAATGATATGATGAGGCAAGAGAGAATAAAAGAAAAGAAAAAATTTGAGAAGAAAAAAAAAAAGATAATAATAATTTAATTTAACTTTATTGCAGTGCCAATTCTCTTCCTTGTCTTGTGTGGTAGGGACACTGATAGGGCACCGGGAGATCCGGTCATGGGAGAAATATGGATCTTTGAATTATTAGAGAATTCCCGATTTGAGGTCAGGGTTTGTTATTGGATCTCCTTTTACAGCTAAGGAAGAGAGAGAAGCACGTATCTGTGTTTGTGCCCCCCACGTATGACCGCCAGCTGTAGATAAATAATGCCTTTAGTCCTTTAGACCGTTTCTTTTCTACCCTTTTTCGCTTCCTCTTTTTTGTCTTGACAAAGGGGTGTTTTTGTAGTTATACACTGTACGGTATACTTTCCCGTACAGTTGTAGAAACGGTTCGTCGGTGCCGGCTTGGGCAAGGCAGAGTTTTTTTTTTTGGCGGGGGGGGGGGGGGGGGGGGGTCGAGCTTGCTTCAAGCTTTTAAGTGTTTATTTAGGCTTGAGCAAGCTTAATTGAGCTCGAGCTCTGTTCAAGCTTGGACTTTATCAAGCTGAGCCGAGGTTTGAGTTAGTTCAACCTTATTCATGAAATTATTTATTTAATTTACATGATTTTTATAGAAGTGTTTAGTAGTAACTTATAATACTAAAAAAAACGGCAAATAACTTCCAAAAAAAAAATACTAAAACAAAAACCATTACATTCATGTAAGAAAATAAGATATGGGGGTAGTACTTGGGTCTAAATAGTAGAGGCATCCCTATCTCTTGCGTGAGTAGTAGGGGTGTGACCTTCAATGGAGGGAGGTTTGGGAATCACATCCCCTCGGGTATGAGTTGCAAGAGATCCAATACCTTCAATTAACAGCTGAACGTAATAACGTAGGTAAATGATGCCAACATCAAAAAAAAAAAAAAAAAACGAAGTTTTTGGTTTTAACTTTTGAACTTTTTTTTGTTATTAATTATCTCTTAAGTTAATTTATTATGTATTAAAAATTATTATAATCTATGCTAAAAGAAAGTTAAAAATATTATTTTGTATTAATATAACTAATATTATAAAAAAATATTGTGTATATATTGAGTTGCCGAGCTCAAGCTGAACCAAATCAAACAGGGTAACTTGGCTTGTTTAAACATTTGAGCTCAAATAAAACTTTGGCTTATTTGTTCGAGCCTGAAATGTTAGCTTGACCTTGGCTTAAACGAGTCGAGCTGAGTCAAGCCGATGAACTACCTTGGCTTAAGTACAGTCCTTCCGAGGATTTTGGGTATCACAAGATACCCTCAAATATATATATACTAGCAGAGACCCCATGCAACGCACGGTAATAATTAAGAATATCTAAAATTAAATATTATTATTTATTTATTAAATTTTAAGTAATATATTTTAAGAATATTTCATAAATTTTATTTTAATAGTATTAGTTTTTTATTATTGGATATACATTATTATTTGTATTAATTAATTAATTTTATCATAATAATTTATTATTATTATAATAACATTTATAGGAAAATCATAAGTTATTTAGCATTAAACTTAAATTAATACACCCAAGAGTTGGAGATAAGAGAGAACTCTATAATAGTGGAGATAGATAGGACTCTAGGATTGTTTGATAACTGATTATCTAAAACAAATGGTGGAGATTAAAGAAGGAAGGCACATGACATTCCTAGGATTGAACGTATATGATTTGAGAGACTGGAGTTTGGAGAGCGGGGAGAAAATCTTATTTCTTTATATTATAGTATAGATAAATCTTTTCCAATAATTTTTTTCGGCTTAATTTATCTAAAATTAATAGGTGAGACTATTAATAGGTTAGATGTCTACCGGAGGGCTTTTAACTGCCACTCCAATAAGGAGAATTGATCCCAATTCCACCCAAGTGGTGGACATACATGCTGCCATTGTGACCGATGAACTAGTGTTCTCTCAAGGTCAATTCTGGCCAGCAAATCATCAACATTTACTCTAAAGATCACGTACTTTTGTAAATGTCAATCAAAACTTTGATTTGTATGCACAATACTTTAGTTGACATGCACATATGCTCTCCGGAGATCTCAAGTTAAAAAATTGAGACAAGACATCAACGTGGGAACAGTGAGATCCCGCCAAATGGATGAGTTTCGTGGACAAATGTGTAGTGTAGATTCGTAGTTTGCATAGAGGACGATGAGGCATGGATATAGCATGTTGTCCCATATTTTTGCCGACAACAGAGAGAGTTCTTTTATTCTTTTTAGGTAAGACGGACGGACGGACGGAGGGAGGAAGTGAATCCTATCTTCTGCCCACGCTAAGAGCTTAAAAAGGAGTCAAAAGTCTGTGAGAGAGATCATCTACCAGGCCTCGTTTTCCTTGTTTCTTTTCCTTATTTCTTTTGGTTTTCATAAGGCAAAAAAAAATAATTTAAAACAAAGTAAGATGCCAAAGCCCAGTGGGACCTGCCCCTGAACAAGGAAATCATGTACCACTTCTGATACAGTTCCTGTAAGTTACAAATGTAAACTTGTCACGTGTCTCCACACTTTGCCACATTTTTTCTAGGCTCAGGACTGATTCTGGCTAAGCCAGAAAGGTAGTCTCGAGCACCGATACATCATTCGGCAGGTGACGTGGAAAAATGGAGAAGTCAATTCATTTTCTCCCCATGATTTTGACTTCTTCCCATTTGATACCACTTCCCCTATTCTCATCTATTTATCGCTACATGTCATTTACGGTGTGGAGAAGTCAAAATCATGGACCATGATTTTGACTTCACCACATGTCCACTATTTTGTGGATGCCAGATATTGCCTGAGAGAATCCGAGGATTTTTTTAAGACTTGTAATCTTCTCCTATTGGTGCTGGCAAAGAGACCGCCATCACAACCCACTCAGAAGGCGCCACCTACTTTCTTTACATGCCACCCTAAGTCTGTACATACAATCCATCTTTGATTGTTGTACAATGAGCTATGTGGCTCCTTCTGGGTGGGCCAACACCGACTAGAGAAGATCCCAAGTCTTTTTCTTAATCACTAAGATTAATAAGATTAATACTAACTCAACCAAATTTATTTATTTTTTTAAAAAAGAGGTTAACTATGAATGGGAGCTCGGTAACTCAAGTATTTTAGGAATTACAAAAAAGATATATCATTAATTTGTATTGTAATTTTCAAACTACCCTTCATAAGGCATATTTTTGGTTGATCCACGATGAGAGCTCCTATTCAAAGTTAATCTCAAAAACGAAGTTTTAATAACAAATAGAGTCAGTTGTTCAAGAGAAAGACGGAGCTCCCCAAAATAAGCTTTGAAAGAGACATTTTGGAAATTACGTAAAAATAATTATTATACAACAAAAGATATTAACTATGAATAAGAGCTTGGTTGAGTCAACTGGAGCAACTCAAAAATATGCCTTACCAGGGGTATTTTAAAAAGAGCAATAGTCCCTTCATTGGCTAAGGAGGGGACTATTCCTCCTCGCTCTCACAGAGCTGGCCCTTTAACTCCCTTTTAACTCGGGTTAATTTATTTTACTCATTTGGTTAAATTTTTTTATTATATTTTTCTAAAAACTAAGGATAGATGGGTGAACCCTAAGGATGGATGAATCTTAACCGCAGTTAAATAGGGTTAGAAGGGGGACACATGACAAGAAAATGGGAGCCGAGATGGCCCTCCTCATGTCACTGACCGAGGAGTTGACCATTTTCCTTTTAAAAATTACATTAAAAAAATTAGTTGATAGAAATACCCTTTCTTTCTCTTGTAATTTCCACATTACCCATACCATAAGCATATTTTTGAGTTGCTCTGGTTGGCTTTGACCAAAGCTCTTAATCTCACAACATAAATAGCCTTCTTTTACATTTATAATTACTAAATTACCCTGTAAATGTAATAAGGCATAATTTTGGAAGCTCCATTCTCTCTTGAACCCGTACTTGTAGAAACTCAAAAATGAAAACTGACAACTGCAATTACAAGGAGACGTGGCATTTTCATTGGTTGTGTAGAACCGTGTACCAATCCGCTTAAAGACTTCGCTACTCAGATGTAAATTCACTAAGCAAAACCATGTACCACTGGATCCCCACATACCAATAGAAATAGTCACAACTTTTCTTCTAAAATTCTACTTGGATCAACATAACTTGATGAATTAATATCGACCAAAGTAGAGTTCTAAGAGAAGTTGAGTTTTTACTATATATATATATATACTAGTGGGTGACATGTGCATCACACGTGAGAGAGACTGGGTAGAGGAACTCTAGTGAGGGAATTTTAAAATTTGAACTTAAAACGATGGAGTAGGGGATTTAAACTACCTCATAAGTCATAACACGTTCCTACTTTTTTTCTTTGAAAGTATTTACAACATAGAGAGGGTGTGCCTCTCCTTTGAGGGAGCATGAGAGAAGATAAGGATAAAGATTCAAGGGAATCGTAGAGATATTGAGGGATTTTTGTTAGTTGTAGTTGATATTTCTTCAATAATTCTTACTAACTTTTTTCATGTAAAATAAGATAACATAATATCTTAAAAAAAAATTTATAGGGAGTTATTGACAAAATAGGAAAAATATAAAAAATCCACCATTCCTAACTATAAGATACCATAAATTTGGAACTCATTAGGAATATTAGAAGAAAATCAATCAACTTTTTAATTCCGCTTCTCTCATTATAATAGTTATATATTTAAATATATGATTCTGCCTAAAAGAATTGCGCTCCTCGACAAAGGACATTTGGTCATTGGCAAGTCAATGGATGATCATTTTATGCCAACCGGACAAGGAGTGGAGAACATGCCATATGGCAATACAGATGATAAAAAAGACAAGTGATGGAAAAAAGAGACCCCTTTTCCTAGTTGATTTTTTAGTTTCTTCTCCAAGCAGCTTCTTCTCAAGGTTGGTTGGTTGGCATCTGGTGAGAGAGAGAGAGAGAGAGAGAGAGACTTGGGAAGCAAGGCTAAAGCTGAAAAGTGATACGTAGGGAGGGTGAAAAGAGATGCACGTGATTTCTACGTAAAGTGGAACAGGGCTCACGTGAACCAAAGCCTTGAATTTTACACCCTCAAAACTTTACCAGTCTCTCCTTTTCTTTCTTTTTGCTTCACAAACGGACCAAATAATGCATAAAAAGAGTGAACCCTAAGAAGATACTCCAAGTATACACAATGTTCATCAATTTTTACCCAAAGCACCATTTGGGGTGGCCCTGTTGGAATGTGTAAATTGAACCTATCACTGTGGCCCAGTCAGTAACCCAACCCAGACCATGTTCAGGTCATGTCGGCTACAATCCAGCCTAAAATGAGCTAAACCTGGACCCCAGTTAATAGATGGGCAACGGATTTCGGGTTTGATATACAAAATTGCAAATGCTATGTGGTGGAAGAAAGGAAGAAAAAAAGATTGTGGAGATACATGATCCTCTAGGCTTCACTGTAATACCCTCAGTTTCCAATTTCTAGCATATTCAGTTTGGGATTGGAACTCAATACATTCTACCAATAAAGGTTATCTTATAATGTTTGGCCGCCATTAAATCAAATTACCTACAAAATCTCACTACTGACCATTTTCACAAGTAGGGAAAAAGTAGTTTGATTGCACTTGAAAAATGATGGGTCCCTTACCCTGTGAAAGAAGACGGCCTAATGATCAATGAAGCGGGAAAATTTATTTCGGGATTTTATTTACCTCATTCAGTATTGCTTCAGACAGTTGTTCTGTGTCGTACTCTAAGCCAAAGCATCTCACTATTTCCATATTCGGGTCCATCAGATACCTGCTTGTTTTAATATACATTACCACAAATTCCTGTTTTGAATTTAACCTCAAAAAAACAAGTATGTTGGACTTACATTTTGTGGGAAGAATCGATGAGATAGTCATCCCCATCCTCCTCAACCTTCTTGAAATAAACACGGTACTCCTGAGCCATCTGTCTTATAGCAGTTATTGGTCCCGTTAATCCCCCAATTCTTGGGTCAAATTCTGCAGTCCGGATGGAACAAGAAAGAATGAGCTTTCTCCTATTCGGAAAAAGGTAACTGAAGCAGATTGGTACATAAACATAATCTGACCTTTGAGGTAAGCACGGAGTTGTGAAGGGGAATCACGTTGAGGATCGATGGTAACGAAAACTGGTATAACCTTAAGGTTCTGTTTGGACTCTTGTTCCAGGTAAAACAAATAAATTAAATAATTAAATAATAAAATCAGAAGCCATAGAAAAGAAATGTTCAAAAACAGGAATATACAATAGATAGAAAGAGCTCAAAACAAAATGGAAATAAAAAGGTCAAATAGAACATGCACCGGACCTAATATGTCAATGGCCTTCGCCATTTTCTGCACTTCCTCTGGTCCAACATCAGGAGAAGAAGTATAACCAAAGTAGAGTAGAACCCAATTTCCTCGAAGGTTGCGTTCAGTAACCAATCGATGTTCTGTATCAATCAGGGTAAAGGGGCCTCCGATTGTGGGTCCCTTGACAGTATTTCCCTCGTCTCCAGTACCTTGGCCTGATCCAACATAACAAGACAGGAATTAAACAAGAATTGTGTGGATCCATATGTTACAAAGTTTCTTCTTCTTTGGTCACTTTGATCTATATAATATGAAGTCTTGAGGAAAAAATTTCTCAAACAGAACCCTTTCATAAAATGGTCAAAACTCAATTTTATGCTTGGGAGGATACATTTTCTCATGATCTTCAAACTATGACTCAAGTCCCCAAACCAGCTATCCTTATACTTCCTAGAATGGACTTATGACCATGTTTATTATAGATTTTGGATTACATGAAAAAGAAGAGTTTTGAGTATTAATACTACTTATATTAATATATAATAGTACTTTTTGACTTTCTTTATCATAATTTATTGTACTTTCAAACTTATAATATATAAGTTTAGGAGATAATAATAACAATAAAAGGTTGAGAAGTTCAAATCAAAAACCCTAACCCTAATTCTCTACTCTTTGGACTGAAGAACTATCCTCACTTTTATTTTTGTGTATGAATGCATTAATTTTGTATAGTTTCTTGTATTGTAATTTAAAAATATATGCTTTATTAATATCAACCAAAATAACCTTGAAATTTGAAGCAAGCATGCGCCAACCCGAGCTCGACTTAGTTTGAATTTTGAATAAAATCCAAGCTCAAGTCAAGCTCGAGCATGAACATTTGAGCTCAAGACAAGCTCAAGCATGTTCAAGCCAAGTTTGAGCTTGGCCAAGCTCAACGCAGCTCGGCTCGAACATAGGTCTACTCTTAATTAGGGTAATTCTTCCACAAAAGAAAGAAAGTTTTTCTTCAAACATGTTAGTCTTCTCTCAACCATCCCAATCACTAGATCCCAAAAGCCCTAGGCAACTAGCTTTGCACCAAGGGGACGGCCTAGGTATCTTATGGGAAAAGATGCATAGTATAGTACAATGTGACTTGACATTCAATAATGGTTTTAAAAAATGTCATGTTTCCTAATATTTCCTACAAAATGTTTCTGTTTCCTATGGGCACCAACACAAAACCTTCTTGTAACAAAATATAATATTTCTCGACCCATTTCCGAATGTTCCACTACATTTTTTTGTCATTCTTACCAAAATGTTATTTTCAAAAAACAGAACAAATAAAAGGCATAGTATTTTAGTTGACATGTATGGAAATGTTAACCAGTGATAACATTTTGTTACCCAAGTGTGAAACTCTTGATATTCCACATTTTTCATCTTTTAGTCCATTTTTCAAATTTTATGGTAAAAACAAACAACTCTGTGATTTTTCTAATACAAATATTTGGAATCATGCATAATGTGCTAATTATTAATGAAGTGAATATGAAGAGTAACTCATATAATTGTGAACTTTTTTTTTTGTGAACTAGTGATCCAATTGGTTAGTTATTGTTGTTAAATTATTTTGGTTATTGAAATGTCGAAGTTTTTTAATTATTTGAACAAAAAGTATTATTTTGATTGAAATTAACAAGAAGAAAAAAAAACTAAAACAAATCAGGGACCGTTAAGATCAACATATCATGTACAACTTGTGTATTTTAATAGTTTTTTTTATGAATAACGAAAATTGTATTGAGAGGAAAATTTACAAATATTAATTTTGGGGTAAAGGGATTATTCATTGTTCATCTAAAATAATCAAAAAAACCAATTAAGCGAGTTCCAAGCACATGAAAATGATTAGGACTCAAAAATAAGATGACTCCAATTATGTACATGGTCCAAAATGTATGAATCCCCGAAAACTCCTTAAGGGATGTCGATCGCTTCCTCAAGATCCACCTAATGGATGAAACGAGCTTAGGTAGAGAAGATTCGGAAATCTAAAAAAGTCTATTGTTCCCCTAATCCGGAAGGCTGGACAAATAGCAAAAAGCAGCATCTTCCAAAGAATATTCTCCCTACTATTGAATGCACCCATCCGATTACCCTAAGATCAAAGAAGATGCCTCGTTTGGGAATACCAAGTATAGACACCCAATTTTGCACGGTCAAAGGTCTTTTAGTTCCGAGTAGCAAAAGATGTACTCAACAAAGAAGATCCAAGTCGAAATAACCCTAGATAAAACCATAGGAAAGCCCAAGCTAACCCGAGTTCAAAAGAGGGAAGGAATTGATTTTTACAAGAACTATTTGAGTTTTTAGGAGAAACTTTAGTCCCACGTCGCTTAAAAAAAGAACCTCCCTCATTTTCACCTTTATAAAAGGCCCCTCACCCATCTTTCTCAAAAACTCTTAAAAGTCATAGACTTTGCATCCACCTTGAAAACCATAAGTGGAGAGAGACTTACGTTAGAGAAAAACTTTAGATTTTAGATTGAAACTCCTAGAGATTTCTAGGAATTTTGGAGAATTCCAAAATTCTGGAAATTGGAGAAGTGAGAAAGAGCTTACACCCTAGCCTCGGAGGAGGATCGGAGTTCAAATCTTCTTTGTTGTTTTCCATTTTAGGTACTCGGAGCGTCGGGATCGTTGGAGAGCAATCAAAAGGTTTGCAACAAGGTTTGTGAAATTATTTATTTTCCAGTTATTTAATTTGAACTCCTCTTCTACCCATCTAAGGTTTTTTCTTCCTTTACTTTTCAATAGTAGTCTGGGTTCCATCCATACGGTAGTGAGGAATTGGAAACCTGGACGAAGGAAAATGTGGGAATAAGAAGTCTTCGATTTCCTTTTTTCTTTTTTTGTTCTTTCCCTTTTCCTTTGTGTAGGCAAGGTCTCTCTCGAATCAGTCGAGGAGAGAGTTGGTCTTCGCCGATTTAAGGAAAGGAGGTTCGTTGCTCAAGTAGCGAGAATCACCCCGAATTGGTCGAAGTGGGGTGCATTCAAATCTCGAAATTAATATGAAATAAAAATAAAATAAGTAGATGAGGAATTGCCTTGCTTTGGTCAAGGAGAGGCATTCCGATCTCGAAAAAAAAAAAGGAACTAATTTTAGTGATCTTTTAAAGATTAATTTATAAAAAGGATTAGAATAATGGAGAAAAATTAATAAGGCAACCGTCATTCGACGAATGAGTGGGGGTGCTTAACACCTTCCCAATTCATAACGAAATCCTTGAATCCCTAACTTTGGTTCTCGAATCACGAGTTTATCTTTATTGGTGACCAATCACACTATAACATTTGATTGGTGGCGACTCTCAGTTCTCGTCTTCTCACTAGGGAGAATGCGCTTCTGTGGGGGCGAAACCCGCGGGCCAGCTATCGCACACCAAGAAACTAAGAATAAGGAATTAAGGATAAATAGAAGTTCCATACAGCCTAGGCAATCAGACAATACATGTACATCTTCCTTTAGCTCTCTACACAACTGTTGAGAGCCTAGCCCAAGTCGATGAGTCACATAGTTGATAGTCCACTTCATCCGCATCACCCGCCTCTGACTCTTCACTGGAATCAGAAGATTATTCCATAAGACCTGTAGAGTTGGGATCTGGTCTTAGAGTCATCTCTTCCTCTAAACGCAAGGCCTAACGGCCTCCAATGACCCTTATACCCTCAACACCAACTCTATGTAGGTGGAGAGTGGAGACTTAAAGTAGAAATAATAGGAGGAAGAATGAAGAATGAAAGAAGAAGAAGAAGAAGAAGAAGAAAGAGAGGAACGGGGGAGAGAGACGTGAATTAATGATCATCATTCTCTCCTCTCCTCTCCTCTCCTCTCCTCTTCTATTATATAATCTTTTGAGTTACAGTTAGACCCCTCTCACTTACGAAATGATAATATAACCATTAACTATTAAGAGATAACAATTAGATCCCTAACATATAAAGAATACCCCTAACAACACTCCCCCTCAAGATGGAGCATAAATATCAAACATGCCCATATTCTCCTTTGATAGCATTGGCCATGACATATAGCATTCAGTCTCTTTTCTTCAATCAAATTGAGTTGGTCGAACCGGGCTTGTACCCATTCTGTTTCTTCGAGCTCAGCTTCCATGAGTACTCTGAGTGACGGAATTTCAACTTCAATCGGTAAGACAGCCTCCATACCATAAACCAGTGAAAAAGGGGTTGCCCCTACTGAGGTCCGGATTGAGGTTCTATATGCATGAAGTGCAAATGGTAGCATTTCGTGCCAATCTTTATAAGTGATTGCCATCTTCTCAATAATCCGCTTCAGGTTCTTGTTGGCTGCTTCGACTGCACCATTCATCTGAGGACGGTACGGAGTGGAGTTATGGTGAGTTATCTTGAATTGTTCGCATAGCGCCGTCATTTGCCTGTTCTTGAAATTTTTGGCATTGTCAGTGATGATCTGACTTGGAACTCCGTATCTGCAGATAATGTCCCTCTTCATGAACTTGACTACCTAGCTCTTTGTTACGCTCGCATAAGAAGCTGCTTCTACCCACTTTGTGAAATAATCAATTGCAACTAGTATGAATCTGTTCCCATTTGATGCTTTCGGATTAATTGGACCAATAACATCTAGGTCCCACATAGAGAACGGCCAAGGGGTTGTCATATTATGGAGCTCTGAGGCCGGAGCCTGTATCTTGTTGGCATAGATTTGGCAAAGGTGACATTTCTTCACATGTTCATTACAGTCGCGCTCCATAGTTATCCAATAGTAACCCAGTCTCAAGATCTTCTTGGTTAGCATATAACCATTCATGTGTGGACCGCATATCCCTTCATGGACATCTTCAACAATCTTTTCCGCTTCTTTCGCTTCCACACATCGAAGGAGTATGTGATTGAACGTTTTCTTGTAGAGATTCCCTGTACTCAGAAAGAACTGTCCGGCCAATCTTTGAAGAGTTCGTCGATCATTGGCATTGGCATCGGGCGGGAATGTTCTATCTCCTAAGTACTGCTTTATGTCGTGGTACCAAGGCCTTCCGTTGGGCTCATCTTCTCCAACTTCTTCAATCGGCATGCAATGGGCTGGTTCATCCCTAACCTCGATCTCAATTGGCCGGATGTCGACCCCTTCAGGAATGTCAATAATCGAGGCCAAGGTGGCTAGGGCATCTGCAAATCTGTTCTCCGTTCTTGGCAGGTGTGTGAACGTGATGTGCTCGAAATTGTCGCTGATGTTGTCCAGATACTCATGGTAGGGAATTAGCTTGGAATCCCTTGTTTGCCAATCTCCTGTAGCCTGGAAAATAATGAGAGTAGAGTCTCCAAAGACCTCCACTGCTTTAATGTTCAGGTCCACAGTTGCTTGCAGACCGATAATACAGGCTTCGTATTCAGCGACGTTGTTTGTGCACTCGAACCTCATCTTCACCGTAATGGGAATTTGCTTACCCTCAGGAGACACTAAGACTACACTCACTCCATATCCGTACTTGTTTGCCGCTCCGTCGAAGTACATTTTCTAGTTGGTCTTTGATTCTTCTTCTACTTCGCCAGCCATGAACAATATAGCTTCATCGGGAAAATTGGTTTTCATCGGTTCATAGTCTGGTAGTGGATGGTTTGCCAAATGATCTGCAATGGCCTGTCCCTTGATCGCCTTCTGGGTCATATAAGTGATGTCAAACTCGGAGAGAAGCATTTGCCATCGTGCAGTCCGTCCTGTGAATGTCGGCTTCTCAAAAAGATACTTGAAAGGATCCATTCGAGCTATCAGCATAGTTGAGTGGCTCAACATGTAGTGTCTTAGGCGTTACGAGGCCCAGACCAATGCACAGCAAGTCTTTTCAAGTGTCGAGTACCTTGTCTCGTAATCAGTAAACTTTTTGCTAGATTAGTAGATAGCTCTTTCCTTTCTTCCAGTTTCATCATGCTGCCCCAGTACACAACCCATGGAGTTCTCGGAAATTGACAGGTACATCAATAGAGGTCGGCCGGGTGTAGGAGGTACCAACACTGGTGGATTAAGCAAATAATTCTTGATCTTGTCAAAAGTTTGCTGACATTCTTCATTCCACTCTTTAGGTTGGTTCTTTCTGAGAAGCTTGAAGATGGGTTCACAAATTGGCGACAGTTGGGATATGAACCTACTGATGTATTGGAGTCTTCCCAGAAAGCCGCGCACTTCCTTTTCTGACTTTGGAGGTGGCATATCAATTATCGCCTTCGCTTTTGCTGGATCTACCTCTATTCCTCTTTGGCTGACAATGAAACTAAGCAACTTACCCGAAAACACCCCGAACACACATTTTGCAGGATTTAGCCGTAATTGAAACTTCCTCAGTCGCCCAAATAGTTTCCTTAAATTTATAAGGTGATCTTCTCCTTTCGGCGACTTGATGATCATGTCGTTAACGTACACTTCAGCCTCTTTGTGAATCATGTCATGAAACAAGGTGGTCATTGCACGTTGGTATGTAGCTCCGGCGTTCTTGAGTCCAAATGGCATCACCTTGTAATAAAAAGTGTCCTAAGGAGTTATGAATGCGGTCTTCTCCCTGTCCTCTTCAGCCATTTTTATCTGGTTGTAGCCTGAAAACTCATCCATAAAAGAAAGTGTTTCATGGCCTGCGGTGTTGTCGACGAGGAAGTCAATATGAGGGAGGGGGAAATCATCCTTGGGACTGGCTTTGTTTAGATTACGATAGTCGACACACATACGGACCTTTCCATCCTTCTTCGGCACTAGAACTACATTGGCTAACCATTCTGGATATGAAGAGACTACCAGAAAGCCTACTTGAAACTGTTTCATGACTTCATCTTTAATTTTCAATGTCCATTCAGGTCGGAGTCTTCTTAACTTCTGCTTGACCGGCTTGGCTTTAGGGATGAGCGGGAGCCGATGCACAACTAAATCTGTATCAAGTCCCGGCATGTCCTCATATGACCAGGCGAAGATGTCCTTGTATTCCTTTAAAAGCACGATCAGGTCAGTCCGCTGCTGGGTGGTGAGTTGAGTTCCGATTTTTACCAATTGGGGTTTTTCCTCAGTACCCAGGTTTATTGACTCGGTCTCTTCTATATTAGGCTGAACACCTTTCTCATGACGTTCCAGAAGATCTAGAATCTCTTTTGGAGGTTCCAAATCTTCTTCGTCATCTTCATTTTCAAGCTCCATGAGTTCATCTTCTTTTCCAAATTCTTTAAAGAGTATTTTTTTGGGTTTTTCTTGAAAATAACTACGGCTAGGAAAACTGAAAATATTTTTTGGATTTTTTAAAAGGTGACCTCCTAAATTAATGCTACCCGAGGTCGAAGGTCCACACCTGGGTAGCTGACTAGGAAAACAAAAAATATTTTTGGATTTTTTTATAAAATGACCTTCTAAATTAACGCTAGCCGAGGACGAAGGCCCATCCCTCGGTAGCGATCCTTCATTCAATGAACTTTTTTTTTAAGGGCCATTTCGGCATTCTCGCCGTGGTTGGCAGGGCACCATTTCAGACTTGGTTCTGGAGCCATTCCGGTCTTCCTACCACGGTTGGCTGGGCACCGTCGGGAAATCGTTTCCCAATTCTTGAGTGATTCATTCGCTCTCAGTGGGCGAATTGACTTTTCTTGTCCATCATTTTGATGATCACCAATCATCATTACGTCACATCTTTCTTGCTCACATCTTTCCTGCTCTTCTTCCTGTGGAGTTCCCTGTTATCCTGAGGTACTAAACATTGTAGAGGAATTAGAACCATTTAATGTCACTTCTTCGAAGAGAAGTGACAAATCAAATATCTCATCAACTTCAGATTCAACTCTACCTTCGGGTTGACTATCCGGCTCCGGCCGAATGACATAAGATGGGTAGGGGAAGGTTTCCTTGATATGGGGAATCCTTCCCAAGCCTTTCTGAGGCTCATCAAGCTTAGCCATTCTCAGCTCTTTAGATTTTCCAATTTGTTCTGTGGCAGTTGGTTGGTACCCTAATCCAAACCTGAGGGGTGAGGTCTTTGGTACCAAAGGAGTGGTAATCCCTTGGAGGTTTCGGCCTAGGCCTTTTCCTTTCATATATCCCTGGTTTGTCATGATCCTGGTTATCATCGCACTAACATCAATGCCTTCTGGCTCCACTAGTCCTCGCATCCTGGGTATGTTGTTCACCGAAGTGAACTCGAAGGAGTGAAACCCAGGAACCTCTTTGGGATATTCCAAGTCGATGAATGGAATATCAGATTGATGTCTTATTGAGGGCATGTTCTCTGCGAGGATCGTGATAACCTCATCGTCCTTAATGTATTTTAGCCTCTGATGGAGAGACGATGGCACTGCCCCGGCTGAATGTTGCCAGGGACGACCAAGCAAAAGGTTAAAGGTTGCAAGGATATCTACCACCTGAAAGGTGATATCAAAGTTATGTGGGCCTATGGTCACTTCTAGGTCAATTTCTCCTAACCTGCCTCTTGGAGCTATCAAAAGCCCGGATAGTCATCCCGTTGGGTTTGATGTTTTCTTCACTAATCCCCAGGCTTTGGATAGTGGCTCATGGGCAGACATTTAAGGCTGACCCGTTGTCAATCAGGACCCTCGCCACAATCATTTCGTTGCATAGCACTGTGATGTGTAGTGCTTTTGCATGGTTAGTCCCTTCAGGACCTAATTCTTCTTCATCGAAATTTATTGTGGTGAGGGCCGTGATATTACTGACCACTTTTTCCAGGTCCTCTAGAGATATAGTTGATGGAACCTGAGCCTCATCTAGTACTTTTAACAAAGTCTTACGGTGTAATTGAGAAGATAAGAGCAGACCGAGGATTGAGATTTGGGTAGGCATCTTGTTCATTTGCTCAAGAACTGAATACTCCGCCTTTTTGGACTGCTTGAGGGCCTCCAGGACTGACTCGTCGCTGACCTTGTATCTCCTGGTCCTTTCCTGATTCTTTCTCTCCTCTTCCCTCTTCCGGTTCTCTTCTTCTTTTTCTCTCTCCCTTTTTTCTTCCACCCTTGCCTCCATGGCTTCCCTTTCTCTGCTTTCCCTGACCTCTTTCTCCATTGCCATCTCGTTCATTTTTCCTTTTCCCTTGACCTTTGTCGGGTCGGATCTGTAGACCTGCCCATATCGATTGAGGTTGTCCACATCAGCAACTGCTCCCTTAGCCTCTCCCCTTCTTGGTTGACGGATGTTGTTATAGTTAAACGGCATTCTTTTTAAATCCACAGGGGGTTGTGGAGTGGGCCAGTCGAATATGATCGGTTTAGGGGTTGAAACTTGACTAACTAGAGGGACAGGCCAATCAAACACGATTGTTTTTGATTCTTGGGCCGGTGGAGTAGGCCAGTCAAATATGATCGGCTTACGGGGTGCGACAGTAGGAGAAGGCCAATTGAACACAATTGGTGGCCTTTGATCATTTACAGTGTTAACCGGAAGTGAAGCTCTTTTGTTCTTGAAGTAAACCCTGAATTTTGTTCCGGGTTTCTGGATTAATTGAGATGGATCAAAGTCAAGGTCGTCCCACTCGAGGGTATTGATGGTCCTTTAGGTAGATGCCCCGTTGTGGTTGTAAGTAAGAAGGGGGTTCTGATGGATACCAGAGGGAGCCGGTGGAATGACAATTCTCTTGTTGTCAATCAGATCTTGGATCTTGTGCTTTAGTATCCAGCACCTATCCGTGGAATGCCCCGGGGCATTTATATGGTACTCGCAATTCTGATTGGCGTTGTAGAATCTGGAAGTTGTGTCCTGTACTCCTGGCTCTACTGGACTCACAATACCTTCTTTCAGCAAAGTGCGCAGCATTTCGGATGGACGTGAGGGGAGGGGATCCAAGTGACGATACCTTCATTGATATCCTTGGTTCTGACCCTGACCTTGGTTCTGGTACTGGTTCTGGTACTGTCGCTGCTGATGTTGCTGCGGAGCTGATGCCTGGAAAGGCTGGATAAATCCTGAGTTCATCACTGGAGCTGGATATCGGAAGGATGTAGGTTGAGCATAAGCAACTTGCCCATATGTGGTAGCCGCTGTCCCAGATGCCTCGCTCTCTTTTCTCTTATTACCTGTGTAGGCCTTCTTTGCAGTATGTCCTCCATTTGCGTACGTGTCCATGACTGTACGGAACGTAGCATGATCCATGATCTTACCTGTTCTTACTCCCTCGTCGATGCCTTCCCCGTATTGAATGATGGTTGCAAAGCCTTGCTTCGTCTGTGTCACCAGACAATCATAATATGGGGCCTTCAATGTTGATACAAAAGTACTAACCATCTCTTCCTCCATCATAGGAGGTCTGACCTTTGCAGCTGTGTCTCGCCATCTATAGGCATATTCCCTGAACGATTCAGAAGTTTCTCTCTCCATTTTAAGGAGATCCATTCTGGTAGGGACTACCTCTGTGTTGTATCGGTATTGTGCCACGAAGCTTTCCGCCAAATCCCTCCAGCGCTTGATCCTAGAATGATCAAGTTCAGAGAACCACTGCAGCGCCCCTCCGGACAAGCTCATTTGAAAAAGCTGTAGCATTAACTGTTCATTTTTCCCATATATCCCTAATGTACTGCCATAAAGTTTCAAGTGGGCTATGGGACAGCCTTGGCCATTATATTGCTTAAACTCCGGGATCTTGAAATTAGGTGGGAGGTTGGTTACGGAATATAAGCATAGATCGTCAACATCTATCTTGGTGAACGGATCAGCCCCTTTTACCAACCGTAGGTCGTTTGTGAGCTTTTCCACTTGGGTGGCCAACGAACTTTTTGAATTCTCATGGCGCCATTCTTCTTCTTCGTAATGGGTCATCTTTGGATGATCAAAATAAACAGGTTGCTCCTCCGTGTGACCCGGATCATTTGGTGGGGGTGGTGGCAGTGCCCCTGTCCGCGCTTGCCTTGGGAATCTAGGTTGATCATTCGACCCTTCCGGGTTATCCGGGTTTTTGTCTAACCGAGCCAGAATCTGCTCCATCATCAAACTCATGTTCTGCATGTTGCTTCTCAATTCGGACAACTCATCTGTGGTTCTTAGTTCGAACTCACTTCGTACAGGTTCGTGCTCTTCTACCATTTCGGGAGAGTTATGCCTAGATCTTAAGAAATAAGGACTCCGAACGGGTTGTGTCAACGAGGACAAAGCTTTCCTCCTTGGAGCTATAATGAATGACCTGAGAGTAAGAAAGAAAGAAGATGATCAAATATGGGAAGAATCTCTGTTGATGAACACTTCTTTTGATGAGGAACTTTCCTTTAGCTAAAACAAACAATTCGAACTTATTCTTGCTATTATTATTATTATTTTTATTTTTTTTTCATTATTTTTCCAAAAATGAGTCAAGATCAAAAGGCGGGATAGAGGTGAGACCTCTAACAAGGTTGCCCGTAGGACTTAGGGGAATAACACAAAGGCGGGATAGAGGTGTTAACCTCTAACAAGGTTGCCCGTAGGACTTAAGGGATTTTAACACAAAGGCGGGATAGAGGTTTTAGCCTCTAACAAGGTTGCCCGTAGGACTTAGGGGATTTTAACATAAAGGCGGGATAAAGGTGTTAACCTCTAACAAGGTTGCCCGTAGGACTTAGGGGATTTTAACACAAAGGCGGGATAGAGGTTTTTGCCTCTAACAAGGTTGCCCGTAGGACTTAGGGGATTTTAACACAAAGGTGGGATATGGGTTTTAACCTCTAACAAAGTTGCCCGTAGGACTTAAGGGAAAAACAATGACTCATTCTCTTTCTTTCTTTTTCTTTTTTTTTTTGTTTGAAGGTTCAACTAAAGAAAAATTCCTCACAACTAAGTGTCCGTCAATAGAGACTTAAAAATCTCGAATCATCAATCTATAATAAAGCATGAAGATAACCCATATAGTGAACGGGGAATGTTCTAATGCCTGAGCTTTTTGGGTAGTTGCTCTGTAATATCCAGTGCAGATACCAAAGACTTACGGCATCACTCAGTTGAACATTGTATAGATGACTATCCTAAACATTAACATCATTCAATACTATCATCAGAAAACATGCAAGTTAACGTGTCCTCAACAAATATTTCTATATGAGGTTTGTAGGGTTCTAATATCCACCTAAAAAGGGTCCCACAATCATAGAATATCCGTGCACGACCCGTGCACTTCCTTTATTCAAAACGATTGGGGTTGGAATGTTTCGTCGCCGTTTCCGGGATGCTATCCACGGTCGTTCAACTACTTAGTTCCAAATATGGGGGTAAGTCCGGTTTCGGACAACATGAGGGGAAGTGGATGCCGTGAACAATGGTGCAAAAGATAAAGCAGAAAAAAACGACAAATAAAAAAAATGAAAATAACAAAAAATTAATTTAGTGGAGAAAGTTAAATTGAGGCTTGAATCCTCTAAATCCCCAACAGAGTCGCCAGCTGTGCGATAGCCGGCCCGAGTCGATCTCCTCCCCACATCCGTGTTTTTCAACCGATGAGGAGCCGAGATCTGTTAGAGTCGCCACCAATCAAGATTTTGGGTGTGATTGGTCACTTACAATTAAGAACCCTCGATTAAATAAAAAACCGAGATTGGGTCCGGGGATTCTTTTATGAGTTGGGGAAGGTGTTAGGCACCCCACCTCATCAGTCGAGCGACGGTTACCTCTTAACTTTCTCCACTAAATTAATTTAAAATTATTTTCTCTTTTTTTTTTTTTCCGAGAAAAACCACCCCTCCTCAACCGAGTTAAGGCGATTTCATCTCTAATTGTTTTCTTTTATTTCGAGACTAGAAAGCCACCCCTCCTCGACCGAGTTAGGGTGAGTTTCTCTCTACTTGCGCGGCAAAATCCCTTTTCCCTAAATCGGCGAACGGCCACACATCTCTCCTCAACCAAGTTAAGAGGGGCCTCGCCTACCTTTGGGTGGAAAAGGGACGAAACTATTAACAATAATAAAGAAAAGCTTAAAAAGAAGTCGAAGATCTGGTCTTCCGGGCCTTTCCTTCACCCGGATTTCCTCGTCCGCACAACCGTGAAGAGGGAAATCTCCGAGCTACTCAGGGAAAGTGAGGGAAGAAGAGACTTGGACGGGTAGAAACAGAGGATGGGGATGTAGCATACATTTTCCCTCTTAAATGCTCCAAGTATTTGAAGAGAATGCTTCGACGAGATCCGAACTCCCAAGATTTTCCCCCAAAGTTGGTGAAGATCCCTCCTAGGCTGATGGCTTGATGGCTGGGATTTCTGGAATTCGAGGACTAAGTTAAGCCTATTTGGAGTTCTCCCCAAGCTTTAGAACTTCAAAGCTCTCAAGGATTTTCCCCCAATTCTCTAGGTTTCAAAGGCTCTCTGGATCTTTCAAGGTGTGGAATGGATTTTTCAGAGTTTTCAAGGTCTTTCGAGATGAGATAACGGGTTGGGGTGAGGTCCCTTTTATAAGGTGAAACAGAAGGGTTTTCACGCTTTTTTTCCGATGTGGGACTAAAAAAAATAACCCAAAACCCGTTGGCACGCGAAACGAGGTTACAATTAGGGTTTTCCGTACGCCGCGCCTTTCTAAAGGCCGTGGGAACTGAATTTGGCCAAAAAATAAGGGCGAGCCCTTTTAAAGGGCGCGGGTCAACTCTGTTTAAAACGGCCTTGACCCTTGGGTCTGGGTTGGTTTAGGTTCGGTTTGGAATTGGGCTTTGCTCTTTTGACTTTGACCTTGGATCTTCTAGAGTCCGGATCTCATCATCGATCTCTATTAGGACTTGGCACCATTGGGTTTTCTCAGGCCCATGCAAAATAGGGTGTCTACAGGCATATTAGGGTTATAATATAAAAGGATTAGAGATTAGAGAGAAATCTATCTAATCACGTTTTTTCCCCAACACATCTCTCTCTCTCTCTCTCTCTCTCTCCATCTTCTCTTCTAGATTTCATCTTCAAGTTGGTATCAGAGCAGGAAGAAAAACCAGCATTTTTTCCCTTTTTTATGGAGTTTTCGTGAACAGTGTTCGTGAGCTCTTCTTCATGTCCATGGAAGATGGGCATGGCGTATGATACCTTGGCATTAATCGAATTTTATTGGTGAGTTGTTTGGAAGTTTTTGGCACCCGTAACTATGTTCTCTAGAATTTTTGAGAAATTCAAAAACAAGGCAGATTTAGTTCAACTGATTGGTGTGAAGCTTTTTAGTGTTTTTGAAACCCCAAGATAGTTGTATTTGGGTCGAAATTTCCCTCTCTAAAATGGAAGAGATCACAATCGTTTTGGAACAGATTTGAAGTTTTTTTGAATACTTTAGTGTTCACGACTTCACGTGGGAATATCCTAAGTGTGACCGTAGGCCATCTTTTGCTTCTGATTTCAATCATATTGCTTTGTTTGGAATAAATAATGGTTGGTTGCCATAATGGAGTATAACTTTGGTGTTTTCTAGTGTAACAAAGGTTTTCTCCTTGGAATATGAAGTGTTTTGTGGCTGTTTACTCTATGGTTGGGATGTTTTGTGCAAATAGATTTTTTCCCTCTTGCTATTCATTTTTTTGGAATACAGAGGTGCCAACAATGGCCAATGATGGTTTGTCAAAAAGGGTATCTGATGCAACATCAAAAGTTCCAAGCAATCCGATCATTACACCCGTCACCGGTAGCTATGGTGATAATCCTGGTGTAACAATCACAACAATTAAGTTGGATGGCACCAGCTTCCTTGAGTGGTCTCAGTCCGCTAAGATGTATATTGGCGGAAGAGGGAAGTTCCAACTTGACCGGTCATGTGAAAGAACCAGCTACTAAGGCCAACACATATGACAAGTGGGAGCAAGAGAGCCTTATGGTTATGTCATGGCTGCTGAATTCCATGCAACCATCGGTTAGTAGAGGTTTCTTGTTTCTTCGGATAGCGAAAGAGATCTGAGATAAGGCGACTCGAACCATCGGTCAATAGAGGTTTCTTGTTTCTTTGGACAACGAAAGAGATTTGAGATAATGCGACTCGAACCTATTCCCAACAATAGAACATTATCAGGGTGTACTAGTTGAGGCAAGACATTGCTACTCTTCGTCAGGGAGAGAAGAGTCTATCTACCTACTACTCCACTCTTCAAGGTCTTCGGGAAGAGTTGGACCACTTCCAGGTCATCCAGTGAGACACTGATAAAGACAGAGATCAGCACAGTAAACAAGTGGAACATAACATAATTTTTGACTTCTTGGCGGGTTTGAATCCGGACTTTGAAGTCACCCGGGGGAAAGATGAGTTTTCTTCCTTGGACCAAGTTTATTCACTAGTCCAAGGTAAGGATTACAGGAAAAAGGCGATGGTACCTACTCCGACCAACGATCATCTTGCCCTTGCTACATCTTCAAGTGCTCCATGGGGTGGGAAATACCCTCCTTGGAAGAATAGGTCTTCTAATGACAAAGATAAGTTGAAGTATGAGCATTGTGGGAAAACTAGACACACCTGGGAAACTTGCTAGGATCTTATTGGCCTGCCCGCCAAGTTTTCCTGTCCTGGACAGTAAATGGGCACCTCTAGAGGCAACACTGCAACCTTCATATCTCCTAACTTGGGTAACCCAATCGCATCAGCATCTCCCACTGGACCATCTTCCTCCGAGAACTTCTCTAATGCAATATTGATCGTCTCCGTCACCTCTTGAGTCAGATGGAAGGTTCTTCTGCTTGGGCTTCCTTTACTCAGTCAGGTACTCATACATCTGCTAATTTCGTTTCTCATTCCCAATCCAGCCCGACCTGAACTATTAATTCAGGCGCGTCAAATCATATGACTAGCCTATCCACTGTGTTTTCTTTATATAGTCTCCTGTCTGGAAGAGATAAAGTCAGAGTTGCTGATGAATCCCTTTCCACCATCTCTGGAAAGGGTGACATCAAATTGAATGATGCCCTATCTCTATCATTTGTTCTTCATGTTCCCAATTTATCCACAAATTTATTATCAATTAACAATTTGACCAAAAGTCTTAACTGTTGTGTGACATTTTTTCTCACTCCTTGTGTGTTTCAGGACTTGGTAACGAGGAAAACGATTGAGAATAGTCGTGAGACAGATGGCCTCTACCTCCTAGATGTGGCTGACTCTCCTTCAACATTACAGATTTGTAATAGTCTTAATAGTAGCAATAATGATGCCCAACCTAAATTGTGGCACAATCGTTTAGGTCATTTGTCTTTTAAATCCTTGAAGTTGGTCTTTCCGGACATGTTTAAATTTGTTCCTGGTCATAGTCTACAGTGTGAAATGTGTGAACTCTCAAAACATTGTAGATCTACATTCTCTCCAAGTATAAATAAAAGTCTCCTTTTCAGCTGATTCATTCTTATGTCTGTGTCCTGCCCCTACTTTGTCTATGCATGGTTGTCGATATTTTATTTCTTCTATGGATGACTTCTCCCATCATACCTGGGTTTACTTGATGAAGTCCCAGACCTCATCAAGAAGTTTCATAAGATGGTTTTGACTCAATTTGGGAAGCAGATTAAAATTTTCCACTCTGATAATGCGAAGGAATACCTTGAGGGTGATTTAAGGCAATATTTGGCAGAGCACGGTATGATCTATCAAAGCACATGCCCCTCAATAAAACGGGGTGGCCGAGTATAAAAACCATCATCTTTTGGAAGTGGCTAGAAGCTTACTGACCGGAATGAATGTTCCGAAGAAGTTTTGGGCCGAAGAAGTGCATACCTCCGCATATTTGATTAATCGCATATCATCTCGGGTCCTACAATTAAAGTCCTTTTATCAACTACTTTGTCCATACCAGCCTCTATTTACTGTTCCCCCTCGTGTCTTTGGTTGTGTCTGCTTCATTCATATTTTGGGTCCTAATCGAACTAAATTGGATCCAAAATCCATTTGTGGTGTCCTCTTGGGGTATTCCTCTACACAAAAGGGATATCGGTGTTTTGATCCTTTGTCTGGGAAATGGTTCGTTACCATGGACGTCACCTTTTTTTAGAGTACCCCAGTTTTTCCTCGTTCCTCTACCTCTCTTCAGGGGGAGCATAGTGAATTGTTGGAAGAGATTCTGCCTTCAATTCTACTTCCGGCATTGGTCCCTGATGTTATTCATTCTGTTTTTTTTATTAAGACTACTGCTAAAGACGTACAGGTTTATACTAGACACGAAAAGGAGGGGACCACTGTGTTACGTCCATCTCCTAAGACTCCTCTGAACCAAGTAAAATTGCTCCACTGTCCTATGTGATTCCTGTTTTTGTTCCTGATATTGATAATGATACCGCTTTCATTACCATAAGCAAGGGGAAGCATCAGTGTACGATTCATCATATCTTTAATTTTATCTCATATGCATCTCTGTCACCCTTCTATTTGGCTTTCTTGTCCTTTGTTTCTTCTATGTCTTTACCTTCTAGGTTTCAGGAGGTTGTCTCCGATCCTAAGTGGCGCAATGCGATGATGTAAGAAATAAGAGCTCTGGTCAAGAATGGTACATGGGAAATGGTTGAGTTACCCAAGGGAAAGAGAACTGTAGGCTGCAAATGGGTGTTCACCATGAAACATAAGGTAGATGAATCCATTAAGAGGTACAAGACAAGACTGGTAGCTAAAGGGGTATACTCAGACATACGGGATAGACTAAAAGAAACATTTGCACCGGTTGCTAAAATGAACTCCATACGAGTTCTCTTGTTTTTAGCCGCAAACCACTCGTGGCCCCTACATCAGTTGATGTGAAAAATGCATTCCTTCATGGACATCTACGAGAAGAAGTGTATATGTCTCCTCCTCCGAGATTCAAACTTCCTAATAGTGAAGGAAGAGTTTGCAGGTTGAAAAAATCTATCTATGGTCTGAAATAGTCCCCCCGAGCTTGGTTTGAAAGGTTCAGTCAAACCGTGAAGAGGATGGATTACTCACAAAGCCATGCGGAGCACACTCTCTTTGTCAGGAGAAAAAGACAATTAATTACAGCTTTGATTGTTTATGTTGACGATATTGCGGTGATTGGAAATGACTCCTCAGAGATCCAACACTTGAAGAAATTCATAGCAACAGAATTTGAGATCAAGGATTTGGGCAGCTTGAAGTATTTTATAGGTATTGAGGTAGCCTAATCAAAGGGCATCTTCATATCGCAGCGGAAGTATACCTTAGATTTACTCAAGGATACTGGGAAATTGGATTCTCGGCCAGCAGACACTCCTATTGAACAAAATCATAAATTGAGCTCCAGTGAAGGCTCATTACTAGAAGATAAAGAGATGTACCAAAGACTGGTAGGTCGTTTTATTTATCTTTCTCTCACTAGACCTGACATCGCATATACAGTCAGTGTAGTCAGTTAATTCATGCATAAATCTCGGATCGCTCACTATGAGGCCTCACTAGACCTGACATCGCATATGCAGTCAGTGTAGTCAGTCAATTCATGCATGAACCTCGGATCGCTCACTATGAAGCAGTTGAGAGAATTTTGAGGTATTTGAAGGCTACTCCAGGGAAGGGCCTTCTATTTGCTAACCATTGTCATATTCGACTAGAAGCCTATACTGATGCTGATTGGGCTGGAAGTATAGATGATAGGTCTACCACAGGGTATTGTACTCTCCTTGGTGGTAATCTCATCACTTGGAGAGGCAAAAAGCAGAGTGTGGTAGCTAAGTCAAGTGTTGAAGCCGAATATAGGGCAATGGCTCATGGGGTAGCAGAATTATTATGGTTGAAGATTTTACTATAAGATCTGGAAATGGAGGTGGATGTTCCTATGAAGTTGTTCTGTGATAACAAGGCAGCCATCAATATTGCCCAGAACCCCATTCAACATGATTAGACTAAGCATATTGAAATTGACAGATACTATATCAGAGAACAAGTTGCTTCAGGAAACTTTTGTTTGCTGTTTGTTACAACGGGAAATCAACTAGCTGATATACTCACAAAAGGGGTTACTAAAGCTATCTTAGAAGGTAATCTTAAAAAGCTGGGCATGTTGAATATCTATGCTCAGCTTGAGGGGGAGTGTTGAGATATATTATGTAGGTGTGTTACATTGGATCTCTCATTAAGGGTATATTTGTAATAGGCATATTAGGATTATTATAATATAAAAGGATTAATGATTAGAGAGAAATCTCTCTAATCATGTTTTTTCCCCAACACGTCTTCTTCCTCTCTCTCTCTTTCTCCATCTCCTCTTCTAGGTTTCATCTTCAAGTTAGTCAAAGGGAGTTGTATGTGTGAAGTGATGTGGTAGACCACAATCTATAGCCTAGGGTGTAAAGTCTAAGCAACTAAGCAAGTATCGTCAGTTTGAAACCTAAGGCACCTACCTCTCCACAAAAATCTCAATAAAATCAAAAGAGCTCGAGATTTTGTTTTAGAATTCGAAAGAGTTCGAGTTCTCTTCAAGGCATAATATTAAGAATGCTCATTGAATGAACAATTCAATAAGAGATCTCGGATCAAATCGATATTTGGTTCAAATGTAGGATTCCTATCCAGAAGTTTTTGCAACTCAACCATGTATGATGGAATCATCAAAGATTTGAACTTTTTGAACTCTGTCTCTAACTCACTAGGGCCTAAGGAAACAAAGAGAAGATAAAGTAAGATAAAATTAAAGGTCTTGTTATCCATAAATAACATAATGAGAATTTGGAGCCTATATCTCATTTGTCGCTTCCTGTTTCCTAAGGTTTTTTTGAGTCACGCTTCCCGCTTCCCACTTCTCGCTTTCGCTTTGCTTCTCGTTTTCACTTCTCGCTCTAGTAACTATGGAAAAAACGGATAATCTTGGAAAAAATTTTGGAATGAATATTATGTAGATATTGATGACGCTTTTGAGCAATTGATGAATAAGAATTAGTGATTTTATTAATACGCATATTATAGTCTTGTTTTTAATCTTGATAGTTGATGTTTTAATGAATTTTGATGTCTTGATAGAATGAATTGGATGTTAAAATGATGTTATGAACTTATTATTGTTGTTTATAGTTACTATTTTTGTATATTATCTCACCAAATTGTTATATCTATTAATTAGCATCCTATCTAATTTTATAATTATTAATTTTTTCCCCGAAGTTTTCCCATATTTTCCCGAATTTTTAGAATTTTTCCGTACTTGACCCTTGCCGAATTATTCCCGAACCCCAACTATCTGACTATGGGTGTGGAGACCTAGGAGTGCATAAATCTACTTATCACACTAACTGCATATGCAATATCTAATCTAGTAAGGGAGAAATAAGGGAGAGATAAATCAGCTTGCCCACTAGGCACTGAAAACTGCACATATCCTGTAGAGGCTCACCTATCTCATCTAACTTATGATTTTGCTCAATAGGAGTATTAGCAGGTCTACCCCCAAGTTTCCCTATCTCGTGCAAAGGATCTAGAATATTATTTCTTTGACAGATGAATATGCCACTACTGGACCTAGCAACTTCGATACCAAGAAATACTTCAATAAACCTAGATCTTTAATCTCAAATTCACTAGCTAAATACCTCTTCAATTGCTCAATTTCTACTTTACTATTAACAGTCACGACAATGTCATCTACATACAAAATAAGGGTCGTGGTGTTGTCCTCAGTACGCTTGATGAACAGGGTGTGACCAGCCTGACTCTAAAAGTAACCCTTCTTCTTCACTATTGTCCACACTTTAGGGATTGTTTCAATTAGGGTTACCAAGTTCGCTACATACTATAGCAAACCATGAACCGAGCAAACCCGAACTAGTTCGTGGTTCGGATAGGATTGGTTCATTAAATTGAGCGAACCACATAGTGGTTTCAAAACAACTTTGGTTTTCACTTTTCGGCATATTTATACTTTGAGTTCACAAACCGTTCATAGCATTTTTTTATTGTTTTTCAAATAAGTATTTTTTATATATTATTTACATGCTTAAAAAATATATTTTTATAATAAAATATAAATATATATTTGTTTTACATGCTTAAATAGCGATCCAAGCTAGCAAACCAAAACTAAAGAACCTAAACGAACCGAAAAACGAATTATCTCATCCTACCCCTAGTGAACTAGGTTCACTCTAAAGTGGCGAACTGCGAACCGCTAACCCGAATTCGAACCGAGCGAACCGACGAACAAGGTAACATTGGTTTCAATCCATACAAAGTTTTCTTCAATCTGCACACTTTCCTTTCGTTTCCTTCAAGGTGAAATCCTGGAGGAGGAGCCATATAAACTTCTTCCTTCAAATCCCCATGAAGAAAAGCATTTTTAACATCAAGCTGGTACAAAGGCCATGACTGATTTGTTGCTAATGACAATATCACCCGTATGGAGTTCATCTTTGCGATGGGAGAAAAGGTCTCCTAATAGTCGACCCCATATAATTGTGTATAACCCTTGGCTACCAACCTCAACTTATACCTCTCAACTGACCCATCTGCCTTGCACTTCACACCAGATACCCATTTACACCCCACGAATACTTTTTCCTTAGGAAGATCGACCAATTCCCAAGTAGCATTTTTTTTCAATGCAGACATCTCTTCGACAATTGCTTCCCTCCACTTTAGTTGTTTCAAGGCTTCTATGACTGAACAAGGAATTGAAATTCAAGACAATGAGGAGACAAATGACCTGTAGGAAGGAGACAATGCTTTGTATAAGACAAAGTTAGCAATAGGATACCGAGTACATGGTTTTTTATCCTTGTTCCCTTTGGAAGGGCAATTGGAAGGTTAGAATCATCAAGCAAAGGAAAAGAAGGAGATGAAGAATATATGGGAGCAAGATTACCTAGCTCCGAGGAGGTGACTTGGTTTGAGTCTTTTTCAGTTGTGGCCTTTTCTTCTACCTTCCGATGTCGCTAATAAACTTTCAACTCCCCCGGCATTTCAGCACCCTCATCCTGAGTACTAACAGAGTCATCATGACAAAACAATGACGAAGTTGGGAATAAGGAAATGGGAACAGGGACTGGAAGAGGAATCATTCTCTCTTAAAGTTCATTCTCCCCCTGAAGAGAAGAAGGATGAGAGGTAGAATAGAACGTAACGGATTCAAAAAAGGTAACATCCATGGAAACAAACTTCTTAGAAAGAGGACGATGGCACTTATATCCCTTATGAGCAGATGAATAACCAATAAAGATACATTTGAGGGCTTTGGGATCCAATTTAGTCCTATTTGGGCCCAAAATATGCACGTAAAAGACAACCAAAAACTTTTGGAGGGATAAGAAAGAGAGGACAATTTGGTTGTAGGAGTTGAAAGGGACTTTTAAAGCCCAACACACGAAAAGGCACACGATTGATAAGAAAAATTGCAGTCAAAACAGCATCAGACCAGAGAAACTTAAGAACATTAGAATACAAAATGAGAGCTCGAGTTACCTCTAAGAGATGTCTATTTTTACGTTCAGCAACCCCATTTTGCTGAGTATAGGGACAAGGATATAGGTATTCTATCCCACTACTACTCAAATACTCTTTCAACCCCCCTCCCCCCAAAAAACATATTCTCCTCCTTAATAGAACATCTTTAGATTTCATAAGATATATCCAAGTATATTTTGAGTAATCATCAACAAAACTCACAAAGTAACAATAGCCAGATTTAGAGGTAATAGGAGAAGAACCCCAAACATCAGTATGAATGATTTCAAATAAGCTAGAGCTTTTACTAATACTAGGTGGAAATGATGTACGATGATGTTTAGCTAGCTCACAAACTTCACATTGAAGTTCAAAGTAAACACAAAAAAAAAAATCGGAAACAAGATTCTTAAATACTGAATAGGCACATGACCCAAACGAGCATGCCAACCCAAAACATGCTCCTTATTGACTCTATTACTACTATTAGAATGAAAGGCTCGTGGAATGTTGGGAGCTAAATCTAGAAGGTAGAGACCAACAGCTTCATGACCCGAACCAATCGTCCTCCTCGTCACCAAGTCTTGAAAGACACAATGAGAAAGAAAAAAAGTGACACTACAATTTAGTTTTTTTGTGAGGGTGAGGGCACTAACAAATAAAAGATTTGCGGAAAATTGAGGAACATGTAATACAGACGACAAATAAAAATGAGAGGAAAGGATAATGTATCCTTTCCCCGCAATAGAGGATAAAGTTCCATTTGCAATTCTAATCTTATCTCAATCAGAACATACAGAATAGGAAAAGAATAAGGATGGCATACCAGTCATGTGCTCTAAAGCACCCGAATCAATGATCCAGGATGGACTAGATGAGGTAGAGATATGATGAGATACCTGATTGAGCAAAAGTGGAGGTAGCAGACGCTAGACAGTCCTTCTAATTGAGCCATGAAGCAGCGATTATTCTCAATCTCATCTTTGGAAACAGTGGCCATCTCTTTCTGGGAAGGAGTGCCCTGTGCATGGTATCAAATATCGATACGTATTGACCAATACGGGCCGATACGTATCGGTTTTTTGAGTACCCGCATATCGACCATATCACGCATATCGGTACCAATACAGTTCGATATTGTCAATACGCGTTTTGAACAGTACAAAAAAGCTGATCTAAATGGGTTTGTTTGCAGTTTCCATAAAAAAAAAAGGGAGGAGGATTAGGGATTTAGGGCATATACTTGTGCGTGTAGAGTGTAGATCGTCATTATCTTCAATCTTCGTTGCCGTTGTCGCCCAAATCCATTGCCATCGTCGATTGCAAAATCGAAGAGGAGAGCTAGCCTTTACGCCTTTGCGGTTTGCCCCTTTGCCCCCTTTCCCTCTTTCAGCCAAACAAGTTTGGCTTATAACTTTTTTCTTTTTGGGTTGAAGACTTTTAAGCTCGTTTTACCCAATTTGAAGGAGTGCTAGCCTCACTCAGCCATACAAGCCACACACACACTATTAGACTTATGTTGTGTTTTAACCAATTTGAAGGAGGAGTGCTAGCCTCACTCAACCACATACACACAATCAGACCTTGTGTAGTTGAGTTGTGTTGTGTTGTGTTGAGCTTTCACCAAAACCACATTGGATCAAGGCAATCATGATCAATCACGATTTAAATAGGGGGGAGTTCAATTGTAACATTGTCTCTTTCAACTCCATAGTTCTATTAATTGTGGTTAAGATACACTAACTCTTAGGGTTTTATTTATAAAAAAAAACTAACCCTATGATTAAGAATTTTTAACTTGAAAGTTAATTTTTTTAATATTTTTTTTAAATCAGGGTTAGAATGTGTCCCTTTTAACTCTTATTAATTGTGGTTAAGATACACTAACTCTTAGTGTTTGATTTTAAAAAAATTAACCCCATGGTTAAGAATTTTTTATTTTAAAGTTCATATTTTTAAATATTTTTTTTAAAATCAAGGTTAGAATGTGTCCCTTTTAACTCTTATTAATTGTGGTTAAGATAGACTGACTCTTAGGGTTTGATTTTTAAAAAATTAACCCCATGGTTAAGAATTTTTAACTTTAAAGTTAATTTTTTTTATGTTTTTTTTTTAAATCAAGGTTAGAATGTGTCCCTTTTAACTCTTATTAACTGTGGTTAAGATACCCTCTCTTAGGGTTAAACAATCTAACCTTAGTTTTTTTTTTTTTAAATAGTAAAAAACTATTACACTATGAGCTGTAGATGAACCTGTACGATTATACTTCTGAAGCCGACCAACTAAATCCCAACAATTTTCCTTTGTGTGCCTTCGCCTTCCATGATGATCACATTTCAACTTATCACGGTCTTCAAAACTAAGGTAACTCTTCTCGGGCTTCTTAAACCCACTCTTATTACTCTTCTGACTCATAGTTGATGAAGCAAGAGCTGATCTCTCTAGAGCAATATGATGGGACATAACACTTTTCCTACTTTCTTCACTCTGAACATAGGAATAAACCTAGTTAAGGGATGATAACTCATCCATACTAAGGATCTGGACCCAAGCTAGCTCAAACTCCAGATCAATTCCGGCAAAAAATTGAAAGATACGAGATTTCTCAACATGTTTTTTGTACTGCTTTCCATCACCAGAACATAGAGGCTGAAAGCTTTGGTAGTGATCTAACTCCTCCCACATACCCTTTAGTGTGGCAAAGTAATCTGCTAAATGCTTCTCCCCCTGTCGAAGATTGGAGATCTCTTGACGTAACTGATACACCCGAGAAATATTCTCAATCTGAGAATATGTCTGAGCAAATGAGTCCCATATCTCCTTAGCAGTATGGAGAAAAAGAAATCCCCTATTGAAATGTGGCTGCATTGAGTGAGTGAGCCATGACATTACTATAAGATTCTCTGACTCCCACTTCTCATACTGAGGATCTGTCTGTGCAAGTTCTTTAATACGGGCATTCACATATCCTAACTTTACTCTACCTCCGATATACATTTTAGCAGACTGTGACCACTCTAGATAATTTTTTCCATCAAGTTTAACAGTGGTAATTTAAGAATTAGGATTACCATGTAGGAATAAACAACTTTGGGGGCCCTTGGGCTGAAGAATCAACTTCTGAACTATCAGTTTCATCCATCACTATCTCCAAAAAACAATACTATAGGTTCACAAACAATTCCACAAACACCTTACTTGCACAAGAATAGGGCTGGTGAACACCAACCACCGATATTAACTGTTTCACAATGAAGGAGACTGGTTCACACAAACCAGCACCTGAAAACGTCGCACAGGGTCAAATAGGGCTATTTTACACAAAACCGGCACCCAAACAACCTTACACTAAGGTTTACAGGACTATTCTTCACCAAACAGACCTATTCCAACAATTTCAAACCTCCAAGAATCAATCCCTTTCACTTTCAAACATTCCAGAGATTGAAAACAGATCTAATAACACAGATTTAATTCACTAAAAACCAACTTCATGGAGCCCTAACACTCGAATGATTCAAATCTGAAGTTTTATGGAAATTCATTTGAGTGGATCAAACATCATCTTAGATTGCTCCAAAGAATAAGAAAAACTAATCAAAAAATCTGAAACAATACCCCTTACCAGTTGCATGCTTCCTAGACCTAAGGGCGTCCGTATGGCTGCTAACAACAGCCGTACGGAATGGTGACGTTACCAATGTTTATTTTCGTTTACTTTCTCTTCCCTTTCAAATCTTATGCTTCGATACCAAGAAGAGATAATAGGAGGAAGAATGAAAGAAGAAGAAGATTGGGGGGAGAGAGATGTGAATTAATGAATCACCGTTCTCTCTTCTCCTCTTCTATTATATAATCTTTTGAATTACAGTTAATATATTCCTCAACTATTACGAGAGAACAATAAGATCCCTAACATATAGAGAATACCCTGAATACCCCTGACAACAACTTAGGACACTCTTTTGCCTCTGATTTCTCTTCTGCAGTCACTATGTTCTCCATATTATCCAGCAGAGGACTAGCCACACCCACATCAATTGTTATATGTGCAAGGGGACCACGATGTTCCTAACTAACAAATAGGGAAAATTCAAATTCTCTTACTTGGGGACTCACTATCAGCCTGTGGACTAGGGAGGCTATCAACTAGGATGGCGAAACATCCTGGCTTGCCCATCTGGTTCCCTTCGAAGCATTCGGAGTTGAGAGGTTTATCCTAACTCAAAAGTGCTTGGAGGTTTCGCACTAGATGAGGAAATACATATTCAAGAAGGATCCCCTCTCAGGGCGAGTTGGAAATAACTCGAAACCATTAACCCAAGCGATCAGTCATAACCCGCAATGTTTTGCCCGCCCATTTGTCTCGATTGAAATTTGTTCTGGTGTTGCGCAATGCACCAAAGTATATTGAGTATTTTGCTGACGATCAGGCTTCCTCCTCCACATGTCACAGTGTGGTTTGGGCCCCCTGCCATTCCCTAACATGTCTCTCAATGCGTCAAAATCTAATCCATTAGCTTGCCCCAAGCGTTTTAAAAATGCCATCACCACCTTTTTTTTCCGACGTAACACCGCAAATTGACACGTTGACCCTACCTCACTTGAGGCTATACAGGCTGGGCACATATCGCCATTAATGAATCTTAATTTTTTAAATCGTGGTCCGATGATTTGGATATCCCCACTTATCAATCACCTGAATCATCTTCTTTATTCGGTCTGTTTCTACCTCGACGTCATATCCAACTACAAAATCAGACCATCAGTGTTGGGTCTCAGTGTCACGTACTCTACCAGGTGGAAGGATTGATGCCCCCACGTTAGCGTCTTCAGCCTCCCCGCCTCTCTTCGAAGTCAAGTCGTACTCTCTCTCCTTCTTGCCATTCTCCCTCTGTTTGGCTGCTTTTTTCATCGATAATGCTTTCTCTTTCACCCTATCCAACTCCGCTTTACCATTCCTCTGTCAAGCAGTCTTCTAGTCATCTTTTCGAGTAGCCCCCTTGGCTGGGATTTTTCTCCAGTCATTAGGGTTCTTGGCTGGCTCACACGCTCTTGCCTCTTCTCCCCTTCTATCTAAGAAGATCTTCCATGAGAAAATTTTCTCCCCTACTATATCCTTCCCACAACTTTCGTAGGAATGATGAAATGCAGTCATTTCTCACCCACAAGCTGGCCACATCCACCCGATATCATATCAGGCAAAACAGTCTAACCCCCTTGAAACTCCCACATGCTTCTCCAATTGCTTTCAACGTGCCCTCGCACCAAGCATGAAGAGGCACTCAAAAACGCTAATCAACCATAAACCCTTATTGGATCTCTATTTAGGTTGGCCGATAGAGATATCCCACCTGTCTAGCAACAACTTCAAATCATTCACGACTTTCTTGTCAAATCCCTAGGTTCTCTAGGCTTCCTCATTTACAAGGAGTATAAAACAAGAGCTGAACTGCCCACATATGTTTCACATTGACATGGTAGGATTTAGGAGGTTTTTCGATCGACCGAAAGCAGCTCTGCAACCTTGCTAGTCTTTAGCTCCTCGTCAATGAATTTACTAACAAAGAAGTATTTTAGAAAGTCCTCTGTCATGAACATGGTTTAAAGCATTGATACGTTTCTTAATATTTCCTATGAAATACTCCCGTTTCCTTGGGTATCGACACAAAATCTACCTGTGACATTAAAATATAATATTTCCCAATACATTTCATATTGTTCCTTACAAAACTCTTCCTTTCTATGAGTATTGAAATGAAACCTACCTGCGTGGTTTACACAATTGACACATTTTGGTAAAACTTTGGTGAAAATGTGTCGACTTCAGTGGCAGCTGAAACAAAGCTCCTATATGGTATAAATAGTACAAGACTTCCTAATACATTTTATAGTTTTGATTGATTTCGTTTCGTGTTGGTCGGAAATTATATGTATTTAGTAATAAAACTACTGGACTTTGGTCAAAGTCTACCAAAGTCCATCAACACAACCTCAATAATTGTGGGCGTAAAAATAAAGCCAGAAAGATATTTTTTTAAAGTAAAAAACTTGAAATATTTCATAAAAAGGTAGATTCATATAGTTATGGGTGTCAATGTATACAAATATTATCTATATCAAATTCATATCCAAATTGTTTGCTCAGATATTTATCTGAATAGGAATACGGAAAAGTGAATTCGAATAATTCTTTTACAATCCATTTATAATGGTTCGAATTCGAATATTGATCTCTGATTCGATAAATATCAGACTGTTATATAATATATGACTATATTATACATAATATATTATAAGTCATAAGCATGGTTTAAAACGTCGACACATTTCCTAATGTTTCTAACGAAACGCTTACGTTTCCTTGGGTACCAACACAAAATCTACCTATGACATCAAAATTCCAGTATTTCTCGACACATTTCATATTTTTCCTACGAAACTCTTCTTTTCCATGGGTACTGGCATGAAACCTACTTGTGTGGTTTACAAAATCGACATATTTTTGTAAACTTTGGTAGAAATGTTTCAAAGTCGTATTGATGAATGATATTCACTTGAAGTGTAAATAGTGCAGGGTTTTGGCAACATGTTTCATTCAGTTCAGTAATATCTATGGTATTAAAAATGGACACATTTCGGTATGTTTCGGCAGAAATGTGTCAACTTCGGTGGCAACCAAAATAAAGCTCATGTTATAAATAGTACAGGACTTCCTGACACATTTCGTATAGTTTCGGTTAAAGTCAATCGATTTTGTTTTGTGTCGGTCGAAATCATACATATTTAGTTATAAAACTACTGGACTTCGGTCAAAGTCTACTGACGTCTACCAACACAACCTTAATAATTGAGGGCTATAAAATAAAGCCAGAAAGTTAATTTTTTAAAATACACTTGAAATATCTCATGAAAAAATAGATTCATATAGTTGGAGATGTCAACGTATACATATATTATTTGTATTTAATTCATATTCGAATTTATTCACTCGAATGTTTTATTCGAATAGGTATCTGGCAGAGCGAATTCAAATAGTACTTTTACAATCCGTTTATAATTGGATACGAATTCGAATATTGATGTCTGATTCGATAAATATCCGAGTATACATAATATATTTCAAGTTCATAAGACTAAAATAGCCTTAATAATATATGATTTTTTCATATTTCTAAGATATATTAAATTATTATTTTTAATATAAGGAATGATATTATCTGACTTTGAAAATTTTAATCGAAGTCGAATACGATTATTTTATTCTCTATCCATTGGATATTTAATCTAATTCGAATAGCTGGCTATGTAATCGGATATGAATTCGAACATGGCACTATTCGCTTAGAATTCTGTTCGTTAATAGTTCTACCTACAGTACAAGTGTACAACAGAGCCTGTGAAGCTTTGGGGGGGAGTTGCTCTTTTAAAATCTGAATTTTGAAATTTGAGAGAGATCCACTATAAATCTCCATCCAAATTGTTGATAAGTTGAGATTTGAGAAAAAAATCTGAGAGAGAATAAAAGAAAATTAAAGGCGAGAGTTTGCTTCGAGAAGAAGTCATCCAAGTCTCCATCACCCGAGGGGGTGGTTCAGTGGCTTCACCCGTTCCGTGCCACGCTAGGCGTCTTGAGTTCGACCCTGTGGGGGTATTAGAGTTGGCCTTTCTTTGTAGGCTTACCCTCTGGCCGCACATCTTGAAACCTAGCAATGTGGGACTAAACATGGGGGTCATTGGTACTCGGGTGGTAGGTGCCTGCAATGGGCAGGCTTAAATCTGGATGCCAACCCGTCAACCTGGGGCCAGTGCCTAGGGGGCCGTGACAACACTCTAAAGCCCCTTTTTTTCTTCAATAAAAAAAAAAGTCTCCTCTGAGATCAAAGAATAAGGTCCGCCCTTCTTAAAGATCTCTTACGTAAATCTTTTTTGTCAATCCTTTGACATCTACTATTAATGACCTACATTCAATTCTAGTATAAGCCTATAAGGTGAAATAACACTTTAGTAATATACCCCTGCTTCACCAAAAAATTTTTATGAGACTATTTTACCCTTGAGTAAATTTCAGATCACTAAAAATAGCATGTATTGCCAATGGAGAAAAATATCGAGAATAGAATACAACTAAAATGAATTCTTCTTCTTTTGCAAGACAACGTTTGTAACTTAACATGACTCTCATTTTTGATGCTCTATATGCTTACATTTTGCAATGTAGTAAATTCTAGATGTGTATTTGTGCTTAAGTATTCAATTTCTAAAGTATCATCTTAGATTTCTAAAGTTTCACGAATGTTTCATAAGTTTCTTTAATTTTACATGATTTCTATGGACTTACTTAAACTTCCACGAAATGTGTCAACTTTCTTAACGACCAAAATTAGACTGATAGCAAAGTTTAATAAATCTCATAAGATTAAAATACCCTTATTAATATGTGTTCTTTAAATAATTCTAAGACCTTAAATTGTTATTTCTAATATAAAGAGAGAGAAAATAATAATTTACAATTTAAAAAAAATTATATGTTTTTTTTTACATTTTTGGCATTTTTCTTTCTTTTAAACTTATATTAAAATAATTGGATAATTTAGATATTATCCAAACTAAAATATTTTAAATGAAGTTGAATACGAATACTCTATTTCACTGTCCATCGAATATTTAATCGAATTCGGATAGCTAGATATGTAATCGGATACGAATTCGGATACACCACTATCTCCTTAGAATTCACTCGGTTTACTACACTACCCCTAGTACAACGGAGCATGTGAAGCTTTGGAGGGAGTTTCTTTTTTAAAATTTAAAATGTGAGTGGAGATCCATTATAAATCTCCATCAAAATTGTTGAAAAGTTGAGATTTGGGGAAAATCTGAGAGAATAGAAGAAGATTTAAGAAAGAACATCACTTATCCGTGAAGTTTGTTTCTAGAAGAAGTCATTAAAGCCTCCTCTGAGATCAAAGAGCAATGTGTGTCTTTCTTAAAGATCTCTAATGTAAAAAAATTTTCTTTTTGGCTTCGTTCCTTTGACATCTAATAGTAATGGCCTGCATTTGATTCTAATTTCTAATATAAGGCGAAATAACACTTTAATTATATACCCCTACTTCACAAAAAGTTTTAAATGTGACCATTTTACCCTTGTATCAACTTAAGACTATTAAAAAGATCATGTATAGCATAGTTAAAAAAATTTGACAATAGAGAAAAATATCAAAAGGAAAATACAGCTAAAAGAAAATACAGCTAAAATGACTGTATTCATGCAAGACAGCGTATGTCACTTAACATGATTCTCACTTTGATACTCTACATGATTCTCACTTTGGTACTCTACATGCTTGCATTTTGTTATGTAATGAATTCTAGATATGTATTTATGCTTAAGTATTCAATTCCTAAAATATCATCTTAGATTTCCAACGTTTCTTTGATGTTTCCTAAGTTTTCTTAATTTTTACATGATTACTTTGAACTTCCTTCAACTTCCATGAAACGTGTCAACTTCTTTAGCGACCAAAGTTTAAACCAACACCAAAGTTTAATAACTTGGTCGTGAACACCCTCTTCTTCCACGAGAACCTTAGCTTCCACCTCGGACCAATCTACTAAGGCCTTACCAATGCCCCGCAAAACTAGCTAACCGGCCACCAATCTATCTTAAGCATAATGCATCTCAATTTGAAATGTTAGTCGCATCACCTACTATCAAAAACTCCTTCCGATTTGAAAAATAAAATTTTGAGTCCCATTGTAAATCTGTGGATATGAGTCATCGTTCATACGATATGCCGATATTATACCATATTTTGGATGTATTACTTTGTGACCATGACCATAAAGTCTAAACCATTTATTACGTATACCTTAGACTTCTAAAGCTTCAGACACGCAATTCCAAATGGTTGTTTTCTTATTATGTAATCAATTTTGAGTACGAATTTACTCTCATTTTATCATGCCCTTAAATATTAATGCATTTTTCTATGGTTTCCATACTGTTTCCATGGTCTCCCAACTTTTTAAATTAAACTCCCATAAATTTCAACTAAATATTTACACTTCCTAGGTGACCAAAGTTTATACTAAAACTGAAATATAAAATGTTGCATTCAGTAATGTAAATGTCATAATGGTCATTTTGCAGTCTGTAGATTCTGTGGCTTTTGATAAATGCCATATTACTTCGGAAAAATGTGTTGTACTAAAGAAACACAAATAAACACAGACAAAAGTTGGCTTAAGAAACATATAGGTTCATTTCTGACAAGGTATTTCCCAGTTCTGAATTATAGTTGAAATTGATGAAATATGTTATTCATGCACCTGCTTCTCTAAGCACCTCGTTTCCATTTCATTATTTGCTAATTAACTAAGCACAAACAGTTACCCCATGAACTATTCATTCGTTATTTGGCATAATCAAAGAAATATATATATTTTTTATTGATAATCAGTTAATAAGAGTAACATATGATTTAAGTTATTTTAAAAAAAGATATAAACAAGGTTACATCCTACAAGGAACTAATTCAACCATATGGTTTCCAACTTCCAGCCCACCATACAGTGGAATTAACAGTATCAGCTCGTACGAAAGCACCTCTACCTCATAACCTTTTCATTCCTTATTTGACATACTAAGTTAATAGAAGTACTCTAAAATTTAAGTTATTTTAAAAGATATAAACAAGGTTACATCCTACAAGGAACTAATTCAACCATATGATGTCCAACTTCCAGCCCAATATACAGTTGAATTAGCAGTATCGGCACATACGAAAGCACCTTTTAGAACTGCCCTTCTCTCATCATTATAATGAACAAGTATTCCTGCTCCAGCAATCACTATTAAAGCCATGGGCTGCAATTACCAACAAAAAAAAACAAACATTTTATCCAAACCCACACAGATTAATAAAGCATGATCACGAATAGGAAATCAATTATTGCCTTCTACAAAAGGGCATATTAAAACGTACCAAAAAAAACAGCACAAATAAACAAGAAATTATAATAATGGAGTTGAAGTAACATACAATAATATAGGTACTCCGTGAGTGAGAACCCAATGGTTTCTCAGGCAATACAAGCTGATTCTTTGGCCTTCTGTTGTGTTTTGGTGATCCAGTGTAGCTTCGACACTGGAATCTCCTAAGGGGACCTAACCTACAATGAAAAGGAATTGTTTAATATAATTTGAGATGCCAAAAGGGGAAAAAAAAAACAAATATAATTATAATCCCAATCCTAGTCCACTTTTTCTTCATTTCTTCTCCACCTCTTCAATATGTAATGACCTTTATAAAGGTATTAACGGCATTTAGTTTAAATGACTATGCTAGCTGGCATTCTTCCATGATATCCTTAGTTCTCAGTTTAACTGACAGAAATTGACATGGCATTAGATCTGAAAAGTTCTTTGTCACCCCACTTGTTAATGTGACCAACATCCTTCTATTAATGAAGAATTGAGAGCAGTGTTTTAAAAGGTATGTGAGACTTACGCCTCAAGGCTCGCCTTGAGGCGAGGCTCAAGGAAAACGCCTTGAGGCTCAACCTTGAGGCTTAAATCTCATGAGTATAACGCCTCAAACTTTAAGACTCACATGAGGCACACGCCTCATGCCTTGAGGGCCTAAGACTCGTTTCATGTCTGAGGCGTGTGGCTCATACATTAATTAAAAATAGGGTTCTAGCCACATAACTGAGATTTAAACATTAATTTTTTTAAGGCATGTGCTTTATACATTAATCAAAAATAGGATTCTAGCCACAGAACTGAGACCTAAAAAATTAAATTATAAGGTGTGTGCCTCATAATTTCTTTTATCGGTAAAAAAATATATTTTTTTTTAATATTAGTCTCAATTAACAATTAATTTATTATTACTAACGTATATAGGTTTTTTAAAACCTTGTTGAGTATATTTCACTCTAATTTTTATAGTAGACTTTGCAATGATTTGGAGCAATTGCCTAACATTATTGATATATAGTTGGTGACTACTTTGCAATTGTTGGTTGGAATCCAAAATCCACCACATGATGATTGAACATCACCCATCTTTCAATATGTATATGAATAAAAAAGTAAATATAAATTTTGGCTTTTCTTGCCTCTTAAATTTATGATTTTTATGGCTGAATAATTTCTATATTATTGCACACACACACACACACACACATATACATATATATATATATATAACTGTAATTATTTTTTGATTTTTTTTGGTAATATCTTATTTATTATTTATTTATTTGTATAAAATGAGGGAGCATGACGCATAAGTCTCAAGCATTTTGAGGTCCAAACACCGCATCTCATGCCTTCATGTTTTAAAACTTTTTTTTTTTTTGTTTTTTATGTTTTAAAACATTGGTTGAGAGTTCATAAGTAAATACTTAATGCAAGGTGGAAGATAGCTTAGGCACTTTGCTGCATTTACGTAAAGCCATATAAGCAATTTGATAGCTAAGTCAGAACGTATAGCCATACAAGCTTTTCAATAGCTAAGTTGGGACTTGGGACTGATACCTGTGTGTATGTATATTTGATTTGTTGGTGGAGATCTAAAGAAGAAGGTTTCCCCTATTAAAACAAAGTATAAAATGTCCATTTCAATATCAGCATTAACTGTGACTATGGATAGTTGGAAAGCATCAGAAAGATTCCAATGCTCCTAGTTAGCAAATTTAGCAAAGTGAAGAAACTCCAATTCCTATAGGCTTTACCAAGGTGATCTGATGTTGATAACTGTCTTGATTCTCCAAGTAGTGTTTAAAATGTAATTTTAGAGTAGCAGCACAAAGCATGCTACCAAGCTGAAAAATGACAGAAACAGCCTGGCCAATGATCATACAATAAAGAGTTGTTGGTGCAGGCTCTTTTATAAAAAAATTCTGCTAACCCATTAGCACATGATTATGAAGAAGGAGAAAATAGGTATATAAATCCCAATATCCAGAGGGACCCTTACAAAATTTTACTCTGCTTATCAACATTATGAAAGGAAAAAACCAGTATCTGAGCATGATCTCATTAGGAACCAAATGAGCACTGCCTCAAAAGAGTCCCATATGCGAAACAATGTGCAGAAGCGACTCACACCACACCACAAAAATTTAGGAAGAATTCTCTAATGCCCAAAGAACCATGATTCCTACATAGAGTACAGAGGTTATAAAGAATATACTTATCAAGACTTAACTTGAGCACATAACTCTCTGCTTGTCAAATACTCAAATATCATCAAAGGAAAAACCCAGTTATCTGAAAATGATCATGAATCTCATTAAGAACCATATTTAGTTTTATGATGTCACCAAAGAAATCAACTTCTAAACTATAGTGGAAATAGTAGTTTGGGAATAGGTCTTCCAAATGAGCATTACCTCAAAACGGTCCCATATACAAAACACTGTGCTGAAGAAACTTACACCACACCACAAAAATTACGAGGAATCCTCTAATGCCCAAAGAACCATTATTACTGTATGGAGTACATAGATGATAAAGAATACTTTATCAAAACAATACATAGATTAAAGAGAATACTTTATCAAAACTAAGCTTGAATACTCTTGTAAAGGTCTCTAGAGAGCCTACCTTGTTCCCAATCTCAGTAAATTTGCATAGTACAATCATTTTATCCAGTGTAGTCAAAATGTTGCCTAGGCAATGCCTAGGCCACCGCCTCGCCTAACCAGGACCCCTATCGCCTAAGTCATGATCTAGGCAAGCACTCGCTAAATCTTATATAATATTATCTAATATCAATTAAAAAAGTAAATTTTGGTCACCTAGGCATCGCTTAAGCAACGCCTAGGCATCACCTCGCCCAGGGAACCCCCTATCGCATAGGCATCACCTAGACTACACTGATTTTATCTGTAGCAGCTATCTACCTTAACACCACAAAATTCCTCATAGACCAGAGCCTAAGAGATCATAATTTTGTAGGCCTCTCTCTAACCACAACAACAATGCCTCGAGGCACCTGAAGCTCATTTTGTTTAGTTCTTCCATTTACAGCATGATATTGCCGACAGAAAAATCAATATGACCACTTAACTGGAAGGGCTTGAAGAGCAAGGATGCAGAAAAAAAAGGTACACAAATCAAGGAGGACACTACCAATATTCACCAAATATGCCAACGAATAAACATCAAACCCCCTACAGAAATAGCACACTGAAGGATGTATATTGCATTACATCCAAGTATTTTGACATAACATGAAATTCCGGAACATTGATTTCCTGTAAGAATCTATCCGGTGTAATTGTCCATCAATAAGCCCATAATAACCTTGGGGAAAGGTGGCAGATAAGATAAATAAGCATCAAGGTTTTTTATGTTGATACCACGAGAAATATTGCAGCTTGAAATTGTGATATATCATAGCGGGATATAACGCAAGATATTTTTTAAATGACGGATTTATTCTCGTTTGAGATAAAAATTAAGGAATCATTAGGATAAAAATATAATATTCCAATGAAACTTTAGGAAATTTTAAGACATTTTTTTTATCAGTAATTTTTAAATGGACATTAACCCACACTTAATGCACTTAAGATTCAAAACAAAAGAAAAAAAAAAGACAATGTACATAATAGATGCAACTAGAACGGACCAAAGATATACGTTGGTGGCGATGTATGATAGTTTGATATTAATATAGTGATCATAAGTTGTTTATACATCCAATAATCATTTTTTAAAAAAAGATATATACTCAAATAACAATGAACAACTACCTAGGAACTCAAAAAAAGATTCGAAGTCATCACTTCTGTCCCGATCAAGAGGGCGATAATACTGATTTTCCATGACTATTATATTGTATCAGCTCATGAGATTGTGTCATAGCAATACCAGATTGAATACTCAGGAACATAACAACAATGTATGTTGTACACTCCACGGACACTGCCATCAATGGATACTCTGGGTAATGAGTCGTCATTATCATCACTAATGAAGTTGTAACCCTCCCTAGCCATATCCATATGGCTTATACAATTAAGCCCCAATATACTCTTTCATGAAATAACTTTAAATAATTTCCAACTATAAATAATCAAAATATATATTTTTCTTGTCGAAAATCTAGACTTTTCTGGCGAATGAAAGATAAGCCTAAAATATACACAACATACCGAAACGTGAAGTCAATGTGCCTACTATATTTCTATCGATATGTTGGCCTACTATAGTACTATTAGAATTGATTGGCCCACTATTAAGCGTAAATTTTTAGGTTACTAAATGTACTTTTATCCCATTTTTTCTAAGAAAATTGCCCCATGCATTCTACTAGATGCTTCTCACAACATTTGGGTTGATTTGGGGTTTAAGAACCCAATCCAAGTGAATTGGTAAAGAGTTGATGAAGACCAAGGAAGAAGAGACAATCCAAAACATCTCACATCTTGATTGATATTTCTCAATACCAACCACCATATTGCAAGTTTCATACTAAAAAAACATTGGTTGTGTTTGGTTGAGTTTCTATGAGAAATACTTTTTAGGACTTGAAATGTTTCTTGTTGAAACAAAAACATCTTGTTTTTTGAAACAAGTCTTACTTGTTTTTGTGTTTTTGAAAAACTTTTCCTTTGTTTTTGTGGGTTTTGAGAGACACCAAAAAACGTATGTTTGTTACATTTGTGTGCCGGTCATATCTTCGGGGCCCACAAAAAGTTTTTTGTGGGTTTCAAAATCCAAACATTTTCCAACATACAACATCCAATTGTATAGTTAAGAGACATGATTTAGGATAATTTAAATCATTATAGAGTTGGAATTATTTAATATGGATGTTTTTTTTTTTTGAACGGTAAGATGGGGTTAGGTGGACCCCGACCAAATATATTAAAAAGAAAGGAACTTACATTCTCAAGTACAATTTTCCAGCTCTATGCTCACTAATAAAAGTTGCAATATCCCTTGGAAATAAAGATGGAGGAAAGGCCAAGGAAGAATTATCAATACAAATTTTAGCTAGAGCATCTACCACTCTATTAGTTTCAAACCAGACATGAGTCACTGAACAAGCCTCGAAATCCCTAATCAATTCTTTGGCTCTGTTGATGTCCCCCCACCATCTCCATGGGGGGTCCAGCTATCCATTGAGGCACTGCACCAACCAGTTGGAGTCTGAATAAATCAAGAGGCGGGAAATATTGTGGTCTTTTGCCATCTGAATTCCTTTGATGATTGCTTTCAATTTAAGTATATCAATTTCTTCACGCTCACACCCATATGCAAAAGCAGCACAAGGTTCCCCCACGTGATCACGAAGGATTCCTCTCAGGCCGACAACATTTGCACGTAACGAGCCATCGGTATTCAAAGCCCCCCATCCTTCTGGCGGAGGGCACCAAGCACACTGTCTTCTTTCCAAAACCTGATCCTCAACATCTAATCCCCAATCATTCATGAAAGTTCGGTTTCTCTCAGTGTCCTCCACTGTTGGTTTAACAGCAGCAAAATGACTTCATGTGTCATTTCAAACGATCTGGGCTATCGAAGCATGGTCCTTGCACTCATTTTTTAAAATTATGTTATTCCTCTCCCTCCAAATATGATAAATAGTGGCGTTGAGAGCCACTTTTCTAACCATCTGAATTGGACCATCACCTCTGAATGCAATAGCGATCCAAACCTGCTCCTCATCCCATCCAAGAATGTTTCGACTCCTAAAACCACACCATGTGAGGACACAATCCCATATGTGTTTTGTAAAAGGGCAAGCAAAAAGCAGATGGTTCAACCCTTCTGGTTCTAGCCAACAAAAGACACATCGGGATCTATTGAGAATACCATGCCTCATTAGTATATCTTGCATTGGAAGACCCTTTGACCAGGTAAGCCAAGCAATGAAACTATGGCGAGGGATGTTCATCTTGAACCAAACCAAACTCCTCCAAAGTATACGAGGTTTCTCCAACCTGAGAGCTTGCCATGCCGATTTGAGGGAATCAGTCCCTTTAGCGCTGGGTTTCCAAATTACCTTCTCCTCAATGTTATCTCGCAATTGGTGAGGGGAAGGAAGCTCATTCCACACGTCCAGAAACTCAACCAATCTAGCCAGGGGAGGGATCCACTCACCATTATGTATTATGTAGGAGACCATAGCAGCCCTGGGGTATTGGAGACGTGGCCCAAATCTTTCGAAAAGAATGCCTGTCGGATGCCATGGGTCGTACCAAAAGGGGAGTTTCGACCATTGCTGATAACATGACTACTCATTTCTTTAGCTTGCACACGAACTTTCAAAATTTGGCGCCAAGCCCAGGAGCAATCCGTTGGGGTGTTAGCAACCCAGAAGTTCTTTTGATGCAAAAGGTTGCAATACACCCACTCCACCCACAAGCTCTTTTTCCTCGAAGCAATATCCCAGGCCAGACGAAGGAGAGCAGCGATATTCCATTCCTTTATTCGTCTTAAGGTTAAACCACCTTCATCATAGGGGCAGCAGACACATTCCCAACTGATAGGTGTGTTTTTCCTTTCATCTAAAGATCCTGTCCAAAGGAAGTGATAGCATATCTGTTCTATGGTTTTCATGATAGCTTTTGGGAGCAAAAAAAAATTGGTCCAAGACATCTGAGAGCTCATCAAGACTGATCTTATCAATGCCACTCTGCCAACATAGGAGAGCATATTACCTCTCCACGTCTGAACTTTCTTTGTGATTTTCTCCACCAATGGTTGACACAGAGTAGCTAACAGCTTCTTAAAAGTAAGAGGAATACCCAAGTATTTAACTAGCAAGCTGCCAATTTTGAAGAGGAGGATTTCCTTGATCCGACGCATGACATTCATAGATGTTCCCACAAAAAACATCAGAGATTTGTTGTGGTTAGGTTTGAGCCCTGAAATTGAAGAGAAATCTTCAAAAGTTGCCACAAGATTCTTTGCCGATGACTCATCCGCTTTCAGGAAGACAAATAAATCATCTGCAAATGAAAGATGAGAAATTGAGGGGTTAGTACATTTCGGATGATGTAGTATGGCCCCAGAAGAGTAAGCTCTATTGAGCTTCACAGATCGTCCCTCCATAGCTATCACAAATAGAAAAGGGGATAAGGGATCTCCTTGCCTTAGACCCCTTGAGCTTTCAAAATACCCCACAGGAGATTTGTTGATGTTGATAGAGAACTTCGGTGTTGTAATACACCTTTTAATCCATCCCATGGTCATTGGCGGGAATCCCATTGTTTCCAGCACAGACAACACATAATCCCACTTAACTGTGTCATATGCTTTCCTAATATCAATTTTGATCGCGCACCTTGGCGATGATAATTTCTGACAATTTCATGAGTTAAGAGAATATTATTTTGAATTTCTTGATACTATTTGTTATGAGAGTAACATGTTTTATATGAAGCGTTTATGCAGGTTTCCATGTAAGAAAATTGGCTCCGGTGATAATCGAGATATTTGTTAAATTTTCCAAAACCGTCCTTCTAGCTATATAGCGAGGAAATCTAACCACCCCCCCCGGCATCACCTAAACACTAGCAACCTCCTCATACACTACTCAACTTGACTTTGACTTCCAATTTCCAAAATGAAAATTTGCATGAACCCACTCCCTCCGTCAGAATTCAATACCAATGCTAAACATCCTTTCCAATATACAAAAAAACTTCCATGCATAACACCCATATAGAAACCCCTCATGGATAAAAACAAAACATTGTTTCACATAGATGATCTCCCACCTAAATCCTCTTGATATAACTATTAAGGCTGATAGACTTTCCTGATATGGCCATCAGGATCCGCTAATGTATCTTAAGTTACGCTCAATGGAGACGTACCTCAAGCCTCGACGGCAGACTAATCAAAGAGTAATATCAATAATACCTCATCACACACCCAAACCTCATAAAACCTTAGCAGCAGACAAAACTTCTTTTTATCCTCAACATGCCTTGAAAGCATGTATCATGAGATGGTGAAAATGACAAGAGATGAAAATCCATTTGATGTAAACCCCTGGCCCCTAGTGACTTCCAAACGATTGACTTGGGAATCCATGCATTCCATCACTAAGTGAACAAGACAAAGACATCAAGCCTTTGATGCCATCTCAGCATCGTTAAATAGATTACCAGTCCCAAAAGCTAATTTTAGATCAATTGATTCGTGCATTTTTGTTTATCCATTCTTATTCCAACTGGCAGCACTCCTTGAGGGTTCCCATTAATAAGACCACTCTCCTACTTCCTGCCAACTCTTGTACCATATCTGTTTCCTCAATCTTATTCGTGCATCACCCATGTTCAACGGTGGGGTTGAATGATGCTCTCGTGCCATGTGACTAAAATATGTTCATTTAGTAATGCCATCACCATCTGGGTTGATCCCAAGTCAAAAGACCCACACATCAAATTTATCTAGAAACTCAAGAAACTAGGAAAACTTATGCTGATGAACGAAATATCCACAAAACCAAGTTCTATCTCAGGGATTTTACATGGCTTACGACTCTAACTAATACTTCAAATTTGAAGTCAAGAGATCAACAATTCGGACTCCCTCGTGTGAAGTACTCAATGCAAGTGAAATTCTATTAAAGACAATTTGGAAAATTACAATATTTGGATTCCAATCTGTATAACATCCTTTTCCATTCAATCGGGACTTCTTTTGGGTAGGAAAGAAGCTTGCAAGTGGGTATTTTACTCAATTTGTTTGGGTTAAGAGTTTCGAAACAGCTCTGTTGGTATTCCACATTCAACCCAACTTTAATGAACTTCAAAGAACAAATATGAAAATAAAACATTAACAAGTTTATATCCTAATAAAATACCCAATTCGATTCTGGAATGAAATCTTCAAAAAGTAAAGAGACAAGTTATTAAGGAGATTAACTGACCCTCGAAGTAGATTCAGAGATACCCTTGAGTGGTTTTCGAATGAGAGGAGAATAAACCGAGACAAGTACATGGTTTTAGAGAGAAACATCTTAATGGGTATCTAAGAAATCGATCCTTGGAGCAAAGAACCGCCATTAAATCGAAGTGAAATCGACTTTTGCATTTCTGTTTGGGAAGACAGTGCACAGTGGTGTTGGCGGTTTCTCGAGACGTTTAACTGGGCTTTATATTGACTTGAGGAACAAGGGAGGCTTGCCTTGATGAACAAGCTTGAGAAATATAACCCCGTCTGCAATTTTACTTGTTAGAGCATTCCTAGCAGCCTCACCAAATTTCACTCACCAAAATAGCCAAAACCCACAAAAAGTGGTTTTGGTGAGCCACTTTTTTAAAACACTCCCAACAGTCTCACCATTTTAACCAAAAAAAAGAGGAGAGAGAAATAATATTTTATCATTTATGTGGGAAAATGAAAAAGGAAGAGAGAAAAAAATATTATTTTATTATTTGTGTGGGACCAAAAAAGGAAAGGAAAAGAGAGAAACCTTATTTTATTTTTTGTGTGGGCCCAAGGGTGAGAAGATTTAACTTTGGTGAGTCTACATTACTCACCAAACTTGGTGAGTACCATAGACTAACCAAATGGATTTCTTCATTCTGTTGAGGCTGTTGGGAGTCATTTTAACACCTTTTTAGTCTTTTGGCTCACCAAGGCTGCTAGGAATGCTCTTATAAGTTATAACAGTTGCTACTTGCTACAAGAAAGTGCCGACGCCTAAATGGCATTTTTGGGCTTAAAGACACTAGTGGCCACACGTACGATGCACGTGAGAGAAGGGGAGGAGTGGGAGAGAGGGGCATTTTGGAAAAAAACTGAAGGATATTTTGAGGGACATTTTGGGTAAAAATATTGTGGGGGATATGTTAGGTATAGAAACATGACGTTGGGACATTTTCAAAACCAAAAAGTTTTAGAAGCATTTTGAGTTAAAAATTATGATGAGGACATTTTGACTCCAAGAAAAATTTTGAGGTTGTTTTGGGTATAGAAACATGATTTAAGGGCATTTTGAAAATAAAAAAACCTTAGAGACATTTTGGCCAAGAAAATATATATATATATTTTTAATAATAATAGGGTATGATCCAATCAGATCAGTCGAACCGGTTCCCGGTTCAATCTGATTATAAAAACATTGTTTTATATATTAATAAATGGCAGTCTTAAGATTAAATTAAATTTCAATCAACTTTTTAAGTCTCCTATATTTTTTGGTGAAAAAGTCCCCTATAATAATAAAAGATAAAATTAATAAAGGCAATTTTGAAATCAAGCTAAATTTCAATTAACTTTCTTAAGCACCATTGGCTTATTCCGTTGTCAAAACATAGGTAAGTCTAGTATGTCTTGTGTCATTGTCTTCAAGCATCCAAGTCAAGTGAAGATGAAGACCGAATAAGATCAACTGAAGAAATTTTGATTATCGCCTTCGATTCACTCATAGGATGTAAGTGACCTAGATATCATGTTACCCTAGGTAGAAATTGACTTAGATCATCATAAAAGCCTTAAGTGATTAGCTCGACAACTTAGAACCTAAAAAATCAGGTTTCTAGGCAAAATCTGGGAAGAACAGTCGATCGGTCACTAGGAGGGGTCAACCGGTGGCCTACCGGTTGACCAATGATTGCACCTATTTGTTAGGCTTATTTTTCCAGAGAGTTTTGAAAGGAGGGGTCGACCGGTCCTCGTGAAATTGGACTCCTACCTTGATTCTAACTCTTCTAGTGACCCTATATAAGTTGAGTTTGATCCTCATTTGACCCAAGGAAGGTTAAGAGAGTCTTAGAGAGTTTCTAAAGGAAAATTAGGACTTTTCAAATTCATTCTCCTCTTCCACCCTAGAGTTTGCAAGACATTATTGATCATTCTTGCTTGTTATTCCATTGTTGGGAATACGACTAAGGTTTGTTAATTGAACAATCATCAACTCGTTCTGTTAAGAACATTGGCCGATGTGATTCAGAGCCTTTGCGAAGGAGATCGATCCGAGTAGGACCGTGGTTATTTGGTTGGAAGAATCCGGAGTCGTCGTTGACGGGGATCAATCGGAAGATCGTGGTTGTGGAGATCTAAGAGTAGAATAGACTACTGCGGTAGATTGTGAGTCTTACGAGATCATCATTGCTTTTCGAGGCATGATGGGCTGAGAACTGAAAGATCGTAGTGTCGAGTCCGAGGGAGTCAGGTTCGAGTCTTGTAAGTATTTGGTTATTTGTCTTAGTGATATCTCTTTGCTGGACTAGGTCTCATGGTTTTTCCCAGAAGGGTTTCCACGAAAAAACTTGTGGTTTGCTTGTCTTCCCTATTTCCACACATTATTCTTCATCCTCCCTGAGTTAATAATTTGGTTGTATAAATTAAAAATGACAGATAGATTTGTAGGAGACCCAGCCACCCTCCTTGAGTTTGTGAGTTCTTGAATCAAACATAGATTTAAGATTCACCGGATTTTTTTCAAAAGGTTTGGTCGTATTTCCGAAAAACATTTATGGGCATAGAATCATTTTCTGGTAATAAATAAATAAAAACAAGTCAAAATTAGGTTGCGTTTAATTGCATTTTTTGAAACAATTGGGATTCTCTATGGTTTCGTAAAGTTCTATCTAGTTGTATGCCATGCCAACACATGTCCTTTTAATTGTGGTTAAGGGACATTAATTCTTAGGATTAAAGCTAACCTCTTAAGTTTAAAAAAAATATCAAAAACACAATTTTTGTTCAGTTTTAGGGATGATAAGACATGTTTTGTGTTAAGTGTGTGTGTGCCATGCCCCAAATTCCAAATTTTTTGAATCTCGAGGCACGATGTCATAGAAGATCAAATATGGTCAACTAACATGAATTCTCCTTTTTCTGAAGTATACAAACCATATGATCTTACATAACATAACTAAATGACAATTAAATTGTGTACACATCTTACAACGAAAACACTGTGATCAATGTACATCTAAAAGCCAATGCCTTGCCTCTCGATACCAATATGCTAAAAGCAATTTATTTATTTTTATAATTGTTCACCCTGCAAAATGATGGATAAAAGAAGAATGAGCTAGACAGCTCAATGAGTATGTAATTATATTCAGTAGGGTTCAAACTAGATTAAATCATATAAAACTAAATGAAGCCAGGCATACGAACAATTTTTCTGAATTGATTCTAAATTATTGCAAATTCATGATTTAATTTTAGAATACTGATGAAAATAGTTGGGCATACATATAGTGTTAGACATGATGCCCAGAAAAGTTATTTAGATTGTAAGATTCTTATTAATTTGATTAATAGAGACTTCTTCTTTATTTATTGTGTATTCATTATGGGTAATTGCCATGATCATGAGATGATCCAGACGATATGAGATATCAACAAAGGTCTTTAGGATATATTGTAGGAAAGTTATATGATTGAATTATCACAGGCAGATATAACTTTCCAGATCCTTATACCTTATATAGTCACAGCTATGGGTGAAGCGCGCTAGACACTTTATTTATATGACTGCCACTATGCTAAGATGTTCTCAATAGTTGAGATTTAGTTTTATCTCAAACTATTGTAGTGGAGACTACACATCAGCAAATGGGTGCTTAAATGTACACTGACTGATTGCATTCAATACTATCAAATAGTTGATCTCTCATTCACATTGAACAGTTTCAATGATCTTTAGATCTGATGAGTTCATTTATAACTGAACAGTAATCTAACTGTTTTAATTCCACCAAAGTATTCTCTACCTTAGGAAATACGATACAGTAGTAGTTGGATATTCAGAAAGCTGTTCGAATCAAAATGAATTTCAAACAAGAAATTCATACTTATTAATGTGAGAGATTATCCAAATTCCGGGTAAGACAGTCGATTAAGTTTAAATCCTGCGCAGGTGATTTTGACACAAAACAAGTTTGAAATATATTTTATTTAAAATATATTATACTTATAAAAATGTTTTTCTCAAAATGTTTTACATGAGAAAATATTTCTCATGACTTAATCAGAAGTCTTAGAAACCCGGATGATGTGCAATGGGCTATGAGTTAGATAATATAAATAATTTCGAAGACCCATTAGGGATAATGTAATTTGAATGATCAATTAAATTAAAAAGTTCATGTGGCGGGATTCGTATTGGTTAATGTTCTTACATTGGGATTCAATTGCAACATGGATATCTCATGTCACTTGTAATTCTAATGTAATTCCTATTTAGGGTCAATGAGATAACATTGGATAAGCTAGGGTTTAAATGTCACAGAGCAATCTGTGGAGATGCTCACATAAGAAATACAAGCTCATAAATTGATTAAATGTTAATCAATTATTTAAATGATTAAATGTTAATCATTAATTAAATAGATTAAAAGTTAATCAATGATTTAAATTAATTGTTAATTTAAATTGAAAGATTATATTAGTAATTATTTAATTAACCTAATTAAATGAGAAATGAGTTTGACCCATATCCATAAACCCATAAAGTATGGACCTTTAATATGACCCCAAGCCCATGGATTTAAACCCTAGGGTGGGGCGCCCATTTAAGCTCTCCTAATTGGATTAAGATTAGGTTACTTGAATAATTATTGAATAATAACTCTTTTAATTATGAAATTAAATTCCAATACTTGGAATGCAAGTACGATTAAGATAAGATGGAATTGTATTAAAATTAGGAGTCCAAGACTCCCCTATAGCTCATGCCCCCCCCCCGGCCCCTTTGGATGGTCTCCTAATTGGATTAGGATTCCTTTATTGAGGTGTTTGGTTAATCCTTTTAATTAAGGAATCATCTTTTGAGAATGACTCCTAAATTAATAATAAGAGTTATTATTAATAAATCTTAAGGGATAAGGTACAATTGGATTAGGATTAGGATACTATCAAAATCCTATAAATACCCCATCACCCCAAAACGTTTGGGGGGTGAATTATTATTTTCTCGCTCTCATCTCTCCTCTCCAAAATCGTGAGCCCCAAGGGAGACCCCCTTGGATTTTTGTGAGCTACATAGGGTTCTCTTAGTTGGGTTTTTAAATCTTAGGGTTCTGAACTCTAGGGTTTTGGGTGATAGAAAGTCTACATAAAAATTTCATCTTCTTCTTCTTGCTTCTTCAATTATAAGTAGAGATTCCAAAGTTTCGTGGGGATAGCGAAGAATAAGGATCGAGCTTCGAGTATTTCTTCGAGAAATCTTTACAAAGAGTTCTGACGGTTCGAATTGGTTTTAGCTTCACCGGTGAACATCATTCACCAAGGTAATATGACTAAAACGAGTAGATAATTTTAGTTATTTTCTATGGTGTAAAGATCCTCGGGATCTAGTTTTCCGCATAAATTTTTATTCGGATCCCCCTACATATAGATACCTAGGTTATCATATAGCTAACAAATGTACCAAATACCGAGTACAACCTCAATCGATTTAGGGCTTACAGTCGGCTCAGAAGAGGTCCGGATCAAACAATCACCTGACCAGGTTCACATGTTTAGGGTCTTTCACTCCAGGACTTTCTATTACCCTTCTTAATGGTACTATTTTCCAGATATTTAGACAAATAACATAAATATCGAAACCAAATATCATATCTCATAACACATATTTTCAAATCAAATAATCTCGTATCAGAATCTTATCAAACCAGTTCATACTGAATCATTTCAGATATATTTTATCATATATCAAAATCACTTTGAGCGAATATCATATATACAAATCAATTTGTAGGTCAGTTTAAATAACGCATCAAATAATCCAGATCAGGCTTATCAATTCACATGGGATCTTATCAAATCACTAATAGGTTTTGATATAAATCAAAATTTCCATGTGTCCAAAAATCTTAAAAATCAAATCATAAAGAATATGACACAACATAACTCACCTGAATAAAATTCTCTTCATTTCTTTTATTTGCTAAGTACCTTAAATGTTCTCTATTCACCCTAATTATAGGTAAGATTACATGATTCATGCCGGCATGCAAAGACATGTGTTCTTACACATGTTTACCAGAAAAACTACATATAACCATGCGGTCTTATGAATGTTCTATAAAATGTCACGTGTCTTACATTAAATAATTTTTTTTTTCTTTTTTATGTGAGTCCTTACAGTGTGAGTGTACCGAGTATGTGTGTTTTCCTTTCATAAAAAATACCTTAAGTCCCACATCAGTTCGGCATGGTTATGTGCTCACTCACATAAGGTGTCACACTCACTCCTCATGCAAGGTCGGTAGCCTTTTGGAGGTTAGTCGTAGGGTGACTCCTCATGTACTAAGCAAGTGTGTGTGAGTGTACCAAGTGTAGGGGTTGTGTGTGTTTGCCTTTCATTAAAAAAAATTCTACGAATTATAATGGTACTAGACTTAGCCGAACCAAATATAACCCTAGGCAATTTGGAGTCTTTTTGGAAATGCTTATGGGGACAAAATGTTACTATAAAAGAAAACATGCTAAAACAAGTTTAATACTTTCGAGAAACAAAAACAGTTTTATTGTTTTTTTTACAGTTTTTTTTTAATTATTCCTATTTTTGTGGGTTTTGGCGGACACAATGTGCTTCTATTTAGCTTTTTTGTTGTTGAGAAAATTAGTAAAACATGGAAAAACAAATTAAAAAAAAAAGAAAAGAAATGAAAGTAATTCCTCACTATTTGTTTGGTTGCTAAGAAAGAAAAATGGAACAAAAAAAGAATAAAGAACGACCAAAAAGAAAGTAAATGAGGGAGAGAAAGGATTAATATAATAATAGATGTGGTGGGGGGTTGATGGAGGTTGTGGTGGTAGAGGCAGCGACAAAGGTGGTGGTAGGGTTATCAACTAACCGAGTCAAGCTGAGCTGGGATTGTTCGAGCTTGGCTTTGCTCAAACTCGTCTCAAAGCTCGATTCAATCTTTGGAAGGCTAGCTCAGCTCATCCACAAGTAATCAAGATTGATCTCAGCCCAATTTAGCTCGACCTAACTAACAAATTAAGTTCAGCTCTCAAAACGAGCTTCAAGCTCATATTCGGCTTGACTAATAATGTTAATACGTGTATTGTTAAGGGCATTACTATCTACATATATATTATGTATGAAATTAATTGAGCCCAATCTAATTACCACTCACTCGTCTTTGGCTCTATAAATAAACGAACTCTTTATATTAGCTGGGCTTGGCTCGATAAGCTAAGAAAATGTACTCAATCTCTATTTTTTTGAGCCAAGTCAAGCTTGCACGGCTCAATTGTCTGTTGGGGAATGGTGCGGAAGCGATGCTATCATGGGCATACACAAGATAATACGACAAACATATAATATACAAGATATATCATGGTTTTCCCATCTAAGGCTACACCCGCATTAGAAACGGTTCAGAAAATCTTTACTACTAAATAGAGAGATTACAAGAGAACATATAAACAAACAATACACACTCAAAAACTCTACCACGACCCTTGAAAGGCTCTCACACAACCCATATCTTTGTTCACTTTCTCCAATCTGAATCTGACTGAACCTTGAATCCTTTTAGGACAAAGGAGACACAAAACCTGAACTCTTCATGATTGAAACAATACCCTCCACCATGAGAGCACACCGAGATACAGTCATGAGAACACTCTTCTTCACCCAAGAGTTTCACCAGGGCTTTTCATGGGAGATGCCCTCGCTTTCCATGGAAGCCCTACCACACCTCACATATCCGTGACTTTCTATCTTCCTCTTAATTCTTACTTTCTAGGTTATCTCTATAAGCCTCCACCCTAGGCTTATTTATAGCCACAAAACAAATTCCTCTATAATTAGGACTTTCTCAAACTCTAATCTTACACCAATTAAGACTTTTCTTAAACAAATCAATTAGGATATTACCTAGATTCTTATCCCAAACAAATTAGGACTTCTTAAATTCTAATATCCACAAAAAAACAACTTCCTAACGAAATAGGAGTTTCCAAAACAACTCAAAATTCCAGTGGAGGTGGTAATGGTGGTGGTAGTGGTAGCGATTATGGCTGTGGTGGTAACAATAGTGATGGTGGTGCTAATCACAACGACGATGGTGATGGAATGGTGAAGTCAGTAGTTGAGATTTGGGAGTAATGCATGCAATTTGACATTTTCACTCTTTTTTTCTCCTAAATTGAAGTTTTTTAAATGAAATTAATACCCTTAATTTTGACCGAAATTGAGGATTGATTTTCTCTTACTCTTTGTTTTAATGAAAACTTTCTCAAAAACTATACTCGAAAGTTTAATTTAGGATTGCATGTATTGTAAGCAGTGGAACAACATGTATTGAGAAACCATGTATGTATTGGTACACAATGTAGGACTACATATATTGGTAAGCTGCTTATAAGAACATGAATCTCACAAGCACATGTACCTCACGAGGACATACATCTCATAAAAAAGACAAACCTCACAAGCACATGTATCTCACAAGTACACGAGCCAAGGTAATGACATGATATGCTCACATGTTTTTCACACTCTGATTATGTAAATATGTTATGGAAATGATAATGATTGTGTACAAGTGATATTATGTTATTAGCTGAACTGTATATACACTGAGTGTTTTCAATGCTCATTCGATCTGTTATTATCGACAGGTCTAGAGCCGGAGCAAGCCGCAGAGCCATGGGTTGAAGAGGAGTACTTGAAAGAAAGAGAAGAAAGTGATCTTCCTGAGGAGGGAGCTAGGGACCTTGACCGGTTCCCTTATTTTTAGACTTGGATTATTGTTGTTATTGTAAAAAAGGTAGTAATAGATACTTGATTTTATGGTGTTGCTTAGGCTCACACTTTATATTTGGGTATCAGGCTACTTTGAGTTCATTGTGGGTTACGTTTGACTTGGTCAGGTGATACATGATGATTTGTTTAATATCAAATTTTATTATCATGATTTTGTGTAGACTCTTGTTTTAGTATTGCCTTAATTGCTATGAAGTTAAGCAATGTCACGGCCCAAGGTCCCATTAGACCAAGGTGAGATTTTGGGGTGCGACAATATTAACCCAACTCATTAACCCCACATACTCTCTCTCTCTCTCTCTCTCTCTCTCTCTCTCTATATATATATATATATATATATGTGTGTGTGTGTGCAATTACAGGTTAAAACTCTTAGCTCTCCCTCTTATCCCTTAGACTCTCAAACAATGCCTCTAACTCTCTCTTTCACATCTCTCACAAGTTAGAGTTCTCCCCTATCTCTCGAACACGATAAGATTAAAGCAATCTCTCTCACATCTCTCACAAATTCACATCTTACCTGATTTTTGTGATGAATTAACTAGCTAGATTAGAAAAATACAAATAAAGCCTTGTTTTGCTGAAATATAGTTTGGTTGAATTAACATAATTACAATCCAACTTCTGAAATTTCATATCTTTAATCCTCATTAATATAAGCAATTATACTAAGATATGTTCTAAAAAAAATTATATAATGAGGTAGTAAGAATGCGTAAGGAGCAAGCTATTAGAAATCTTTATAATGAGTATAATATAAAATTTGATACCCCTAACACAATGTCAAGTGCAAAAAAATATTGTCGCGACAAGTTTAAAGGAAAATGATGATGATGAATTTTTGAGGTATGAAGAAGACATGAGTCAAACTATCAATGTAGAATTAAATTAGAGTTAGATCGGTACTCGGAAGAACCAACAAACGTTAAAGTTAGATGTATTGAAAGAAGATTTAGATAGTTAAACATAAGGTAAATTGAGTTTTATTTAGTATAAAAGAATAATAGTTACGCTATATATATATATATATATATATATATATATATATATATATTTTGTATTATGCCTGATTACCATCGACAGTTTATTTTTTTAACTCCACCATGCTGCTCTCTTGTAGTGTATTACAAATCCCAAGCCCGAATAAAGGACGGGGGTTACACCCCAGGTTGACAATTAGTGTAGAAAAAAAAATCCACTTACTCATACGTCTCAAAAATGTTCTTCACTTCTCTTTAAGCCCTAGCCTTGAGGGTAAGGCTTGAGCCTAGCTAGTTCAAGCCATTCGAGGGCTAGGGCCTTGCCTGGTAAGACCTTGGCCTTGCCCTAGCCTTGAGGGTAGGGTTGGGCCTAACTAGTTCAACCCCTTCGAGGGCCGGGCCTAATAAGACCTAGGCCATGCCCCTTTGACAGCCCTACCATCATCTTTATCAAACTACCCCCAATTACCACCCCAAACACCCACTTAAATGTGATTATGATGTTTTTGTTCAACTTGCTATTTTTCAAATACACAAAATCCATTATGAGAATCCAGAAATTTGAGAATCGATTCATTTTCAGGAATAGAGAATCACCATAATTGATGCCATGGGCTTCCTTTAGAACCTATCACTGAATATTAGGATTGGACTGGATTTGAAACCAATGTATAAATGGGCCGGGCTTTGTCCTAATGCTTTACTTCCCATGCCTACGCAGGCTACCATCCGTTCCTATGTTTGCACCATTAGTCGTTGTTGTGCATCATCATATGGATCAAGGGGTGGAGAATCGAAGCATCCGGTCCTTAATTGCAGGCGACCTTAGAATCGGCTACACCTTATCATTGTTGTCATTATCAGAGGGATCAGAACTCTGACGAGCCTTTAATCCTTTGACCCAAAGTTAAAGTCTAATCATCACGTGGCTCTGATTTTTCTAATACTTTGACTTTCCTAAATTCACAGTGGTCAATCACAAGCTCTTGTGGCCCCACAACCGCTAAGAGATTTAGCTGTAACCTTTTAATAAGGTGGGAGGACTTCCTCTTGTTTGATCTTAGACTGCCATTTAGAAGGTTCATGCAAAGGAAGGAGCACCATACCATACATTGATGGGCAACGACTTTTATCAAGTCTTGTACGAATATTGACCACCAGATGGATTAATCCTAGCCACTCGATTGATTGACCACTTTTTCGATTGAATTACAACCAGGAAATGAACAAGATTGAGAAATATTAGGTGGGTATTGTGCAAAAAATACATACCAAGGATATGATTAACACATTTTACTTCAAAATAAAGAAAGAGAAGAAAGCAAAAACCATAATGTTGTCTAATCATTTATGTGAGAAAAATGTAGATTGATAGTTAGCTTAATGGGGTTAGGTAATGCCTTGATTAAGAAAATCAAAATCAACCTTGACATATTCCTAGATTGGCCCACATTCCATCACAATAATAATGTAAGAAATTTTTTATTTAATATGTTCCATTTATTCGGAAGCTTCCGATGCTTACGGTTGCGTGTCCTAGTAAGTATGAGGCTTCTAGAGCCAGAGGCCAAAACTCAATCCATTGATATATACAGCGAGAGCAAATTAGTTTTTTTTTTTTTTCGAATAAGGGTGGCATGGGCTGTTTTTGGGCTTGAATTTTGATATTTTTGAATAGGCCCGGCCCAAAGCTCAACACGATTATAAAGGATTTGAAGCCCGAACTCAGTTCCATTGCCACCCTTAGTTTTTTTTAGCTACCCTAGGTAGACGTAGGAAATCATTTCCTTTTTCTATGTATCTACTTTCTTCTTTATATATACTTTTTTTTTTCCTGTTGGTGATGGAAAAGATGTAGCTGTTATCGATCGATCTACCAATTATATGGAACTTTTTGGCTGTTTTGATTCTAAATGGGTGGTGAGGAATATCAGCATAGAGAAAAGCCACAAAAAAAAAAGAAGAGAAAATAATTGTTAGTGGAGTTTCTCCGGAAATTCTGATTTTAGGGAATATTTGGGCCGGGTGGCTTTGATATGTGACACTGTAAATGCAGCTGAATTCAGTTTTTCCCAATTAATCCTACATAAGGGATTTTCATGAAAATTATAAAGCTTTTCTTCCTAAAATGAGCTTATTAGAAATTTTGATAAAAAAAGAAAATGAAGAAGAAATGAACCACGAAGAGTACCCTCATGAATATAATAATGACATTCACACATAAGAGTTAGGATAAAATTGTCCAAGAAAATACAATAAATTATGAAAATCTTGCATGAAACATGCATATATAACATGTATCCGCGGGGGGTTTGAACTTTTAATATTTTCTACTTATTATTTTTTTCGAAATATGTAATACATAAATTTTGTATAATATAAAATATTATAGAAAGATTGATTTTTAATGTGTCCATTTGAACCCTATTAAGATTTAAGAGTTAATTTTTAATAAAAACTAAGGGTAGACAAGTAAACCCTAGGAGTGAGTGAATCTTAACCACAATTAATGAGTGTTAAAAGAGATATGTGTCAAGCTGGGGAGTGAAACATGCGTGGGAAAAACAATCTCCATAATATAAGAAGATAGTTTAGTGTAGTAATTAGTTCACTCTGTATTTGACTACATAATTAAATGTCTTTCCATTTCATCCCTTTAATTGTGGTTAAGTTTAATCAATTTAAAGTTATTAATATTTTTATTTTAAAAACCAATGTTAAATGGATAAACCCTAAGGGTGAGTGAATCTTAACTATAAGCACAGTTAGTGGATATTAAAAAGATAGGTAGGAATCAATGAAGGCTGGCTCAATTTTCACTTTTTCTTGTTACTGAACCGTTTTTTGGAATACAATATTAATGAATTTTATGATCATAATAGACTCATTACTCAAAAAAAAAATCTTGGGGGTTGTGCCCCCAAACCCCATACCATAATCCCACTAATTTTCTTGATGCCCCCCAAGGAAAAAATTCCTAGCTCCGCCACTACATGTATCTACGTTAGTTAACCTTCCTAGATCCATTATTAGATGGATTGTGGATGTACTTTACACGGACGAAATTAGTATGTCATAATTTCAGTGTATAAGCTTCACATGTATATGTCCCCGCCTAGATTATCATGACAAATCATCGGTAAAGTGCCATAAAAAAATGTGATACATCAAATGCATATGATCATCCAATTAGGATAAACATTATAAGATAAAGATCGCATAAATACTCTTATTAATAGTACTCATGAGTTGGTGTGCACTCCTAACCCTCCTTCTCCCCTCCCCGGGGACATATGGGCCTTGTTAGGCTGTTTTACGTTCTATGGATATAGAAATAGCATATCTTACTATTATAACGGGAGATAGAGGCGTAGCCTGATTTTGATTCAATGTTTTACTTTAATTCCCAAACTACCACTTATCTATTTAAAGAATAGAATCATAGCCATTTGCAATTGAAATTGGGGAGAGTTCAATTGCACCTGCGGGTTAACATGTGTCCTTTTTAACTCTTATTAACTGTGGTTAACTCCTTTCCCTCGCTCTCACGTCCAATCGCACGTGCCACCCGGCTAGTAACTATAATGCATGAGTCATTCTCTCACCCCAATACCCTACCTTCACCACAGCCCATCAACTCAATGACTGTCCAACCCAAGAGGGTCCGCACCAAACGGATGGTCCAGATCAAGAAGTTCAAGAAGTTGGTGCACACTATATCTTTACTATTATAATGGGAGAGGTAGGAGTAGTCTGATTTTTCCGAAATGCCCAAACTACCCTTATGTAAATCAAAACTTTGATTTAATGTTTTATTTTAATTTCCAAACTAGCTCCTGCTCACATACAATCGCAATTGAACTCGGGGAGAGTTCAATCGTATTTGCGAGTTAACACATGTCCCTTTTAACTCCTATTAATTGTGGTTAACTTTCCCCTCGCTCTCACGTGCATCGCACGTGTCACCCGCTAGTACAATTTATTGAAAATGATGGACCTTACATGGTATCTTTTTTGTTGTGCTATGGATGACTTATTTTTGGTACACGCCATCATTTAGGGCTTGTTTGATTTGATTTGGATTATTACAATTATAAGCGGTTCTATTGATAAGTATTGTTATGAATAAACATTATTGTCATTAATCACTTGACAATTGTAATTTTGTTTGGTGATAAATAATTATTTAGTTATTTTATTAAAAATTAATTTTTAGGTTATTTTTTTTTTTAAAAATATTTTTTAAAAGAAATAGGTGCAAATTTAGGTGCTTATAATCATTTTTACAATCTTACATGTGTGTAAGCGGTTATGTACTATGTTCTACAATAATCACCTCCTAATAATCACCTCCTAACGAGATTTTGAAATCTTCGATTATTTTTACAATCCGATTATTACATAATCACTTATAATGAGTAAAATTGAAGACATAATCCTGGTAGAACTTTAGGGACTTTTCATCAGCCTCAGATTGTCTCTGGCGAAGCCAAAAATCGTACCCCTCTCGGGTAACTATAGAATAGGAGACATGTGGCGATAAAAAGAAGATAAGTCATTTCATTTTCTCCCCATGATTTTGCCTTCTCCCCACTTAATATCTCTCTCCCTTTATCTCAACACATTATTGTCATGTGTCATATAGTGTGTGGAGAAGTCAAAATCACGGAGCCCATGATTTTGACTTCTCCACCACTTGTCCCCTATTCTATGGTTGCCTAAGACAAGCCCTTTCTAGCTTTGCCAGAGACAATCCCAGGCCTTGCGAGTCTGTGAATGAGAGGTAGATGAAAAGGGCCTCGAATTATCTCTGACGAAGCCAGAAACACCTTGTCTTGGGCAACCATAGAATAGGGGACAAGTGGTGGAGAAGTCAAAATCATGGGCCCCATGATTTTGACTTCTCCACACACGATATGACATATGACGATAAAGTATTGAGATAAAAGAGAAAGAGATATCAAGTGGGGAGAAGTCAAAATCATGGGGAGAAAATGCAATGCCTTCTCCTCTTTTTAATGTCACATGTCCCTTATCAAGTGGGGCGAAGCCAGAGAGCCATTTCTGGCTTCGCCAGAGACAATCCCAGGCCGACTCGCACACTTCATGCAGGTGTTTGGAACAGTTAAGTGTGATGTGTTTAGGTAAAGGAGGGGATTGGATACCATGTGTGGCATTACATGATGGTTACACGCATAAAAGATGTAACTGTCAAGAACGGTAACTATGAAAGTTAGTAGAGGCCAGTGGTTAGGGGTTAGGGTTAGCCACTTAGCCACCGGCTATATAACATTCCGTGTAGGCTTGGAAAACGTGAGATTTCGTATCTTAGGAATTGAGCTTTTAGAGTCTGTAGTGCCAAATACAGGCCATAGTTACAAAAGAAACACTATAATAAGTTAATAACACGTACCTAGACAAGGACGTCTATTCTACACCATATATATTAGATATATAATCAAATATCAAAATAACAGAAAAAAAGAAAGAAAATAATATTAGTTTTTAGCTTTGATAGTTGCAGCTAACTTTGATGTGGTTGAACTGATCTATCCATAAATTAAAAAAAATGTTCTTTTCTTAATATAACTTTTCTCTAAATATTATAAATAAATAATCATTTAACGAATGGAGAATGGCTTTGTCCTAGGTATCTCTTCTTTGGGGGGAGGTATTGTTTTCCAATCCCGAGGCTGAGAGTTTGTATATACTTTCCACCCGCCCACTGACACATAATCGGGGCTGCGGGCCGCAAAAAATAAACGAAAGGAGAATAAGAGTATATTGAAGAACATTAGTTGCAGTTCTCATTGTGGTTTTTTTTTTTTTTTTTGTGGGTAATGGGATAAATTTCATATAATCATAGAAAGTGGAAAATAAGATAGTTTCCTGTTTGAATTTCAGAGGAGGAAGACTGGAAGAGAGTATAAGATTCTCTGATGTTTCTCAATAATAACTTTACATGTTTTTAAAACTTTTTTTCAGGGTTTCTGACTTAGTCAAAAGCTGTGGTAGAGAATTTTCTTTCATTATATATTTACTGATTGATTTTTTGGATTAATTATTATAAGGATACATTAAACAAACCCAGAAACAGTTAAAACACCCACATTGGTTATCTTAAACCTAATCCATGGAAAACCAGAGGCAAACAGTAATTTGAAACAATCTCTCTTTTTCCTTTTTTTTTTTTTTATTGTCTTGCTTGTTTTTGGTGATTTTTTTTCAGGGTTGGGATGGGTTTGGTCTCTGTGTATGTGTGTAACAGAGGATTTTGAACAGTCGTGGTGGTGGTGGAAATGGTGGTGGCTCTCCTCCCTTCATATCTTTCAGCAACCACCTTCTCTCTCTCTCTCCTCTTTCTCTCTCCTCTCTCTCTCGTATGTTATTCCTATTATATTTTTTAAATTTCACCATCCTTAACCTGATATCATTTTCTTCCTTTCACACTCTATATCAATACGACAACTCCTTCTCTATCTTAATTTGACCTGTGGCCACCCATTAGCCCATCTCTCACTCTCTCTCTAATGGAGACCCCACCCTTTAATTTCTAGAGGATCTTTTTAAGTGGAAACCTGAGCAGAAGCCGCCTCTCGTTTTTGAGAAGAAGGGTTAGAGAAGCTAGCTCTCCTGACCTTTCAGCTCTCCCTTTCTCTTCTCCAGAACCCTAATTCAACCCAACCCCCATATAGGGAAACAAGAGAAGGATTATTTCTCTCTCATCTCTTCTCCAATTCAAAAACCCTTCTTCTTTCCTTTCCCCATCAAGATCAAAAACAAGATCCCTGAACTGCTTTTTACTCTTCTTTTTCACATACCCTTTTGCTCAAAGAGAAAGGAAAAGACTGTCTTCATTGCAGATCAGAACTTTAAAGACATGGGTACTCTCTAAAGGCTCTTTTAAATTTAGAAGATCTCTCTCCATTTAATTCATGGCTTCTTTTGCAGGTTCCTCTTAATTAGCCTGTAAGTAGAAAAATCTCTCTTCAGCTCTGCAAATCTCTCTCTTCCTCCCCTTTTGTCTCTCTCTCTCTCTTTCTATCTTTTCCTCGGTTTCTTCTAATATTTAACACTCTCTCTCTCTATCTCTTTCTTAAAGATTCATGGATTCTGGTCATAGTGGTAGTATACAATCTTCGAGTGGTGGTGATGAAGAGTACGATTCACGAGCTGAATCGATCTCCGCTATCTTCAATTCCTCCGGCCATGTCGGACCCATCTCTAACCCACAGCCTCTTCACCACCACAACCACAACCACAACCACAACCACAACCACACTCCATCTTTCTTCGATCCTCTGTCTAACTACATCAATTCTTCCTTTTCCCGTTCGCCCCCTCCAAATGCAAATTCCCTACTAAATCTCGACATGGTTTGGTCCAGAGGCCTAAGATCTGAACCCAATTGCACCGACATCGGAAACCTAATGGCTCCATCTTCGTCGACCCAACCCATCTCAGACGCTCAGAACTCCGGCCGGCTTCCTTTTCCGGCCTCATCATCGTCCCTGCCATTTCAACCGGGGCTCGAAAATGGTGTCCGAGCTTCAGCCCCATCAGATCAAACCAACGTAGTTCGTCCTTCAAAGAAGCGATCTAGAGCTTCTCGACGAGCACCCACCACTGTTATAAGCACCGATACGTCGAATTTTCGAGATATGGTGCAACAATTCACGGGGATTCCGGCACCGCCCTTCCCGGCGTCGCCGTTCCCGCGGAGCCGGCTCGATCTCTTCAGTACAGCCTCCACCATGAGGTCCGGTCATCTGGATCAACCACCTCCTTATCTTTTACGGCCGTTCGCGCAGAAAGTTCAGCCACCGTCGTTTTTATCATCTTCTTCGTTCTCGAGTTCTGCCATGGTTGATGCTATTGCTTCTACTACTAATATTACTAGTACTGCTAACAGGACCGCCATTACTAGTAGTATTACTTCAAATTCAAACCATCTATCTTCTGATCTGTTAAATCTCCAGAACCCAATTCACTCATTCCAGTCTCTTCTTCAATCTCCTCCTCCTCCTCCTCCTAAGTACCCATTATCCAACGTACAAATCTTTGGTACAAAATCAATTCCACAGAATGATTCTCACCTCAAGATGGGGGTGTTGGAGGAATTTGGGATGGGCCATGGGCTTGTACCCTCAGATGGGTTGTCGCTGAGGAGCGACAATAATTCTTCAAACTGGGTTGGTGGGGTTGGATCAAACGATGGAGATCAAGCTCATTTGAAGTCTTTTAATGGAAATTACAGCAATTCGCAGAGGGTTAGTGGCTGCAAGATTAACTACTCAGCTTCTTCATCTGATCCTCATCCAGAGAAGGGGTCAGAGAATGTTGTTCCATCTAGAGGTGAAGGTATGGTGGATTCATGGATTTGTTCTTCAGATTAGGAATTATGAAGCAAAGAA